>CM035413.1:169715495-170315495 GCA_020310875.1 Ceratopteris richardii
TAGAAGATCTTCTTTTCCAATTTTTGGAAAATCCAATCTTTCTTTTCTATTTTGATTTTCTCTTTTTCTTTTTATTTTCTCTTTTTTTATTTTTGCATTTTATTTTTCGATCTTTTGTTTTTATATTTTTACTTCTTTTTCTTTTGATTAAGGTTTTATTCCTTTTCACACATATATACAAAGAATTTAATTAAATTAAGAGTCAATGGTAGGAAAAATGGGTTCCTAAAGTTCGTAATTGAGGTTTTGTTCGGGACAACTTAGGGTTTCTTGTTGCTAGGGTTAGCTACTCATAATTAATGATTAAATACATACATTAAGGGTTTAAAACCCTAGGTTTCTAAGGGTTCAAAGTTAAATTTTCAAGGGTTAAAGGTTAGTTTTCAGGGTTAATGGTTAATTTTCAGGGTTTTTGTGCTAGGGTTTCAAGGGTTTTGAAGTTTCTCTGGGTAAAACTATATGGTCTTTCAAGACTCATATATACATGGTTTTATGGATTCTTCTTTTGGTCACTCACATTGGGGTTTTTATGGTTTTGGTTGAAATTACAAGTAGGGTTTGGGGAATTAAGGAGTTAATGAACTTTATACAAGTTAACATACACATTTAATGTACAAATAAAATGTTTCTCATCACACTTTCAATCAAACAATTGATCAACACAACTCTTTTCTTCTTCTTTCAAACACCTCATCAGATTAGAGCTAGCATAAAAGATATTTAAGAAAAAAATCTTGTAAACACTCCTAGAGGGATGGAATTCTATGTGAATAAATGTGTGGTTCAACTCATTTCAAGTCTTTGTAGCTCGATGCAAACATGTCTCTATACTCTATTTATAGTGAAGTCATTTTTTTCCCTCTACTTAAGACACATCATGTCCGATATATGTACATTGTTCTTAACCTTCTTCTATAGTCACAAAAAATTTCTTGGTCTTTGCTTTGTTGTCCTATGCCTCTCATGTGAGTGCTTCTCTATTGGGTATCCTGATCATGACCTTTGGATCTTCTATTTTATATTTCTTGAATTTCTCTTGGACTTCAAAGAGGGTCTCTTCCTCTACTAGCTTAGGGTTTGGTTTCTCTCTTTTTTTCTTTTCACTTACTGTTATCATTTCTTTTGGTTTTGATCTTTCCTCCTCTTGTGTTCTAGCTTCTATCAGATTGACCTTAGTGGTAACTCCTAAGTGTTGCAAGTACAAAGAATTGGTTCCCCAATCTTGCACTCTTTGCAATTGTCTCATGAATGTTCTACCTAAGATCATCTCATGTGCATGGTTTATGCCAAATTCACATATGGCAAAAGTATTCTCAAACTCCACACCAAAAATGGTAAGAGTGATTCCTTCCAACAAGCCTAAAGGTTTTTGATATCTCCATCTACATTTGCAACTTCATTCTCATTGGTATGAGTGCCAGTTTGCCCAACGCTTGCATAAGGAGGCGATTGCAATGGAAAAACCTACTCTTGAGTCTAAAATAGTTTTTTCTGTATAACCTTGATAAATGATAGGGAGATAAGTATTTCCTTCTTCTCCTTTGCTCATGTCTCCTATCTTATACAGGGGTATCTTGGGTAGTTTCTTGTGTGATCCTACCTAGGAATAAGTTTTAGCTACTTTTGGCACTTGATTGGCTATGTGTTTCCATAGTTCTGGTTTAATTTTGAATAGCTCCTCCAAAGTGAGATGACACTACACTTTGGTGTTCTTCACTACATCCATGTTCCTAGATACAATTGATGTTTCGTTCCTTACCATGATCATGGGATGCTCTCATATGGATAGACTTGGACTCCCATGGGCCTATGAAATGAGGCAATTGTTGTAAGGAATTAGACTCAAAGTCTAACCGTTCACTAGACTGGGTATCCTCTTGTTCTCCATCGATAGAGGGAATGCCATGTGGAAACTAATAATGAAGAGTGTCTACTAGCTTGATGAAGGAGAGTTCTCCCTCTCCTTAGCCCATTTCTCCTCTTGAATCTCTCTTAAGAATTCTTGTCAATATTGATTCATGGAAGAAGATTCTAGGATCAGTGGAATTAGGAATGTAAGATTCCATAGCATAACAAATGAAGTAGGTGGACTCTAAGACTCTCCAACTAATTTGCTATGCAGATCCATTTTTTTTTATGTACTACTTGTTCATGGACCTAGCAAGTAGGTGGATCACTCTCTAGTTTTAAGACTTTGAGAAGTCTTCTTAAGTTGAGGCTGACCAAAACATCTAACGAGGATGTTTCTCATTATGTTCTCCTTCTTAACGAACATCTACTAATCCCTTTTTCCAAATATTGGACTATTATGTCCTACTGGACTTTTAGAGTCAAGGTAGAATGTAGGAAAGAAGTGACTCATTTCCAACTTTAGGATGATTCTCAAAAGACTTGACTTGTTTGGAATTGTTAGAATGAGTTTTATTCCCAACTCTTTTAAGATAAATTTTTAGATTCTTCATCCATTGACCTTCAAGAAATACTAATGGATGAATTAATTCTCTTAAACTTAAGTGTCTTCTGAAATTGAACGGGTTCTATACAAAGCATCCATATTTTGATGTCTAATTTGGTTATCCATTCCATCTGGCTAAACCTGATCTAGGAGTACTTTGAAGATTCCTTCCAAGTCAAATCCAAGGTCTAGGAAAGCGAGAAGGAAGAACCAAAACTCGATTAACCGGTTCAACTTTTCAAACATTAAAATGATTTGAGTCAAATCAGATGAGACTCAAAACTTTAAGGATTTAATCTAGCTAATTGTTTGAAGCAGTGTTTCTATCTTTATGAAATTGAATCTAAATTCTCAAGAAGATCCTTTGGGTAAGGTTAAACCATCATCCATCTACCAAACTCTAGTGATATAAAACATCGGTGTCTCGAGCCACTCAGTTTCGATGATGTTCAAATTTACTCTCAAACTATGATGCTTCAAATATCTTTAATTAAGAAGTTATTCCTTTTCAATCTCTTGAGAGTCCTATAGATTGGAATACCAAGTCTAGTATAAATCTCTTACTTTAGGAGATTGATTACCTCATTGTATTTTCAACAAGATGTTTTAGACTAATTTATTCTTACTCCAATTACATAGATAACTAAGTCAATAATTTTCAATATCTCTTGGTACATCTTTATTCTAAAAGATATTGACTCACTTAGTTGTATTTTTCAACTAAGTGTTTTATCCTAGGTTGACTCGATCGAACTTACCTTTCTTTAAAGGATCTTTCCAAGTTCTCTTTCTAGAAATCCATGTAGCATTTCTGATAAAGAACTACAAAATCATTAAAGAGACTACAATAGTCTTACTAAAAATATATATGACGGTCTAGAAAGTGATTTCACTTCATGATCTTCAAACTTTCTTAATTACTTCATATTTTCAAGTGTTTCATGGTCATATTCTTGACCATCCTATATTTCATCTTTATCTATGAAGTTTCAATTTTCCATTCTAATGGAGTTTCACTCCAACTCATAAGCCCAAGACTAAAAGATACCTATCATATCAAGGTTTGATGTCCCATACCATCATTCCTACATTAATGTGAATATAAAGTATAGTGTCCCATACCACCATACTTTATACCACACACTGATGTGTAGATGATATTGATCTTAAAGTCTAGAAGCTTAATCTAACCTTTACTCAAATTCTTCTTGCTAGAATCTAAAGACAAGGAATTACTTCCATCTCTTCTATTTTACTTAGAATTTTAGGGATTCTAACTCAAGGTAACTCTATGATATTAAGTATCCAGACTTAAATTGGAAAACCATTTGACGGAATAAAAATCCATAGTGATGGAATAAATAGCCATCTTGATGGAATTATCACCAATCCTTTATTTCTAATGTTCAGGTATGATTCCAAGTGCCTTAGATCCAATATTTACTTAGTTTTTATTCAACTAACTTGTAGTGACAAGAGATTATTCTTTCCTTTTAGATTCTTTTCTTTATTGGAAGCTTTCAAAAAGCTACCCTAGGGTTTTCTAGGAATCTCATTTACTACTTAAGTCTAAGCATCTTCTAATGCTTTTGGATTTCTCTTGAAATCCCTTTAAGAATAGGTGAATATAAGTTTCACCTTCCCTAGACTTAAGTATCATATATACTTTCTATATTCTCTCCTTCTTACTTCCCTTTAGAGAAGTATAAGCTTTGACATGCTTTATTTGAGCTCGTGGTTTACAACCTCCTTTTTTCAAAATCCTTTTGATATTATTGGGATCCCAATGTTAGATTTAGCATGCCATGAAGTTGCTTTCTAAGCAACTCATTGTTTCCCAAACATCTTATATATAAAAAGATGTTATTTTATCCAATCATCTATATTCTAAGTTTCTATTTATGCAATTAATTGTACCAATTCTTGATACGTTTTGGTACTTTCTTCCCCCCTTTGAAGAGTTTTTGTCCTCAAAAACTATGAAATCTATGGCTTCATTCACAATGTGGGAGTCAATACTATGACTCCTCCCAAAATTGGAATGTTCAAGCAATATTATACTTGTGTAGAACTTGAAGATTTGCTAGAAATGAATTCTAGTTTTGGTATCTTTTAGAACATGCTCTAGAGGTATCTCAGAGAACACCTATCCTAACTTGCTCTTGAACTTCATCTTGACTTTATGGGAATGCTCGTGAGCTCTCATGTTTCACAACAATGTAATGTTCATTCTTATTTGTGTTAGGAGAGGGGACTTTAATTTTCAATCCTAATCAAAGTATAAGAGTTTTGAAGGTACTATGATTTAAATATTCCATTTCATCATTGTATTTGAAGAGCTTTAAGTTCCTTCCATTAGTAACCATTGAATCTCTTCAAGAAAGCCTTACTTGGTTTTCTTCTTGAGTTGCAAAAAAATCTTCAGTGAATGAAGCCCTAAACTAACTATGAAATTCTTCTAAGAGGAGGGAGTTTTCAAATTTTCATGATGGGTTGAATACTTTTCACCATTCTTGTTGGTGAATGCAAGCTTTTTTCATAATTGGTAGAGTGTCATCCTATTTAGGATATGTCATGAAGAACTCTTTTAGAACCTTTTTCAATTAACTATCTCTAAGTATGTCTTAAACTTAGAGTAGTATTATAGGTTCTATGAAGTAGTGTAAGAATGTGCCCCCAAAAAAAACTTTCTAGAGATAACATCTATGTCGTTGATGACATTTGATGTATTCGGGTGCCGTCTTCTCAACATATCTCATCAGAAGCTTGTTTTGGAACCATCTCTAAGTATGTGTTATACTTAGAGTTAGCATTGAAAATGCTAGGTTCTTCAATAGTTGTGTATACATGATATTTGGATTTTGTCAAAAGAAATACTTTGCCTTGTTGATCAAGTATGCCATGGGTTTATGGAATTTAAAATTTCTTAAGAGGGACCTTTAACCTTAATTCATTCTATTAAGGTGGAGCTTATTTAACTTAATTCAAGAAAATAGGAATCTATTGGGTTAGTAGGCCAATTAGCTACACCACCCTTATTCCTATGTTCTTTCAAAGTTGAATTGTACTTAATGAACTTACACTTTCTCTTATCCCAAGAAACCATGAAGTCCATTTCATATTTATACATAGTATATGTCAACAATGTTCACATCTTCATGGGAAGAGGTGTAGCATGCATAATGTTCAAGACTGAACCCCTCTTTAAAGCATGCAAAGTTCCAATTCAGAACTTTTTTCATTTAGGAGATGGTGCAAATTCCAATTCATTTAGCAAAAATGTATTGAATGCAATCATCCTAACCACAACCATCTTTATGCACAATCCAATATTTCTTTTCTTAAGGCATACACATGAATTTGATGCATAAATCCAACCTTTCCATGACTAAATATATATGCATTCATTTCCCAAATTCATATCCATGAATTTCATGTACTATGGTTTTACAAAGAAAAGAAATTGGCATAAAACTTATCTTAAAATTATGCTTCGTCCATCCCTTGACTTTGTTTAAGTATGTTAATGCTGAAGAAGTTGGTGTGAGCCATTCCACCTCTCCCATTGTTAAAGTCCTTCTTGGGCAGTTGAATACTTACTTGTGTGCCCATTAGATGCCTCAATATAATTTCATACAAATGCACATACTATTGTGCATCTAAAATTGTTTCTCATGACTAGAAATCCTTGGAGGTGAACTTGTGCATTCGAATTATCCTTTGGGTAAAAAGAAAATGTACATCCAATGGTTCTTTTCCTTGCAATAATGTATGTAAGTGCTTAGAACTCTCTATTACTTTTCCATGATTATGTGTTTGCCTTTCATTACCTTATCCTCCTATGTGCACTTCACATAAAAATTTAAACTCCTAAAAATATCAAAATTGAAGCTTTTATTCATGCTTCACTAATGAGTTTGTTGGAGTTAGACGTCTACGGAAGCATGCAAATAGCACAAGGAAGAAGAAGAAGAAGCTTGGAGCACAACACACAATACTGAATGCATTCTAGAGAATGTACAAAGATAAATAGCCCATTAGGGCAATAGGTCTGTATACAAGGGGGGAGGGGGGGAACCTCCTAAAGAGGGAAAAAAGTGCCCCAACGGTCCTAGAGTGTTCACACACATCACTACCTAAATATATCAACAAATCCCCCTTGGGAGTGATGCGGTGAACAAGTAGCTAGCACTCATGTATAAGGAAGTGCCAAGCTATGTGGAAATCACTCTGAAAAAGGAAGTAAGCCCAAAGCTTTGCGGAAAGCTTCAAACTTCTCCCTAGGCAGAGCCTTCGTGAAAATGTCTGCAATGTTCTCTTGCGTGGGCACATATGCCAAGCTGATCTCCCCAGTAGAGAACATCTCCCTCACATAATGATAATGCACTTCAATATGCTTAGTGCGAGCATGGAACACGGGGTTCCTTGCAACTGCCAATGCGCTCTAATTGTTAGTGAAGATGGTGGTGGCAGAAGATTGACCAACACCCAAATCAACCATAAGGCGTCTGAGCCACACACACTCAATAGTAGCTATGAAAGCTGCCTATACTCAGTCTCACAACTGAAGTGGCCACAGTAGGCTGCTTCTTGCTCAACCAAGATATACATGAGCTACCAAGCATGAAGCAAAAGCCACTAGTGGACACACGAGTGTCATAGCAACCAGCCTAGTCTGAGTCAGAAAAAGCATGCAAATCTGGCAGTAGTGATCTCCCCTTGGGATAAAACAACCCAACTAGTCGAGTACCACTCAAGTAGCGAAAGATGTGCTTAACTGCTTGCCAATGCTTGACACTTGGGCAATGCATTAACCTACTCATTTGTGAGATAACACATTGAATATCTGGCCGAGTAATGCATAAGTAAATCAGGCATCCAACAGCCTCTTGCTGATAGAGGACAACATCAAATGCATCTCCAACATCATGAAGACTCAATCGTAAACCTATCTCCATTTGAAAGAATGAATGCTCATGTTCTTCTGATATTAGAACATGAGGCTCGAGGGTTGCCTATGGATACTATATATAGCTTTATTTTCGAGGACGAAAATCTTTCCCAAGGGGGGAAGGATGTAATCAAGTAAGTCTATGGTCTAGGGATTTGACTGCTTCAGACAGATCTAAAATCGGACACCGTTTGGTCACTCGTCTGTAGGACCAAAGATCTCAAGAATAGACTCAAGCATAAGTTCATGTGCTCTCATGTACAAGTGATCTACTTAGCCTAGTGGTTAAGTCTCATGGTTGTGAAGGAGGAGGTCTTGGGTTCAATCCCCATGGGGAGCATGGGGAGAGAGTTTTGGCCAAGAAGCTCTAGAGCCTTCTAACTCAAGTTGACGTGACTTAACTTGAGTCTTGAGAGACTTAACTCGAGTGCCGAGTACAACCACCACTAGTGGACTCTAGTGGAAGGTACTAAAGTAGTGGTCGAGACCACTCCAACCACTAGTAGACTCTAGTGGAAGGTATCAAAGGAGTGGAGGAGATTGCACATGCACTTGTGGACTTTAGTTACGTTTGTGGTCCTCATTGATTCAAGCAACTATATATACAGGCATATGGCTAGGAAGCGAGGACACGTTCATTCGTGAGCTAGTATTGTGGAAACTCTATTGCACCTGCTATCTTGGGAAAATTAAGCCATCTAGCTAGAATTAACCCTTCATTTCTCCTTTACCAATAGTCTGACCAATCCCTTCTTCTTGTTACAAGGCAGTGTGTTGGATTTATCTTCTGTTGCGAAGGAGCCTCTTTCCAAATCTTCCTGCACTCCTTATGAGCATCAATCCATTGGTTTCTCCAAGCAGGATTTGCTTTCTCAAATAATTATTTGGACACCTTAATATCTTCTTCATATTCCAAGAATTTGTTGGGAGGTATCCCTTCTCTTGCAGTTTGATAATTCTTTATACTTTCCAAAATCATGCAAAAGGGAATACCCAACCCATCAACAACCCAATGGTGTTGATTTGGGTCTACACCATTCTCTAATGCAAACTTTACTATCTGATTTTCATATTCATCATGCACCTTCCTAATATAATCCATCCTATTTCTCTACTTCTCAATAGTTGATAAAAAAATTCTTCTAATTTTTCTTCTGTTGTCTTTCTTCTTCAAAGTCATGAAATGTTCCTCAGGTGGAGGAGACATCTTTGTTGTTCCTCTAACCACTTCCTCTTGGTTTTTTTTGTAGTTCTTCTACCATCTCCTTTTCCTTTTGTACATGTTTCTCCACTTGATTCTTCAAGTCCTCTAGTTCTTTTAGTAACCCTTCTTTTTGTTTTTCCCATCCCTCTCTCTCTCTCTCTTTTACTATATCCTAAATAACCTTATTGTAACCTTTCATGGCACTTATTTCATGTGTATTGGCTTTCCTCTCCAACTCCTTCACATCCTTCAACTCTTCTTGCAATTTTTGAACTTCCTTTCTTAACCTTTCAATCTCCTCACTATCTGATGTAACTGTCTGGGTTTCAATCTTGCCCTATTCTTCTTCCATAAGTAGCTTGTTAATTTCCTCATTGGCTCTAACCATGATTTGATAGGAACTATGCAAAAATTTGTATTTTGATTCCATTTTCTTTAGATTTTCTTCCAACTAACTAATGCTTTCCACTTGTTTTCTACATTTTTCTTCTAGAAACTTTATCCTGTTCTTATTCTGTATACCTTGAGTTTCCAATAGTAAAATTTTTTCCTTATATCTTTTGGAATTCTTTCCAGTCGTGTACTTATTTCCAATTGCTTCAGCTCAATCTGCTTCTCTTTGTTTTGATATCCTTCTTCTTTGTATTCCTCTGACTCATCATCTTTTGTATGTTCTTCTTCTTGATCATCTTTGACATCTTCAAAACTAATCTTTTGCTCTTCCTGCTCCACCTTCTCCTGTTCTTTCTGATCTACACCCTAATCCATGATGACATTTTCCTCTTTTTCTTGCCTCTCCTAGTCACCTTGTTCCTCATTTATTTCCATCTTCTCTTGTTGTTCCCCCTAATCATTTATCTCTAGAAACCCTTGATCCTCATTTTGCTGCTCTTCTTCTCTCTGATCTTCTTGCCCTTGCTCTTCTTTTCCTAAATCCAACAAGACTTCTTCAATGTTTTTGCTTATTTCTGGTTCTCATGCAACTTCCTTTTCCTCAATCTTCTTTATTCCTTTATCTTCAATAATTCTTTGACAATATTCTTTTTCAAAAGGTTTGTTGATGATACCTTTCCATCGTGAATCGATCAACCCTTCACAACTTTCCCCTTGTTCCTTAACTTCCACTTCATCCACATTTTCTTTACCTTTGTCTTTCCTCTTCTTCTCTTCAGCATCATCTGAAGAAAAAACATTTTCGGTCTCTGATTTCTGTTGAGACTCACCAGATCCGATTCCCTTTTCTAGTACCTGAGTTTGTGCTTCCACCTGTACTTGTTTTGCTGGTGTTCCTAGTAATGACAAGTTTAGATTTCTTAATAAGGATCCTTCTATATTAGAGTCTGACTTAAATGATGCTTTCCCTTTTCCCTTCTCAACTACCTTTTCCCTCTTTCCTCTTTATTTTCGTGCTTGTTCCCTATGACAAATCCTTTAGATGTATTATCTACTTCCAATACTGAAATCTCCACAACTTTCCCTTTGTCTTTTCTTGTGGGTTTCTTCTTTTGAGATGTCTTCCTTTGTACCTTCTTTTTGGCTACTATTGTTGTTCTAGTTTCTAGTGGTCCTTGAAGCGCTTTGAAATAGGCTAATAATTCTACTTCTTTTTTCAAAAAAACTTCTTCTGTCTCTGCAGCCATCATTTGCTCATGGAGATCCCCATAGTGTTCCATTTCTTCTTACTTTTAGTGAGTAGCTTTGTCAGAGTAATCTTCTAACATCTTTTGATAGTATGCTTCATACAGAGCCCTTTTATCTCCTCCATGTGTCAAGTAAGCATACAACTTTTCTTTTCCTATTTGGGGTGGATGTGGATTATTATCAACTTGCTCTTTCTTTTGCTTTGCTTGAAATTCTTCTTTGGACACTTCTTCTTGCTTAACTTCAAGCTTCCTAGGATCCATTTTCTTCTTCTTAATTGGTTGGGCTTCTTCTATTGCTACCACCTTCCTCTTTCTGCCCACCTCTTTAACCATCATGGATTTTGGAGGACTCCCCATGCTAGCCATTAGAGTTTTGATCATCTGAGCATCAGGAGCCAATTGCAATTTTTCCTCCATCCCTAGTACATGATAGATGATTCTGGTAAAAAAATGGACTCCATTCATGAACTTCGTTATTGGACAATGCTTTGCTGCTTCTTTAAGTTGTTCATGAATATAAGGAGTTACATCCATAACTCCAAGGGGCCTAGTCTTATCTTTGTTGTTTAGCATGATGAGGGTGACTAGTTTGTGAGGTATTGTGTACCTAGGCATTCTTGGAAAACATAAGTATTGGAGGAACATCCTGATAGCCAATTCTGCATTTTCCTTTCCTTTGAAGTCAATGCATTTGGTGTAACTTGCATATGTTGTGGCATTCTTCTTCACAAAGCTGACATCTAACTTGGTCCCCATAGTATAAAACTTCAAAGCATTTCTGATATGTTCTGGCTTGATGGATATATGCACTTCCTCACCATCCTTATTATTTACTTTGCACCTAAAATAGGCATCATTGCCTCTTCCCTATTCTTGTAAACTTGACATTACTTGAGCCACTCTTTCAAACTCTATGAAGAAGACTCGTTCATCCAGCATCTTGTGCAAACCTAAAGCCTTCCATTTCTTGTAGGTAGTTGTTGCCCTCTGAAAATTATAGAATTCCTAGTAGAGCATTTGATATTTGTACTACCCCTTTTTCATAGTAAATATATGCTATCAAATAATGCCCAAAGCTCCTTTGAGTTCTTTTGCTATCTTGGCACTCTCAGATAGTTCTTCATAAGCCTTTGAATCCTGCTCATGAACTTCCTTTGTAATTTCACCGTCAAGGAACCAATGCCCTCTAGATAAGGACGCTGAGTCCACTTCTAGCTTAGCAATAGGCAGCTCCTTAGTATTCAACATCCTATAAATGTGAAAAAAATAAAAAACACACCCACTCCAACACAATGAGTCTCTTGAAAAAAGAAAAATCAATCAAGGAAAACCATAGTTCAAGATTTCTCAAGACTCAAATAAGTGATCATTATAGTGAAGCAAGATTTCTCTTCTAGGTGCTTTTGGGAAGAAATGAAGAATAAACTCAAAAAAAATATCATAAAGTAAAGAAACAATTATGTTTATATATACAAAAGAAAAAATAGTTTTAAGAAAATGGAAATCATTCTACACTACCCAACCCTAGATCTTGCTTTGTGTGTTAGAAAACTATTGGAACTTACTAGGTAAAAATTCAAAAAAGAGCGAAAAGATCAAATTTATACTGATTTTTTTTTATAATTTTATATATTTCTTTCCATTTTTTCAGTATTTTTTTTTGCCTTTTTCAATTTTCCATTTATTTCTCTTTTGCTTGACTGATTTCTCTTAGCATTGGTCATATGACCACATATGTGTTGGGTGTGTGTAGAAGTGTGAGAGACACACGAGAAGCACACACAAGGAGCACAAACACAACAAGACACACGAAGAAGATGATGGCTGGAATAGCTCTCTCTATTGACGATGAACTGAACTAAAGTAAGAGCTAAATGATATTCCTAAGCACAAAGTACCACCACCTATGAGAGTATCAAGTATGTGGTAACATGGGAAAAAACATCTAGCCAGCACTAGAGTAAAAAGTGCCCATGTATAGGGAAAAGGTTCACATCAAAGCTACTCGAGGAACACATAAGTGTAACAAACCCCCTTGGAGTGAATAATGTGAACACATACAGGGAGTGACAGATCAGCCCCCACAAGGTAATATGCCTAAAGCTTTGCAGAAAGCTTCAAAATTTTCCCGTGGAAGAGCTTTGGTGAATATGTCTGCCACATTATCTTGTGTAGGCACATATACCAAATCAATATCTCCTACATGAAGGTGCTCTCTCACATAGTGATAATGCACCTCAATATGTTTCTTCCATGCATGAAATACTCGGTTTCATGCAACAGCCAAAGCACTCTGACTATCAGTGAGAATATGTGTAAAAGCATTAATCTCCATGCAAAGATCCATCAGCCATATACACTCCACTGTAGCTGTGAAAACTACCCTGTACTTAGCTTCGCAACTCGATGTCGCCACTGTAGGTTGCTTCTTACTCAACCAAGATATGCATGAGTCTCCAAGAAAAAAGCAATTACCACTAGTGGACACACGAGTATCATAACAACCAGCCCAATCACTATCTGTAAAAGTATGCAAGCATGGCTGAATATCTTTGCCATAAAAGAGACATAAGCTCAAAGTGCCTCAGAGATATCTAAACACACATTTCACCGCTTGCCAATGCTTAGTGCTAGGGCTATGCATGAATCAACTCAACTAGGAAACTGCATATTGTATATCTGGCCTTGTGTTACATGCATATATAAGACATCCCACAGCTTGCTGAAAAAGAGAAGTGTCAAATGCATCACTGGAATCCTCAGCTGAGAACCTCAATCCTGTCTCAACTGGTGTTGAAACTAGCTTGCAATCCTGAAAGTCAGAACGCTGAAGTAGTTTTTCAACATACTTTGCTTGATGCATAACAATTCCCCCCTCAATGAATACAAACTGGATGCCAAGATAGTAGCTCAAAAGACCAAGATAAGTGACATCAAAAGTATGCTGCAAATCAGGCATAAGAATGTCAGGTTTTGCATCACATGACCCAGTCACGAGTATGTCACTGACATAAAGAACAAGCACTATAGGATCAGCCCCATTTTCCGTACATAGAGTGTGCTTTCAATCGGAGTACATGTGAAGCCAAGAGAAATCAAGTGCTTATGGATTTTGTCATACCATGCATGTGGAGCTTGCTTCAGACCATACAAGGCTTTATACAAGCGACAAACCATATGCTCTTTCCCTTTCATCGCAAAACTGGGAGGTTTCTTCACATAAAACTCTTCTTGCAAATCACCATTCAAGAAGGCTGTTTCTATGTCCAACTGATGCACTTTCCAACCTCGATGGGCAACCAATGCAACCACGGTAGAATGGTAGTCATGCATGAAGAAGGTGCAAATGTTTCCTCATAGTCAATGCCATATTGTTGTGCATATCCTTTGGCAACCAATCTAGCTTTGTAGCGATCAATGCTACCATCATATTTTCTCTTAATTTTGTAAACCCACTTTGTACCAATGACATTCTTTCCTTTTGGCAATTCACATAACTCCCAAGTACCATTCCTATGTATGGAATCCATTTCTGATTGCATAGCACTCATCCATTCTGGATCATCACATGCATCTTCAAAAGAAAGTGGCTCTTCATTACATGTTGTTGCAATAAGAGAATAATCCACAAAATTACTTGATGCATGGTGAGAGCTTGATCTTGTTCTACCAAGTAAAGGTGCACTCAATTTGCTGTCCTGCAAAGTTTGTTTCAGCCACTTTGGCATAGTTTCTACACTCTTGATAGACATGCATTCATTATGTAAAACATCTTCAATATGTGGGCTGAATTTCATGTTCATTTTCAGCCATATTTTGACACAAATGTTCAGCCATATGTGGCTGGAAATTTCCAACAGTTTTGACAGTTTTTGGCTGATACTTTTCAGCCATGTTTGGCTGGAAATTCTCTGCATTTTCACCACTATTTTGTTGGAATTTTTCAGCCCTTTGAGCCTCATTTGGCTAGTCTACATGGCCATAGTCAAGCGCACCATTTTGGAACAAAGGCATGAGTGTATCTAACACATCTTATATGCTAATTGTTGGCTGTTTTTTGCATTCAAATAGAGGGAAAACTGAATTTTCAGAAAATACCATATCTTGACTCACAATAATTGTGTTCTTCAATGGATGGTACAAACGATATCCCTTACTTTCAGCACTATAACCAACAAATATGCATTTCTTTGCCTTGTCATCAAGTTTGTGACGTTGTGATGGCACAAGAGCATATGCCAAACAACCAAACACACACATATGACTAACCATAAGCTTATGACCATTCCAAGCCTCATAAGGAGTGATGACTCTCAATGCTTTTGTAGGGCAGCGATTCAACACATAGTTTGCACACATGACCGCTTCCATCCAAAACTTATCAGGAAGATGCTTTCCTTTAACCATACATCATGCCATTTCAAGTAGAGTTCTATTTTTATGCTTGGCAACACCATTTTGCTGAGGTGTATATGGCACTGTACATTGGTGTGAAATACCTCTTTCACAAAGAAAAGCATTAAACTCATGTGACATGTATTCACCACCACGATCAATGTGTAGAGTCAAAAGCTTTTGTGAAGAAAAATTTTCAGCCATAGCTAAAAATGCTTTCAAGCAAGAAAATACCTCATTCTTTGCTTTCATAGGATACACCCATGTATGGCAAGTGGCATCATCAATGAAGGTAACAAAATATACATGCTTCCCAAAAGATGGAGTCTTGACAAGACCACATACATCACTATGAACAAGCTGCAATTTTCTTGTAGTGTGTGTATGACTATCTTTTGGAAAAGAAGTACGATGCATTTTTCCAAGAATGCAACCTTCACATGCATGCTTTTCAATGGACTCAAGTGTAGGCAAGCCATTAACCATGTCCTTCTTTTGCAAGTAAAGCTAACTATTGAAGTTCAAGTGACAAAAACGAGCATGCCAAAGCTCCATTTCAGCCATGGGAGAAGTATGAGCAACCAAGGCATTCGAGGCAGCCATTTTGCATGTATCCATGCGATACAAACCATAAACCATTACATAATGTACCCGACATCACGAAACATTTCCATTGCTAAAGTCATGAACCATACACTTATCATCAACAAAGTGTACATGAAGTCCAACTTTGGCAATCAACGGAACTCAAATTAAGATCTTCTTGATACCGGGCACATACAATGCATTTTTCAAGAGAATCACACCTTCATTTGCAGCTGTAAGCTCAATTTCTCCTACTCCAATGATAGGATAAGAGGCATTGTTTGCACACATCACATGTCCTCCTTTGGTTGCATCTTTCAAAGAGGCAAAAAATCTTTTGCATGATGTTATGTGCTTTGAAGCACCACTATTAAAGAACCAATCCGAATCAACCTCACTCACAACCATACATTTAGAATGCAAAGAAGCATCATAATGACATGTAACAACACATGCCCAAAAATCTTGAGCCATGTCAGCTTCATCATTCTTTGCATTTGCTGAATTTTCAGCAATAGACATGTTGGATTCCTTCTTCTTTTCATTGCATTTAGCAAGCTTTCTACACTCATCAATAGTATGACGAGCCTTTCAACAATATTTGCATCTCTTCTTCTTTTGCAAATCACCATCATTAGAGGAATGAGTGGAAGAGGAAGCTTGAGGCTTTGGTTTTGATGAACCCAAAGGTGAACCATACTTGCTTTTCCCCTTTTGTGAGATAGCAACTACTTGTGTTCCGTCAATCAAACCACTCATATTCACTCTAGATTGCTCTTCTTGCAAAAGAAGAGACACAACTTCATTAAATGCATACATATTAGGATTTCCTTTTGCAACCAAATGGAGTGGAGTAGCAAAGCTTTGAAAAGATTCCGGTAATCCTTTCAACAATGTAGAAATGAGTGACGCATCCGGAATGATCTCATGTATGTTTGCCAATTGCTTTTCAAGTCCTTGATGCGTGTCACATACACATCCACCGACTCATTTTTAGCCATGCATACATCCTCAAGTTGCTTCCTCAAGTATGCAACACGTGCTTCATTACGCATGGCATACAAAGAAGCAAGAGTGTCGCATGCCCGTCTTGATGTAGAACATGACCAAATGTGTGGAACTATATGACACTTCACAGAAAGCGCAATCAAAGCATGAGCTTGAGCATCTTTTCCATCCCATCTAAGCCACTCCTGTGTAGGTGGAGAAGGAGAAACGACTGTACTCGAAGAAGAAGCTCCATCTGTGATAGTAGACTTTGAAGTAGAAGCACCTGTCAGTCTTCGATCTACATCTGCCACTATGTTCCAAAGTTGTTTAGCAATAAGAACATGCTTCATCATGTAAGACCACATCAGATAGTTGGTCCAATCAAGCTTGTCTTCAGCTTGAAGCATGCCAAACAAGTCATTGTTGCTCGCCATTTCACAAAAGAACAAGAATGTGACAAAATCTTCACTTCGACGAAAGCTGAAACGAATGTTGAAATTTCAGCTCACAAATCATCACTCTGATGGCGATTATGACTGCATGAATGGCTTTGAAATCGGGGTACAACCCCAGCACACCTAGTGGAAAAATGTTTCTTGGCTGCTAATATTCACTCTTCTATGCTCCGAAGTCAATTTGCACTATTAAAAGTGTAGGCGCGCTGCGATGTGAAAAACTGAAACTTGAGAAGGAGCTGAATCTACTCTAATACCACTATTGGGTGTGTGTAGAAGTGCAAGAGACACACGAGAAGCACACACAAGGAGCACAAACGTAGCAAGACACATGGAGAAGATGATGGCTGGAGTAGCTCTCTCTATTGATGATCAACTGAACTGAAGTAAGAGCTGAATGATATCCCTAAGTACAAAGTACCACCACGTATGAGAGTATCAAGTATGAGGTAACATGGGAAAAAACCTCTAGCTAGCACTAGAGTAAAAAGTGCCCATCTATAGGGAAAAGTTTCACCTCAAAGCTACTCGAGGAACACATAAGTGTAACAATATGAGGGTAATTCTTTATGATGGTAATTATCTTCCCTTCCTACTCTTTTTCCATGAAAAAGAGTTGTGATATGTGCCTGGGTGATCTCTTTTGTGCCTAGTGAATGCACGAATTTTTAATATAGCCCTATACATGCATACTTTGGAAATGCATTCCTCTTCATGGTGCAAATATGGGGTCTTAAGCATTACACTTAAGTAGTTAGTTGATGTTGAGGTTTTCCTAGTCCTATTCTTTTGTTCTTCCAATGCTTTTGGTCTCTTGGAAATTATATTGTCCTTCTGTGTATTTGTTACTTGCTTTATTTTTCTAACCCAACATATTTTCACATTTGACTTTGCTTCCATACTGTTGTTGGAATTCCTAAATTTCCAATTTGCATGTTGCTTCTGAACAGAATGAGTTTGTTTTTCTTTATGTCTCCATATCCACTTCCCTTTTAGATTTTGATTGGTTTGAAGAGGTTTGGGTCCCCATACCAATCGTTCTTTGAATTGTGAAATCATTCTCTCCTTCTGACTCTGCTTTTGATGAGAAATACATAGATTCTTCTCTTGAGATTTTATCATTTCCACTATATTCTAGTGACTTTGTTTCCTCATCTGATTACTACTACCTGCTCTATTGAATATATCCCTTTTTAATGAGAACTATTCTTCTATAGAGAAAGTAAATTTCTCCATTTCCATTCTATAGGTTTCTTTACTGAATTCGTGCACATCATGACTAACAAAGAATATTTTTATTCTTTTATTGGTCAAATTCAAATGGAGTACCATCTTTTCAAAATCAATTGATACTATGTTATCTTTCATCCAGGTTTGCCCTAATATCAATTGTTCAGACATTATAGAGCACCTATATAGCCAGAACCACCTACAGACCCGTCTCCTGAAATCATCGAGGAACCCCACGCTCTAAGGGCCCATGTAGTAACTCTCCAAACACAAATTGCAGCATACAAAGCACCCCCCAAGCCAGATTCCCCACCAAAACTACCAGCGGATGAAGAAACAGTGACTATCCCGATGGAGGACACTTTTGAAGAAGCATATGAACCCCAACCCATCCCAGGTGGACATGTCACGGCAGAAGGCCAGACGACTTTTGAACTTCCTACTCCCGCATGGATGAAGACTGTAGAAGAGCTGGGAAGGACCCACTCCGCAAGGGTGGAAGCACAATTACATGCATGGCCAAGATAGAAGAATGAATTTTACAATCCCTGTATTTTGCTCACTTGGCCCCTCACAGATATATATTTGGGCATGAGCTACAATATAAGCCATATTTTATGTTAATGGCAGAATACCAATTGGCCATAGAAAAAGAGACAGGCAAGAAACCTTCCCATGCAACTCAATTTGAGCTTGAAGACTTGCAACCAGAAGCACAGAGAGGAGAAATATTTCAACCAAATTGGTGCCAGGATTTATTGTAGGAATACCACGAAATGATGAGCACATGGGTCAAGACACCACTCCATTTAAAGTATAACCCATGTTGGGGACCCATGCCACGTCGTCGCTCCTGGAAGGCATTTGCAATTAAAGTACAGAACAACAAGCAATGCCATGACTGGCTCAATTACCCATATTTCATGCCATCCCGTGGACCACCAACAGTAGGCTATATGATGGCAATGATTTGCCACTAGCTCCCTCGCTTATGAGGAATGGAGGATGTAGCTGCGCATATGACGGTCAAAATATTTGACATGATGCAGATCATATTCAAAGTCTTCCGTCACATCAAGGCACCACATGTGAACACCCCGGGCTTCGAGCATGGTAATCAAGATTTAGCATATGATATGAGCATGACACCATCGCTACGGGTGTGTTATGCCTAGCATTGTCGCATCAAGTATCTACCGGCATGCTACAAAATGACCTTTGAAGAAATGCTTACTACCGGTTTTTGGGAATACCATTTAGAGGTGTTCATCAGTAGGCCCACACACTTACTCCAGTTATTTGCCTGTGAACAAATAGTATACTCCACGCACTACAGACTCCCGCCACCAGAGGAACCTCAACCCATCGATTGGGAAAAACTCGAAGCAGATCTTGCAAGAGGTATCCGCATTTCAGAACACACCCTCGCTCAGGACCTCCTACAAAATTATATCCGATAGACCCCACAACAAGGTTCTGTCGAGGACGACAGAAGCGAGAGGGAGGGGGGTGTTGGCAGTAGCCAGAGGCACAAAAGTCGAGGAAGCATGTAAAAATAGAGCACAACAAAGTAGTTGGGAGCCAATCGGATTATTTTTCAAAGAAATATGTTTCAAAATACTTTTCAAAAACCTTCAATAGTGATTTTCATCGCTTTTGTACCATATGTAACATAGAACAATCACTTTTGTAATTTGTAGCTCCATCTTGTGCAAGCCGAGGAGTCCTCGAGCTTGAGGAGATTAGGTAGAATGAGCCTACCAATTTTGGTTATTTTTAGACTTCATTTACCCTTTCAAATAGCAACTAGAACCTATTTTTTAACTATGCCAATCACTGGAATCTATAAAAAGAGCTAGAGAGCTCATTTTTAAGGTTAGCTTGTATGAGTAGAGAAGAGCTTAGAGCTATTTTGAGTTGTAATTGAGATCTTGACAATAGAGTCTATTTTCCTACCTTCCATTGTGTCTTGCTTGTCTCTTCATTGTGTGTGTATGTGTGTGTGCATCTCTATGCTTCTCACCTTCACTCTTACTCCATCTCACATTCACGATCTTCATATCACTCCTATCTCTTCCGCGGATTGACATTAAGGAGGTGGAGCTTCTTAACGTGGTTCTCACCATTGTGCTAGAGCAACACACCTCAATGTGCTTAGTGCACACATGGAACATAGGGTTCCCCGCAACTACCAATGCGCTCTGATTGTCAGTGAAAATGGTGGTGGCAAAAGATTGACCAATACCCAAATCAACCATAAGGCATCTGAGCGACACAAAATCAACAATCACTATGAAAGTTTCCCTATACTATGCCTCACAACTAGAAGTGGCTACAGTAGGCTGCTTCTTGATCAATCAAGATATGCATGAGCTACCAAGCATGAAGCAAAAACCACTTGTGGACACATGAGTGTCATGGCATCCAACCTAGTCAGATTCATAAAAAGGATGTAAATCTGGCGGTAGTGATCTTCCCTTGGGATAAAACAATCCAAGTAGTTGGTTACCACTCAAGTAGCAAAAGATGCGCTTAACCACCTACCAAGGCTTGGCACCTAGGCAATGCATAAACCTACTTATCTATGAGATAGCAAACTGAATATCTAGCCAAGTAATGCATAAATAAATCAAGCATCGAATAGCATGCTGATAGAGAGAAGCATCAAATGTATCTCCAACATCATGAAGACTCAATCTTAAACCTATCTCCATAGGAGTGGAAATAGGTTTGCAGTCTTTAAGGCCAAATTGTTGCAATAATGTGTCAATATATATTGCTTTACAAAAAGCTATTCCACCATCAACTTTCATAAATTAAATGCCCAAATAATGATGTGAATCCCCCAAATCTAACATCTCAAATGAGGCATGCAAATGAGCCTTAAAATCAACAATATGCTTCTCATTAGGACAAGTGAGCAGCATGTCATCAACATAGACAACAATGATCAGAAGCACATCATTTGCACGCTTAACATATAAGGTGGTGCTTTCAGTTGAACAATTCTCAAAACCATGTGCAATCAGGTAGGCATGTATCTTTTCATACCAAGCACGTGGTGCTTGATTCAAACCATATAATGCCTTTTTCAACTTGCACATGGTTTTCATGCCCTTTCTGCACAAAGTAATGGGGTTGAAAAACATAAACTTCTTCATGCAAATCACCATTTAGAAATGTAGTTTTAATGTCCAACTGATGTACATTCCAACCATGATGAGCTGCAAGTGCAGATATCCCATGAACAGTAGTCATTCGACATGTAGGAGCAAAGGTCTCATGAAAATCAATGCCTCTTTCCTAAGCATAACCCTTTGCAACAAGCCTAATTTTATACCTGTCAACTGTTCTATTAGGCTTACACTTCAACTTTTATACCCACTTAGTGCCAATGGCCTTCTTTCCAGGAGGAAGGTCACATAAAGTCCAGGTACCATTTTTCATGATAGCATCTGGTGTCACTCTAGCACAATGGTGAGTACCAACGTGAGGAGATACACCTCATAAATGTCAATCCGTGGAGACGTGAGGACCGGTATGAAGACCGTGAGCAAGTGATGGCACAAGTGCGTGAGTGAAAGCACACAAGCATGCACACACATACACACACGCGCACAAAGTAAGAGCAAGGAGTGGAACAATGGAAGATCTTCGATTATCCAAGAGCTCTCTTACAAAGCTGAAATCTACAACAAGCTAACCTCAAAAATGAGCTCTCCAGCCCTTTTTATAGTTTTTGAGTGGTTTTGGCCCTGTCCAGACCTAGTGTCCGGCCTAGTTAAAACATAGGTTCCAGGGCTTATTTGGGGGCTCAAACGGAGTCTAAAAATTATGAAAATTGGTAGGATGGTAGTTCTAATACTCCTCAAGCTCGAGGACTCCTCGGCTTGAAGAAAATGGAGTTACATAAATGGAAAATGGTATTTACAATGGTTTTTAGTGATAATAATCACTATTTTTATAGGGATTTCATCTGAAAATATGACAGGTGCTTCTTGGAGCTCCCTACTAGCTCCTTCTTCTTGTGTGTCCACTTCCTTGATGCGCTTCCATGCTTTGTCCTTGACCTTGAGCTTCAACAGCATCATATTCTGATTGCATAGTAGCCATCCAATTTTTTGAATTTTATGATTCATCAAAGGAAAGAGGCTCATTCTCATCACAGAGACTAGAGGTAGCTATACCATAGGAATCTGATACAAAGGAAACACTATGAAAGCTTGAACAAGTACGATATGATAGAGCTGCATCTATCAGAGCAAGAGTGTGTTACAAGCTTTAGAACAAGTGTCTTGAGCACTCAAGTGTGATCCAAGGGATAAGCAACTTGAGGTTGGAGCATTCTCAACCCCCTCAATCAATTCCTAGGTTAGCCTAAGTGTGGTTACTGGTATTGATTAATTAGGGGTACATTGGGCACGATATAAGTACAAGAACCCTAATTATTCAAGTGCAAGCATAAATAGCAACGTTTTGTGACAAAATCTAAAGTAAAAGGACATATATCGAGTGATGAAACTTCAAGTTCATTAAAGCTCAAGTATTCTTGCGATGGAACTAGTGAATAAGAAGTGACAGCCTAAGTAAAATAAAAAGAGCAAGTGACTAATACAAAAGAGCTTTGCAATGAGGTTGTACTTGGGAAAACTGGGATAAGAGCCAAGGCATAAATGCCTTGGGTCAAGAAGACACCTAGGATGCAATAGACAAAGCATCAAATCTCTTGAAACTAGTGTCAATCATATAGCTAGATCCTGGGCACAGCAATTGAGTGATTACCCATACGTTCTAAGTTTAGAAACAAAAGAAGGAACAGAGAACCATAGAGCAATGTGTACGCATGTGCATAGATATTGAGGACAAGCTAGCTGATGAACTAGAGTTCTCTAAGATTTACAAAGATTCAGATAATTCCACTAGCCTCATATCCAAAACCCCTACTTCCATTGATGAATTGGCAAAAAACGTAGCTGAGAATTTGAGTGTATCTAGCAAGTAGACACCTAGATTTGTCCGAGTGAAATGATGATACACCTATGGAGGAGACCACATGGCTAATGTGTGCCCAATTATGGCTCAACCCCAAGTGAGCCCCAATATCCAATATTGCACCATAGAAAGGAGGTATACTAACTGCACTACAAAAGATTGCCCATATAACAAGCAATTGGTTAGGCAAAATTATCCACAGCCATATCCACAACAGAGGAGATACCAGAACTAGTACCCACCACAATAGTATGGTAGGCCCTAGAAACCCTACCAACCACCCTATCGATGACAACAAAGAAGTCAACCAGTGTTAGTCCAAAAACCTCTGCATCTAGCCAATGTGATCCCGGTGAAGTATATAGTGTGAAGCTTTCACAGCGACTGTTGAGTGTGTGTGGCTCAGATGCCTTATGGATGATTTGGGTGTTGGTCAATCTTCTACCACCACTATCTTCACTGAGAGTCAAAGCGCATTAGCAGTTGCAAGGAACCCTGTGTTCCATGCTCACACTAAGCACATTGAGGTGCTTTATCATTATGTCAGGGAGAGGTTCTTTGCTAGGGAGATCAGCTTGGCAAATGATCCCACGCAAGAGAACATTGCAAACCTTTTCACGAAGGCTCTGCCTAGGGAGAAGTTTGAAGGTTTCCGCAAAGCTCTGGGCTTACTTCATTTTGTAGATTGATTCCACATAGCTTGGAACTTCGTTATACATGAGTGCCAGCTCCTTGTTCACTGCATCACTCCTAGGGGGGATTTGTTGATATATTTAGGTAGTGATGTGTGTGAATACACTAGGATTGTTGGGGCACTTTTTCCCTCTTTAGGAGGTTTTTTTCCCCCGGCTTGTATATATGCCTATTGGCCTAATAGGCTACGTATCTTTGTACATTCTAGTGCTAATACATTTAGCATTGTGTGTTGTGCTCCAAGCTTCTTCTTCTTCCTTTTCATGTTCGCATGCTTCTAGAGATGTCTATCTCCAACAAACACCCCCCTCCCTCTCGCGTCTGTCATCCCCGACAAATCCTTGTTGTGGGGTCTGCAGAATATAGTGTTGCAAGAGGTCTTGTGCGAGGGTGTGCTCCGCAATACGAATATTTAATGTAGGATCAGCTTTGAGTTTTTCCCGTTCTATCGCCTAAGGTTTGTCAGGAGGTGGAAGCTGGTAGTGTGTTGAATTTACAAGTTGCTCGCAAGCGAATAACTAAAGTAGATGCATAGGCCGGCTAATAAAAAATTGAGAATGGTATTCCTAGAAGCCCATCATGAACATCTCTTCAAAACGCATCTTATAACATGCAGGTAAGTTCTTTATACAGCAGTGCCATGTGTAGCACACCCGGAGCGAGGGCATAGTTCTCATGCCATATGCTAGGTCTTGGTTTCCATGCTCAAAGCCTAGGGTATTGACATGTGGTGCCTTGATGCGCCGAAAGATCTTGAAAACCATTTGCATCATATCAAAGATCTTAATAGTCATATATGCGACAACGTTGTCCATGCGGGTAAGCAGGGGAGCCAGTGGTGGATGGTCAGCATCATATATCCAATAGTTGGAGGGCAATGCGGTGGTGCCAGATAGGGGTAGTTTAGCTAGTCCTAGCATTGCTTGTTATTTTGAACCTTGATGGAAAATGCCTTCCAGGAGTGGCATCATGGCATAGGACCCCAGCAGGGATTGTACTTTAGGTGGACCCCTGCTTTTGTCTAGGTGTACATCATTTCTAGATATTCTTGTAATAGCTCCATGCACCAATTTGGCTGAAAAATCTTTCCTTTCTTCACTTCAGGAGGTAGGTCTTCGGGCTCAAATTGTGTAGTGTGAGTTGGTTTCTTCCCCATTTCCTTTTCAATAGCTAATAGCTGCTTCTGAGAGATGCAAACTCGTCTCTAACATGAGTCATACAAGCAAACATTTGTTGAAATGCAGTATCGATGGTGGGTGATAATAAAAATGGTGCGGTGTATGACGATGATGCTAGTGTGGGTGTAGATGCAGGGGTAAAGGGAAAGGGGAATGGGAGGTTGGATGCAGTGGTGACCAAAGAAAATTGTGGTGTGTTGAGATGTGATGGTGAAATGGTGGATGTGAGTGGTGGTGTTGTAGGTGGTGAAATTTCCATGTCACGGACATGGCATCTAGTGCACTAATTCTGAATAGTGGTGTGATGGTGGGTGCATGAGTGGGTGTGAAAATGGGATTTACAAAGGAGGAGTAATATATCACCTGCTGAGTGTCATAAATGGTTTGAATTAGAGGAGAAGGCAAAGGTGATATAATAGGGATGCGGAGGTGACACTGGGGAGAAGGTCATTGGGGGTGGAAATGGAATCATAGGCCTTGGAGGGAGAGGAAAAGAAGGAAAGGATGGGTTGAGGGACAGATTAATTGGGGTGGCAGGAGTTAGGTTTGATGTACCAGGGGTAAATGTTTCGGGTATTGCTTGGGTGACTAGAGGTGTTATGGCTTCTGCTGCAGCAATTACTCTGAATGAGGATATGGGAGGTGAGCGAGGGTGGACAGGAAGTTGAATGTAGAGTCAAAGGGGGAGTTTTGATGGGAGTGGAGGTGATTTCGATGGGGATGACCTGTATTGAGGTTGTTGATGAAAAAACTTGGAGAAGCTTGTCGAAGATAGAAAAGTGCGTTTCGAAGCGATGAAGTTTGGTCAAGCCAACCGGCACAAGACCAGCCCTTGAGCTTTTGGAGACTCAAATAGACCTTATAGGCATGTTATAAGTGCAAAGAAACACACCATGTACCTTGAAGCATCAAGGAGAATGAGTCGATACAAAACAGATAGGTTCACGGGTCGACTAGCTCAAAAAACTTACTATCTATGGAAGAGACAATGAACTTCAAATGCTCATAGCGACCAGCGTGATTACAATTAGAAAAAATCCTTTTATGGGAGTGATACACATAGGTTTGAGTGTATGGAATGCACAAAAGTATAAGGAATAAGCAAAATATGCTATAGGAATGAATGCGACATTCACCGGTGGTACTTCCTATTTTTCAGGAATACGCAGAGATTGACCCCAAGGCCGAAAAACTCAGATTTCTCCAAATCTGCTGAACCAAATGCTTTGAAAATTTACAGGCATAAACTAGACACTGATACCTTTCCAATTAGTCCTCTTGCACTCAATTTGAAGCTCTGAGGGGAGAGCAGCAGCCTCTGCAAGATTACTGTTGGCGAAGAAGATGATGCAGAAATTGAAGGAGCAAGACAATGATGGTCACAAGTGTATGTATATTGCTTCCATGTAATGTACAAGTGATTTCAACTCCTTATATAGCTTCTAGGAGTGTTCCATGACTTTTACAACTTGAATTTGAATTCAAATGAAGGTGGGAATGGTTGTTGGAGGGAATCAATTCACTTCCCTACAATCTAGGAAAAGTGAAGATCTTGATTGATCTACTTTTAGGTGATTGATTGCTTGATTGAATGCAACTTCAACCACCAAAATTTCGTGGGATTTTGGCCCTATATTTGTACCTTTACATGTGTACAACTCAAGGCTTTTACAACGGTAAATGAGCCATCAAAATATTCTCAAAAATACAATAAATGAGCATATGAAAAAGAACTCTCCAACGGATATTCTTTCGACGCGATAGCCTTTGATGTAGATCAAATCCACCTCAAGCATAGTGTAAGCTTGATGTTCCAACAGCTCCCCCTCAAGCTAAAGTATGCTTGAGTCTTCATTCTCTGATAGGTTGAATACCTGCCATAGCTTTGAATCTACAAAGCTTTATTCCATCAAGTGCCTTCGTCATCATATCTGCTACTTGCTTTTCAGTCGGAACAAAAGAAATGTTGATCTCCTTTGCCATGAGCTTCTCCCTGATGAAGTGATAATGGACTTCTATATGCTTGGTTCTCGCATGAAAAATAGGATTTGCCGCTAGATGCATGGAACTTACATTATCTCCAAATATGTGAGGTTTGGAACTCACAAGTCCCAAATCTGTATACAATGCTTTTAACCATATTGCCTCTTGAGTTGCTATGGTCAAGCCTCTGTACTCTGCTTCAGTTGAGGATAAAGCAACTGTTGGTTGCTTCTTGGAAGTCCATGACACTAGCTTCGAACCTGCAAATGCTAAGTAACCAGATGTACTTTTTCTATCATCCTTAGCTCCTGCCCAATCTGCATCTGAGTAGATTTTGATATCCAAATCGGAAGAGTAAGGATAGAATATACCTTCGTTGATTGTACCTTTGAGATACTTAAGTACTCTCTTAGCCGCATCCATGTGTGGTCTTCTCAGTGAGTGCATGAACTGACTAAGCACTCCCACACTATATGAGATGTCTGCCCTTGTGTGAGTAGCATATATCAAGCTACCTACCAAGCTTTGATACTCTTTAATGTCTTCAATTTTCTCACCTTCATAAACACTAAGTTTATGATTCATCTCCAAAGGTGTACCTGCAGGTTTAGTGTTCTCCATTTTGAACTTGAGAAGAAGATCCTGAATGTATCTTCTTTGAGTCAAATACATTCCTTCATCTGTGTATATCACCTGCATACCTAGGAAATATGTGAGCTCACCTAGGTCACTGATTTTGAACTCCTCTTGCATGTGTCTCTTGATCCTTTGAATGCCATTTAGATCATCACCTATCACAATAATATCATCTACATATACACATAGATAGATAACCTCATTGTGATCCCTTTTGATGAATAGAGAAGGATCGGAGCTGCTAGCTTTGAACCCTTGGTCTTGAAGATATGTAACCAACCTGTAATTCCAAGCTCTTGGAGCTTGTTTCAATCCATACAATGCTTTCTTAAGTCTGCAAACATAAGATGGATGATTAGGGTTTTCAAAACCTGGTGGTTGTGACATGTATACCTCTTCACTTATCCAACCATTTAGGAATGCATTTTTCACATCAAGTTGGAGGAGTCTCCAATTCCTTGCAGCAGCTACACTTATCAATGTCCTGATTGTAGTCATCTTTGCAACTGGTGAGAATGTTTCCTCATAGTCTATACCATGAGTTTGTGAGCATCCTTTGGCAACTAATCTTGCCTTGTACCTGCAAACTGATCCATCTGAATTTCTTTTAACTTTATATACCCATCGGCAACCAATTACCTTTTGATTCGGTGACATTGGAACCAAATCCCAAGTGTCCATTTCCTTCAATGCATCTATCTCTTCGTTCATGGCCTTTTCCCAATTAGGGTTTCCCTTTGCCTCTTCATAGGTTGAGGGTTCCTCTGAAATAGAGTCTTTTGCCAAGTAGATTGAATGCTTTGTAACAAATGTGGAATCATATCCATACCTTTCTGGTTGTTTCTTCTCTCTTGCTGATCTTCTAGGTGCTTGTTTGGAGCATTCTCCAACCTCTTGCATCTTTGCTTTGCCTCTTGACTTCCATAGCTTGTAATCCCTTTCTCTTTCATCTTGGTCATCGTCTGTATCACTTCTTGGATCCTAGACCTGTGTATCATGCTTGCTTCCTAATTGATGAGAGTCATAATCAAGATCATATGGTAGTGTTACCTTTTGTTTATCTTCATCATACCAAGACCTGTGTTCTTCAAACACAACATCTCTACTTGTAGTGAATTGCTTGGTTGAAGGATTGAAGAACCTGTAACCCATCTGAGTTGAATCATATCCAATAAACACTGCCTTTGTTGCCCTTTCATCTAGCTTACCTCTTATTTGTGATGGTACATGAACATAAGCTAAACAACCAAAAACCTTGCAATGTCCAAGACTAGGTTTTCTTCCATGCCATGCTTCATAAGGAGTCATACCTTGAAGTGATTTGGATGGTAGTCGATTGACAAGGTACACTGGAGTTGAAATAGCTTCTGCCAATGTGGCAACTTCTTCTCTTCAAGCATTGTTCGGGCTGATCCAACCAATGTCTTGTTTCTCCTCTCTGCAATTCCATTTAGTTGAGGAGAGTACCTAGTAGTCACTTCCCTTTTGATACCTTTCTCCTGCAAGAACTCATCAAACTCTTTGGAGAAGTATTCTCCCCCTCCATCAGATCTGAGCTTCTTTAGTGATCTACTTGTATGATTCTCTACATGTGCAAGATACTTCTTGAAGCAATCAAATACTTCATTCTTACTCTTGATAAAGTATAGAACAGTCCATCTACTCTGGTCGTCAATAAATGAGACATAATACCTTGATCCTGCCAATGAAGGTTCTTGACTTGGTCCCCATACATCTGTATGTACTAAGTCCAATAAGTTGTTGTGGATGTAGCCTTTGTGGTTGAATGGTTGTCTTTGTGCCTTCCCAATCTGACATGCATCACACCTGTTGATCATGTGTTGCTTTGATATGTTCGGCAGTCCTAGAACACTTTGATCCCTGCATATATCCTTCAAGGTTCTTTCATTCACATGAGCAAGTCTCTTATGCCACACTTCAAGCTCACTTAGGGTTTGAGACCCAAAGTTGAATAGAGCTATGTTCCTGGTATCTCCTACTTCAAAAGTAAAGAGCCTACCATGCTTCTCACCTCGGGCTATCTTCTTGAAGCCTTGACATGGATCTTCCACAAAAGCTCCATGTTGGGTGAACCTAACTTGCAAGCCTTTTTCAACTATTTGGCCTACACTTATTAGGTTTTTAGTGATAGTGGGTACATAGAGAACCTTACTCAGAATGTTTGTCCTGCCATTGGAAGCTTTGACATTACCAATCTTCTCCACATTGTGCTTTGTGTCATCCCCTGTTTGCACTTCATGTCTATGCTTTGGACTTTCCAAATCAGATAGAAGAGCAATGTTGCCTGCAACATGATTCGAACATCCTGAATCTATGTAGAACAAATGATCGTCTTCTTTACCTTCTTTGTGGCTTAGGTTCATAAGAAGTAATGAGTCTTCATGTGGTTGATCTTCTGAATAATTGTTGTAGTCCCTTCTATTATAGCTTCTATTGTTGTTGTTGAAGTTGTGTCCACCTCTGCCTCTATTGCCGCCATATCCACCTCTTCCACTTCCTTTCTGGGTCTTCCCATTGAACCAGCAATTCTGAGTGGTGTGGTTGGTCTTATCGCATATGGCATAAGGTTGAACATTCTGACCTTTGGCTTTGTCTTGCTTTGGTCCTTTCTTCTTCCCTTTCCACTTGCTCTTGCTTGCGAAGTTGGCTTGGGAAGTCTCTTCTTCATCTTCTTCCTTCTTCTTGCCTTTTTGCTTCTTATCCTTCTTATCTGCATATAGAGCACTAGTTGAACTACCATGATAAGAGTTACCTTCCTTTATGCTATTATTGGCTTCTTGATTGAAGAGTTGTCCAAGAAAGATGTTGAAGTCTGAAGTTTGCACATCCATGATGAGATCGTAAGCCGTCGTGAAGGATTGCCATTGCTTATCACTTTGAATGCCGTTGAGAATTTGCCTCATGATGACCTCTTCTTCAATTAGCTCTCCAATGGATGCTAACTGATCCGCAACCTCTTTGACCTTGGTAACAAACTCTGTGATGGTTTGTTTAGGTGTCTTCTTCATTTGGTTGAACTCGTTCCAAAGATGATTCTTTCTTGCTTTGGTACTAGCAGAAAAGAAAGTCTCCAGGGCATCCCAAGTCTCTTGAGATGTCTTGCATCCTCTAATATGTGGTAATAGAAAGTCAGAGATAGAGTTTAGTATGTACGACCTTGCTTGAGCATCCCTTGCGCACCAAAGTGTGAGCTTATCTGTCTCCTCTTGTGTAGGTCCTCCTTTGGATCTTGGAATAGGCATAGCTTCATCACCTGCTACAATTCCATAAAGATTTCTACCTTGCAAATAGGCCTCCATTCTGATTTGCCAAGCCGCGTAGTTGTGTCGATCAAACTTCTCGATCATTGAGGGAAAGCCATCACCCATCTTGAACTAGCTCTGATACCACTGAAAAAACTTGGAGAAGCTTGTCGAAGATAGAAAAGTGCGTTTCGAAGCGATGAAGTTTGGTCAAGCCAACCGGCACAAGACCAGCCCTTGAGCTTTTGGAGACTCAAATAGACCTTATAGGCATGCTATAAGTGCAAAGAAACACACTATGTACCTTGGAGCATCAAGGAGAATGAGTCGATACAAAACAGATAGGTTCGCGGGTCGACTAGCTCAAAAAACTTACTATCTATGGAAGAGACAATGAACTTCAAATGCTCATAGCGACCAGCGTGATTACAATTAGAAAAAATCCTTTTATGGGAGTGATACACATAGGTTTGAGTGTATGGAATGCACAAAAGTATAAGGAATAAGCAAAATATGCTATAGGAATGAATGCGACATTCACCGGTGGTACTTCCTATTTTTTAGGAATACGCAGAGATTGACCCCGAGGCAGAAAAACTCAGATTTCTCCAAATCTGCTGAACCAAATGCTTTGAAAATTTACAGGCATAAACTAGACACTGATACCTTTCCAATGAGTCCTCTTGCACTCAATTTGAAGCTCTGAGGGGAGAGCAGCAGCCTTTGCAAGATTACTGTTGGCAAAGAAGATGATGCAGAAATTGAAGGAGCAAGACAAAGATGGTCACAAGTGTATGTATATTGCTTCCATGTAATGTACAAGTGATTTCAACTCCTTATATAGCCTCTAGGAGTGTTCCACGACTTTTACAACTTGAATTTGAATTCAAATGAAGGTGGGAATGGTTGTTGGAGGGAATCAATTCACTTCCCTACAATCTAGGAAAAGTGAAGATCTTGATTGATCTACTTTTAGGTGATTGATTGCTTGATTGAATGCAACTTCAACCACCAAAATTTCATGGGATTTTGGCCCTATATTTGTACCTTTACATGTGTACAACTCAAGGCTTTTACAACGGTAAATGAGCCATCAAAATATTCTCAAAAAATACAATAAATGAGCATATGAAAAAGAACTCTCCAACGGATATTCTTTCGACGCGATAGCCTTTGATGTAGATCAAATCCACCTCAAGCATAGTGTAAGCTTGATGTTCCAACAGTTGATCGGGGTGGGGAGTGGATGATGATTGTGGCTTGTGCTATGGGTGATTCGGGTGAGGGTTTATGAGATTAATTGTACTTCTTTCGGATGTTTGTAGGACTGGCCTTCTGTGGGCACACAGATGTACTGATCGGGTTTGGAAATTAGAGAGATTCTTTGAGAGTCAAACTATGATAAATGTTTTCTCTTCAAAAAATGAAGTGCTTCAGTAGTTCCCATAGATTTCACTAGTTCCTTAAAACCATGAATGAAGGAGTCTTCAAATCCTCTGCTAGCGACTTCTTGCTCTAGTATTTCTTGATTTTGTTCTTGCATAATTGTCTACGTGCCCACACAGCTTGCATATTGCGATATTTCTAGATGGCCAGTGTATAGGTGGCAGCTTCGAATGTGTCATCTTCGTGGGTGCTTGTATCACCTTGAGTTTCCATTTGTGGTTGTTGTTGTTCCTTTTTGTCATCTTCTTGCGATTTGAGAGTGGTTTGATTAGCTTCATCATCAGTCACTATCCTATCTTCAGCATCAAATCTGGAAACTAAATGTTCTTGTGGTTGGTCACGGGGTGTAGTAAGATAGCTTTGACTTTTGTATTCTTGAGAGAAAAACTGCCCTTCTGAAAATTGAAACTCACTAGAAAATGCATCATGCATTTCGAAATCAAAGGTCGTATTAGAGGGCTCTGCCTCAAGATTAGGTATGGGAAAGGTAAAAGCATCCGCACCAATGGAGGTGGGAATCTCTTCGACTTCCGTAGTAGTTGCTTGAGTGGAGGCTTCCTAGGGAGTTACTACACTAGTAGTGCCTTCTGTTATTACAGGGCGTGGGAGCCGAATGTGTATCGGTTGTACAGGTGCAGGAGGTTCCGTTGGAGATTATTGAGGGGATGGTTGTGACAAGGGTGACTCTTGGATCTGGAGGCATGGAATTGAACCTCTCATGCATTTGCCTGCTCTGCTTTTTTTTTTACTTCCTTGCCTTCTTCTTGGTTCCCTTAAATCTTTTCAATTCCTCACCGGTCATAGCGCGCTCTATTGGCAAGTCATAGGCTAAACACATGTAAATGATTCTTGTAAGATCACAACATCCATGGATGACGTGCCTATGTTCCCATTTGTGCTACATTAAGTATAGTTGATCTATAATCTAGCTAGCAAGATCTATAGTCTAAGGTCCTGTAGTGGCCAAATATAAACCAAACCAAATGCATTTCTAAGGGATGGTGAAGTGATCATATGAAGGGAAAGCAAAATGTTGCATGCGAATGCACAATGGCTTTGATAGTTCTAGTGTGATGGTCGAGATATCAGTCCACTTCAAAATGTCACCTCTTTTCATGGGCTCGGGAATGAGCTTTTCCCATTCTTTTGGTGTGTGGGTGCCATGGATTTTTAGGTCAACTTGAATGAGGTACTCTGATAGATAAAACTTCTTATAGGGCGGGTCATTCACTAGAGAGGGAAGTGAAAGTTCCTGTTAATTCTTTCCTCTCAAGGGCTTCAAGAGTGGTTACCAAATAGTAGCATCGATAGAAATCAGGTTTTGGCAAAGGGTTAGTAAAGTACTCGATGAATCTAGCCCTAGCCCAAATGTGTCGCAACTCCTCTGAATTCCAAAGCTCTTCAAATTCATGTGAGAAAAACTGATATCTGCCTTGTTTGTTACCATCAAAACAAAGCATGGTGTCATAGATAAAGTTTGCATTTGCTAGGGGTCCTGCTAGACCTTGAAACCAATGTGAATTGCTATGAACCCTTTTCAATACATCCCAAAGGAGGGTCATCGATAGGCATCGATCCTTTGAAACCTTGAAATTTTGGAGGTTGCGATGTAGGATAAGACTCAGCTAATTAATTACCGAAATTGACCACTAGCGCACTAGGGCCAGCCTCCAAAGGTCCCTTTGCTTGCATGATGATCAAAGTGAGTGTGGAGATGATCTGCTACAAAAGGATAACACATTAGTATGGAAACAAATTTTTATCCCAATAAAGTGAGACCGCAATTGCTTTCCATAGCTGATGTGTAACTCGTGTAGCCGTGTCGTAAGGTGGTTAATGGAGTGATTTCTCATAAACTGATGCAGGTCACTAGAAACCTACATGCTTTAGATATTGCATACAATGCTTGATTAGATTTGATTACAACTGATAGTGGGTTAATGTGGGTGAATTTATACAAGGTCTAGTCGTGAGTCAATTATTACAGGGGTAAGGGTTACCAGGGATAGGTGTTATGTCATACAAAGAGAAATGTGGAGGTCTCTGGACACGTTTCAACATCCATTTCCTAGGAGTTGATGAGTGGGTGGTATTCTTCTGTTGAGGTACAAAAGGTGATTCTGGTGGTTGTGGTGTCGATGGGTGAGGTAGTGTCGAGGGGATGTCTATTACATGGCTTCAGTTTGTTAAGTACTTCTTGGCAATCCAAATCTGTCTGCTTCTTGTCGATGGAACAGAAGTCCGAGGGTAGGTTGGATACTGACTTTGCTTCTACCTTTACTTCTTCGCCTCATGTTCAGCATCAATGAAAATTGTTGATGCTTTCTGACCTTTCGGCACCCATACTTGTTTTACATTAATTGGCTTGACATGATGATACAGATTTTCCGCCTTTGGGTTGTTTGATATGGTCGTTAGTTTGGGTTCCTCAGTCATGGTTGACTTCTTGGAGGTCATGGTTGAGAGTTCTGTTTGACACTCTACTTTGGAAAAGAAGGTAGGTCCAACACTTGCATGACTTCTCCATCAGAAAGTGAGGCATTCTATACAACACATATAGGTTGGTCCACGAGAAGTGTCGAGGAAGGGATGCATGAGACTATTGTCCCCATTTGTCCACTGATGTAGTCCACCTGACCGCTGATGTAAACCCCTTCTAGTGCAAAGGAAGACTAGTGGAAGATCTCCTGACATCTTCCTGACTAGCAACTATCCATCGCCAAGCTCTCATGGGTTCACTTTGGATGGAGCATGCTTGTGTTAGACGGCCGCCGAACAAAGGACAATTGTACTTAGACAGAGGTTTTTAATGTAGAAAGAACCCTTCTGAAAGTACGCGGTAAAGAAAGATTCGCGTAAAGCCTTGTAAAAAAACTCTATTTAAAGCAATGAAAAGGGACGAGAGGGCATCAGAGAGAGTCCCCGTTTTTTGGGAAGTTGCGAGTATATTGTGAGAGTTCCCGTTTTTTGGGGTTACTTCTTCTACTGTGTGTAAACGAGTAGGGTGTCTTGGTTCTGTCCTGTTCTGTGCGCCTTCTCTGTGTAATCATTCGACTGCGTATGTGTGATACACTGTGGTGTTACGAGTCGGTACTACGATTGTGAGATTCTGTTCGGTAACGAGTTGAGGTGTCTTGATTATGCGTAAGGTGTTAGAGTGTTGTCTATTTGCTATTCCTGCGGTGGAATAAGTAAGTGTGAAGGATGGACATGAGTTGGTATGATTCTCTGTAAGTGACTGAGTTGGTATCGTAGTCTGTGTTCAAGGTAACGCCGGTAATATCCAAGTACGCGTAGAATGGTAACACGGTTGCGATGTGTCTTACGATATTACGGATTGAAAGGTAGACACCCGGTAAGTCTGTGAACTGATAAGAAGAATTATGTGTTAAGTTACTAAAAGTGTTGGACTGCAATCTCGGACTACTGCTCAACTACTATGGCAGAAACAGCCTGAGAACTCTGAGCCCAGTACGTTGGTCTAATTGAAGTTGTTCAGGAGCAAAAACTGAGCTAAGATGGAAAAGCCACAACTATGGTTGAGTGAGAAGTTGGGAAAATAGTACAGGGCCTCTGTCTAACAGACCCCTACCACTCCCAAGGACCCACGTGGCTCGAGTCAGTTTATTTTCTGCGGTAAGATTGAATACAGAGAAAAAAGGAGAGACTCGGAAATATCTGGTACGCAGGTGTGGAACCAGATTCTGGAGTCTCCGAAGGGTTGTTGTGTTGAATTAGTAATTAACGTCTGCGGTAGGCAATTAACAGTTACGTTAATAGTAAACGACGAATATAACCTTTAACATTTGGCGCCGTCTGTGGGAAAGTGGCATCCGATTGCTAGTTCTCTGACCCGTTGTATGTGGAAAGTGGCAACTGATTACCAGTCTCTGCGGTAAAGTAGCAGTTGATTACGAGTCACTTGTGAGACAGTGGCGTTAAAGTGCTAACGGTTTGTAAGAAGCAAACACCAAGCAACATTTTGCTTCACTGACAGTAGCAACAGATCCAGATTGTTGCGAACTGCTCAGATAGTATCACTGGGCAATGATACATGCCGGTCACTCGATCGGGCGAAACATATCCTAAGAATCGTCAGACTGAAGCACGAAAATCACAAAAGATAGCCTCGGAAGAAGTAGGCATAACTAGATCTGACCAAGTGGTCAAGAAAAGTGGAAACGTTACAACTGATTCCGGTCATATTCCGATAAAACGGTCAACGCCTTTGAGACATTCTGATGCTACTTCGACCCAGCATATCGAAGATATAGCAAGTCCAGACTCTATCAAAACGCCGTTGGAACCTAGTTTAACAATATCAGATAAAGACTTAAAGTTATCCACGGTCAGAAATACGTTAGAAAAATTCGGTAAAAGTAGTAAAACAGGGCATTCGGACCCAATTTCGGTTCATTCCGGTGAGATTCCGGTAATAGAATCACCGATCGCTGGCAAAGGTTTAGCCTTTTTTGCGGAATCATCAACTCGACCTTCGTGTTTGGAAGAAAGATTTTGAATATTAGACATCCAGAAGGAAGGAAAGCTGTTCGAAACAGAGATCCGAAGCATCTTAAGTCGACACAGTACACCAGAAAACGCACCATCCGGCGATACAAGTCCCGAGAGTTCACCCGATCAATCCCGAGATATAGAAGGAAACCCTGAACCCTTCACAATGAGCGGGCAACACCAACAACAACACCATCAACAACAACAGCTAGGACCGCCAAGGCCACCTCCAACAGGAGTAATCTACGCGAAATTCGGTGGATTCCCAGGAGACGACCCAGACGCTCACGTACGAACGTTCGAGATAAGTTATGCAGTTCTCAACCACCCACCAGATCAGGCGTATAAGGCCATTGTTTTTCAATCGACACTGATCAATGAAGCGGCGAGATGGCTCACGGAATATGATATCAATCATTTCGGTACTTACGATGCAGTACGAGACGCCTTCTTACAGCGATTCAGACTCAAGAAGAATCCCGCTGAAATCTTTGAGTATCTACAGAACAACAGACAGAAGGTAAATCAGACCGTCCAGGAGTACGCTACCCTCTTTAGAACACATTTACGGTAGATACCACAGGCTCACGCTAATCTACCTGACGATGTCATCTCTCAATGGTTTATCAATGGATTAACCCCACAACTAAAGCAGATCATGATCATAAGATGTGTCGGAGCTATGACCTTGGATGCCGTCATTACAATGGCTCTACAGCTAGAATCCAAGGTTGGTGGATTTTCGGAAGACTTGGAATGGTTAAAAACAAACAAAAATATGGCTGAAGATATCACCAGGCAAGTATATTGCACCACATGCAAAAATTCGGGGCATACAAGTGCCAACTGTGCACTGAACCAAGTGTTTTGCGCTATCTGCAACACTACCGGACACACCACCGGAAACTGTATCTACAACGCTAGAATACAGGGGACAGCAACCATCAATGCAGTCATCCAAGAACATGGCCAACCAGTAAATCGCTATGTGCCTCCGCAACAGAGAAACAATCAACAACAAGGATATCGGAACTATCGAGGACAGAGAAACAACACTTATAATGCCAACCGATGGCAGAATGGACCACCACCGGAAAAACCTGAGTTACCACCTCCACGATGTCATTTCTGTGGCGAATTCGGCCACATTAGAAGGTTTTGTAAAGACGCAATAGAGTATGATCAAAGAAGGAAGGAACGCCAGAATCCAATGGCCAACATGGTAACAATTACACCGATTGAGACACAGACTGCTCAGTCCAGACCCGTTCCGGTAAACAACTTCAGTCGGCAGCAGAAATCTTTGAACCAGGGATACAAGAACAGCGAAGGATGTATAACAAAGCTAGTCACTGGACCACAACAGAACCACCAGTGTTCCCCGAACCTATTCCGGTGACTCAGGCTTCTTCATCAAAGGACGACACAACACAAAAGGATGCATCAGTAGGGCCATCATCATCAGCAGAAACAACAGCAGACACTCCTGCCTCAGTAGAGACTGCAAGACCAAAAGAACAAGACAATCAAGCTCAACAGGCCTGGGAAATTTTGTCCAAGGCATCCATCATGCTACCTCTAGGCCAACTTCTGGCCTTAGTGCCTGGGATCCGACAACAGTTTCAGCAACAATTCAGTCCAGTACCTTCTTGCATTCCTACGACAGCCGCAGTTCAACCGGAACCTGATGTTGCGATTGACCACGCAGTGCCCTTGATCACAGTATGGTATAAGAACCAGAAGATCACGCAAGTATTGATTGATGGAGGCTCAGGCGTAAACATTGCAACCGCAGCCTTATGCAAAAAGCTAGGCTGGACCGAAATTGAACCAGTGCAATTCTTTGTTCGAATGGCGGATCAATCGAGAGTCCATCCTGTAGGACTTGTGCGGAATGTACCAATCACTCTACAAGGTACAACTTTCAAGATGACTTTTGTCATACTAGATCTACCCGAATCCACTTTGGATTACAATCTTCTTTTCGGCCGACCTTGGCTGAAGCATGCGAAGGTGATACAGGACTGGTCTGCACAAGAGCTTACATTCAAGGATGCCCATCGTAAATATGTGGTGAAACTAGATGCTATGCAATCTTGCGAACCTCACGCCCGACCGTACTTTGCTGAACCAGTTCATATGTTAGATGGACTGTCAGATGATGAAGAAGAGCAATTTCTGAAGAGTAATGCCGATTTAATGACTCTAGGAACTGTTGACCTACAATCCGTCATAGATAACTGGAACACGTCAATATGTACAGTAGTAGCTATCACCGGAAATTCGGTCCAGGAAGATACTTCCTCAACCCATGACGACGAATTACAACCACTGTTCAAGCCAACAGATGATACAGAGAAACCTCAACAATTTTATGTTCCAGAAGACCAGCTGATCACGTACAATCTAGGAGATAGAGATCACCCATGACCTGTGAAGATAAGGCAGAACTTACCGGAAACATTTAAGGAGGATTTGATTAAACTTCTTCGCGAATTTGCAGACGTCTTTGCATGGGATTACAAAGACATGAAAGGATTAGATCCGCGCATCTATCAACACAGGGTCATGTTGAAACCGGAAGTGAAACCGAAAAGACAACCCAGCTACAGAATGAACCCCCATTATGCATCACAAGTAAAAGCCGAACTTGATAGACTACTAAAAGTCGGATTCATTGTACCAGTAGAACACGCTGAATGGATCTCGCCCATCGTGATCGTGCCAAAGAAAAACAAGCAGTTACGAATCTGTGTGGATTACCGGAAATTAAACGCAGCAACAGTACCAGATCCTTTCCCGATCCCTTTTTTGGATACCATGCTCGATAGAGTCGCAGGTCATGAAATGTATTCATTTTTAGATGGATACAGCGGGTACAACCAGGTTAGAATGGCTGAAGAAGATATACCAAAAACTGCCTTCATTACCAATTGGGGTGTTTTTGCCTGCACAGTAATGTGGTTCGGATTGAGAAATGCGCCAAGCACATTTCAAAGATGTATGCAGGAGATATTTTCTCCTTATCTCACTTCATTCATGCAAGTCTACCTCGACGACTTCTCAATCTTTGGGAAGATGATAGCCCATTTGTTTCATTTACGATGCTGTTTTCAGAAGTGTAGAGAATATAGACTCTGCCTTAATCCCAACAAATCCGTGTTTGCCGTTTCGTGTGGCAAACTACTTGGGCATATTGTATCTGCTCAAGGTATTCGAGTGGACCCAGATAAGATTTCAGCAATTTTAGAAGCCCCGATACCCACAACTCCGAAGGAAGTAATGCGTTTTATGGGTCAAATACGGTGGCATGGCAGACACTTACGGTGGCTTGCTCACCTAGCAGTACCACTGAACAGACTAATCGCAAAGACTCCCAGACAGTTTGAATGGACTGAAGAAGGTCAAACTACATTTGATCGACTCAAATATCTCCTGACGCACGCTCCAATTTTACAACCACCGGACTGGGACAATCCGTTCCATGTGTTTGTCGACGCTTCAGATATTGCAATCGGCAGTATTCTGATGCAGCAAACAGATAAGTGGTTTCGCCCTGTTTATTACGCCAGTAGAAGACTTGCGCCTGCAGAAAAGAACTACTCCACCACGGAAAGAGAATGTCTAGGACTGATTTACTCAATCAAAAAGTTCAGACATTATCTACTAGGCCGAAAATTTACCTTTCATGTGGATCATGCTGCCCTTGTTTATCTAGTAAGACAACAGCACTTAGGAGGAAGATTAGCACGATGGGTGCTACTATTACAAGAATTCGATTATGATATCATTCACCGACCCGGAAATGCACATGCCTTAGCAGATTTCTTATCACGCCTAGATTCCGGTGAAGCTCCGGTAGGGATAGATGACACGACTCCTGCGATTTATAATGCTGAACCACTACCTGATGAGTCGCCCAACTTACAAACACCACCTACATACTATGATCAGATTCTAACTTTCCTCACCGAAGGACGCTTTCCAGCCGAGACTGCCAAGGCAGTTCGAAGAAAAATCGCAGTTTTAGCCGCCGATTTCGGTTAGTTGCTGGAGAACTGTATTATACAGATCATACCGGAATCCTACTTCGCTGTATTCCACCACATGAAGTTAACGCAGTTATCACTTTGGCTCACTCAATTCCTTCCGGTGGCCATTTTGCAGCAGACTTAACTCACCGGAAAATTCTGCAAGGAGGACTGTGGTGGCCAACTATGTACAGAGATATCTCACAGTTTGTTAAACAATGCGATGCTTGCCAAAGAACTGGTCAGCCTTTTCAACGGCATCTTTTTCCCCTGCAACCCATCTTGCCATTAGAACCTTTTCAGAAATGGGGTTTAGATTTTATCGGGCCAATTACACCTCCAGCAGTATCCAGTAACAATCGATACATACTAACTTGCACAGATTACGCAACTAGATGGGCAGAAGCTTGGGCTTTGCGGTCTGCTACAGCAGTTACGGTAGCAAAATGTCTACTCACGGATGTCTTCCCACGATTTGGTTTACCACTGGAAATTGTCTCAGATCAAGGCACTCATTTTGTAAACAATTTAATGAAGGCTCTCACACAGTCCTTCCAAGTCACACATAAATTTAGCTCTCCTTATTATCCACGTGCCAATGGATTGGCTGAAAGTACAAACAAATCTCTGTTAAACATCCTCCGGAAATTGATCATGGAAGCACCGGAAAGATGGGATCAACTACTACCTGCGGTATTATGGGCATACCGAACCACATATAAAGTAACAACAGGCTTGACACCTTTCAAGCTAGCTTATGGCTTAGAAGCAATCGCTCCCATGGAAGTAGTCATCCCAAGTTTGCGGGTAGCAATCACTCAGAAGATGCTACCGGAATCTTCACTGACAGAACGAATGGACGCACTCAGAGAACTCGATGAGCACCGATGGCTCAGTTTTTTAACTATGCGTGAAGTTCAACTAAGGCAGGCTAAGACACACGATCGATATTTGAAGACGCCAATCTTTTCGGTAGGACAGCTTGTACTCTTCTATAACGCAAAATCGGACAGAGCAGCAGGAAAATTCAAACTACGCTGGTTCGGCCCTTTCAAGATCTCAGCACAAGTAGGTCCGGCAACTTTTCGGTTGACCACGTTGACCGAAATTCCACTTCCAAAAGTAATTAATGGATCGAAGTTGCGGCCGTATTATCCCACTACCAGTACGCCTTAATTATTCGGCGACGAGCCACGTTTTTGTATAAATTTTTATGTTTTGCTTTTAGCCGTCTTTTGTACAGATCTTTATGATACCAGCCGCCTCTCCCTACCGGTCACTCAGTACGCACGCCAGCATGCAAACCGTATCATTCCCGCACCACACAATGATCCTCACCTCCACACCGTGTTCTCCATATTTAAACCCCTGAGTTGCACCAAAAACCGCTATTGTGTTTTCGTGATTGTGTATTCTGTGTTTCTGTAAGTGTGCACTGTGAACGCCATGGAAGCTCTAGCCAACTACGCTTCTTTCCGCGAAGGCATCCCTACAGACGTAGGCGAATACCTGAGATGCAGAGGGTTGGCCAACTTCGCTGAGTTGCCTTGGCACTCAGTGGAAACCCATCCCTTCTCCGCACAGATCATTCAAGCCATTGCCCAAAGCTCCGCCACCGAATGACAGTGGGCCTTCCTTTCCCTCCCACACAGAACCGTCATCACCTTCCAAGCCTTCGCCGACGCCTACCGCCTCACCCCGCAAGGTCGCGAAAATGGCCCTACCATCACTGTAGCCCGTATGACCGAACTCTTTCCCCGTTCCTCATCAAACGAATACGCCATTCTATGCCGCCCCGAACCCGAGCGATCCGCCCTCCAGTTCCTTGTAGCCATCCTTAACCTGCAGAAACGAACTTATGGCATCTCTCGCCCCTTCTACTCCGCCTTAGATTTAGCTGCCCGCGAACCGGTAAATTTTGCCTCCTATTTCTTCCATAGAATCCATAAAGAATGTGTAGCTATCGTAAAACAGCTCCAAAAGGGTTCTACCCCCCGCTCTCGCCTTCCACACATCATCTCCTTCCTCTTCCCAACCATCCTCGCCGCACAACCCCCACCCGCAGGCCCCGCACTTCGACACGAAGAGTCCGCACAACCAATCGAGGACAGTGAAGAAGAAGACGAAGAAATTAATCAGCTCTTCCGTACCAAGCGAATTCGGATTAGCTCCTCGGAAAGTGAAGTCCAAGGATCCGCCGGAAAAGATCAGGAGACCAAGCCAGACGACCAAGAGGAAACGTACCACGACACCACCACACACATCGAAACATCGACGGAGCAACCAGACCAGCAGGATCAAGCAGAGACGGAACTAGTATCCACAGAAAAAAAATCGAAGCAGCACCAGGATGAACAGGAATCGGCCACCAAAGCCCTGGATCAACTCATCGACGCCATCAACCAGACAGAAACACTCGCCAAGGTAAACCCCTCAGACACCGTCCTCCCTACACCACCTCCTGCCAAACCCCTACCCCCACCGGAACCACCCCTCCCACCCACCGATGAACCCACAGCATCTTCCTCTTCCTCCCCTAACTACTCTCCACCAAACTCCCAGCAACTCCTCACCGACACATCCTCTCAACCTCGTCGTCCTCCACCACCACCGCCACAGAACGCATTCTCGGAACTTGCCGCCATGGGGCAGTACCTCATCCAGTTATCACACCAGCTACCGGCCCAATTTTCGGCAGCCACGGACCACCTGAAACTCGAATACCAACACAAGGTAGACACCCTGGAAGCCGACATCGCCCCCCTCCAGGAAGAAATTGATGCCGTAAAGACCGAAAATCATCAACTCCGGGCACAGCTAGCAGAACTCGAAGCACGAGTTTCGACAGAACAGACGCTAGTACAACAACGAGATGCAGCCCTAGACCAGATAGCTGCTAAAGACAAACTCATACACGATGCACATGAGGAAATTCGGACACTGAAGGCCGCCCTTCAAGAACAAGAAAATATCAACGTCTCTCTTGAAGAACTGATCGCAGACACGAAGCGTCAATTACAAGAAACCACCCAGACGATGCAGGAGCAACAGAAAGAAGCTGCCGAAGTTCAAGAACGATTACGGCGAGCCGAAGAATGTGCCGACGCGGTCAACAGCATTCTCAAAAAACAATTAATAAAGGAAGGCCAATACCAAAAGGATATTGAAAGGACGCGCAGAGAACGAGATTCACTGCAGAAAAGTCTGGCATTCCAAAACCAACAGTTTGAACGCAACGACAACCAGATACGCAACCAGAAGGAGTGCATCAGAGAAATGCAGACCAAACTGGTGGAAATAACGACAGCCCGAGATGCGGCACTAGCCAACGACTTTTATCTCCAGGAGGCTTTTCTTCAAACCCAAGCCGAAATTTTGTTAAATCAAGCCATAGCCCTCAGTGCAGTCAGAACCGACGCCCAATTATTAGAACCTACCACCATAGTACAAATGTTAGAAACCCTCAAAAAGAAAATTACCCGAACATTTAGGCTTGCCAGAAGTATGTACTTAGAAGGTATAGTATCCGAACCGTAGGTACTTGCGGGTACGAGTCCCGAGGACCCGATAATACTAAGTCCGAAAGTTAGTAGTAAAAGTCATGATTTTTTGTGCATAATACTTTCACACATGTAAAAGACGTTCCAAGTCCAGCACCAATCTCCAGAATGATGATTCTTGATTCTAGAATCTCGGTAAGCAGCCTGAAATGTCATATCAGAATGGAATACCATCATTCTAGCGACTGGCAGCTCAAGGTCTAGCACTTATAAATACGAATACCCGGGAACGCACACTTACACCGAACCGTGTTGTGAATACAACCGATACTACATTAGAGTGGCTTCGATCGAGCTGGCAAGCCACTAGGCTTGCGCTGTGTGACTTAGTGGGGAACAGGACTGAAAGACAACGCTCTTCATGGTGGCCGAAAAGGGTGATGAAGCAAGGTAGCGTCAAGGATGGTGCCGATGCAGACGAAAGCAAGACGGGGAGTGACGAAGTGCGAATACAACTTCGGGGAAGAATTGATCAATTCCCGCGACTCGGGAGAAGTGATCATTTCTAGCGATTCGGAAGACGAAAGGCGAAACGAACAGGATAGTGACGAGGATTTGATGAAGAATGTCAAAGCAGAGAATGTGAGTGAGGATGTCGATGACGAAGATAACGCAAGAACCTCAACAAACATCACCAGAGGACCGGACTCCGACAGTTTGCTAAGTTACCCTGGAAACAGTGGACTTGTTCCGCCACTAGAACAAGTGCGATCAAAAAGGATTGGGGAGTTAATTCCTGGCATGGACTAACAGACACTATAAACGGATATCTCAGCCAGGTGGTGATAGGATACTGTATGGTTACATGACTTCTGCAGAAGACATGGATTCAACAGCACAGAGGGTACTTTGATTCCATACACGAAGCGCTTAAAGCACAAGATCAAGAAGGTGGGCCCAGGTAACAACGAAATCAAGAGTAGATTCTTATTATATGTATAAATCGACATGTTTTTCAGAAGGGCTTAGATGTTCAAAAAGCTATTTAAAGGAAGAGCTGCGAGTATGCAAAGTATGAGTCTTTGAGGCAACTAGACCAGCTATACGAGTTTGAGGAAATTCTGGAGAAAGAGACAACCTATCACATACAGTGACACATTCGGGATTGAAAAATATTTACTGAATCATCAACAGAATATGGACATTATGAGCGATTAGCCTGCATCTTTCTGATGCATAGCCCCAGGCAAAAGGATATCACCTACAATACTGCACTTGCGGGTTCGAGTCCACCGTGCGTGCCAGTGTTAGACGGCCGCCGAACAAAGGACAATTGTACTTAGACAGAGGTTTTTAATGTAGAAAGAACCCTTCTGAAAGTACGCGGTAAAGAAAGATTCGCGTAAAGCCTTGTAAAAAAACTCTATTTAAAGCAATGAAAAGGGACGAGAGGGCATCAGAGAGAGTCCCCGTTTTTTGGGAAGTTGCGAGTATATTGTGAGAGTTCCCGTTTTTTGGGGTACTTCTTCTACTGTGTGTAAACGAGTAGGGTGTCTTGGTTCTGTCCTGTTCTGTGCGCCTTCTTTGTGTAATCATTCGACTGCGTATGTGTGATACACTGTGGTGTTACGAGTCGGTACTACGATTGTGAGATTCTGTTCGGTAACGAGTTGAGGTGTCTTGATTATGCGTAAGGTGTTAGAGTGTTGTCTATTTGCTATTCCTGCGGTGGAATAAGTAAGTGTGAAGGATGGACATGAGTTGGTATGATTCTCTGTAAGTGACTGAGTTGGTATCGTAGTCTGTGTTCAAGGTAACGCCGGTAATATCCAAGTACGCGTAGAATGGTAACACGGTTGCGATGTGTCTTACGATATTACGGATTGAAAGGTAGACACCCGGTAAGTCTGTGAACTGATAAGAAGAATTGTGTGTTAAGTTACTAAAAGTGTTGGACTGCAATCTCGGACTACTGCTCAACTACTATGGCAGAAACAGCCTGAGAACTCTGAGCCCAGTACGTTGGTCTAATTGAAGTTGTTCAGGAGCAAAAACTGAGCTAAGACGGAAAAGCCACAACTATGGTTGAGTGAGAAGTTGGGAAAATAGTACAGGGCCTCTGTCTAACAGACCCCTACCACTCCCAAGGACCCACGTGGCTCGAGTCAGTTTATTTTCTGCGGTAAGATTGAATACAGAGAAAAAAGGAGAGACTCGGAAATATCTGGTACGCAGGTGTGGAACCAGATTCTGGAGTCTCCGAAGGGTTGTTGTGTTGAATTAGTAATTAACGTCCGCGGTAGGCAATTAACAGTTACGTTAATAGTAAACGACGAATATAACCTTTAACACTTGTCTGATGGATTTGACCAAAAATCTTTTGATCCTTCTTCGCGATCATTTCATATGGTCTGAGGTTACATCCCTCAAGGGGGGTAGTGTTAGGGAAGTCAAGCGGTATCACTCGCTGCTAGTCTAAGGTCCTGAGCTGCAGGCAGCCTTGTCTAAGATTTAGGTCCACTGAGTGATTGTATAACCAATCTTGACCAAGGATTAATGGTTCTATCAAGTCATCATCATGGCACACTAGCAGTTTCACCGTCAAGGTCATCTGTTGTATGAGGATAGGAAGGTCTACCTCACCCATGCAAGGGGTTTCCATACCTCCTAGCCCTATGAGGTATGACACAATTGGCCGCATTTCCATTCCTAAGTCCTTATAGTGAGACCACCTAATCGCACTAGTCGTCGCATCTGAATCAATTCAAGCCCTAAGCTCATTCTGGGTGTTGCCTTGGTCTAGCATGATTGTAACAAATGGTCTCTTATCCACTACGTTAGGATGAGCAGTTGAATTTTTTTGTCACATGGCCATGGGGTGTCTAGGTGCGTCCTCGAATTGTTATAATGTTATCTCCCTAGTCCTTGTCTTCTTAGCTTCATAAGCTTAATGCGTTCTAGAGCTTCTGCTTGAGCTTCCTTGAATATTCTCTTTTCTTCCTCCTTACGCCTCTTTGCCAATGTGAGTCATCTAAACATATCCTCAGTAAGAAGTTCTTGATAAAGATTGAATCTACAGCCACTATGTAATTAAGCATTATCTCTCGTTTTAGGGTGGCTAATTGTATCGCTCCACTTGTCGACAGTTTGTTAATAATCATGGATCCATAACCACGCCTCTCTAGCTTCCGCGCATGTTGTTTGAGCGTTTATACTAGGACTAATTCACCTTCTTTTAAGCCTTTATCTTTCACATGAGAATCAAAATAGGCTTTCTATTGCTTCTTTGCTGCATATATCCTTGCTGCTGCTTGCAGCTTGGTTTCTCCTAATCGTTCCGAGTCCATTATCCTTGATGATAATTCATGGCCGATCCACTGATGTTCTTGTGCAACCTTAAGGGTGGGTATCAAAAAGTCCAAAGGGAGCACATCATTTTGATCCAAAACCATCTGAAAGGGAGTTGCACTGAGTACGGTCTTGTAGGCCACTCAATATGCCCAAACGCCATGATGTAACTATTTGTCCCAATCTGAATGTTTGTTGTTCACAATTTTCATCAATACATTACAAAGGATCTTGTTAGTACCTTTTGCTTGACCATTGGCCTAAGGATGATATGGTGCGGACTTCTTGTGAATCACCATAAAATCCAATAACAAATATTCAATGACCTAGTTTAGAAAGTGAGTTCCTCGATCGCTCATCAACTCTATAGGAAATCCATATCTCGTAAAGACATTTCCACATAAGCATTTTGCCATCATGTGTGCATCATTCTTCTTGGTCAACTTAGCCTCTACCCATTTGGTAAGATAATCTATCGCCACTATGATGTATTCCGTGTGAGTACCTTTTGTAGGGCGGTTAATGGGTCCTACAAAGTCTATACCCCATTTAGAGAATGCATGTCCTCCCATCATGGGTTTCAGTGGCATTTCATCTTTGCGAGTAGGAAACTGCATTGTTTGGCACACATCACATCTCTTAACATAGGTATGTGCATCCATGTGAAGAGGGGGCCACCATAATCCTGCAAATAGTATGGCCTTGATTATTCTATCAGGGCCAAAATAACCTCTTGCAACACCTTGGTGTGTAGTCTCTAATACGCTCAAGTAATCATTCTCATGAACACATTGTCTTAGGTATTCATCTCTTCCTCATTTATACAAGTTATCACCAATAAGTGAGTAGTCTTGAGCTTCTTGCTCTAGACTTCATTGTCATGCTAAAGTCATTCCTTGAGGGAATGTTTTCGTCCTCAAGTATGTCACCATCGGTTCACTCTATTTGGGTGTGAGAGACACATGATACAAAATGGCATCTTCCACTGGTGGTTTTTCGAAACAAGCAAGACATTCTTTACACGGCCTATAGACATCTGCTTCCATAGAACACCAATATACTCCAAGTCTGTGCAGATTCTACAATGTACGATGTTTCGAATGATGTTACTTCAATGCACCTTCATGTGCTAATTGAAACCAATTATTGTGTTCTGATTCATCCACACAACAAGCAAGAATTTTCTAATTATCATGTTTATATATGCTTCTTGCTATTATGTGGTATCTTTGTGACTTGGTAATCTCCCCTTCTCTGATCCTAATTCTAGTATTCTTGGGTCCAAATGTGAGAATAGGGACAATAGTCTTGGCCCAATCGGGTACTATCTCAAAATTAAAGAGGTATGCATATGGTAGCTCATCCACTATTCCTTGAGGAGCTTCTCCCATAGTTAATCTTGAAAGGTGATCGGCTCTCATGTGGGTCTTTCCCTTCCTAACTACTACCTCAAAGTCATACTCCATTAGTAATAGAAACCAATGTATCAATCGTCCGTTGTTACAAGGCTTATTGAATAAATACAACAATGTTTGACGATCTGTGAAGAACTTGAACTTATTTGCCAATAAGTAATGCCTGAATTTCTTTATAGCATATATCATTCCTAATCCTTCCAGCTCTGTCGTGATGTAATTTCTTTCTACTGTGTTTTAGTTATCTACTTGCATAAGCTATGGAGAGATCCATGTTACCTTCATTCGTAGGTTGTGCCAACACCATCCTATGGGATAATTGGATGCATCCACATGTACATGGAATGGCTTACTCCAATCTAGGGTTGTTAATATAGGTGCTGAACACAAGCATTGTTTAAGTTCATTGAATGAATTCTCACATTCATCCGTCCATTCAAACTTGGTCAAAAGAGAGTATAGAGGCTTTGCTATAATCGTGTACATGTGTATAAATCATCGATAATAACCACAATGACCCATGAAAGCATGTATTTCTTGTACATTTCTCAACCTAGGTAGGTCTGCAATCACTTTGACTTTCTCTTCATTAGTAGAGATTGCATTTTTTGATACATTGTGTCTTAGAATTTTGTCTTGCCTGACCATGAAAATGCACTTTTTTGGGTTCAAGAAAACCTGATATTCTCGACATTTGTCAAATACTTGCCTTAACTCATGGATGTGGGTATGTCTCATGTTAGAATGAGCACATATTTTGTCCACATAAACTTCCAAATTCTTGTGTAAGAATTCCTTGAAAACATGACACATGAGTTGTTGAAAGGTGGCGGGTGCATTTGTTAGCCCAAATGGCATCACACGAAAGGCAAATATACCCCACTCTGTGGAAGAAGTCTTCTTTTGTTGATCTTCAGGAGAAATGGCTACTTGATTATAGCATGAGAACCCATCAAGGAAGCTATAAACTTCCCTGCTCGTAACTCTTTCCAATAAGTGTTTTGTGATGGGAAGAGGATAAATGTTTCTAATCATGGTAGCATTAACTTTTTAAAGGTTAATACATACACACAATTTTCCATTCTTCTTGGTTACAACAACAATGGGGGATATCCATTTGGGATGTTCAATTTCATAAATGAATCCTACTTCAATCAATTGATATATCACTTCTTTAATCTTGGCAGCATAATTATCATTATAAGTGTATGGTTTCTGCTTGGTAGGTTCGGCATCTGGAGTCATAGGGATTCTATGAGTGTTCAAGATCAAGGTTGATGGAGAGTGTTAATCTCCAAAAGAACAACCTACTCTTGAATTTAGAACACTTCTATATCAAGAGTAAGTCAAAACCTTCACTTAATTAGAGGTCCAATCTCCAAATTATCAAATCTGAGAAAATATGTGAAGAAGATGAAACACAGAAAAGTCTGCTGCAGAATTTCTTCACATTGACTTATCAAATGTGTAAAGTTTTTGATGAAACTTTGTACGAATCATCTCCTAGAGATTGCGCATCACCTCCAAGTTGAATTACTTCATAAGCTTTAGTATAACTTGAGAAATTGTCTTCACAAGTTACCTATGTCTGAATCTGCACTTCTGAGAAGTCGATTTAGACACCCCTAACTTCTTAACTTTGGTTCTCACAATATCTAACCCGTTTTGCCAAATGCTTTTAGCCACGAGTAGATCACCTTCCAACTTAAAGATTAAGTGCTTGCTTGCACAAAACTTTAAACTATGGAGTGAGCACTGACCAAAATATTAAACTCGAAATTTGCGCCTGTTTCAGAGAACTGTAGACACTCAACACATATGAATGTTCCTACTCACAATTCTCCTAGCTTGTTTACAATTAGACTCTGAAATTCAGGTCACAGGCTCATTAACTAACAAATTAGATATCCTCAAAAGGATTTCACAATTGATCAAACACAGAAGGAGCAGACACGAAAAGATCGGGCGCAATATTTCTTCATTAACTCAGAAAATTACAACTGAGTGATGAGAGCTAACTCAACTAACTTTTCTCTATCTCTTGACTCCTAACTTCCTCAATCTTGGTTTCTACATATGCTCTCATACATGCCCCGACTTTTCTCAAAGTATTTATAGACAATTTGTACAAGATTCTTACTCAAACAAAGATCTAAGTCACCTATGACTATTCTAATGTACATATGTGTACACTTCTCTTATCCTCTGAATATGTCTTTCTTCCAAGCTTCAATAGTTGATCCTTCCTTCACTCTTTAACCTTCCAAGCCTTCAATTGGTGATTGGTGTGCACCAACAGCTCCCCCTCAATCATCAATTGAGGTCTTCACTATTTTCTTTATACCTGCCATGTCTTTGAACCTTTGTAACTTTGGTCCATCCAAGCCTTTTGTAAGCATATCAGCTATCTGATCTTTTGTTGAAGTATGGATTACTTCAATCTCTTTATCCATCACTTTCTCTCTTAGAAAGTGATACTGAATCTCAATGTGTTTGGTCCTGGCATGAAAAACAGGGTTAGCAGCTAAATACAATGAACTCATGTTATCTCCATATATGATTGGTACCCCATGCATAATGTCAAGACTCTTCATCAAGGTCTTGAGCCAAATCACTTCTTTTGCAGCTTCAACCATGCCTTTATACTCTGCTTCTGTAGAAGATAAAGCAACTGTATGTTGCTTCTTGGAACACCATGAGATAAGTTTATCTCCCACATAACATATATATCCAAATGTAGACCTTCTATCATCTGAATTACCTGCCCAATCTGCATCACTATAAATTTTGATATTTGTATCTGAGGTAAACCCATAATACAAACCTTCATTGAGTGTACCCTTAATGTACCTCAACACCCTTTGTCCTGCAATCCAATGTTCTTTCCTTGGGCAATGCATAAATTGAGACAAAACCCCTACTGCATATGATAAATCAGGTCTAGTTAGAGTAGCATAGATAAGGCTACCAACCAAACTCTGATATTGTCTCATGTCCTTGAATTCTTCACCTCCATACTTACTCAATTTGTGATTCACCTCCATTGGTGTAGGTGCTACCCTGCAATCATCCATTTTAAACTTGATTAACAAGTTCTTCAAATACCTTTCTTGGGTCACAAATACTCCATGTTGAGTATATGTAATCTCCATGCCCAAGAAGTATGATAAGTCTCCCAAGTCACTTATCTTGAACTCCTTTTCCATTTGCCTCTTAAGCTTTTGTATTCCTTCTTCATCTGTACCTGTAAGAATTATATCATCAACATATATGCACATGTATATGAAACCATTTTCACTTGCCTTGACAAGCAAGCTACTATCTGCTTTAGACACCTGAAAACCAAGTTCTTTTAAGAACTTCACAAGTCTATAGTTCCATGCCCTTGGGGCCTGCTTCAAGCCATACAAAGCTCTCTTGAGCTTGCACACATGATCTGGATACCTTTTATCTCTGAACCCTTGAGGTTGCTCCATGAATACATCATCTGAAATATAACCATTCAGAAAAGCATTTTTCACATCAAGTTGACATAGCTTCCAACCTTTACATGCAGCAATAGCAATAAGTGTCCTTATGGTTGTCATCTTTGCCACAGGACTATAGGTCTCATCATAATCAATACCATATGTTTGAGCAAAGCCCTTGACAACAAGTCTAGCTTTGTATCTAGACACACTTCCATCTGCAAACCTTTTTGTCTTGTAGACCCACTTGCATCCAATAATCTTCTGACTATTTGGTTTAGGAACCAAATCCCAAGTTTGATTCTCCAATAGTGCATCATATTCCTCCTGCATAGCATTCTCCCATTTTTCCTTACCTTTTGCCTCTTCATATGTAGAAGGGTCTTCATCTGTATTCACCATGTAAGCATAATCTTTTGTGGCTAGAAATGAAGTATCATAACTATACCTTGTAGGTTGCCACCTGTTTCTTGTTGACCTTCTGAGTTCTCCACTCCTTGAGGTTTCTGGCTCTTCACATTCAGGATCAAATCTTGGTGTCTCTTCCACTTCAACCTGCACTTCATTATTCTCTTGCTCATCAAATATCTGAACTTTTGATTTACCTTTTCTTTGACTCACTTCTTCTTCATCACCTGTATTGATGTTGATTGTACCTGCATACCAAGTGCTTTGTTCATCAAATGTAACATCTTTAGAAACCATAAATTGCTTTGTAGATGGACTCCACAATCTATAGCCCATCTGCTTGTCATCATAGCCAATGAAAACATACTTTTCAGCTTTAGGTTCCAATTTGTGTCTTAATTGTGATGGCACATATGCATATGCCACACACCCAAAAACTCTGCAATGATCCAAGGTAGGTCTTTTACCCCACCAAGCCTCATATGGTGTCATACCCTGCAAGGCTTTACATGGTAACCTATTGACCAAATAAGTGGCTGTATTTACAGCCTCAGCCCACAAATAATTAGGGCAATTTTTCTCCTTCATCATGGATCTTGCAAACTCAACAAGTGTTCTATTCCTCCTTTCTGCAACACCATTTTGTTGAGGAGAGTACCTGCAAGTAACTTCCCTTTTTATACCTGCATTCCATAAGTAATCACTGAACTCATTAGAGAAATACTCTCCCCCTCCATCTGACCTTAGTCTCTTCAACTTATGACCTGTAATTCTTTCTGCATATGCATGATAGTGTTTAAATGTATTAAACACTTCTGACTTATCTTTGATCACATAGATAGTGATCCACCTAGTAGCATCATCAACATAAATCACATAGTACCTTGATCCATTTATACTGAAATCTTTTGATGGTCCCCACACATCTGTGTGTACCAACTCAAGCTTCTCTGAGTGCATAAAACCATGCTTGGAATAGGAATGTTTATGAGCCTTACCTAATTGACATGCCTCACATTTGTATGTCATATGTTGACCTGCAACATTAGGCAATCCAAGCACTGAACCATTGTTAACCATTTCTTTAATACCTCTTTCATTGAAATGTCCAAGCCTCTTGTGCCAAAGATCTAACTCAGAGATCTTATGACCTCCATATGTGAACATAGCATGACCAATGTTGCCTTGAATCTTCAATGTAAATAATCTTCCTTCCTTTTTCCCTGAAACAATCTGTTTATACCCTTGGCTAGGGTCTTCCACATATACTCCATCATTAGTGAACCTTACTTCATATCCCTTTTCAACAATTTGACCTACACTTATCAAATTCTTAGGGATTGTAGGAACATACAAAACCTTACTCAATAAGGTGCTTCCATCCTTGGCCTTCACTGATCCAATTGACTTCACATTATGCTTTGTGTTGTCACCTGTTTGAACAACATGATTAAAAACTTTACTTTCCAAATCAGTCATCAAAGATATGTTACCACTCAGGTGATTGCTACACCCTGAGTCAATGTAGAAGACTCTTTGATCTTCACTCTGCCTTTCACAAGTTGCATTCATTATCAATGTTGAATCTTCCTTTTGATCTGAAGCATAATTGTAGTAGGTGTTGTTGTATTGTTGACTTTGGAATCCTCTACCTGCATTTCTTCCAAAGTAATTCCTTCCACCTCTACCTCTGTAGTTACCTCTTTGATTTCTGCCACCTCTTCCTCTTGTATTATAATTCTGATTGTATCCACCATTATTCTGATTATTATGCCAACAATCATTAGCTAAGTGATTTGTCTTACCACAAATCCAGCAAGCTTTGCCTCCATCTTTGTTGTTCCTGCCTCTTCCTCTACCTTTGCCACCTCCTCTTCCTCTTAGGAAGTTGGCTTGAGTAGTTGTTCCTTCATCTTCACCTGCTTGTTGTTTTCCTTTGCTATTCTTCTTCTTGTCCTTTGAGTACATTGCATGTCCTGTACTCTTGTCACCATCTCCTTTAACATCCTGCTCAAATGTTAGCATATGACCTAACAATTGATTTAAATCAGGAGTGAAATGGTCAAGTGATAGCTCTGTAGACAAAATAAATGGCTTCCATTTGTCATCACCTCTCAACCCTGTAAGGATTTGCCTTACCAATTTATCCTCCTCAATGTCTTCATCAACAGCTCCTAAAGCATCTGCAATATCTTTCATCCTTGTTACATAGTCTGAGATGGATTGAGAGGCCTTCTTCTTAAAGGTAGTAAACTCTGCCCATAAGGATGCCTTCCTTGACTTTGTAGTGTTCTGGAAATGCTCCTCCAAAGCATTCCATATGTCAGTAGCACTTTCAAGACCTCTAATATGAGGTAACAAGTAATCATTGACTCCCATATAGATAATGCTCCTAGCTTGAGCATCTTTCTTCATCCAATTTTTCAGATCTGCTAACTCTTCCCTAGTTGGAACACTAGGATCTCTGAACTGTGGCTTCTCTTCTTCTCCTGTGATGTAAGCAATTAAATCTTTGCTCATAAGATGAGCTTCCATCCTCATTGACCATGCAGGATAGTTTTCCCTATCCAATTTCTCTATCTGTAGAGCATCTCCCATCTTGTATCCACCTGTATATTGAAACCTTCAAGCTTTACAAACAATGTATGTACCTTTACTTCGAATTAGACTTCTTTTGCCTTTCTTGATGTCGAGTAGTCTTCTCCTCAGGCTTTTGACTCCAAGCTTTCACTTCTTTGTTCTTCAAATGTTGAACTTCTTGAATCTGCAGCAGCCGGGACCTTCCTTTCCTTGATTTTGATGTCTCCTGCTCTGATACCACTGATGGAGAGTGTTAATCTCCAAAAGAACAACCTACTCTTGAATTTAGAACACTTCTATATCAAGAGTAAGTCAAAACCTTCACTTAATTAGAGGTCCAATCTCCAAATTATCAAATCTGAGAAAATATGTGAAGAAGATGAAACACAGAAAAGTCTGCTGCAGAATTTCTTCACATTGACTTATCAAATGTGTAAAGTTTTTGATGAAACTTTGTACGAATCATCTCCTAGAGATTGCGCATCACCTCCAAGTTGAATTACTTCATAAGCTTTAGTATAACTTGAGAAATTGTCTTCACAAGTTACCTATGTCTGAATCTGCACTTCTGAGAAGTCGATTTAGACACCCCTAACTTCTTAACTTTGGTTCTCACAATATCTAACCCGTTTTGCCAAATGCTTTTAGCCACGAGTAGATCACCTTCCAACTTAAAGATTAAGTGCTTGCTTGCACAAAACTTTAAACTATGGAGTGAGCACTGACCAAAATATTAAACTCGAAATTTGCGCCTGTTTCAGAGAACTGTAGACACTCAACACATATGAATGTTCCTACTCACAATTCTCCTAGCTTGTTTACAATTAGACTCTGAAATTCAGGTCACAGGCTCATTAACTAACAACTTAGATATCCTCAAAAGGATTTCACAATTGATCAAACACAGAAGGAGCAGACACGAAAAGATCGGGCGCAATATTTCTTCATTAACTCAGAAAATTACAACTGAGTGATGAGAGCTAACTCAACTAACTTTTCTCTATCTCTTGACTCCTAACTTCCTCAATCTTGGTTTCTACATATGCTCTCATACATGCCCCGACTTTTCTCAAAGTATTTATAGACAATTTGTACAAGATTCTTACTCAAACAAAGATCTAAGTCACCTATGACTATTCTAATGTACATATGTGTACACTTCTCTTATCCTCTGAATATGTCTTTCTTCCAAGCTTCAATAGTTGATCCTTCCTTCACTCTTTAACCTTCCAAGCCTTCAATTGGTGATTGGTGTGCACCAACAGAGGTTAAGGACAAGCATAATAAATACATCAAAGAAGTGGAAACACAAGAAGAAGGAGCACATAGGGAGCTCCAAGAAGTGTATGTCAAATTTTCAAAAGAAATCCCTATAAAAATAGTGATTTTCATCACTAAAAGCCATTGCAAATACCATTTAATATTCTTATAACTCCATTTTGTTGAAGCCAAGGAGTCTTCGAGCTTGAGGAGTATTAGAAGTATCATCCTACCAATTTTCATAATTTTTAGACTTCGTTTGAGCCCTCAAATAAGCACTAGAACCTTATTGTTAACTATGCTGGATACTAGGTCTGGACAAGGCCAAAACTACTCAAAAAACTATAAACAGAGCTAGAGAGCTCATTTTTTAGGTTAGCTTGTTAGAGAATAGAGCTTTTGTAAGAGAACTCTTTTGCAATCAAAGTCCTTCCATTCTTCCTCTCTTTGATCTTACCTTGTGCACATGTGTGTGCATGTTTGTGTGCTTTCACTCATGCACTTGTGCCTTCACTTGCTCATGGTCTTCATCCAGGTCCTCACATCTCCGTGGATTGACAAGTAAAGGAGGTGGTGCTTACGCTTGAGCTACACCAAATTTTGGTGCCGTTATCGGAGAGAGCTTTGAGGACGAGCGTTGTGATGGTGAGATCGTAGATTTGCGACGTTGGAAGGTAAAAAAACTGTCATTTCTGTTCATTTTCTGATTTTTGTTCTTCATCTTCATCATCATCACCATCTCCATCTTCTTCCATCTTCATCTTCATAGAAATTTCTTGTTTTTAGTGCATTTTCACCATTTTCATACCATTTTTCATGCATTATTGTGTGAGAATGAGTTAGGAGGTGCAAGGGAGAGCAAGCACCTGAGTTTTTCATGATTTTTTGCACATACGGAGCTCGCCATTTCTCGGTGCTCAAAAATTTGAATTTCCCACCAAAAAACACGATTCTAACTGAAAATCACAATTTTCATAAAATTCAAATTTTTTCAAAGAAAAATACGATTTTCTATTTTCCGCCTAAAAGCTTTCTAAAAAGAACACGATTCTGTGATCATTCTCAAAATCGCGATTCTCTGGTTTTGCTTAAAATCACGATTCTCTAAATTTCTCAAAAACATGATTCTGAGAAGACACGATTGTAAGTGGGCTCAAAATCGCAATTTTCACAAATCACGATTTTGAGCCAAAAACTCGATTTTGTGAAAACACGCTTCTCTGTGGCTCCAAAATCGTAATTTTCAAAAATACGATTTTCATCCAAAATTGCTATTTTCACGATTTTCATAAAACACGATTTTCACTAAGGTACAAAATCGCGATTTTTAGAACATGATTTTCAGAACACGATTTTCAGAACACGATTTTCAGAGCATGATTTTCAAGAACACGATTTTCAATCAAAATTGTAATTTTGTGATCATTCTCAAAATCACGATTTTCATGTCAAAAACACGATTTTGAGAAAACACAATTTTCATTCAAAATCGTGATTTTGTGATCATTTTAAAAATCTCATTTTTCACGATTCTCACTCAAAATCGCGTTTTTCACGATTCTCACTCAAAATCGTGTTTTTCACGATTCTCACTCAAAATCGCATTTTTCACAATTCTCACTCATAATCGTGTTTTTCATGATTTTCAATCAAAATCGCATTTTAGGGGATTAGTCAAAATCACGATTTTCATAAGTGGTCAACATCGCAATTTTCATGATTTCACAAAATCGTGATTTTCACAGTTGCTCAGCAATCGCGATTTTCATGATTTCACAAAATCGTGATTTTCATCACTGCTCAACATCGCGATTTTCAGACCCCCCCCCCCCCCCCCCCCCAAATAGCGATTTTCACACAAAATCGTGATTTTTCCAAAAGGTCCTGTTTGCCTGTTTTGATCCCCAGGAGCCTGATTTGACATAACTTTTTCATTAAAAGTCCATTTTTTGAGCTCTATAGCTTGTTGGAAAGCTCGTTTTGAATCCTACATGGCCCTCAAGTGGGACCAGGAACCTAAGAGGACTCCAAAGGATTTTGAACCATACCAAGGGGAAATTTTGGACTCTTAAGCAAAGCTTATGAACCTGAGATCTGATAGAAACCTAGGCAATGATAGACAAAGCATTAGATGTTTTGAGGGAAGTGTCAACCATATAGCTAAGTGTTGGGCACAACAACTAAGTGGTTATCCTTACTTACTAAGCTCAGACACAAGTGATTCAGAAATGTCTTTTAGCATGGGGAAACCTGTAGGGGGCTCAGGATGCGCCCAAGGTCACACCCATAAATGTGGTAGGCTTAGTGGCAAATTCAAGTGCAAGTAGCAGTAAGGTGGCTCCTGCACAAGCAGTTACTAGGGAACAAGCATTAAAACAAGATAAACCGGTAGAGCAATCGGAGTCAAGTGAATCAAGAGAGCCTAGTAAGAGGAAAACAAGAACATGGAAGGACACTAGAGAGAAGGCCAATCACAAGTGGAATAAAAAGTTATCGGAACTCGAAGAAAGCCTGAGAGATGCAAAAAGCAAAATAGAAGACATTGCCTCTCAAAATCCCTTGCATGCCAAAACTCCATCCACTCCACCTCATCCCACTCCGCTACCCATTGTAAATAGACCACAACCAGGGTCTATTCTTGTAGACCCAGCCCTAGAAGGCTTGAACATGATGTTCAAGGCCTACCAGGCTCGACTTCAAGAAGGGCCAATAGCAGAAAACCTAGACAAGAGTTACCCTAGAGTAGATTTAGAGATTGAATGGATGAAAATGTGCATGAAAATGGTAGAACAAGCCCAAGCTATGCTCAAGACTAGTCAAAAGTTCAATCAAACAAACTCTGTCAAACTGGATTTGCATTTCCAGGGCTTACTAGAAAGATTAGAGCAGTTGGTAAACAAACCACAAGTTTCTTTACCTCCACAAGCTTAACCAGTTATTGAGAGAGGAAGCTCACCACCAATGGGAGCTTATGTTCCTACTTCCACGAATGCTGGAATACCTCCTTCAATTCAACAGTACTCTCAAGAGTTCTTGCAGAAAATACAAGAAGAGAAATGGGCCAAGGAGAAGGGTAATCCCCCTCCTATTCCTGAGATTGATGATCTTCATGATCAATCTCCCCAAGACATTCCATCTATCTATGGAGACCAAGTAGACCAACAAGAAGATGAGAGATTAGATTTTTAATCTAATTCTTTACAAGATTTGCCTCAATTCACAGGCCCATGGGAATCTGAATCTCTTCAAGTCAGAGCTCCCACAATACTGGTAAGACATGAAGACTCAGTGGTCCCAAGGAACACTGATGTCGTGAAGAACACTAAGGTTCAATGTCATCTCACTGTAGAAAAGCTGCTCAAAGCAAAACCTGAGCTATGGAATCATGTGAAGGATCAGGTCCCAAAACTTGATTCCAATATGCCAAAAGTAGGCTTTAAGCAGAAAGTTCCAGAGATACCTCTAGAAAAAATAGGAGACATGTGTGAGGTGAAGAAGGTAATACTTATCTTCCAATCACCTACCAAGGTTACACAACCAAAGCAATCATAGATTCAGGTGTTGGTGTTGCGATTGCGACCACCTCCTTGTGGAAGCGATGGGGCAAACCTACATTAACACCAACTAGAATGAAGCTTCAAATGGCAGACGATCGTTTTGAAAGACCTCTAGGATTGCTCGAAGGGCTAACTCTAACCACTTGTGGTGTAGAGTTTGAACACACCTTTGCTATATGTGACTTTGAGAAAAATAACATCTATGAGATGATCCTGGGAAGAAGTTGTATCTGTCCAAAGCTCTATGATGTAGAAGGATTTTGCCTCCAAAAAAAGAGTCAGAGACCCATTGAGACTCCCTTCTTGTACGAAGTCTCAGCCATTTGTAGTAGTTCAATGACACTGACAAGAGAAACAATACATAACAAGTGCTATATCAAATAGACAACGGGATTTCAAGAAGAAAGGAGTGCCCGGCATGAAGCAGATTTGGGTATGCAAGGGAGAGCAACCACCAGCCTCGCCAACAAAAATCCCATCCAGGCAAGCCAACCAGGCCAAAAGACAAAGGAAGAAGCTCGGACAAGCTCAACCACAAGGCATCCGACAAGTTTGGGTGCCTAAGAAATTAGCTGCAGCTCAACAAGGACAATTACAAATATGGGTACCCAAGTAGCTCCTACATACACAACAACCTATGCTCTCCCACATGAGAAAAGTCTCAACAAAGAAGCCAAGGCGAGCCAAGGGTCCGAACCCAACTTCAAGACCAAAAGTAGAACAACTCACCTCTTCAACAAGAGTAAGAAGACAACCATCAAGGATATGGGTTTGGAAGCCGAAAGCAATAGCGACCCCTACAAAACCAAAGCACCAACCACAAGGGACACAACAGTCAAGAAACCAGCCAAGGATGAATAGGCCAAAGGTGCTCATTACATAGTCACAGATTGTTCTCAAATGGATTCCCATAAGGAAGAAGGGCTAGTTTTCATTCAAGCATCAATCACTCACATCATTTCAAGATCCAATGGATACCTCCACCAAAGATGACATCAACGTCTGCAAGTAACATCGGAAGCCTCGACGAACGACAACCATGTGCTCCTTGCACAACCCTGTCTTTTGCATCATTCAAGTCATGCATTTCTGAAGTATGCATTAATATAGGGCCACATTACATGGCCGTGCATAGACACATTTGAGAGTCCCATGCACAAGAGCACATTGACATATGTCAATTATTTTTTATGATACTAACATCTGTCTTCTTGTTTAGTCACATTGTTCCTCTCAACAAAAAAAAAAAAAGAAAAAGAGACAAGAGAGAGAGAGAGCTTGTTCCCAGGTTAGGCTCATGGAACATGAATGATTCATGCTTAGTTGAAGGTGAGACCATTGATTACTGGGCATTTATCAGTTTTGATCGAAGTGTGTCTCGGCTAGCAGAATGATATTATTGCTGCCTTATCTGGTAGATTCAAGCACTTGGCATGAACATGGCATCCACAACTATTGTTTCCCCTTACCATGCTAGGAGGGAAGAGCTTGAAGGTCCACAACTTGAGCGATGCTTCACTACTGTATGTACACGAGCATCCAAGGAGATATCTGCAAGGGGTAGTTTGGTACCCTGAAAATCCTTGCCCATATATTGGGTGAGAAGACTCCTGCTTATGGTGAGCTAAAGAGAATATGTGAAACTAAGCTTGGTGTAGTTACCCAGTGTTGTTTGTCAAGGAATATAAAGAAATTCAATTCTCAGTATTTGGCAAATGTTGCTTTGAAAAGAGGAGATAGGACTAGACACTCACAGATAAAAACGAGTGGACCATCACCACAGAGATTCATCGACAATGTTCCATCACAAATGCCGGGTGCACAACATGAAGAGATAAACACCGATCGACCCTTCACCATGGTAAGTATCTTTACTCAGACAACACCATAACCATGATAGATTAGGAAACCTCTTCGTCGACATACCCTTGAGCACTTAGCTCAAGACCCCCAATTTTTGCACCATACTTCTTCCAATGCATTTTCCAAGTAAGCATGCGTAGGGCTATATTACAAGGCCGTGCACAAGGCACATATTTTACTCAACCCATGCACGAACACACTTACCCATCATTCATTATGGGTTACGAGTACTTGGCATGACTCCCATGAACATCACCTTTGGAAGATCTAGAGGCCATCAATGGAGACTCACAACGACACATTCATGCAGGAATCCAAGGATGAAGCACATATCACGGGACTACAACTTGCACAGGCTCAAAAAGACAAATAAAGAACTGGCCAATCGATCTTGCCACATTTGGAAGATAGACAGCTCTCATTTCTACAAAATGGACACTACCTCTCAAAGCACTACCTAGAACAACCATTACAACAAGGGTCTATCTTTATTGTTTACCAATTTGTCAGTACATTACATAAGATCTTATGTGTGCTCTCGGCTTGTCCATTAGCTTGTGGATGATATGGGGTAGACTTCTTATGTATCACCAAGAATTCTTGGAGAAGGTTTTCAATGACTTCGTTCAAGAAGTGTGTGACTCTATCACTTACTAACTCTATGGGTAACCCGTATCTGGTGAACACATTTTCGAATAAGAACTTAGCTGTCATTTGAGCATCAGTCTTTGTTGTGGCTTTTACTTCCACCCACTTTGTAAGGTAATCTGTGGCCACAATAATGTACTCTGCATGGGAGTTTCTAGTTGGGGGTTAATAGGACCTACAAAGTCGATACCCCACGTCGAGAATGCAGGTCCTCCCATCATTGGTCTCAAAGGCATCTCATCTTTTCTGACTGGATATTGGACACATTGGCATGTGTCGCATTTCTTCACATAGGTATGTGCATAGATATGAAGAGTGGGCCACCAAAGTCATGAGAATAGAATCCTCTTGATTACTCGGTCAGGACCACAATGTCTGCCTACAACACTACTATGGGCAGTTTCTAAGATTTTCAAATAGTTTGATTCATGAACACACAATCTTAGGTAACCATCTTTTCCTCTTCGGGATAGGTTCTCTCCAACTAAGGCATAGTCTTTAGCCTCTTCCTCCATGCTTCATCTTCTTGTTAGACTAGCTGCATTCGGTAGTGTTCTTGATTTCATAAATTCTACCAATGGAGCACTCCAATCTGGAATTAATGATACGTGGTAAAGAGTCGCATGCTCAACAAGGGGTCTCTCTTGGCATACTGGACAATTCTTAATCCACTCATGTATTTCTTTGTCCATGCTAGGCCAATACACTCCTAAACGTTTCAGATTATGCAATGTTCGCTGTTTAGAATAGTGATTTCCTAGCACTCCTTCATGGGCTTGTTGCAACCAACTACTATGTTCATCGTCCTCGACACAACAAGCTAATACACCCTCTATATCTTGTTTGTATATACTTCCTGCCAATATTTGATATCTTTGTGATTTTACAATTTCTTCTTTTTTTGTTTTCACATTTTTATTTGCAGGGCCGAAGAACTGGCACCAACTTATTTGCCCATTTAGAAACAACTTCTAAATTGAACAAATAAGCGTCAGGTAGTTCATCAGACACTCCTTGTGTATTGGTGTTGTACACAAACGTCTATTCAGCTCATTGAAAGACTTTTCGCATTCGTCGTTCCACTCAAAATTTGTCAGCAAGGCATAAAGAGGTTTAGCTATGATAGCATACATGTGGATAAACCTTCGGTAATATCCACAATGGCCCATAAAGGCTTGTACCTCTTTAACATTCCTTGGCCTCGACATTTCGCTATGGCCATGACCTTGTCCTCATCTATCGAATTTCCATTTTTAGAAACAATGTGACCTAAGATTTTACCTTGTCGTACCATGAACACACACTTCTCTAGGTTTAGACACACTCTAAATTCTCTACATTTGTTGAAGATCTATCTGAGCTCAGGGATGTGGTATCTTCTTTCTTGGGAATGGGCACATAAATCATCCACATATACTTCTAAGCTCTTTTGCAAGAACTCCTTGAAGACATGACACATGAGCCATTGGAATGTTGTAGGTGCATTAGTGAGCCCAAATGGCATCACACGGAATGCAAAGATTCCCCACTCTGTGGCAAAAGTTGTTTTGTGTTGATCTTCTGGGGCAATGGCTACTTGGTTGTAACCTGAAAATCCATCAAGGAAGGTATAAACTTCCTTACCTGCAACACACTCCAATAAATGTTTGGTGATTGGAAGCGGACAACTATCTCGAATCGTAGGAGAATTAACTTTTTTGAGGTTAATGCACACTCGCAACTTTCCATTCTTTTTGGGCACCACGATAATGGGGGACACCCATTCAGTATGCTCAATCTCATAGATAAATCCAGCCGCAATTAACCTGTCAATTTCTTCTTTGATTTTAGCTGCATAAGTGTCGTTATATGTGTAGGGCTTTTGTTTGGTGGCCTTGGCATCAACGGTCATGGGGATCGTATGAGAGAAAAATTTTGGATCTACTCCCTTCAAACCTCTATAGTGCCATGCAAACACATCCCTATATTTTCTTAATAGAGCTACAAGCTCTGACAATCTTTTTAGTTTTTTCTTTATTATCATATGATTCTCCTACGATGGCCTCTCTCTTAGGCATTCATACCAAAATTTTCTGATTTTCAACTTCATATTTCTTGAAATTTTCTGGTACCTTGAACAATGATTCCTCCTCTTCTTATTTCACTGCTTTTCTTTTCTTTTTCTTTTGACCTCCTTCACTTCCATCCTTTGAATTTACACTTTTAATACTTGTGAGAGGTTCTTCTTCTTTTTGGGTTAACACTCCTATGTCGTCTAAATAGTGCTCCTCTGAGTCAAAGTAAGTATCCATCACAATGGATTCTAGATCATCGTCATTCTCTTCTTCTTCTATGACCTCACTAGGATCACACTCTTCTAGCAAGGGTGACACATGAACACAGAGATATCATAAACCTCCTCATCACAGTGAGGCGTCCATTGTCCTTCATTAACAACAATGTCCATGGTGGCTAGAATTTTTGCCCAGCCATGAGGCTCAAATTCCTCATCAAGAAAGAACACTGGTGTATAGGACGGGTCTTTAACTGGTCTATCTTCTTGAGAAGTTCCTTCTTCTCTCGCTTTTAAGCATCTTTCCTCTTCCTCTACGACCTTGCACATCCACAAGTGAGTATCTTCATGCAGCCATGATGGATCAGGTGAACTTCCAGAATGCGCAGAGATAGAACCTTCTTTCGTTTTGTGGATAGGATTCCACTGTAGGGGTGGTACATCTCTGAAGGTGTAATCCTTCAAATTGACCTTGGTTGTAACACCAAGTGCTGTAAGTACAAGGAGTTGGTTCCCCAATCTTGCACTATTTGCAATTGTCGTAGGAAGGGTCTTCCCAAGATCAGCTCATAGACATTATTTTTCTCAAAGTCACATATAGAAAATGTGTGTTTAAAATCTACACCACAAGTGGTTAGAGTTATCCCTTTGAGCAATCCTAGAGGTCTTTCAAAATGACCGTCGGCCATTTGAAGCTTCATTCTAGTTGGTCTTAATATGGGCTTGCCCCATTGCTTCCACAAGGAGGTGGTCGCAATAGCAACACCAACACCTGAATCTACGATTGCTTTGGTTGTGTAACTTTGGTAGGTGATTGGAAGATAGGTATTACCTTCTTCACCTTCGTGCATATCTCCTATTTTATCGAGAGGTATCTCTGGAACTTTTTGCTTAGAGCATGCTTTTGGCACATTGGAATCAAGTTATGGAACCTAATCCTTCACATGATTCCATAGCTCAGGTTTTGCTTTGAGCATCTCTTCCACAGTGAGATGACACTGAACCTTAGTGTTCTTCATGACTTCAGTGTTTCTTGGAACCACTAAGTCTTCATTTCTTACCAATATTGTGGGAGCTCTGATCTGAAGAGATTCAGATTCCCATGGGCATGTGAATTGTGGGAACTCTTGTAAAGAATTAGATTCAAATCTAGTCTTTTATCTTCTTGTTGCTCTGCTTGGTCTCCATAGATAGACAGAATGTCTTGGGGAAATTGATCATGAAGATCATCAATTTCAGGAATAGGAGGGGGATTACCCTTCTCCTTGGCCCATTTCTCCTCTTGTATTTCCTACAAGAACTCTTGAGAGTATTGCTGAATTGAAAGAGGTGCTCCCTCATCTATGGAATCACGAACATAAGCTTTCCTTGGCAGTGAGCTTTCTCTTTCAACAACAGGTTGAATCTCTAGAGGTAAAGAAACCTGTGGCTTGTTTACCAATTTCTCTAATCTTTTTAGTAAGCCCTGGAAATGCAAATCCAATTTCATAGAGTTTTTTGATTGAACGATTAACTGGTCTCGAGCATAGCCTGAGCTAGCTCTACCATTTTCATGCACATTTTTGTCTGTTCAATCTCTAAGTCTGCTCTAGGGTAACTCTTGTCTAGGTTTGCAACTGTTGGCCCTTCTTGAAGTCGAGCCTAGTAGGCCTTGAACATCATGTCCAAGTCTTCTGGGGTTGGATCTGCAAGAACAAACCCTGGTTGCGGTCTATTTACAATGGCTGGTGGGGTGGAATAAGGTAGTGTGGATGGAGTTTCGATGTGCGAGGGCCTTTGAGATGCAATGTACCTTGGAAAACATTAGATCTTGGTGGGGAGGGAAAATTAATTCACCGTGCCAAGTGTATGCATGCCTGTCATGCTCTGTTACCAAGAATATTTTCTCCGATGTGTTATCTAGATAGACAACATTACCTGGTATCTCAGGATCTTTGAACTCATAGATGGTGATTGTTGAGCTAGGTTGATCTGATTTGAATCTCCAAAAGGCTTCCTCTGTTTCTCTATTCAAGAATAGTTCTATGGTTTTTGTTGTCTTGAGGAGTGCACTCTGGAGTGAGCACTCTGGTCAAAACAGATTTTCCTCTAGGAGTTGGGTTCTCGTCCTAGGTCTCCTTGCTCTAGGTCCCCTAGCTCGTCCTCATGAATGACATTTCCAAACTCATCTGTCCTATCAGGTAAGCTGGTAACCGCATACATGGTTCCTTCCTTGTCAATGTATGACCCCTCTTCAAACTTGACCACTGGGTATTCAAGCCCAAAGGGTTGATTTGGATTTTTGAGTTGGACAACTGATCATCTTAGATCATCCTCATAGATGCGTGCACCTAATTGGTTGGTCCTGAGATACTCCAATTGTATCTTATAGGGACCTTCTAGTGTCTCTAAATAGGTAGTAGATGAGCTATGTGTGGGTCTATCCATGTTGAAGGACATTTCTAAGTCACTGGTTTCTGAACTTAGTGTGTAGGGATAACCACTTGGTTGTTGCACCCAAGACTTAGCTGTATGGTTGACACTGGCCTCAGATGATCTAATGCTTTGTCTATCCTTTCCTAGGTGTCTACCAGATCTCAAGTTCATAAGCCTTGTCTACAAGTCCAAAATTTCCCCTTGTATTGCTCAAAATCCTTTGGAACTCCTTGGCTTCCTAGTCCAGCTAAGGGTCAACTTCAAAATACTATATCTAATAATCCACATATTAGTACTCCCCACGAGCTTTCCAACGAACCCAAAATCACAACCAACGGATTTCGTATGAGAAAGTTATGTAAGTTTAGGGTTCAGGGGGTTAAAACAGGGAAAAAGGATCTCTCTAGGAGTACCTCAGAACAAGCGATACGATACCTCTTTTCCCACGATACATGATACCACTTCAGGCGATACCACCAAGGCGATACCAACTTACACTATACGATACTCTTGTTCAAATGATACGATATTGGAAATGGCCACAATACAATACCTCTGATTGGCACGATATGATACCAACTTGGTCAACCTCACAATACAGTACCAGGACAGCTAACGATACGATACTTGATAGGCTCATGATACAATACCAGTAGTTAGGATGATACGATACCAATCTGTAAATGATACAATACCGCTCAGTAGACGATATGATACCTTCTAGGCGATATGATACCTTCCAGGTGATACGATACCATCCGGCTCACGATACGATACCACACCAATCTTGATACGATACTGCTCATGCTACGCAATACGATACCACTGAACCTCACGATATGATACCTCCTACTAGAAGATACGATACCACAAGATGCACGATACGATATCAATTGTGCACGCGATACGATACCGCTTGGTCAACGATACGATACCAAGATGGATACGATACGATACCAGGTGGACCACGATACGATACCACCGAGGCGACTGCGATCGCGATACCAGCACTTGATAATACGATACCAGAATGGTATCGCAATACCTCAAGTGGGCATGCACGATACGATACCTCGACAAGTATTGTGATACACAAGAGTTCTGGTATACCAAAACTCAACCAGACATGATACTTGGAGTTTTTAAGCCCAAATTCAAAATTTTTTCAAGTATGTGTACCTTGTGTCCTCCTTGTCACTGCTATCTGCCTGTAGAAGCAAAGTCACCCTCCAAACTCACGATGCCACAGCCATGATACCAAATGAAAGCCTTGTCACTCCACGATACTATCGCTCAGATTTTGGTGTTTTGAGGGTGTGAAACTCCGTTTTTCCTCCATGCTTTAGCTCTAAGCTCTCACTGAACTCCTTGAATAGCCAAGAATGAAGAAAAAGAGGCAAAAATAGGGAATCTACAGTCAAAAAGCGAAAAAATTAGAGAAGGTGAAGATGGGAGGAGATGGTGGTGATAATGATGATGAAGGTGAATAAAAACTCAGAAACTGAACTAAAAATGGTGATTTTTTTTCTTTTACCTTCCAACATCGCTACTCTACGTCTTACCGTCACATGCTCGTCCTCCAAGCTCTCTCCCCGACAACGGTGCCAGATTATGTGTCACTCTAGCACAATGGCAAGTACCAACGTGAGGACCTTCACCTCATAAATGTCAATCCGTGGAGACGTGAGGACTGGTATGAAGACCGTGAGCAAGTGATAGCACAAGTGCATGAGTGAAAGCACATAAGCATGTACACACACGCGCACAAGGTAAGAGCAAAGAGTGGAGCAACGGAAGATCTTTGATTGCAAAAGAACTCTCTTACAAAGCTGAAATCTACAACAAGCTAACCTCAAAAATGAGCTCTCCAACCCTTTTTATAGTTTTTTGAGTGGTTTTGGCCCTGTCTAGACCTAATGTCTGGCCTAGTTAAAAATTAGGTTTCAGGGCTTATTTGGGGGCTCAAACAGAGTCTAAAAATTATGAAAATTGGCAAGATGATACTTCTAATACTCCTCAAGCTCAAGGACTCATTGGCTTGAACAAAATGGAGTTACAAAAATGGAAAATGGTATTTACAATAGTTTTTAGTGATAAAAAACACTATTTTTATAGGGATTTCTTCTGAAAATTTGACAGGTGCTTCTTGGAGCTCCCTATATGCTCCTTCTTCTTGTGTGTCCACTTCCTTGATGTGGTTCCATGCTTTGTACTTAACCTTGAGTTTCAACACTTCTCCTTGCTACGCTTGTCTGTCTAGGAAGCGCGTTCCCAACTTGCACACAATGGCACTTGCTTTGATTTATCCAAAAGCTCTCTATGATCCTATAAAAATTCCAAGTTTAGCTCAAGTTTTTACCTTCATTTGACAAACAATTTGATACAGAAACTTTTAAAGTTTTGCCCCCCTTTTGTATTGCAAAAATATTTCTTCTAGAGCTCCCTTGGTGTACCTACCCCACAGAGGGTCAACCATGAGCTTTCCAACAAGCTATGTTGTTGACAGTATACGGGAAGAAGCAAGTACGGACACACATGCAGATCTAGCACTAAGGCAACCCTTCATTTTTTTTCAAAACCCTTACATCATTTTTAAGTGAGTCTCATCACAAAAGACCCTTGTAAATATCATTTCACCTTTTTGTAGCTCCATTTTGTACAAGCCGAGGAGTCCTCGAGCTTGGGGAGCCTTAGAAGTAGTTGCCTGCCAATTTTCATAATTTTTAGATCTCGTTTGAGCCCTCAAATAAGCCCTGGAACCTAATTTTTAACTAGGCCGGACACTAGGTCTGGACAGGGCCAAAAGCTAGTCAAAAACTATAAATAGAGCTAGAGAGCTCATTTTTGGGTTAGCTTCTTGTAGTTTGAGCTTGTATGAGAACTTTGTTGCAATAGAAGTGATTCCATTGTCTTACTCTCTTTGTTCTTGTCGTGTGTGCGCGTGTGCGTGTATGTGTGTGCATGCTTGTGTGCTTCTCACTCACGCACTTGTGCTTCCACTTGCTCGTGGTCTTCATACCATCCTCACGTCTCCCCGGATTGACATTAAAGGAGGTGCTACTCATCGCTGAGCTACACCAAATTTTGGCGCCGTTGCCAGGGATCGAGCTTTGAGGACGAGCGTGTGATGGTAAGACGTAGAGAGGACGCGTTGGAATGGTAAGTAGTAGGTAAATTTTTTATTTTTTTCCATCTCCATCTTCATCTTCACCTCATTCTCCATTTCCACCTCCACCTCCTTCTCCACTACATATCCCCTCTTCCCTATCATTCCCTCATTTGTTGTGTGCGAGTTTGAGAGAGAGCGATTGTGCGTGCTTGTCTTTGTGTGTTTTTTGCATGTTTCTTGCAGGTGGAAGCTCCATCATCATCTCCAGCAAGCTCAGCAGGCACAGAAATTGTCTGCACAGTCCCCGAGGCGTTGAGCTCGAGCTATCGCGACACTCCGAAAATTTCACCCAATCACGATTCTGAGTGCACCACGACACTGCGCAGGCCTAGAGCTCCCAGGATCACTAGATAGAACAAAAAAATTCACCATATCCCGAGCTATCGCGACACCTCGAGGTATCGCGACACCTCACGAGCTATCGCGACACCCCGACCTATCGCGACACTTCACGAGCTATCGCGACACCCCGACCTATCGCGACACTTCACGAGCTATCGCGACACCCCGACCTATCGCGACACTTCGACCTATCGCGACACCTCACGAGCTATCGCGACACCCCGACCTATCGCGACACTTCACGAGCTATCGCGACACTTCACGAGCTATCGCGACACCCCGACCTATCGCGACACTTCGACCTATCGCGACACCTCACGAGCTATCGCGACACCCCGACCTATCGCGACACTTCACGAGCTATCGCGACACCCCGACCTATCGCGACACTTCGACCTATCGCGACACCTCACGAGCTATCGCGACACTTCGACCTATCGTGACACCTCACGAGCTATCGCGACACCCCGACCTATCGCGACACTTCATGAGCTATCGCGACACCCCGACCTATCGCGACACTTCGACCTATCGCGACACCTCGACCCGACCTATCGCGATACACGGCTTTTAACGCATGAAAATTTAGGGTTAATTTTTTTAGTGATTGGAAGGGTAGTTGAGCTTAATTTTAGGCACCTTGGTATAACTTTAGAACCTTGGAAGTGGGCAAAAGGCCTAGAAACCAGAGAGGGATCTCCTGAACCCTGAGTGCCTGTTTTGACCCTTTAGTGCCTGAATGGTCATAACTTGACCATACGAACTCCGATTGATGAGATTTTGGTCTCGTTGGAAAGCTCATTGAGTTTTAGAACATGCATTTTTAAGTTGACCTTTAGGTGGAACTAAGTGGTTCTCAGATTCAGGGGGTACAGTGAACTACTCCAAGGGGGCTGAAATTATTGAAGTGTGTCTTTCAATTACTTGTGGCAATAGAGCTATACTAACAGGTGTGCTTTTGCAGGAACTTTGTGCGCGCTCAAGGCAATCCAAAGCAAGCTAGCAAGGGTGAGTACCAAGCTTGGGAGAAGGCTTCCTGGGCTTGTGTAGCAGTCTGGTCAACCAGCTAATTGAGGTTGGAAGATCTCTCAACCCTCCTTTGTCAATTCCTAGCCTAGGCTAAGTACGACTTAGGTGTGGTAACTAATTAGGGCAACGTTAGGCACGAATCAAGTCCAAGAATATTAATCAACAAAGTGCAAGAAGTAAATAGGTCTTAAGTGCGAAAACCCTAAAGGACAAAAGGTAAACTGGAGTCGATCACTTATCAAGTGCGGAAATTCACTTAAGTACTCCTGACGACGCGATTTCAGACAAGACCATAAACATAATATTCAACTAAAAAGAACAAAGTGATTGGTGCAAAATCAACCTGCAACGAGAGTGTGCTTGGGTTCCAGGGGATAAATTGATGGAGAATGTTAATCTCCAAAAGAACAACCTACTCTTGTGATTAGAGCACCTCTATACCAAGAGTAAGTCAAAACTCACACTAATTTAGAGGATCAATTACTAATTATCATAGAGTTAACAAATCTGTGAAGAAGATGAAACACAGAAAAGTCTGCTGCACTATTTCTTCACATTGACCTATCAAACGTGTAAAGTTTTTTATGAAACTTTGTACGAATCATCTCCTAGAGATTGCGCATCTCCTCCAAGTTGAATTACTTCAAAAGCTTTAGTATAACTTAAGAAATTGACTTCACAAGTTACCTATATCAGAAACTGTCATTCAGAACAGTCGATTTTACACCTGCAACTTTTAAGACTTGGTTCTCCTTGAATAGAACCCGTTTTCCAAAATGCTTCTAGCCATCAGTAGCTTATCTCTCAACTTAAAGATTAAGCCCTCACTCATGCAAAACTTTAAACTGTGCTAGGAGAAATGACCAAAACATTAAGTTCAAAATCTGCGCCTGTTTTAGGAACCTGTGAATGCACTTCACATATGAATGTTCCTACACTTAATTCTCTAAGCCTGATTACAATTGGAAGCTAAAACTTTGCACAGAGGTCAAGCAACTCTCAACTTAGACTTGTACAAAAGCATTTCACAATTGATCTACTGTAGAAGGAGAAGACGCAGAAACATCGGGCGCAAATATTTTCAATTACTCAGAAGAAATACAGTTGAGTGATGAGAGCTAACTCAACTAACTTTTCCTCTATCTCATGACTTCTAACTTCCTCAATCTTGACTTCTAACTATTGTTACATATGTTCTCATACTTGCCCCGACTTTTCTCAAAGTATTTATAGATAAATTTGTACATGATTCTTACTAAACAAAAGATCTAAGTCATCTATGACTATACTAATGTACATATGTGTACACTTCTCTTATCTTCTGAATGTAATCTTCTTCCAAACTTTAAGAACTGATTCTTCCTTCATCCTTTAATCTTCCAAGCCTTCAATTGGTGATTGGTCTGCACCAACAGCTCCCCCTCAATCATCAATTGAGGTTTTCTCTGTCTTCTTTATACTTGCCATGTCTTTGAACCTTTGTAACTTAGGTCCATCCAAGCTCTTTGTCATCATATCTGCCACTTGTTCTTTTGTTGGAGTGTACATCACTTCAATCTCTTTATCTAGTACCTTTTCTCTCAAGAAATGATACTGAATCTCTATATGCTTAGTCCTGGCATGAAAAACAGGGTTAGCTGCCAAATACAAAGAACTCATATTGTCTCCAAAAATTATTGGAATACTATGATCAATCTCAAAACTTTTCATCAAGGTCTTCAACCATATCACTTCCTTTGCAGCTTCTACCATTCCTTTATACTCAGCTTCTGTGGATGATAAAGCAACTGTATGTTGCTTCTTTGAACACCAAGAAACTAGCTTATCTCCAACATAACAAAGATACCCATGAGTAGACCTTCTATCATCTGAGTCACCTGCCCAATCTGCATCACTAAACACTTTGATTCTTGTGTCAGAAGTGAAACCATAATACAAACCTTCACTTAGGGTTCCTTTGATATATCTGAGTACCCTTTGGGCTGCAATCCAATGAGTCTTCTTTGGACAATGCATAAATTGTGACAACACACCTACTGCATATGATAGATCTGGCCTTGTCAAGGTAGCATAGATTAAACTACCTACCAAACTCTGATATTTCTTCATATCATTGAACTCTTCACCTCCATACCTGCTTAATTTATGATTTACCTCCAATGGTGTAGTTGAGGTCTTGCAATCTTCCATGTTAAACTTGACTAAAAGATTCTTCAAGTATCTCTCTTGTGAAACATATACTCCATGTTGAGTATACACAATCTGCATTCCTAGAAAATAAGATAAGTTTCCCAAATCACTTATCTTAAACTCCTTCTCTATTTGTCTTTTGAGTTCATTGATTCCTTGAGCATCTGTTCCTGTAACAATAATATCATCAACATAAATGCACATGTAAATGTATCCATTTTCACTTGCCTTCACTAGCAAGCTACTATCTGCCTTTGATGCTTGAAATCCACATTCATTCAAGAACTTGACCAATCTGTAATTCCAAGCTCTTGGGGCTTGCTTCAACCCATATAAAGCTCTCTTGAGCTTACACACATAATCTGATCCAATTGATTCCATGAAGCCTTCTGGTTGCTCCATATATACTTCATCTGCAATGTATCCATTTAGAAATGCATTTTTCACATCCAATTGTGATAATTTCCATCCCTTGCAAGCAGCAATAGCAATCAATGTCCTAATTGTAGACATCTTAGCAACAGGACTAAAGGTTTCATCATAATCTACCCCATAAGTTTGGGCATAACCTTTGACCACAAGTCTAGCCTTATATCTAGACACCTTACCATCTGCAAACCTCTTTGTTTTATATACCCACTTACATCCAATGACCTTCTGATTCTTTGGTCTTGGTACTAGTTCCCAAGTTTCATTTTCAAGTAGAGCATCATACTCTTCCTGCATTGCCTTCTCCCAATTCTGTTTACCTTTGGCTTCTTCATAAGTTGTTGGATCTTCTTCTGTTTTCACAATGTAAGCATAATCTTTTGTTGTTAGGAAAGATGTATCATAACTATACCTTATAGGTTCTTTCCTTTCCCTTGTAGATCTTCTGATTTCTGCACTTCTTGAAGTTTCAGCCTCATTTGATTCTGGATCAAATCTTGGCCCTTCTTCTACATGATCCTGCACTCTACTTCTAGAGTCAACTTCATCAACAATTTCTTCACATACTTTTACCTTTGCCTTTCCTTTCCTTTGTATTTCTTCAACACCTGTATACTCATTTGGTGATCCTGTATACCACATATTTTGCTCATCAAATGTCACATCTTTAGTAACAAGAAATTGCTTTGTGGATGGACTCCACAACCTGTAACCCATCTGTCTATCATCATATCCAATAAACACATACTTCTCTGCTTTTGGTTCTAGCTTATGTCTTAATTGTGAAGGAACATAAGCATATGCAATACATCCAAATACTTTACAATGATCAAGACTAGGCTTCTTACCCCACCATGCTTCATAAGGGGTTCCTCCATCCAAAGCTTTGCAAGGCAACCTATTCACAAGGTATGTTGCAGTGTTAATGGCTTCTGCCCATAAGTAATTTGGACAATTCTTTTCCTTCATCATGGCTCTTGCAAACTCTACAAGAGTCCTATTCCTCCTTTCTGCTACTCCATTCTGTTGAGGGGAGTACCTGCAAGTTACTTCTCTTTTGATACCTGCATTCCACAAATAATCATCAAACTCTTTAGAGAAATACTCTCCCCCTCCATCTGATCTTAACCTCTTGAGCTTTTGCCCTGTGATCCTTTCTGCATAAGCATGAAAGTGTTTGAATGTCTTGAAAACTTCTGATTTATCCTTGATTACATACAAAGTAATCCACCTGGTTGCATCATCAACAAACAACACATAATATCTGGATCCATTTATGCTATAGTCCCTTGAGGGACCCCATACATCTGTATGAACCAATTCAAGCATATTTGAATGCTTGTACCCTGATTTGTTATAAGAACTCTTATGTGCTTTACCTAATTGACAAGCTTCACACTTGTACACCATATGTTGCCCTTCAATGTTTGGCAATCCAAGCACTATCTGATTCTTTGACATCTCCTTTATAGCTCTCTCATTGAAATGACCTAGCCTTTTATGCCATAGGTCTAATTCAGATACCTTTTGACTTCCATAGGTAAATAATGCATGTCCCACATTACCTTGGACTTTGAGAGTGAACAATCTTCCTTCCTTTTTTCCTGCAATTATGTTTCTATATCCCTGATTTGGATCTTGTACATAAACACCATCATTTGTGAATCTTACCTCATATCCTTTCTCCACAATTTGCCCTACACTTATCAGATTTTTAGGAATAGTAGGAACATAAAGTACCTTGCTCAGAAGTGTACTTCCACTCTTTGTCTTCACTGATCCAATGCTCTCCACTTTATGTTTGGTATTGTCACCTGTCTGAACTGTATGTCCATTCACCCTTGCTTCCATATCAGTCATCAAAGATAGATTCCCACTCAGATGGTTGCTGCACCCTGAGTCAATATAAAACACTCTTTGATCTTCTCCCATTGATTCATGAGTTGCATTCAAGATAAGAGTCATGTCATCCTTCTGATCTGATGCATAATTGTAATAATTATTGTTGTAGGACTGAGATTGGAAGTTTCTTCCACCTCCTCTACCATATGATGTCCTACCTCCTCTTCCTCTGAAATTGCCTCTTTGGTTTCTGCCTCCTCTACCTCTTTGATTATAATTCTGATTATTGTTTCCACCATTTTGATTGTTATACCAACAATCATTTGCCAAATGATTTGTTCTGCCACAAATCCAACAAGCTTTAGCATTATCTTTGTTCTTACCTCCTTTTCCTTTACCTCTGAAATTCATCTTTCCTTTTGTGAAGTTAGCTTGATTTGAATTCCCTTCATCATCATTTGATTGCTTTCCCTTGCCATTCTTTTTCTTGTCCTTGGAGTACATAGCTTGACTTGTACTTCTATCATTGTCTCCTTTAAGATCCTGCTCAAAGGTTAGCATGTGTCCTAGCAATTGATTAAGATCAGGAGTAAAGTGATCAAGTGACAATTCTATGGACAATATAAAAGGCTTCCACTTCTCATCTCCTCTCAAACCTGTAAGTATTTGTCTTACCAACTTTTCCTCTTCAATATCTTCATCCACTGCTCCCAAGCTATCTGCAATATCTTTCATCCTTGCCACATAATCTGAAATTGATTGTGAGCTCTTCTTCTTGAAGGTTGTGAACTCAGCCCATAGTGAGGACTTCCTTGACTTAGTTGTATTTTGGAAATGCTCTTCCAAGGCATTCCAAACATCTGTAGCACTTTCCAAACCTCTGATGTGAGGTAAAAGGTAATCATTTATAGCCATGTAGATGATACTCCTTGCTTGAGCATCCTTTCTCATCCAAGTCTTCAACATTGCAAGCTCTTCCCTAGTAGGAATACTTGGATCTGCAAACTCAGGTTTTTCTTCATCTCCTGTAATAAATGATATAAGATCTTTGCTCATGAGGTGTGCTTCCATCCTGATGGACCATGCTGGATAGTTCTCCCTATCTAGCTTATCAATCTGCAAGCTTTCTCCTATCTTATGTCCACCTGTGTATTGAAATCTTCAAGATTTACAAACAATGTATGTACCTTTACTTCGAATTGGACTCCTTTTGCCTTTCTTGATGTCAAATACTCTTCTCCTCAAGCTTTGACTCCAAGCTTTCACTTCTTAGTCCTTCAAGTGTTGAATTTCTTGAATCTGAAGCAGTCGGGATCCTCCTTTCCTTAATTTGATGTCTCCTGCTCTGATACCACTGATGGAGAATGTTAATCTCCAAAAGAACAACCTACTCTTGTGATTAGAGCACCTCTATACCAAGAGTAAGTCAAAACTCACACTAATTTAGAGGATCAATTACTAATTATCATAGAGTTAACAAATCTGTGAAGAAGATGAAACACAGAAAAGTCTGCTGCACTATTTCTTCACATTGACCTATCAAACGTGTAAAGTTTTTTATGAAACTTTGTACGAATCATCTCCTAGAGATTGCGCATCTCCTCCAAGTTGAATTACTTCAAAAGCTTTAGTATAACTTAAGAAATTGACTTCACAAGTTACCTATATCAGAAACTGTCATTCAGAACAGTCGATTTTACACCTGCAACTTTTAAGACTTGGTTCTCCTTGAATAGAACCCGTTTTCCAAAATGCTTCTAGCCATCAGTAGCTTATCTCTCAACTTAAAGATTAAGCCCTCACTCATGCAAAACTTTAAACTGTGCTAGGAGAAATGACCAAAACATTAAGTTCAAAATCTGCGCCTGTTTTAGGAACCTGTGAATGCACTTCACATATGAATGTTCCTACACTTAATTCTCTAAGCCTGATTACAATTGGAAGCTAAAACTTTGCACAGAGGTCAAGCAACTCTCAACTTAGACTTGTACAAAAGCATTTCACAATTGATCTACTGTAGAAGGAGAAGACGCAGAAACATCGGGCGCAAATATTTTCAATTACTCAGAAGAAATACAGTTGAGTGATGAGAGCTAACTCAACTAACTTTTCCTCTATCTCATGACTTCTAACTTCCTCAATCTTGACTTCTAACTATTGTTACATATGCTCTCATACTTGCCCCGACTTTTCTCAAAGTATTTATAGATAAATTTGTACATGATTCTTACTAAACAAAAGATCTAAGTCATCTATGACTATACTAATGTACATATGTGTACACTTCTCTTATCTTCTGAATGTAATCTTCTTCCAAACTTTAAGAACTGATTCTTCCTTCATCCTTTAATCTTCCAAGCCTTCAATTGGTGATTGGTGTGCACCAACATAAATAAATCAGGCTTATGAACCTTAGATCAGGCAGACACTTAGGCCGAGACAGACAGAGCCTCAGATCTTCTGAAGCTAGTGTCAATCACACTGCCAGGTCTTGGGCCCAGCAGTTGAGTGATTATCCATACATTCCCAGATCAGAAACAAGTGATTCTGAGATGTCCTATCACATGGAGAGACCAGTAGGTAGTTCAGGGTTGGCTTATCTAGAAAAGCCAGAGGGACCTTACAAGACTCAGCTGGAATACATCAGGACGAATCGTCTAGGTGCTCGCATCTACGAAGACGGACTGAGAAGATTGGTGGTCCAGATTAAGAACCCCGATCAACCCCATGGATTAGCCCACCCGGTAGTCAAGTTTGAGAATGCAGCATACCTAGATAAAGAGGGGACTATATATGTAGTCACCACTCTCCCTGATAGAACTGATGAGTTTGGAAATGTGATTGCGGAGACCGACATGGGTGATATAGAGCAAGGGAACTTAGAGAGAGAGCCAAGAACTCCCCGTGGTAAATCTGTCTTGACCAGAATCATGACTCCAGAGTGGATTCCACAGGATAATAAAAGCATAGATCTGCTTTTAAACCGAGAAACCGATGAGGTTTTTTGGAGATATAAATCTCCTCAATCTCAGGAAGTGAGTGCCCTCACAATCTATGAGTTTAAAGACCCTGATAGCCCAAGTCAAGTAACCTACCTAGACAATGCATAAGAGAGAATCTTCGTGGTCACTGAGCTTGGCAGACATGCCTACACATGGAAGGGAGAATTTGTTTTTCCCCAACCAAGGTCTACTGTGTCCTTTGGTCACCAAGGAGCTGGGACCTCCCAAGCTCATGGGGCTCAGAGAGATAGAAGTAGAGACAAACCTGAGGTAAGTTTCGCCAACTCCCCGGGAAGAGAAAGAACGGGAACAGAAAGGAATAGAGTGGAACCTGAGAGACATAGAACCCCATGGAATCACAGGGACATTGATGATTTTCCTTTGCCAAGGCCGAGAGAACACACTAGGACCCTGCGACCAACTCAACTGGTGAAGTCCATGAAGAATTATTTCGATGGCACGGGAGACCCTTATGACCATGTGGCAGAATTTCGACAAGTGTTGAAAGCTGAACAGGTGGAGGACCTATTCACACAATATAATGCTTTCGGTCTAACCTTTAGGAACACTTCCCTTACGTGGTTCCAACCACTGAATGAGAGGCATTTCAGAAACATAGACCAACTCTTAGAGGCATTTATTGTTGAGTTTTCTAAGAGTGGAATCAGGCATAACACCTCCTCACTAATTCATAGCTTCAAACAAACACCTCAAGAGACGGTCAGACTAGCTGGAAGAAGATTTAGACAGTACCTGGAGAGATGCCCTATGCCGGAGTTACCCACACCAGCCAAACAAGTGGCCTTGTTCCTAGACGGATTGTTGAGCACTAAGCTCAGGTCATATGTGTACCTGAAGGACCCTAGAACGATAGAGGAGTGCGTGCGCATGTGCATAGACATTGAGGACAATCTAGGTGAGGAATTAGAACTATCAAAAATCTATAAGGATTCTGATAGCTCTAGTAACATGACATCTGGTCAATCCACATCCATCGAGGAACTTGCAGAGAAGGTAGCCCAAAAACTAGGTGTCTCTAGCAAGAAAATTCCAAGATTTGCCCCAGTTAAGCGGTGTTACAATTGTGGCGGTGAACATATGGCAAGTGTATGCCCCATTATGGCCCAACCTCAGGTGAATCCTAGTAGCCAGTACTGCACCATAGAGCGCAGGTACACCAATCACACGGCACAAGACTGCCCATATAACAAACAAACTGTTAGGCAAAATTATCCTCAGCCATATCCACAACATGGTAGGTACCAGAATCAGTACCCATCACCACAATACAACAGACCACAACAAACTTATCAGCCACCTTATCAAGGGCAGCAGAGACCTCAACCAGTCCTAGTGCAGCAACCCCCTGCTCCAACCAATGTGATCCCAGTGAAATATGCATCTACTGAAGAAAATCCGAATAGAGCCATAGTTCCAGTCACCCCATTGCTATCAGACAGTGATCCAAGTGACCATAGTTTTGACTCCACACATATTGATAGCCCACATGCTTACTACATGCAGTCACCCGAGCATAACGAGTCATACTATTATGAGGACCCAAGCGAAAATAGTGGGGAACCTGAGTATTCTAATGTTATGTACACAAACCCCAACCCTAGACCTCAATCTAGATAGGTACGACCTCCATTTCCTAGAGGACCATGCTTCAGATGTCAGGGAGATCACCTTATACGTGATTGTCCACTGCCTACCCCTACACAGCCTCAACCAGTAACCATTCAGGACTTCTGTCAAGATTGCGGGAAAGAGCATCTCCTACGAGATTGCCCGAAGAACCCTAATAACATGCCTAAAATCACTCCTATCAATGTTGTTGGGTTAGTTGTAGACAGGGAGTGTGACTTCCACTGCACCTGTGCAGGTGATCACAAGAGCCCAGGCACTTCAACAACACCAAGGTGTTGGTCCCGAAAAGAGCCCCGAGGTGAGTGAAACAGAGAGCATACCCAAAAAGAGAACTAGCGCCTGGAAGGATAGTCGTGAAAGAATGAAGAGGCAATGGGCAAAAAAGATAAACGAACTTGAAGAAAGTGTGAGAGAAACCAAGGCAAAAATCACAGAGATCACATCTCAACCGCACTCCCACACACTTCCACCACTACCATCCCCATCACCCTCCATTTCTCCACCCTCTAATACACCCCTCGTAACCCACCCACCACCCCGAGTAGGATCAGTATTAGCTGACCCCACTCCTGAAGGCTTGGACATGATGTTCAAGGCCTACCAGGCTCGACTTCAAGAAGGGCCAACAGCTACAAACCTAGACAAGAGTTACCCTAGAGCAGATTTAGAGATTGAACGGATGAAAATGTGCATGAAAATGGTAGAACAAGCTCAAGCTATACTTGAGACTAGTCAAAAGTTCAATCAGACAAACTCTGTCAAGCCGGATTTGCATTTCCAAGGCTTACTAGAAAGATTAGAGCAGTTGGTAAACAAATCACAAGTTTCTTTACCTCCACAGGCTCAACCAGTTGTTGAAAGAGGAAGCTCACCACCAAAGGGAGCTTATGTTCCTAATTCCACGGATGCTGGAATACCTCCTTCAATTCAACAGTACTCTCAAGAGTTCTTGCGGGAAATACAAGAAGAGAAATGGGCCAAGGAGAAGGGTAATTCCCCTCCTATTCCTGAGATTGATGATCTTCATGATCAATTTCCCCAAGACATTCCGTCTATCTATGGAGATCAAACAGAGCAACAAGAGGATGAGAGATTAGATTTTGAATCTAATTCTTTATAGGAGTTGCCTCATTTCACAGGCCCATGGGAATCTGAATCTCTTTAGATCAGAGCCCCCACAATATTGGTAAGAAATGAAGACTCAGTGATTCCAAGAAACACTGATGTTGTGAAGAACACTAAGGTTCAATGTCATCTCACTGTAGAGGAGCTGCTCAAGGCAAAACCGGAGCTCTGGAATCATGTGAAGGATCAGGTTCCAGAACTTGAATCCAATACACCAAAAGTAGGCTCTAAGAAAAAAGTACCAGAGATACCTCTCGACAAGATAGGAGACATGAGCCAAGGTGAAGAAGGTAACACTTATCTTCCGATCACCTATCAAGGTTACACAACCAAAGCAATTGTGGATTCGGGTGCTGGTGTTGCTATTGCGACCACTTCCTTGTGGAAGCGATGGGGCAAACCCACCTTAAGACCAACGAGGATGAAAATTCAAATGGCAGATGGTCATTTTGAAAGGCCTCTCAGATTGCTTGAAGGGATAACTCTAACCACTTGTGGTGTAGAGTTTGAACATACATTTGCTATATGTGACTTTGAGAAGAATAATGTTTACGAGATGATCTTAGGAAGACCTTTCCTACGACAATTGCAAATAGTACAGGATTGGGGAACCAACTCCTTGTACTTACAACACTTAGGGGTCACCACCAAGGTCAATCTGAAGGATTACACCTTCAGAGATGTACCACCCCTACAGTGGAATCCTATCCACAAAGCGAAAGAAGATTCTATCTCCGTGCATTCAGGAAGTTCACTTGAACCATCCTGGCTGCACGAAGATACTCACTTGTGGATGTGCAAGGTCACGGAGGAAGAGGAAAAGTGCCTAAAAGCGAGAGAAGAAGGAACTCCCCCAGGAGATAGACCGATAAAAGACCCAGCCTATACACCAATGATATTTCCAGATGAGGAATTTGAGCCTCATGGTTGGGCAGAAATCCTAGCTACCATGGACATTGCAGTTAATGAGGAACAATGGACACCCCATTGTGATGAGGAGGGTTATGACATTTCAGTGTTCATGTGTCAGCCCTTGTTGGAAGAGTGTGATCCTAGTGAGTTCATAGAAGAAGAAGAGGATAACGATGATCTAGAATCCATTGTGATGGATACATACTTTGACTCAGAGGAACACTACTTAGAAGACCTAGGAGTGTTAACCCAAAAGGAAGAAGAACCCCTTGCGAGTATTAAAACGATAAGGTCAAAGAAAGGAAGTGAAGGAGGTCAAAAGAAAAAGAAAAGAAAAGCAGCGAGACAAGAAGAGGAAGAATCATTGTTTGAAGTACCAGAAAATTTCAAGAAATATGAAGTGGAAGACCGGAAAATTTTGGTACGAATGCCTAAGAGAGAGGCCATTATAGGAGAAGCATATGATAATAAAGAAAAGACCAAAAAAATTGTAGTGACCATTGAAGGGAACGAAGAGCGATGTACGTACATAGGAGACGACCTAAGTGCAGAGGAAGAAGCAGAGCTTGTAGCTCTATTAAGGGAATATAGGGATGTGTTCGCATGGCACTATAGAGACTTGAAAGGAGTAGATCTAGAGATTTGCTCTCATACGATTCCGATGACCGCTGATGCCAAGCCCACCAAACAAAAACCCTACACATATAATGACAATTATGCAGCCAAAATAAAAGAGGAAATTGACAGGCTGATTGAAGCCGGATTCATCTATGAGATTGAGCACACTGAATGGGTGTCCCCCATTGTAGTGGTGCCCAAGAAGAATGGGAAATTGCGAGTGTGCATTAACCTTAAAAAAGTCAATGCCGCTACGATCCGAGATAGTTATCCTCTTCCAATCACCGAACATCTATTGGAGCATGTTGCAGGCAAGGAAGTTTACAGCTTCCTTGATGGATTTTCAGGTTACAACCAAGTAGCCATTGCCCCCGAAGATCAGCACAAAACGGCCTTTGCCACAGAATGGGGAATCTTTGCATTTCGTGTGATGCCATTTGGGCTCACCAATGCACCTGCAACATTCCAAAGACTCATGTGTCATGTCTTCAAAGAGTTCTTGCGAAAGAGCTTAGAAGTATATGTGGATGATCTGTGCGCTCATTCCCAAGAGAGAAGTTACCACATCCCTGAGCTCAGGCAAATCTTCAACAAGTGTAGAGATTATCGAGTGTGTCTGAATCCAGAGAAGTGTGTGTTTATGGTACGACAAGGTAAGATCTTAGGTCACATTGTTTCTAAGAATGGAATTTCAACAGATGAAGACAAAGTAAGAGCAATAGCAGAGTTGCCCAGACCAAGGAATGTTAAAGAGGTACAAGCCTTTATGGGCCATTGTGGATATTACCGTAGGTTTATCCACATGTATGCCATCATAGCTAAACCTCTTTATGGGTTGTTAACAAATTTTGAATGGAGCGAGGAATGCGAGACTTCCTTCAACGAGCTGAAGAGACGTTTGTGCACAGCACCAATATTGACTACTCCGGATTGGAGCAAACCCTTTCATGTCCATGTAGATGCCTCCAATCATGCAATAGGATGTGTGCTAGCACAACCCACAGGTGAAGGAAACCTAGATTTGCCGATAGCATATGCTAGTAGGCAACTAAATGCAGCTGAACGAAATTATACCACAACGGAAAGAGAAGGCCTAGGTATGGTATATGCTGTGAAGAAGTTTAGACACTATCTATTGGCCAATAAGTTCAAGTTTTTCACTGATCATCAAGCTTTACTATATTTGGTCAATAAACCTTGCAATACAGGCCGCTTAGTAAGATGGTTCCTCTTACTAATGGAATACGACTTTGAAGTTGTTGTCAGGAAAGGTAGAACCCATCTTAGGGCAGACCATCTTTCTCGCATCACTTCAGGAGAGCCACCGCAAGGAGTGTCTGATGAATTGCCTGATGCTTATCTGTTCAATTTAGAAGTTGTTCCTAAATGGGCAAATAAGTTGGTACCAGTCCTAACCTTCGGGCCTGCAAATAAAAATGTTAAAACAAGCAAAGAGGAAATTGTAAAATCGCTAAAGTATCAAATATTAGCCGGAAGTATGTACAAGCAAGATACCGAGGGCGTATTAGCTTGTTGTGTCGAGGATGATGAACATGCTAGTTGGTTGCAACAAGCCCATGAGGGACTGCTAGGAAATCACTACCCTAAACAACGAACATTGCAGAATCTAAAACGTTTAGGGGTGTATTGGCCTAGCATGGACAAAGAAATACAAGAGTGGATCCACAATTGTCCAGTGTGCCAGAAGAGACCCCCAGTGGAGCATGCCACTCTTTATCACGTGTCATTAATCCCAGATTGGAGTGCTCCATTGGTTGAGTTCATGAGATCGGGAACATTGCCCAATCAGGCTAGTCTTGCAAGAAAACGGAGCATGGAGCAAGAGGCTCAAGACTATGCCTTAGTAGGAGACAACCTATATCGAAGAGGCAAGGATGGTTACCTAAGACTGTGCGTTCATGAATCAGACTATTTGAAAGTCTTAGAAACGGCACACAGCGGTGCTGCAGGTGGACACTTTGGGCCGGACAGAGTAATTAAGACCATTCTATTCTCGGGACTTTGGTGGCCCACTCTTCATATGGATGCACACTCTTATGTGAAGAGTTGCGACACATGCCAACGTGCCCAATATCTGATAAGAAAAGATGAAATGCCCTTAAGGCCAATGATGGGAGGACGTGCATTTTCAAAGTGGGGTATAGACTCTGTAGGTCCCATCAACCCCCCAGCTAGAAACTCCCATGCAGAATACATTATTGTAGCCACAGATTACCTTACAAAGTGGGTGGAAGTAAAGGCCACGACAAAGAATGATGCTCAAACGACGGCTAAGTTCTTATTCGAAAATGTGTTCACTAGATATGGGTTACCAATAGAGTTGGTTAGTGATAGAGGTACGCACTTCTTGAATGAGGTCATTGAAAATCTCCTTCAAGAATTCATGGTGACACATAAAAAGTCTGCACCCTATCACCCACAAGCTAACGGACAAGCCGAGAGCACGAATAAGATCCTATGTAACGTATTGACGAAACTTGTAAACAATAAACGCTCTGACTGGGACAAACAACTTCATCATGCTGTTTGGGCATACCGAGTTGCTTACAAAACGGTACTCAATGCCACCCCCTTTCAGATGGTCTTCGGACAAAATGCGGTGCTACCATTAGACTTCCTTATCCCAGCTTTAAGAGTAGCACAAGAGCATGAGTGGAATGGCCATGAGTTGTCCTCTAGGATCTTTGATCTAGAGCGTTTAGGTGAGACGAGGCTACGAGCAGCAGCAGGCATCTATGCTGCAAAAAAACGGCAAAAGGCATACTTTGATGCCCATGTGAAGGATAAGGGCTTGAAAGCAGGAGATCTAGTTTTAGTCTACACATTGAAACAACACGCAAGAAAGCTAGAAAAGAGGGGCTACGGACCTATGATCATTAATAGGATCTCCACGAGTGGAGCAGTACAACTAGCCACTTTAGAGGGGGATGTCCTCCCAAACTATATTAGCGGATGCAGAGTCAAGTTGTATCAGGAACCCATCACGGAGGAAATGCTAAGCCGACTCAATACTGCTAAGCAACGTAAAGAGGAGGAAAAACGAATTCGCGAAGAAGCGCAGGCAGAGGCCTTAGAGCGTATCAGATGAATGAAGCTGAGGAGACAAGGGAGGGACCAGCCTGTGACTGACACTCAAATGTCTCCAGGCTATCACATGGCCATGTGTGAGGCTTCAGGTGAACGTACCCATAAGATAGTGGACCGACGACCTTTTGTGACCCTAGAAATAGGACAAAGAGACAGTACAACAAGCGTGAGGGCTTTAATTGATTCAGGAGCAGCCACAAGTGCAGTTCGGCTTTCTTATTGCCAGCAGCTGCAATTGGAGGTAAAACCCATAGAAGCATATCTGATAGGATTAGGAGGTGTTGAAACCCCTTGCATGGGAGAGGTGGATCTTCCCCTCTACATACAAGAGGTCCTCATGCCAGTAAAAGTGCTAGTGTGTGAAGACGAGGATCTGACCAAACCTCTTATCTTAGGCCAAGACTGGATCTATGATCACGCAGTCAACCTGAACCTAAGAAGTGGACTTCTTCAGGCTTGGGTAGGCCAAAGCCGTCTCACGATTGAATTAGAAAATCAAGCACTCAAACCAATAGAACAGGCACCAACTCCTGGTCCCTCCAGGAATCCACATGAAGATAACAATGATGTGCTTGTCCAAACTTCTATGGTGCAGAGGAATGTCAATCTTACTGAAGGTCCAGGAGCCAAGATGGAGTTCCTAACTGATCCAAAGAAGATTCTAAACGAGCAGACCAAACATCACTCTACACGGAAGAGGCCGCTGATCAAGAGGCAGGAGCGCCAACCCGTGCAACATAGAGCACCTCGGGGCGCGAAGCAAATCTGGATACGCAAGGATGGGAAACCCACCACTCTAATAGCAGACGCTCAAGGAGACAAGAAACGAGCCTCACCATCAAGGAACGAAGTTAAGAAGCCCCCTAGGATAACCCCTAGGCATACCATTTCTATTTGGGTTCCTAAGCGGTCAATGAAGGCCACCCCTAATGCTAGACAGATATGGGTGCCCAAGGCTTGCTTACAAGCCCAAAGTACTTCACCTTCAGGCACTAGGATGAAGCAGCTTTCACAAGCACTCTTGGCCAACAACTCAGAAAGTGACAAGATACCTACACCTCTCACTGTCCCCACTCCCATCAACCCCAGGAATGTCTGGAAATGGGTACCCAAAAGGTCCCAAATACATCACACTCTCATACCGAAATCTTCACATGTCCTTAGCTCTAAGAGCTACGACTCCTCTATCAAAGTGTGGAGAATTAAACTGTGTACTAAACCCCCTGACCCTATTCTGTAAATCCGTCCACACTAACACAGGAGCATTCCGAACCCATTGCATAACCAAAGTATGCATCTAGGATGACACTGACCTTTAATCACCACTCACACCTATCATAAACACTTCACCACTAACCACTGACCTCCGGGATTGTCATGTTAGTATTGTGAAGGGAACACCATTACATCTTGTTTCCTATGCAACACTAATGTGCCTTTCGTCTTCCAGCAGATAAGCAACCTACTCTCATGGCTACCGCGGTAGGCACAAGCTCTCAGGCAGGATCTGGTGCTCCTATCAATTGGGATGCCATGCCAGTAGAAGCTCCACCAACAGCTCGGCCTGAAGAATTCTTGAATGTGCGAAGGATTCCTATTCCAGATCCACCCAGTGGACTAACCGAAAGAGTAAAGGGGCCCTCCCATTGGTTCAATGAAATGCCAGGGGATTTGGGGGACGCAGATCACATCTGGGAGTCCAAGATGGAGTGTGGAGGGGTTTGGTGGACCTTCCAGTTCTTTTCAAGAGAATTTGAGACCTTACAGAATGCAGCTCCACTTCAAGATATCTAGCAAAAGGCAGGACTACAAGCTTACTTCAGTGCAGCTCTACCTAAACCCGACTTCCTCAGGTGCTACTACTTGATTGCTACGATGAAACCTACCGGGGATAAAGATCACTCAGGCACATTCTGGGTGCCCTCCTTATCCAATCTGGAGGAGATGAGGAAGTTTGAATTAAATGTAACGTTAATCAGGGAAGCCCTTCAGATGTATGGCACGCATGTACCTTCTGACCGCGACCCTTTGATACCAGAGTCTATGAAAAGCAATAGAATCAAGAAACTAAAAGAAATGTGCGCCCTCACCCCCAACATCGCCATACCTCTGCGGATGTGCCTCCAGCACTTCGCATTTCCCGCTCAGGACCGTTTCACTCAGCCTCACAAGAAGATATGGTACGGGTTGTATTTAGTAGAGACCGGAAGCTTGCCCATTAAGATGCCGGTATGGATCTTAGATCAGGTATATGAGGCTGGCAAGCGGGGGGCGAGGAAGCCCACTTTACATGGTTGTTGTGCGCTGACAAGAATCATCTACAGATGTCTGGCATATGATGTGCCAGTTGCGCGAGCCCTAAAGTATGCACACCTGGAGCTGTTCAAAGGGCGAAAGTCAGGGAATCAACCGGCAAAAAGAATGTGTGGATCCCTTTCACAGGTCCTGATCCCTCCAGAAGCCACCGCCGAAGTCTCCACTAGAGAAGAAACCCAAGTGGCATCTTTCACGATCCATCTCCAAGAGTCTCAACCAAGAGAGGTGGTACAACCCGTTCCATCCGCCCCTCCACTACCTACCGATGCAGAGTTTGCATCTATGGCCACCTTCACAGAAGATCCAAATTTCGATTTTGAAAGATTTCTGCAGACGGTCCCCCTATCCGACAGTGAAGATTCCCTTGACAATGTGGGTCCGGGTGCATCTGCCCAAAGAGAACAGCCACGGGGCGAGATGAGCAGAGTACATGGGAAGGAGTGGCACAACATCCTCATGACCAAAACACACAAGTGCACGAAGGCGCACACAGAAATGACCCGGAAGACAGTGAAGAGGAGGCCCCTGCCTACACAGCACAACTCAGACGGCTGTACAAGACAATCAAGCAGGTACAGAGAAGACATAAGATGACAGAAGCGGCGAATAGAGCTCTAGTGAACCAGATGCTTCAAGCCGAGAATGTTGACTCCAACTTTGTGGAATCATTGAATTTATTGGCAGAGACATGTGGGATCGGGGAGGCATTGAGGACAATGGTATATCAGGAAAACCCTGTCTACGATCAACGAAGGATTGATACACGACCACGACGCGGGAAAATGATTCAAATGGAAACCTCTACCGCCTTGCCTACTATAATTTCAGAAGATGTTCACATGACGAGCCCGAGTCCCACCGACGAACATGAGGTAATTACACACGTACCATCTCCACAGCCACCTTCCCTCCACCTTTCAGAACCCCTCTCCACTATTCCTCCTGAACAACCGACATCCACCCATCACGAAACCATTGTACACACCTCCGTTTTTACATCCTTCCCTTTACCCACGTCCCACACTTCCACCCAAATTTTGGAACCTCACACCGGTCATCCGGCCACCGATCAAACCATAATAGGTCACCCTTCCTATCTCCCCGCCCTTGGACAACCACTTGTGTTGAAGCTTAAGGTCAAGGACAAAGCATGGAAGCGCATCAAGGAAGTGGACACACAAGAAGAAGGAGCTAGTAGGGAGCTCCAAGAAGCACATGTCAAATTTTCAAAAGAAATCCGTACAAAAATAGTGATTTTTATCACTAAAAACCATTGTAAATACCATTTTTCATTTTTGTAACTCCATTTTGTTCAAGCCGAGGAGTCCTCGAGCTTGAGGAGTATTAGATCTACCATCCTACCAATTTTCATGATTTTTAGACTCCGTTTGAGCCCCCAAATAAGCCCTGGAACCTATTTTTTAACTAGGCCGGACACTAGGTCTGGACATGGCCAAAACCACTCAAAAACTATAAAAAGGGCTGGAGAGCTCATTTTTGAGGTTAGCTTGTTGTAGATTTCAGTTTTGTAAGAGAGCTTTTTGGTAATCGAAGCTTTCCATTGTTCCACTCTTTGCTCTTACCTTGTGCGCGTGTGTGTATGTGTGTGCATGCTTGTGTGCTTTCACTCACGCACTTGTGCCATCACTTGCTCGCGGTCTTCATACCGGTCCTCACGTCTCCACGGATTGACATTTATGAGGTGTATCTCCTCACGTTGGTACTCACCATTGTACTAGAGTGACACCAAATTTGGCGCCGTTGCCGGGGAGAGAGCTTGGAGGACGAGCGTGTGACGGTAAGACGTAGAGTAGCGATGTTGGAAGGTAAAAAAATCATCATTTTCAGTTCAGTTTTTGAATTTCCCTTCTTCTTCATCTTCACCATCATCACCATCTCCACCCACCTTCATCTTCTCAGTTTTTTCCATTTTTTAGAGTACATTCACCTTGCTTTTTGCTTGTGGTTGTGAACTGAATAGCTGAAGAAAAACTCGTGAAACACTCTCCAAACACCAAGAATCTGAGCGGCCATTTTCGGAAGTGCTAAAACCTGCGTCAAGTATCGTTTTTGAGAAACAAAGCTTTTGGGAGCTACGCGGAGCAAAATAGGGTGCTAGGAGAGTTGGAAGAGAGTATCAAAGGTAAGCAAACCCACTTCATACTCATGAACTCTCAGGAAATCCAAGTTTTTTCAGAAAAAAAGTCGACCTGCGTCAAGTATCGTTTGGGATTTACAGAGGTTAAATGTTGAGTTTTGCTTGATACAGAGAGTGAGGATAAGAGAGAAGAGCTAGGAAATCAAGGGGGCAAAATCAAAAATTCAAAAACAATTGTTAAAATTTATCTAAGGGTCAAGTATCGTTTTACTCCCGCGGTCGAGTATCGCGATACTTCACAAGTATCGTTTTGCTCCTGAGGTTGAGTATCGCGATATTTCCCATCGATCGTCTATCGTTTTGGCTCAAGTATTCGTCTCAGTGAGAGATCGTTTACCAGAGATCGCGATACTTGGGTGAGATCGGTATCGTTTTGCTTAGCGATCGTTTTGGTCAAAGATCGTAGATCGTTTCACTCAGAGATCGCGTATCGTTTTGAACCAAATATCGTTGATCGTGTATCGTTTTGACCAAAGATCGTTGAGTCCAGAGATCGTTTTGACCAAAGATCGTTTGGGGAAGTATCGTGTATCGTTTTCTCCCGAAGATCAAGTATCGTCTGCGATCAAATATCGTGTATCGTCTGGATTCAGGTATCGTGTATCGTGTCGGTCAAGTATCGTTTTGGTCCAAGTATCGTGTATCGCGTCTCAGAGATCGCGATACTTGCCAGCGATCGAGTATCGTTTTGAGCTAAGTATCGAGTATCGTTGGTGCCAAAGATCGTTTGGTTCATAGATCGTGTATCGTTTTCTTCCAAATATCGAGTATCGTCTTGAGCCAAGTATCGTTTTGCCCAAGTATCACCTACTTCAAATATCGCGATACATACCAAGTATCGTGTATCGAGTTCCTCAAGTATCAAGTATCGTGTCCTACAAATGTCATATATCGCCTGATTTGAAGCATTTTCTGAGAGACCCTGTTTCCCTGTTTTAACCCCCAAAACCCTGAACTGGCATAACTTTCTCATACGAAATCCGTTTGCTGTGATTTTGGTTTTGTTGGAAAGCTCGTGGGGAATACAACCAAAACATCGACTGGTTATGGTTAAATTAATACCAGGATTATTAGATAGGGTATTTTGAAGTTGACCCTCAAGGAAACTAGAAAACCAAGGAGTTCCAAAGGATTTTGAGCAATATAAGAGAACTTTGGGACTAGAAGCCAAGGCTTATGAACCTGAGATCTGGCAGACACTTAGGCAAGGATAGACAAAGCATTAGGTCATCTGAGGCTAGTGTCAACCATACATCCAAGTCTTGGGCTCAACAGCTTAGTGGTTATCCTTATACACGAAGTTCAGAAACCAGTGACTCGGAAATGTCTTTTAGCATGGAAAGACCCACACGTAGCTCAGGCATTGCCTATTTACAGACACCAGAAGGTCCCTATAAGACCCAATTGGAGTATATCTGGACCAACCAGTTAGGTGCTCGCATCTATGAGGATGGTCTAAGACGATCAGTGGTTCAACTCAAGAATCCTGACCAACCCTTTGGACTTGAACACCCAGTGGTCAAGTTTGAAGAGGGTGCTTACATTGATAAGGAAGGAACCATGTATGTGGTTACCAACTTACCAGATAGGACAGATGAGTTGGGAAATATCATCCCTGAGAATGAGATAGGAGACCTAGAGCAAGGAGACCTAGGAAGAGAACCCAAGACCCCTAGAGGTAAGTCAGTCTTAACCAGAGTGCTCACTCCGGAATGGATTCCTCAAGATAACAAAAGCATAGAACTATTCGTGAATAGAGAAACGGAGGAAGCCTTTTGGAGATTTAGGCCAGATCAACCCAGCCCAGTAGTCACCATCTACGAATTCAAGGATCCAGAGATACCAGGGAAAGTTGTCTATCTAGATCACACATCTCAAAAATTATTCTTGGTATCAGATCATGACAGACATGCTTACACTTGGCAAGGCGAATCAATTTTTCCTCCACCAAGATCTAATGTTTCCCAGGGCCTCCAGGGAGCCGGATCATCCAAGGCTCATGAAACCCAGAGGGAAAGAACTAGAGAGAGACCGGAGGTAAGCTTTGCAGACACGGTAGGCAGAGACAGATCAGGATATGGAACGGAAAGACTTGAAAGGCAGAGACATAGAGTGTATAGGCATCAAAGAGATGATCATGATTTCCCATTGCCTAGACCACGAGAGCACTCAAGAACCCTTAGACCGTCTCAAGTGGTTAAAACAATGAAGAATTACTTTGATGGATGTGGAGATCCTTATGATCATGTGGCGGAGTTCAAACAAGTGCTAAGAGCTGAACAGGTTGAGGACTTATTCACCCAGTTCGAGGCATTTGGTTTGACTCTTAAGGGTACTGCCTTAGCTTGGTTTCAACCTCTAAACAGCCGCAACTATAGAGAGATAGGTCAGCTGCTAGAAGAATTCATTGTGGAATTTTCCAAGAGTGGTATCAGGCATAACACATCATCCTTGATCCACAGCTTCAAGCAGACACCCCAAGAAACAGTGCGACTCGCAGGAAGAAGATTTAGACAGTACTTGGAAAGATGCCCTGTACCAGAAGTACCCACATCAGCCAAACAGGTGGCACTGTTTTTAGATGGCCTATTGAGCACAAAATTAAGATCATATGTATACCTGAAAGAGCCTAGATCCATAGAAGAGTGTATACGGATATGCATTGACATAGAAGACAACTTGGGTGAGGAGTTAGGACTATCCAAACTCTATAAGGACTCTGATAGTTCTACAAGTCATACCTCTAGAGCCTCCACTGAGATAGATGAGATAGCTGAGCAAGTGGCCAAAAAGCTAGGAGTTCAAAATAGACAAATGCCAAGGGTCACCTCAGTGAAGCGATGTTATACGTGTGGAGGAGATCACCTGGCTAATGTCTGTCCAATGATGACTCAACCCCAAGGAAACCCTAATGCTCTATATTGCACCATTGAGAGAAAATACACAAATCATACGGCCCAAGATTGTCCCTATAACAGACAGGCTGTTAGACAAAATTATCAGCAACCTTACCAGCAGGTTAGGTATCAGAATCAGTACCAACAGCCATATTATAGGCCACAACAATATCAACCTCAATACCAGCAGCAATATCAGGCACCATATAGGCCACAACCAGTCCTAGGAAACCAACCGCCAGCTCCTGCCAATGTGATCCCAGTTAAATATACGATGGCGGAGGAGAACCATAATAGAGCATTGGTGCCACTAACCCCATTGGTCTCAGAAAATGATTCTCACGCTCATGGTTCAGACTACTTCCATGAAGATAGTCCACAGGCTTATTATATAGAGTCACCTGAGCAAAGTGAGATTTCTCACTGTCAATATGAGACACCACCTATGGAACAAAATTGGGAGCCAGAATACTCTAAAGTCATGTATACGAATCCAAATCCTAGGCCCCAATTGAGACAAGTAAGACCACAAGTCCCTAGAGGACCTTGCTTTAGATGTCAGGGCGATCATTTCATTTGTGAATGTCCCCACCAATCAGCTCTGGGACTAGGACAAAACATCACAATACAAGGCTTTTGTCCTGAGTGCGGCAAGGAACATCTTCCTAGAGAGTGTCCCAGGAATCCCTCTAGTGTACCCAAGGTTACACCCATCAATGTGGTAGGCTTAGTGGTAGATTCAAGTTCAAGTAGCAATAATGTGGCTCCTGTACAGGCAGTTACTAGGGCACAGGCTGCACAACAAGCAAAACCAGCTGAGCAGTCGGAGTCAAGTGAGGCAGGAGAACCTAGTAAGAGGAAACCAAGAACATGGAAGGATACCAGAGAGAAGGCTAATCGCAAGTGGAACAAAAAGCTATCCGAGCTAGAAGAAAGTCTAAAAGATGCCAAAACAAAAATAGAAGACATTGCATCTCAAAGCCCCTCGCATGCCGAAGCTCCATCCATTCCACCTCATTCCACCCCACCGCCCATTGTAAATAGACCGCAATCAGGGTCTGTTCTTGCAGATCCAACCCCAGAAGGCTTGGACATGATGTTCAAGGCCTACCAGGCTCGTCTTCAAGAAGGGCCAACAGCTGCAAACCTAGACAAGAGTTACCCTAGAGCAGACTTAGAGATTGAACGGATGAAAATGTGCATGAAAATGGTAGAACAAGCTCAAGCTATACTTGAGACTAGTCAAAAGTTCAATCAGACAAACTCTGTCAAACCGGAGTTGCATTTCCAAGGCTTACTAGAAAGATTAGAGCAGTTGGTAAACAAACCACAAATTTCTTTACCTCCACAGGCTGAACCAGTTATTGAAAGAGGAAGCTCACCACCAATGGGAGCTTATGTTCCTAATTCCACGGATGCTGGAATACCTCCTTCAATTCAACAATACTCTCAAGAGTTCTTGCGGGAAATACAGGAAGAGAAATGGGCCAAGGAGAAGGGTAATTCCCCTCCTATTCCTGAGATTGATGATCTTCATGACCAATTTCCCCAAGACATTCCGTCTATCTATGGAGACCAAGCAGAGCAACAAGAAGATGAAAGATTAGATTTTGAATCTAATTCTTTACAAGAGTTGCCTCATTACACAGGCCCGTGGGAATCTGAATCTCTCCAGATCAGAGCTCCCACAATATTGGTAAGAAATGAAGACTCAGTGATTCCAAGAAACACTGATGTTGTGAAGAACACTAAGGTTCAATGTCATCTCACTGTAGAGGAGCTGCTCAAGGCAAAACCGGAGCTATGGAATCATGTGAAGGATCAGGTTCCAGAACTTGAATCCAATATGCCAAAAGTAGGCTTTAAGCAAAAAGTTCCAGAGATACCTCTCGACAAGATAGGAGATATGAGCGAAGGTGAAGAAGGTAATACTTATCTTCCAATCACCTATCAAGGTTACACAACCAAAGCAATCGTAGATTCAGGTGCTGGTGTTGCTATTGCGACCACCTCCTTGTGGAAGCGATGGGGCAAACCCACATTAAGACCAACTAGAATGAAGCTTCAAATGGCAGATGGTCATTTTGAAAGACCTCTAGGATTGCTTGAGGGGATAACTCTAACCACTTGGGGGGTAGAGTTTGAACATACATTTGCTATATGTGACTTTGAGAAAAATAATGTCTACGAGATGATCCTAGGAAGACCCTTCCTACGACAATTGCAAATAGTACAGGATTGGGGAACCAACTCCTTGTACTTACAACACTTAGGGGTCACAACCAAGGTCAATCTGAAGGATTACACCTTCAGAGATGTACCACCCCTACAGTGGAATCCTATCCACAAAGCGAAAGAAGATTCTATCTCTGTGCAGTCGGGAAGTTCACCTGATCCATCATGGCTGCATGAAGATACTCACTTGTGGATGTGCAAAGTCGCAGAGGAAGAGGAAAAGCGCCTAAAAGCGAGAGAAGAAGGAACTCCCCCAGGAGATAGACCAATAAAAGACCCAGCCTATACACCAATGATATTTCCAGATGAGGAATTTGAGCCTCATGGTTGGGCAGAAATCTTAGCTACCATGGACATAGCAGTCAATGAAGAACAATGGACACCTCATTGTGATGAGGAGGGTTATGATATTTCAGTGTTCATGTGTCAGCCCCTGTTGGAAGAGTGTGATCCTAGTGAGTTCATAGAAGAAGAAGAGAATGACGATGATCTAGAATCCATTGTGATGGATACTTACTTTGACTCAGAGGAACACTATTTAGAAGACATAGGAGTGTTAACCCAAAAAGAAGAAGAACCCCTCACAAGTATTAAAACTATAAATTCAAAGGAAGGAAGTGAAGGAGGTCAAAAGAAAAAGAAAAGAAAAGCAGTGAAACGAGAAGAGGAAGAATCATTGTTTGAAGTACCAGAAAATTTCAAGAAATATGAAGTGGAAGACCGAAAAATTTTGGTACGGATGCCTAAGAGAGAGGCCATTATAGGAGAAGCATATGACAATAAAGAAAAGACCAAAAAAATTGTAGTGACCATTGAAGGGAACGAAGAACGATGTACGTACATAGGAGACGACCTAAGTGCAAAAGAAGAAGCAGAGCTTGTAGCCCTATTAAGGGAATATAGGGATGTGTTCGCATGGCACTATAGAGACTTGAAAGGAGTAGATCCAAAGATTTGCTCTCATACAATTCCGATGACCGCTGATGCCAAGCCCACTAAACAAAAGCCCTACACATATAATGACAATTATGCAGCCAAAATAAAGGAGGAAATTGACAGGTTGATTGAAGCTGGATTCATCTATGAGATTGAGCACACTGAATGGGTGTCCCCCATTGTGGTGGTGCCTAAGAAGAATGGGAAATTGCGAGTGTGTATTAACCTTAAAAAAGTTAATGCCGCAACGATCAGAGATAGTTATCCACTCCCAATCACCGAACATCTATTGGAGCGTGTTGCAGGCAAGGAAGTTTATAGCTTCCTTGATGGATTTTCAGGTTACAACCAAGTAGCCATTGCCCCCGAAGATCAACACAAAACGGCCTTTGCCACAGAATGGGGAATTTTTGCATTTCGTGTGATGCCATTTGGGCCATTTGGGCTCATGTGTCATGTCTTCAAAGAGTTCTTGCGGAAGAGCTTAGAAGTATATGTGGATGATTTATATGCGCATTCCCAACAGAGAAGTTACCACATCCCTGAGCTCAGACAAATCTTCAACAAGTGTAGAGATTATCGAGTTTGTCTGAACCCAGAGAAGTGTGTGTTCATGGTACGACAAGGTAAGATCTTAGGTCACATTGTTTCTAAGAATGGAATTTCAACAGATGAGGACAAAGTAAGAGCGATAGCAGAGCTGCCAAGACCAAGGAATGTTAAAGAGGTACAGGCCTTTATGGGCCATTGTGGATATTACCGTAGGTTTATCCACATGTATGCCATCATAGCTAAACCTCTTTATGGGTTGTTAACACATTTTGAGTGGAACGAGGAATGCGAGAATTCCTTCAACGAGCTGAAAAGACGTTTGTGCACAGCACCAATATTGACTACTCCGGATTGGAGCAAACCCTTTCATGTCCATGTAGATGCCTCCAATCATGCAATAGGATGTGTGCTAGCACAACCCACAGGTGAAGGAAACCTAGATTTGCCGATAGCATATGCTAGTAGGCAATTAAATGCAGCTGAACGAAATTATACCACAACGGAGAGAGAAGGTTTAGGTATGGTATATGCTGTGAAGAAGTTTAGACACTATCTATTGGCCAATAAGTTCAAGTTTTTCACTGATCATCAAGCCTTACTATATTTGGTCAATAAACCTTGCAATACAGGCCGCTTAGTAAGATGGTTCCTCTTACTAATGGAATACGACTTTGAAGTTGTTGTCAGGAAAGGTAGAACCCATCTTAGGGCAGACCATCTTTCTCGTATCACTTCAGGAGAGCCACCGCAAGGAGTGTCTGATGAATTGCCCGATGCTTATCTGTTCAATTTAGAAGTTGTTCCTAAATGGGCAAATAAGTTGGTGCCAGTCCTAACCTTCGGACCTGCAAATAAAAATGTGAAAACAAGCAAAGAAGAAATTGTAAAATCACAAAAGTATCAAATATTGGCCGGAAGTATGTACAAGCAAGATACTGAGGGCGTATTAGCTTGTTGTGTTGAGGACGACGAACATACTAGTTGGATGCAACAAGCCCATGAGGGACTGCTAGGAAATCACTACTCCAAACAACGAACATTGCAGAATCTAAAACGTTTAGGAGTGTATTGGCCTAGCATGGACAAAGAAATACAGGAGTGGATTCAAAATTGTCCAGTGTGCCAGAAGAGACCCCCAGTGGAACATGCCACTCTTTATCATGTGTCATTAATCCCAGATTGGAGTGCTCCATTGGTTGAGTTCATGAGATCGAGAACATTACCCAATCAGGCTAGTCTTGCAAGAAAACGGAGCATGGAGCAAGAGGCTCAAGACTATGCCTTGGTAGGAGACAACTTATATCGACGAGGCAAGGATGGTTACCTAAGACTGTGCGTTCATGAATCAGACTATTTAAAAGTCTTGGAAACTGCACACAGCGGTGCTGCAGGTGGACACTTTGGGCCTGACAGAGTAATTAAGACCATTTTATTCTCAGGACTTTGGTGGCCCACTCTTCATATGGATGCACATACTTATGTGAAGAAATGTGACACATGCCAACGTGCCCAATATCCGATAAGAAAAGACGAGATGCCTTTAAGGCCAATGATGGGAGGACGTGCATTTTCAAAGTGGGGTATAGACTTTGTTGGTCCTATTAACCCCCAAGCTAGAAACTCCCATGCAGAATACATTATTGTAGCCACAGATTACCTTACAAAGTGGGTGGAAGTAAAAGCCACGACCAAGAATGATGCTCAAACGATGGCTAAGTTCTTATTCGAAAACGTGTTCACTAGATATGGGTTACCAATAGAGTTGGTTAGTGATAGAGGTACGCACTTCTTGAATGAGGTCATTGAACATCTCCTTCAAGAATTCATGGTGATACACAAGAAGTCTGCCCCTTATCACCCACAAGCTAACGGACAGGCCGAGAGCACGAACAAGATCCTATGTAACGTATTGACGAAACTTGTAAATAATAAACGCTCTGATTGGGACAAACAACTTCATCATGCTGTTTGGGCATACCGAGTTGCCTACAAAACGGTACTCAATGCTACCCCATTTCAAATGGTCTTTGGACAGAATGTCGTGCTACCATTGGACTTCTTAATCCCAGCCTTGAAAGTAGCACAAGAGCATGAGTGGAATGGACATGAGTTGTCTTCCAGGATCTTTGATCTAGAACGCTTAGGTGAGACGAGGCTACGGGCAACAGCAGGCATTTATGCTGCAAAGAAAAGGCAAAAGGCATACTTTGATGCCCATGTAAAGGATAAAGGATTGAAGGAAGGAGATCTAGTGCTGGTTTACACGCTAAAGCAACATGCCCGCAAATTGGAGAAACGAGGATATGGACCCATGATCATTAATAGACTCTCTACTAGCGGTGCAGTTCAATTGGCCACTTTAGAAGGTGATATCCTACCAAACTATATTAGTGGATACCGAGTCAAGTTATATCAAGAACCTCTTACAGAGGAAATGCTCATGAGACTCAACACTGCTAAGAAACGAAAAGAAGAAGAGTTAAGGGTTAGAGAAGAAGCACAAGCAGAAGCTAGAGAGCGCATCAGAAGAAATAAGTTACGGCGGCTAGGCCTAGATGTCAACACAAAAGCTCCAAAATATCACATGGACATGTGCCAAAAATCGGGCATAACTACTTCTCGAATAACTGATCGACGGCCCTTTGTGACTATAGAGGTAGGACAAGGAAAGAGTGTAAGAACTGTGAGAGCATTGGTTGACTCAGGAGCAGCAACTAGTGCAGTTAGACTTTCATACTGCCAAGACCTGCATTTGGACATCAAGCCCATAGAAGCCTATCTCATAGGATTAGGAGGCGTGGAAACACCCTGTTTGGGCGAGGTGGAACTTCCCATCTACCTTCAAGATGTTCCAATAAAAGTCAAAATGCTAGTGTGTCATGATGAGGACCTCACAAAACCACTTGTCTTGGGTCAAGATTGGATTTACGACCATGCTGTCAACTTGAACCTAAGAAGTCAACTTCTTCAAGTGTGGGTATATAATCAATGCATTACATTAGAATTGGAGAATCACATGCCCACTGAAACTGACACCACACACTCTCTTTGTTCCTCTAAGGCTAATCTTCTTGAACAAGATGTTGTAGATGTCAAAAGCTCTATGATCCAGACGGACGCAATCACGGAAGGACAGTCGCAACGTCAAGATGAACCTTCTTCTTGTCTTCTAAAGAGCAAAGTATCCACAGGAGCTCAACCTCAGAAGCAAGCAAAACAGTGCAAGACAGCCAATCTATCAAATAGACAAAGAGCCTTCAAGAGCAAAGAAGCGTTGGGCATGACACAGATCTGGGTAAAGAAAGGAGTACAACCATCGATGCTGCCTCAAAGACTCCCACCCAACCAGATCAACCATGGCAACAGAAGGACCAAACACCCACGAAAGGCTCAAGCTCGAAGACTCCAACAAATTTGGGTACCGAAGCTATCAATGAAAGCCGACCACAATCAGGTACAAATTTGGATGCCTAAAAAATTAGCTACTGCTCAACAAGGGCGATTACAGATGTGGGTACCCAAGAAGCTCTTACACGTACAAAGGCCTATGCTCCCCACCATGCAAAAGGCCTCAACAAAGAAGACAAGGAAAGCCAAGGATAAGGACAGAGCACAAAGACCAAAAGAAGATAAACTCAACCCTTCTACAAAAATAAGCAGGCACTCACCCAGGATATGGGTTTGGAAGCCAAAAGCACAAGCAACATCCACAGAACCAAGGGGCCAACCACACTGGATACCAAATTTTGGACAGCATCCAAAGAAGAACTGGCCTGAGGTGATCTCTACAGGGCCAAATACTATTCTGAAATGGGTTCCAATCCGGAGGATTACATCATTTCGAGATCCGATAGACACCTCCAATCAAAGAATTCATCAAGTATACAAGTAACATCAAAAGCCTCGACCAGCAGCAACCATGTGCCTTTGGCATAACCTTGTCGTTTGCACCATTCAGGTCATGCATTTCCAAAGTATGCATCAATATAGGGCCACCTTACATGGCCGTGCATAGACACAATTGAGAAATCCCAGGCACATGAGACACAATTTTCACATGAAAAATATGTTATTGATACTAACCTCTTTCTTCTTGTTTGATGCCATCGTGTTCCAAAAAAAAAAAAAAAAAAAAAAAAAAATCTATGTGCTTGAAAGTGCTCATCAGCGAACTTCCAGCAAGGACATCCCTCAACAAAAAGGACAAGCCGACGGTCAAACATCATGAGGGAACCACAACACGAAGAGATGAAGATCAACGGACCCGTCACCATGGTAAGACGTGTATGTTTCAACAACACTATAACCATGATAGATTAGGAAACCTCTTCGTCAGCATACCCTTGAGCACTTAGCTCAAGACCCAATCTCTTGCACCATACTTCTTGCCATGCATTATCCAAGTACGCATACGTAGGGCCACATTACAAGGCCATGCACAAGGCACATAATTTGTTCAACCCGTGCACTAATGCACTTAACCATCATCCATTATGGGTTACAAGTACTTGGCACGAAAACTATGAAAGCCATCTTTGGAAGAATCAGAGGACATTACGGTGACCACTACAAGAACAAGGGAGCCATCCACCACCGAGAGTTGCTCACAATCAACATTGACCACATCCTTTGAGCAGCTAGCAGTTTTGGAAAACTCACAAATGCACCACCCAGATGGAATACAAGGCAGAAGTATGTACAAAGGGACTACAAACTGCAAGAGATAACAGTGGCAAAGTGAAGAACTAGACAAATGACCAGGATACATTGGGAAGAGGGATCGCCCCTGTTGGATGCAAAGGACGCTACCTCTCAACGTACTACATGGAACGACCACTACAACAAGGGTCTGTCAGGGACGACAGACTCAAGAGGGGGGGGAGTGTTGAAGCTTAAGGTCAAGGACAAAGCATGGAAGCGCATCAAGGAAGTGGACACACAAGAAGAAGGAGCTAGTAGGGAGCTCCAAGAAGCACATGTCAAATTTTCAAAAGAAATCCCTACAAAAATAGTGATTTTTATCACTAAAAACCATTGTAAATACCATTTTTCATTTTTGTAACTCCATTTTGTTCAAGCCGAGGAGTCCTCGAGCTTGAGGATATTAGATCTACCATCCTACCAATTTTCATGATTTTTAGACTCCGTTTGAGCCCCCAAATAAGCCCTGGAACCTATTTTTTAACTAGGCCGGACACTAGGTCTGGACAGGGCCAAAACCACTCAAAAACTATAAAAAGGGCTGGAGAGCTCATTTTTGAGGTTAGCTTGTTGTAGATTTCAGTTTTGTAAGAGAGCTCTTTGGTAATCGAAGCTTTCCATTGTTCCACTCTTTGCTCTTACCTTGTGCGCGTGTGTGTATGTGTGTGCATGCTTGTGTGCTTTCACTCACGCACTTGTGCCATCACTTGCTCGCGGTCTTCATACCGGTCCTCACGTCTCCACGGATTGACATTTATGAGGTGTATCTCCTCACGTTGGTACTCACCATTGTACTAGAGTGACAACTTGCCAATAGCCAGACCTCATCCCATCCTTTTCCATTCACTCACACCCAAACCCTATCCGCCACTCCCCTAGCAACTGACTCACACTCAACCCAAGTCACACAACCCTCATTCTGGACAAACCTTGTAAATATACTCCAACAGGTGGATACTTATAATAAAAAGTCCCTTTCCCAAACCCACTCCCCCACATTCACTGCCACCACTATCACACCACCCACCATTCCTGTATTCACAATGCACGAATCACACACTCTCACGTCCGATCCCATGGACATCTCACCATCCACAGGATCACCCACCACCACTGTTATCCCAACATTACCACATATCATTTCACTCACGTCGCCATTCCCAAGCACTGTAGGCACAACATCCACTTTTCCCATTCCCACTGCCCAACCCCCTGCATCTTCCATCCTTACCCCTGCATCCACCTCATTTAGTCTTGCACTCGACACCATGCTCGAAGCTGCCACTCAGCTTAAGCAGGAATATACATTATTGGAAGAAAATAACAAAGAGCTTTGCACCCTCTCAGCAACACTCCAAGAGCGTGTCAATGCTTTGGAGTCCAGTCATACGGAGTCACAAAGCAAAATATCCGCACTCGAACATGCAAATGCGCAACTCGAAGCGAGGCATATGGAAGAGAGCAAAGCCATAGAGGAACAGCTGCGAGATTAAATGGGCCGCAATGCAAGGCTTCAACGAAACATGGCCTTGCTACGACGACATCTGGTGGCAGCTCAAGAAGAGAACAGACGGCTTCAACAACAAAACCAAGAGAACCTCGAGGCTGCCATGGAGAACACCCCGGGAGCACCCATAGACCCGGCTAAATTTCAAGCTGTTCCCTCAGAAAGCATACAATAGATCTTGGAAACTTATGCCAATCTTTTAGAAGCACATGATCAGCTTGCCGACCAGCTGAAGGACCTACAGAGACCACAAGAGTCTACACCACACCAACGAGAACCTAAAGAGATGACCGACGCTGCTACTTCACCTGAACCTGAACATTCAACGACCAATGACGTACTGGAGTTACGGCAACAGATTGCAGAATTAAAATTGAAGTTGATGCAGTACGAGCGACCTCCTTCCCCACCAGAGCAGCCGTTAGAAGAAGAAGCAGTTATTATTCCAGTGGAGGAAGCATTCGACGACACCTACGAGCCTCAACCATTCCCAGGAGGACGCGTCACAGAAGAAGGTCAAGATACCTATGAGGAACCCCCATCAACATGGATGAAACAGGTAGAGGAAATGGGGAAAACTCATCAGGAACGGATATCCACTCAGATGCTGGCAATGAAGGCCATTGAGGACACCATCCTTCACTCAGAGTACTTCAGGCACATGGCCTCTAGACGCCTTATCACTAGCTCAGAATTACAATACAAGCCCTATTTTGTATTGTTGGCCGACTACAACGCAGAAATCAAAAGAGTCACCAACAAGTGCCCAACATTTGCCACACAGTTCGAACCAGAAGATATACCAGAAGCGGCACGAAAAGGGGCCATATTCCAACCAACTTGGAGGCAGAAGTTACTCGAAACTTACCCAGAAATGCTTCGAACATGGGATCACGCCCCTATGCATTTGAAGTACAATCCGTGTTTTGGACCAGTGCAAAGACGAAGATCATGGAAAGCTTTTGCAATCAAGGTTCAGACTGACGCGAACTGTAAAGAATGGCTCAATTACCCCGCCATCGCCCCCCCAACCGGTACTCCCACAGTGTCATACATGATTGCAACCATCAGACATTGGATACCATGTCTCCACCCCATGCCAGATGTCGCTGCCCAGATGATGCTCAAGATCTTCGATATGATGCAGGTCGTACTCAAAACTTTTCGCAATGTATGCCGTATTCAACCTCCTATTCCCGGGTTTATTAATGGTAACTACGACCTGCTATATGATATGAGCACAACCCCGAGCATACGAGTGGCTTACGCATGGCATGCACGCATAAGATATCTCCCTGCCTGCTACAAGCAAACATTCGACGATATGTTCACCACGGGGTTTTGGGAAGCACATTCAGAGGTATTCGCGCCACGGCCTACGCATTTACTCCATCTCTTCGCATGCGAGCAAACAATGCATTCCGAGCTTTACACGATGCCACAACCTGACATGCCTGGTACAGTTGATTGGGAGGCTTTGCAACGAGACTTGATCAGAGGTTTAAGAATCAAAGAACAAGAATTGGCAACCGACCTCCTGCAGAAGTACATTGATCAAACTGTGGAACAGAGGTCTGTCAGAGGCGACAGACCCTAGGGGGGGGAGAGTGTTGACAGTGTTGATGTATAAAACACCACAAGAAATGAATTAATGTGACACTAGAACACCTCTATGGTCACCATTAACTCATTGCCACTCCAAACTTTGAGAAATGATAGCTTAAAGTGAGAACTTTGCTTCTACAGAAATTCCTAGTCACCGAAATGACATACCTTCAGTATTTTGCTAATTTCTCCTAGCTCAAGTATGCTTTCTCCATGAAACTTTACAGGCTAAAACAAGAGAAGTAGAGCTTTCCAACAAGCTATCATATGCATCAAACGGAGCTCTAGAACTCAAGTTATGGCCCTCACAAGATGACCCTGTATGACCTTCCAAAACTGGAAATCTTGCCTGTTTTAGTATTCCTGATGTCCAAAAATAAAAAATTCGATGCCTAGCATCGAATTTCAGTCCAAGTCGATGCCAGGCATCGACTTTGGGCTTTTTTTGGCTATTTTTCTGCACCAGAAACACTCTATTTTACACACACATGAAGAAGATGACTTATATGATCGAAGTCGATGCCGGGCATCCATTTTATGTTGGAACTCGATGCCAGGCATCGAGTTGCTCCACAAACTTCATATTTTTAGAAGATTCAACAATAGTTAACACATAAAGAATGAAAAAATGACTTATCAGCCAAGATTCGATGCCAGGCATCGAATTGCTCAGAAAACTTGAACTTTTGAATTCATCACACAGTAGGCAAACATGGAGATGATGGAGAGAGACTCATACACAGAACTTTACTCAGTTCTTTCTCACAGCTATGAAAACTCAGAAGTTTTACAGATGCTTTCTCACTCAGAGAAGCCCGACTATTCTCAGTCGTATAAAATGAACTCCTTCTTCTACTTCTTCTCTCTATTCTCTCTCTCTCTCTCCGCGTCAGTTGATACAAACTAACTTATATAGATTTTCGTATTCTCGTGATTTTAAAAAACTTCTAGAACTAAAGTGAACTAACTTTACAAATATGATACATTTGTGAATTTGTCCCTTCACATAGGCATGGGGTTTTCTTCCTAAGATTTGACCTTCAAATATATGTCTAATTAGTGAGTGTTTCTCCAACAGCTCCCCCTCAATCACTAATTGACATTCCCTGTTTCTTCATATCATCTTCTTTTCTTTTACTCCTGCCATGCTTTTGAATCTGTTGGTCTTCACACCATCCAAGCTCTTTGTCATTATGTCTGCTAATTGATCTTTAGTAGATATGTATTCCACTTCAATCTCCTTCTCCATTAACTTTTCTCTGGGAAAATGATACTGTATCTCTATGTGCTTTGTTCTTGCATGAAATACTGGATTTGCTGCAAGATAAAGTGAACTCATATTATCTCCATGTATTGTAGGTGTACCTTGATCAATGCCTAAGCTCTTGAACAATGTCTGCATCCAGATGACTTCCTTAGCTGCTTCCACAAGTCCTTTGTACTCTACTTCAGTTGATGATAATGCTATTGTATGTTGTTTCTTGGAACACCAACTTACAAGCTTATCACCAATGTATATCATGTAACCATGAGTTGATCTCCTGTCATCTTGATTACCTGCCCAGTCTGAGTCACTGTAGGCTCTCAACTTCAAATCTGATGTAAAAGGATAATATAATCCTTCCTTTATAGTTCCTTTGATATATCTGAGAACTCTTTGACCTGCAATCCAATGTGGGTCCTTTGGACAATGCATGAATTGTGACAAAACTCCCACTGCATAACTAAGATCAGGTCTTGTTAGTGTAGCATAAATCAAACTACCCACAAGAGATTGATACTTCCTCATATCTTTGTAGTCTGCACCATCATATTTACTGAGCTTGTGATTAACTTCAAGTGGAGTTGAAGCTTCTCTGCAATTTTCCATATCAAACTTCTTCAACAAGTTCAGAAGATACCTTTCTTGTGACACATATATGCCATGATCTGTATAAGTAACTTCCATTCCAAGAAAGTATGATAACTTTCCTAGGTCACTGATCTTAAACTCTTTCTCAAGTAATCTCTTTACCTCCTTGATTCCTTCATCTGAAGTACCTGTGATTATAATGTCATCTACATAAATACAAATGTAGATTGTACCTTCCTCTGTTCTTCTGATAAGTAGACTTGGGTCTGCTTTTGAACTTTGATATCCAAGATTATTGAGATACTTCACCAGTCTATAGTTCCAAGCTCTTGGAGCTTGCTTCAATCCATACAATGCTCTTCTCAACCTGCAAACAAAATTTGGATATCTGGAATCTATAAACCCTTGAGGTTGTTCCATGTATACCTCATCTGATATGTATCCATTCAAGAATGCATTTTTTATATCCAATTGACTTAGAGTCCATCCTTTTGAAGCTGCAATAGCAATGATTGTCCTTATAGTTGACATCTTAGCTACAGGACTGAATGTCTCATCATAATCTATGCCATAGGTCTGGGCATAGCCTTTCACCACCAGTCTAGCTTTGTATCTGGCTATACTTCCATCTGCAAGCTTCTTCACTTTATAAACCCATTTATTTCCAATAACTTTCTTACCATTTGGTTTAGGAACAAGTTCCCATGTCTTGTTCTCCTCCAGTGCATTGAACTCTTCCTTCATTGCTTCTTCCCATTGCTTCTTACCTTTAGCTTCATCATAGTTCTGAGGTTCTTCATCATCTTTGACCATATATGCATAGTTCTTCTGAGTTATGTAAGAAGTATCATAAGAATACCTTTCTGGTTGTCTCCTTGTCCTGCTTGACCTTCTTGGTTCACATTCTTCATAAGTTTTTGGATACACCTCTTCATCAAATATAGGAGCTTCTTCATTCATTCTTGTTAATCCACTTCTGGATGTACTTGCTTGCATATAGTCTTCATCTCTATTCACCTGCACAATTGATTTTCCTTTCTCACATCTTCTTACCTCTTCTTCAAATTCTTCAGCTGTATGACTTTCATCTGCATACCAACTTTTCTGTTCATCAAATGTAACATCTCTAGAAACAATAAATTGTTTGGTTAGAGGATTCCACAATCTGTAACATGAGCCAAATGATTACTCAATCCACAGATCCAGCAAGCCTTTTTGTTGTTATTTTGATTACCTCTTCCTCTTCCAAAACCTCTTGCTCTTCCTCTGCCAGTGCCTTTACCTCTTGCATAATAAGCTTGAGAATTAGACTCCTCTTCATCCTTTGCTTTACCTTTATCTCCTTTCTTCTTATTCTTCATGTACATTGCAGAACTTTGACCTTTATCTCCATCTCCCTTCAAGTCTTGCTCATATGTGAGCATCAAACCAAGCAACTGGTTCAAATCTGGAACATAATGATTTAATGAAAGTTCTGTTGATAAGACAAAAGGTTTCCACCTTTCATCCCCTCTCAAGCCTGCAAGTAGTTGAGCAATCAATCTGTGATCTTCAACATCTTCATCTATGGATCCAAGACTATCTGCTAGATCCTTCATCTTAGTGACATAATCACTAATGGTTTGACTTGGCTTCTTCTTGAATGTTGTAAACTCTGACCATAGACTTGCTTTCCGTGCTTTAGTAGTGCTTTGGAAATGATATTCCAATGCATTCCATATATCTTCTGATGATTCCAATCCTCTGATGTGTGGTAGCAAATGATCTGAGATTGTATTGTAGATGTAGGCTTTTGCACTTGCATCCTTCTTCTGCCAATGCTTTAAAGCATCAAGTTCTTCTTTCTTTGGTCGGCTTTCATCTTCAAATACTGGCTTCTCTTCTTCACCTGTTACATATACCATGAGATCCTTACTCATAAGTAAGGCTTCCATTCTCATTACCCATGCGGGGTAATTATCTCTGTCCAGTTTGTCAATGGAGATATGATCTTCCATAGTTCTTTCCTTCTGCTGCAACCTGTGAGCTTAAAGGATAAAGGATAATACCTTTTGAAGTTCTTTGTGTATGAGGATACTTCGAAAGTAATCTTTTGATGCCTTGTGTCTTCAAATGCTTCACCTTTCAAACTTTAATGGAAAACTTTACAAAACTTCTCGTACCTTTGTCATCTTCTGCTCTCGAGAATCTTTCTGCTCTGATACCACTTGTTGATGTATAAAACACCACAAGAAATGAATTAATGTGACACTAGAACACCTCTATGGTCACCATTAACTCATTGCCACTCCAAACTTTGAGAAATGATAGCTTAAAGTGAGAACTTTGCTTCTACAGAAATTCCTAGTCACCGAAATGACATACCTTCAGTATTTTGCTAATTTCTCCTAGCTCAAGTATGCTTTCTCCATGAAACTTTACAGGCTGAAACTAGAGAAGTAGAGCTTTCCAACAAGCTATCATATGCATCAAACGGAGCTCTAGAACTCAAGTTATGGCCCTCACAAGATGACCCTGTATGACCTTCCAAAACTGGAAATCTTGCCTGTTTTAGTATTCTTGATGTCCAAAAATAAAAAATTCGATGCCTAGCATCGAATTTCAGTCCAAGTCGATGCCACGCATCGACTTTGGGCTTTTTTTGGCTATTTTTATGCACCAGAAACACTCTATTTTACACACACATGAAGAAGATGACTTATATGATAGAAGTCGATGCCGGGCATTCATTTTATGTTGGAACTCGATGCCAGGCATCGAGTTGCTCCACAAACTTCATATTTTTAGAAGATTCAACAATAGTTAACACACAGAGAATGAAAAAATGACTTATCAGCCAAGATTCGATGCCAGGCATCGAATTGCTCAGAAAACTTGAACTTTTGAATTCATCACACAGTAGGCAAACATGGAGATGATGGAGAGAGACTCATACACAGAACTTTACTCAGTTCTTTCTCACAGCTATGAAAACTCAGAAGTTTTACAGATGCTTTCTCACTCAGAGAAGCCCGACTATTCTCAGTCGTATAAAATGAACTCCTTCTTCTACTTCTTCTCTCTATTCTCTCTCTCTCTCTCTCCGCGTCAGTTGATACAAACTAACTTATATAGATTTTCGTATTCTCGTGATTTTAAAAAACTTCTAGAACTAAAGTGAACTAACTTTACAAATATGATACATTTGTGAATTTGTCCCTTCACATAGGCATGGGGTTTTCTTCCTAAGATTTGACCTTCAAATATATGTCTAATTAGTGAGTGTTTCTCCAACAGACAGTATACGGGAAGAAGCAAGTACGGACACACATGCAGATCTAACACTAAGGCAACCCTTCATTTTTTTTCAGAACCCTTACATCTTTTTTAAGTGAGTCTCATCACAAAAAACCCTTGTAAATATCATTTCACCTTTTTGTAGCTCCATTTTGTACAAGCCGAGGAGTCCTCGAGCTTGGGGAGCCTTAGAAGTAGTTGCCTGCCAATTTTCATAATTTTTAGATCTCGTTTGAGCCCTCAAATAAGCCCTGGAACCTAATTTTTAACTAGGCCGGACACTAGGTCTAGACAGGGCCAAAAGCTAGTCAAAAACTATAAATAGAGCTAGAGAGCTCATTTTTGGGTTAGCTTCTTGTAGTTTGAGCTTGTATGAGAACTTTGTTGCAATAGAAGTGATTCCATTGTCTTACTCTCTTTGTTCTTGCCGTGTGTGCGCGTGTGCGTGTATGTGTGTGCATGCTTGTGTGCTTCTCACTCACGCACTTGTGCTTCCACTTGCTCGTGGTCTTCATACCATCCTCACGTCTCCCCGGATTGACATTAAAGGAGGTGCTACTCATCGCTGAGCTACATATGTTTATTCAAGGTTGAGGGGGTTAAATCAAACAATCAAGACCGTTCAGAAGTTTAGTGCATTTTCTAAGGCCTTTGTAATTGTATGGGTAATTGAGTATGCAAATATGCCCAAAATTTAGCCCAAATTTTTTAAAAAAATAGCACTTTAATTTTTGCCGAAAATGCCTGTCTATCGCAATAGACGGTGTCTATCGCGATAGACGCTGACTGTCGTGTGGGTCTGTTTGTCGTGATAGACGGGTATCTGTCGCGATAGACCGTGTTTGTCACCTGTCATGGGTCTGTCTATCGTGATAGATGGGTGTCTGTCGCGATAGACGGTGTCTACATGGATAGATGCATTTGAGTATATTGCACAACCAGAGTATACATATAGGAAAATTACTGACTTTCTTACTCTCAATCATACACATCCCACACCTATTCGACTAACTTCTAACCTCAAACAACACCATGTTGGTATTGTAGAGGGGACAAGGCATTATCATGTTTCTTATGCAATACTAATATGATCTTATTCTTCTAGTAGATAAGCGATCACTAGACACTACCAATAGTATAATGGTTGAAGTAGCAAGAACCAGCTCTCAGGTAGGCATAAGTCAGCAAGTTGTCAATATGGAAAGCTTTCCCATCATGCTCCAGATGAACGAATGACCAAAGGAGTTGCAAGCCATACAAGTCATCCCTACAAGATCACCTGAGTGGACACACCATTCCAGTAGACAAAACCTCCCATTGATTTAGCAAAGTGGGTGCATATCCTTTTGCTACCAATCATTCTTTGTACCTACTTATGTTACCATCAGCATTGTGCTTTACCTTATAAACTCACGTGTAGCCTACGGATTTCCTTCCTTGTGGCAATGGAACCAGCTTCAATGTATCATTTCCAATAAGGGCATACATCTCCTCATTTCTCCAATCTCTATTTCCAATTGCATCTTCAAAACAAGAAGGTTCAGCATCTTGTATTACCTTGATCATGTAGGCACAATGATGAGCCATATAATTGTCATACATCAATCATTGCACAAAATTCTGCATCCTCCCAGATCTTCTTGCTCCTGGTTCACTTCACCTCGTATCATCTACATGTGCCTTTCTAACTCTTGGAGACTTCACATAAGGCAATTCAAGTTCCTTATCAAAGGCTCTTCTCTGAACCGCTTGAATCTCAATGAATGTCTTCAAAGCCTGTAGATGTTTTACTACTAGCAGAAAGCTTTTCTTTACATTTCTTTGATGTAGTTGATGAATTTGCTCAACTAAATTTCCACGCAATCTTTTGCTCCATGGATTTGAGTTGGAACTATTGCTTGGTGACACATCTCATCCACTCAAAACTTGAGATTTTGCACTTGATTTTTTAGCATTTTCTTTGTCATTTGGTTCAAGATCAATTCCATGTTTGGCATCTGCATAGAAGCTTGACATTTCATTGTTGCTCTAGCACAATGGTAAGCACCACATTAAGAAGCTCCACCTCCTTAATGTCAATCTGCAAAATAGATAGCAGTGATATGAAGATCCTGAATGCAAGATGCAGTGAGAGTGAAGGTGAGAAGCATGGAGATGCACACACACATACACACACATGTAAGAGACAAGAAAGATACAATGGAAGGTTGAAAGTAAACGCTATTGCTCAATAGCGCTCTTACAAACTCAAAATAGCTCTAAACTCTTCGCAACTCATACAAGCTAACCTCAAAAATGAGCTCTCTTGCTCTTTTTTTAGTTTCTAGACTAGTTTTGACCGGTTTCACATCTAGTGTATGGCATAGTTAAAAAATAGGTTCTAGGCACTATTTGAAGGTCTAAATGAGACTTTAAAATAGACAAGATTGGTATGCTTGTTCTACCTAAGCTTATCAAGCTCTAGGACTCCTTGGCTTGCAAAAAATGGAGCTACTAATTACAAAAGTGTGTGCTTCTATGATACATATGGTACAAGAGTGATGAAAATCACTATTGGGAGTTTTGAAAAAGTATTATCAAATATATTTCTTAGAGAAAAAATGATTATTTGGCTCCCCATGACTCTTTGTAATCTGCCTTCACATGCTTCGTTGTCGTATGTGTCTTTGGCTACTGCCAATACCCCCCTCCCTCTCACGTTTGTCGTCCCCGATAGAACCTTGTTGCGGGGTCTGCGTGATATAGTTTTGTAGGAGGTCGTGAGCGAGGGTGTGCTCCGCGATGTGAATACCTCGTGCAAGATTAGCTTCAAGTTTTTCCAACTCTATGGGCTAAGGTTCATCAGGATGCAGAAGTCAGTAATGTGTGGAGTACACAAGTTGTTCACAGGCAAATAGTTGAAGTAGATGTGTGGGCTTGCTTATAAAGACTTCGGAATGGTATTCCCAAAAGAGTGTTGTGAACATCTCTTCAAATGTCATCTTATAACATGCTAGTAAGTACTTGATTTGGCAGTGCTAAGCATAACACACCCGAAACGATGGCGTAGTGCTCATATCATATGCCAAGTCCTGATTACCATGCTCAAATCTTGGGGTGTTAACATGAGGGGCTTTGATGCGATAGAAGATTTTAAATATAGTCTGCATCATATCAAATATTTTAACAGTCATATGTGCTGCAACATCATCCATGCGATGTAAGCGGGGGAGCCAGTGGCGAATGGTGGCCATCATGTAGCTATAGCGTGATGTAACTGTTTGTCCCAATCTGAACGTTTGTTATTCACGAGTTTCATCAATACAGTGCAAATGATCTTGTTAGTGCTTTCAACTTAACCATTGGCCTGAGGATGATATGGTACGGCTTTCTTGCGAATCACCATAAAATTGTGTAACAAATATTCAATGACCTTGTTTAGAAAGTGATTTCCTTGATTGCTCACTAGATCTATAGGCCATCTATATCTTTCAAAAAAAATTTTAAATAAGAATTTTGCAATCGTGTGTGCATCATTCTTTTGTGTGGCCTTGGCCTCTACCCATTTGGTAAGATAATTTGTTGCAACTATGATATATTCTGCCTGATTACCTTTTCCAGGGAGGTTAATTGGGTGCTGCAAAGTCTATAACCCACTTGGAAAATGCACGTCCTCCCATCATGGGTTTCAATGGCATTTCATCTCTACGAGTAGGAAACTGAGTTCTTTGGCACACATCACATCTCTTAACATAGGTATGTGCATCCATGTGAAGAGTGGACCACCATAATCCTGCAAATAGTATGGCTTTGATTATCCGGTCGGGGCCAAAATGACCTCCTGCAACACCTTGGTGTGGAGTCTCTAGTAATTCTCATGAACACACTGTCTTAGGTGTCCATCTCTTCCTCGTTTGTATAGATTGTTGCCAATAAGTAAGTAGCCTTGAGCTTCCTCCTCTAGACTTCGTTGTCTTGCTAAAGTCATTCCTTAAGGGAATGTTTTCATCCTCAAGTATGTCACTAAAGGTTCACTCCATTCTGATGTGAGAGACATATGATATAACGTGGCATGTTCTACTTGTGGTCTTTCACAATAGACAGGACATTCTTTACATAATTTATAGACATCTACTTCCATGGAAGGCCAATATATTCCTAGTCTATGCAGAGTCTGCAATGTATGATGTTTTGAATGATGTTGCTTTAGTGCACCTACATGTGCAAGTTGCAGCCGATTTTGCAATGTATGATGTTTTGAATGATGTTGCTTTAGTGCACCTACATGTGCAAGTTGCAACCGATTCGCATATTTTGATTCATCTACACAACATGTGAGAATCTTCTAATTATCCTATTTATATATACATCCTGCTATTACTTGATATCTTTGTGACTTGGTGATTTCTCCTTCTTTGATCCTAACCCTTGGATTCTTGGGTCCAAAGGTGAGAATAGGGACAATAGTCTTAGCCCATTCAGGTATTATTTCGAGACTGAACAGGTATGTGTCGGGTAGTTCATTTGATATTCCTTGAGGACCTTCTCACGTGGTTAATCTTGAGAGATGGTCGGCTCTAAGGTGGGTCTTTCCCTTCCTGACTACTACTTCAAAATCATACTCCATGAGTAATAGAAACCATCATATCAATCGTTCAGTGTTACAAGGCTTATTTTGACTAAGTACAACAATGCTTGATGATCCGTGAAGAATTTGAACTTATTTGCCAACAAGTAATGCCTGAATTTCTTTACTGTGTAAATCATTCCTAATCCTTCGCGTTCTATAGTGGTGTAATCCATTTCTGCTGCATTCAATTGTCTTCTTATGTAAGCTATGGGAAGATCTATATTGCCTTCATTCGTAGGTTGTGCCAACACACATCCTATGGCATAGTTGGATGCATCCACATGTACATGAAATGGCTTACTCCAATCTAGGGTTGTTAATATTGGTGCTAGGCACAAGCGTCGTTTAAGTTCATTCAATGAATTCTCACATTTGGTCGTCCATTCAAACTTGGTCAAAAGAGAGAACAGAGGCTTGGCTATGATAGCGTACATGTGTATAAATCATCGATAATATCCTCAATAGCCCATGAAGGCCTGTACCTCTTTTACATTCTTTGGTCTCGGTAGGTCTGCAATTACTTTCACCTTTTCCTCATCCGTAGAATATCTATTCTTCGACACAATATGTACTAGAATTTTGCCTTGCCTGACCATGAGAACACACTTTTTTGGGTTCAAGCAAACCTGATATTCTCAACATTTGTCACATACTTGCCTTAATTCTGGCATATGAGTCTACCTCATATTCAAATGAGCACATACGTCATCAACATAAACTTCCAAATTCTTTTGTAGGAATTCGTTAAAAACATGACACATAAGTCATTGGAAAGTGGCGTGTGGATTTGTTAGCCCAAATGGCATCACACGAAACGCAAAGATGCCCCATTTTGTGGCAAAAATCCATCTTATGCTAATCTTTAGAAGCAATGGCTACTTGACTAGAGCCTGAAAAACCATCAAGAAAGCTATAGACTTCCTTGCTTGCAACTCTCTCCAATAAGTGTTCCGTGATAGGAAGAGGATAACTGTCTCTAATCTTGGCGGCATTAATTTTTTTAAGGCTAATACACACGTGCAATTTCGCATTCTTCTTGAGCACAACCACAATGGGGGATACCCATTCGGTATGCTCAATTTTGTAAATGAATCTTACTTCTATTAAACGATCTATTTCTTCTTTAATCTTAGTAGCGTAGTTATCATTGTACGTGTATGGTTTCTATTTTGTAGGTTTGGCATCTGGAGGCATAGGGATTCTATGGGAGCATATATCTTGGTCTACTCCTTTCAACTCTTTATAACTCCAAGCGAACACATCTCTATATTCATGTTGTAGGGCAATTAACTCTTCTTCTTCTTCAGTAGTCAAATCATGCCCTATGTATGTACATTTTTCTTCTTCTCCTTCGATGGTAACTAGATTTTTTTTTCTTTTCTCTCGATTTTCATATACTTTTCCAATTTTGGCTTTCCTTTTAGGCATTCGTACCATGATTCGTCTATCTTCTATTTCATACTTCTTGAAATTCTTGGGTACTTCCATGAGAGGTTCTTCTTCTTCTTTTAACTTAGGTGATTTCTTCTGCTTATTTTCTGTACATTCTATGAGTGACTCATGTCGTTCCATTTGACTTTCCTTGTCCTCTTCAGGGGTTTTTTCTTCTACAAAATAAAGATATTCCTCTTTTGTGGAACAGAAGGGTTCCATGATGATGGATTTTAGGTCCTCGTCTCCACTCTCGTCTTGTTCTTGGGTCACTTCTGTGCACTCTTCTAGGATAAAGTCTTCCTGAACAGGTTCAATCATAAAGATGGAAATGTCATATCCGTCCTCATCACACTGAGGCGTCCATTGTTCTTCTTTTACTAGGATGTCCATCGAAGCTAAGATTTCTACCCAACCGTGAGGCTCGAATTCCTCGTCTAGAAATACTATAGGTGCATAAGTTAGGTCTTGAAGAGTTCATGGATGCCGTTCTAAACCTAAAATCCTAACTTCTAATCATTCCTCCTCTTGTTTGGCTACTTTTACACATCCATAGATGAGTATCTTCATGCAACCATGAGGGGTCTGATTCTAATGAGTGTACTGATGCTGTTTCTTCTTGTATCTTATGGATGGTATTCCATTGTATTGGGGGTACATCACGATGGGAATAGTCCTTGAGATTGACTTTGGTGGTTACTCCTAAATGTTGCAAGTACAAAGAATTAGTGCCCCAATCTTTTACAATTTGCAATTGACGCATGAATGGTTGTCCTAAAATCATCTCGTAAGCTTGATTTTTCCCAAAATCACAAATGGCAAAAGTATGTTCAAACTCCACACCACAAGTGGTGACAGATATGCCTTCTAGTAAGCCCAATGGCTTCTCAATATGTCCGTTAGCCATTTGTAGCTTCATCCTTAACTTACCCCAACGTTTCCATAAAGTGGTAGTGATGGCTACTTTGGCTCCTGAATCTAAGATGTCTTTGGTGGTGTAGCCCTTGTGGGTTATTGGAAGTTAAGTGTTACCTTCTTCTCCCTCGCTCACATCTCCAATTCTTTCTACAGGTATCTCTAGTACCTTCATGTGTGATCCTATTTGGGAATTGGTTTGTTATGCACTTCCAGAACTCTGGTTTAACCTTCAACAATTCCTCTAGAGTGAGATGACATTGTACTTTGGTATTCTTTATCACTTCCATGTTTCTAGGAATTACTAATTCTTCATTCCTCACTATTATAGTGGGTGCTCTCATGCTGATAGACTTGGCTTCCCAAGGTCAGGTGAACCGAGGTAATTCTTGCAAAGAATTGGATTCAAAATCCGTCTGCTCACTCAGTTTCTCATCCTCTACATCGTCATAGATAGAGGGTATTTCTTGGGGAAATTGTTCTTGCAATTCATCTGTTTCTTGAACAGGAGGATGGGTTTCTTGCGCTCATCTCCACTTCTCTTCTTGGATTTCTGTTAGAAAGTGTGGTGAATACTTATGTATGGAAGACATGTTGTCTTCAGCTTCGGTATTTGGCACATGAGATAGGGATGGTGCATTCCTTTCTTGTGTCTCACACATAATAGGGTTCCTTTGTAGATTCCTCTTCTCGTTGCTAGTAATCAAGTATTCTAACCTCTCTAGTAGTCCTTGAAAGTGTAATTCGGGTTTTGCCATGTTGTTCCAATTAATGTAATAAGAGGCTTCGAACATAGCTTGTGCTAATTCTACTATCTTCATGCAGAGTTTAGTTTTCTCAATTTCTAAGTCTGCTCTTGGATAGTTCTTACTCGTTTCAACTACCTAGGGTCCTTCTTTTAATCTCGCCTGATATGCATGAAACATCTTGTCCAAATTTTCAGGCATGGGTTTAGCTAGAACTGATCTTGACCTCTAAGCTAGGTTCTGTCGATTAGATTCTTGAGAAGTCGATTCTAGGATTTTAGCTCTAGATTCGTTTAGACTTCCATCCAACTCAATTATCTTTTTATTCCACTTCCTTTTAATTCTTTCTCATGAATCCTTCCAAGTTTTAGTCTTTCTGCTACTAGACTTTCCAACTTCACTAGTTTCGGCTACTTTTTCAGGATTCGGCTGTTGATTTTGTAACATCGCTTGGGTTCTTGTTATAGCTTGAATAGGCACATATGTCAGGTTGGATCCATTTGAGTTATGCACAATGCCTATCACATTAATGGGTCTAACTTTTGAGGCATTAGCATGGTTCTTCAAGCAATCTCTTATAACATGCTCTTTACCACACTCGGCATAAAAACCTTGAATCTTATAGTATTGTGAATGTCTTGTTATTGGAGGATGTGGGCAATCCTTAATGAAATGATCTCCCTGGCACCTAAAGCATGGTTCTATAGGGCCCTGGGGACTTTGCTATTTTACCTAGGGTCGCAGATTAGGGTTGGCATACATCACATTGGCATAATCAGGTTCCCAACTGGGTTCCAACAATGGACTATCGTATTGATATGTTTTCATATGTTCTGGTGACTCTGTATAATATGCGGGTGGGTTATCCACATGGGTAGAGTCAAAACTGTTAGAATTAGGATCACTTTTTGTGATCAATTGTGACGAAGGCACTAAAGCCCTATTGAGGTTTTCTTCTGCAGCAGCATATTTGACTACATGACATTCACTGGTAGGGGTGGCTGCTGAGCTAAAAGAGGTCTCTATTGAGCCTGATAAGGGTAGCTCTATGGAGGCCTATAGTAGTGAGGCTGAGCATTGTATTGATCTTGATACCTACCTGTTGGGGGTATGCTTGAGAGTAGTTTTGTTGTACTACTTGTTTGTTGTATGGGCATTCTTGTGCCATGTGATTTGTATATCGTCTCTCAATTGTACAGTATTGGCCGCTAGGGTTGGCTTGAGGTTGTGCCATGTTGGGACACACATTTTCCATATGATCACCACCACATGTGTAACAACATTTGTTTGTTGTTAACCTAGGCATCTGTTTGCTAGAAACTCCTAGTTTCTAGGCCACTTTTTTTGCTAGGTCCTCAATCGAGCTAGAGAGTTTTGAGGATGATTGAGATGAGCTATCTGAGTCTTTATAGACCTTTGAAAGTTCCAATTCATTTCCTAAATTGTCATCAATGTCTATACATATTCGTACACATTGCTCTAGTGCTCTATGTTCCTTCAGGTATACATAGGAGCGTAGTTTAGAGCTCAAGAGGCCATCTAAAAACAAAGACACTTGCTTGGTTTGTGAGGGTAGTTCTTGCATCGGACATCTCTCAACATATTGTCTAAACCTACATCCTACTAATCTGACTGTTTCCTAAGGGGTCTGTTTGAATCTGTGAATTAACAAAGAAGTATCATGTCTGATTCCACTTTTAGAGAATTCCATGATGAATCACTCTAACAAGTGATGAATATCTCTACATTGCATTGTTGCAATGGTTGGAACCACATTAAATCCATGTTATTTAATGTTATTCCAAATGCACTGTATTGTGTGAACATGTCTTCTACTTTATCTTGAGGGATCCAATCTGGGTTTAATACTCTTGTCAGTACAGATTTCCCTCTGGGTGTCCTGGATTCTTCTCCTAGTGGTTCTTTTCCTTGGGTTCTTGCTTTCGTATCGGGATTAACTACACCAAAATTATTGGTAAGATTAGGTTGAGTACTTATGATGTACATTGTTCCTTCTTTGTTTGTGTAAGCATCTCTCTTGAATTTCACCACTAGATGTTCCAGTCCAATAGGTTTGTCAGGGTTGTGCAATTGCACCACTAATCTTCGCAAACCATCCTCATAGATGCGAGCACCTAGGTGGTTAGTTCATACATATTCTAATTGGGTTCTATAGGGTCCTTTGGGTCTTTCCAAATATGCTATGCTTAACCCTCCTTCTGCTCTCTCCATGTTAAAAGCCATTTCTGATTCATTGGTATGTGAGCACAACTCATAAGGGTAATTATTCAATTGTTGTGCCCATGAATGTGCAGTAGTTCCTACACTTGCTTCTAATGATCTAAGGCTTCATCGGTCTAACTTACCTACATGCTTTCCCAATATAAGGTTCATGAATTTGTCATCCTTGACCACTCAGTACTCAGTCACTTGTTTTGTTTTTAATTCATTTAGATTCTTGTCTTGTCTCAATGTATGTGTCAGGAGTCGACTTTTCGTTGTACTTTTGAGTTCTCGTTCCGTCATACTTAAGTTTTTTCCGTTAGGTTTTTCCTATCGCACACTTTTATCTTGCTCTTGGACTTGAAAAAATTAAGTCTCTTGGACTTGATGCGTTCCTATTGTCATCCAAATTAAATCCAGGGGGAATATCAACTCACCTCTTCATGTATAAGCATGACTTGCATGATCAGATACTACAAACACTTGCTTTGACATGTTGTCTAGGTATACTACCTTTCCAGGCATATCAGGGTCCTTGAATTCATAAATGCTAATTGATCCAATTTCATTTGGTCATTCCATTCTATACCTCCAAAATTCTTCATTAGTGTCCTTATTCAAGAATAACTCAATACTTTTGTTATCCTGAGGGATCCATTCAAGGTTCAACATCCTTGTCAATATCAATTTCCCTCTAGGTGTCCTAGGTTCATCTCCTAATGGTTCTTGTCCTTTGGCTCCTGCTTCCATCTCAGGAATGACTACACCAAACTCATTAGTGTGGTTATGCTGATTATTTATTATGTACATTGTTCCTTCCTTTTCTAAGTATGTGTCTCTCTCAAACTTAACCACTAGATGTTCCAATCCAATGGGTTAGTCATGGTTGTGTAATTGAACATCTAACCTTCTCAAACCATCCTCATAGATGCAAGCACCTAAGTGGTTGGTTTAGATGTATTCTAATTATGTCTTGTAGGGTGCTTCGGGTCTTTCTAAATAAGCTACACTTAGCCCTCCTTTTGATCTCTCTGTGCTATAAGGCATTTCAAACTCACTTGGCTCTAAGCTCAAATCATATGGGTAGCTATTCAATTGTTGATCCCAACAATGTGTTGCAGTCCTTACACTTGCTTCAGATGACCTAAGGCTTCATCGATGTGCCTTACCTATGTGCTTTCGTGATCTAAAATTCATTAATTTATCTCCCTCTATTGCCCTAGCACAATGGTAAGCACCACGTTAAGAAGCTCCACCTCCTTAATGTCAATCCACAGAAGAGATAGGAGTGATAGGAATATCATGAACGCAAGATGTAGTGAGAGTGAAGGTGAGAAGCATGGAGATGCACACACACATACACACATACCTAAGAGACAAGCAAGACACAATGGAAGATAGGAAATAGACTCTATTGCTCAAGATCACTATTACAAGCTCAAGCTCACACTAACTCATACAATCCAATACTAGGGAACCTCAAAAATGAGCTCTCTAACTCTTTTTATAGATTCTAGACTAGGTTGATCAGTTTCACATCTAGTGTATGGCATAGTTAGAAAATAGGTTCTCGACACTATTTGGAGGTCTAAACGAGATCTAAAAATAACCAAAATTGGTATGTGTGTTCTACCTAAGCTCCTCAAGCTTGAGGACTCCTCAGCTTGCACAAAATGGAGCTACTAATTACAAAAGTGGGTGTTTCTATGATACATATGGTACAAAAGTGATGAAGATCATTGTTTGGTGTTTTGAAGAAGTAACATCAATTATATATCTTTGAGAAAAATTGACTGCATGGCTCCCCATGACTCTTTGTAGTCCGCCTTTACATGATACTTCTGCATCTATGCCTTTGTCTACTGCCAACACCCCCCTCCCTCTCACGTCTCTCGTCCCCGACATATCCTTGTTGTGGGGTCTGTGTAATATAGTTTTGCAAGAGGTCTTGTGAGAGGGTGTGCTCCACGATGTAAATTCCTCATGCGAGATCAATTTCAAGTTTTTCCCAATCTATGGCGTTTGAGATTCATCGAGAGGTGGAAGTCAGTAGTACGTGGAATACACAAGTTGCTCGCAAGCAAATAGTTGAAGTAGATGTGTAGGACTGCTGATAAAAACTTCAGAGTGGTACTCCCAGAAGCCTATCGTGAACATCTCTTCAAAGGTCATCTTATAACATGTAGGTAAGTACTTTAGGTGGCAATGCCAAGCATAACACATCCGAAGCAATGGTGTAGTGCTCATATCGTATGCCAAATCTTGGTTGCCATGCTCGAGGCCTGGGGTGTTGACATCTGGTGCTTTGACGTGATGAAATATCTTAAAAACTATCTGCATCATATCAAATATCTTGATAGCCATGTGTGCTACAATGTCTTTGTTGGGTTGTAAAGTATGCACACATCCTCATTGTGCATGAGAACCCTCCCTAGACCATAAGAATAACCCTTGTTTTATATATTTGAGTGTCACATAGAACACTCCAATCATCACTTTTTGATATTTCCTTATACCATAGTGTAGGTGACCCTTGGATATATCACCTTTTTTGCTCTTCTAAGGAAATCCCACATCAAAATTCCACGAATACACGTTCTTGGGATTTGGTTGTTGCAAGAAGAGATTTTAGAATATCCTAAAAGATATGTTAGTTCGAGAGAGATCAACTTTTTGACTTTTCAAAGGAGCACATGGGGAATAGAGCTTAGCCTATATATAGAAGCTCATTTTTGTAAAGAGGGGGGCTTTTGGTCGATGTGCTCTCATGCAATATCTCTTATCAATGGAAGAAGGCCCTCATTTACTCCAAGACTAGTTACATTTACATGTATTTGTGTCTTGGTGAGTGTGTGAAAGTGGTGTGTGTGTGCCTATGCATGTCTCTCCTTTGTGTGAGTAGCGTCGTTGCATTTGCTTGTATTTTCTTCATGGACTAGGATCCTTGACTCCCTATTCTCCTTGTTTTCAAGCATGTGGCATAGCATGTGTCTAATGCCAATGGCTTGAACATGTGGGAGGTAGGCGTGGATGAGAGAAGAGTCACTCTTGAGCTTTCCTTCTTGCTTCCATGCAAGGTGGTGAGGGTTTTTGGTCTTTCTTTGCTACAACCTCAACACTTTTTGGCACTGTTGCCGACGATGGTCGGCCTTTCATCACTTGGAGACTTCAAGAACATGTGGTAAAGTATTGTCTTGCAATTTGTGTACTTGAGCCGAGACGACTCAAGGACTTGTGCCAATGAGACTATACCTCAATTGCCACACAAGTGCATATAGTGGGTACTTTAACACACATCTAATTGTCAATCCTAAGGAACGACGTACCAAGCGTATGAAGACGTGTGCACACGTGATAGAAAATGAAGTGGTTTAGCTAGCATACATGAGAAAAGACTACTACCTCTCACACTCGCTGAAATACTGAAAGTGTTTGCCGCAAGCCTCTTACAGCAGTTTTTAGTATTTTGAGGTTTTCTCCCAACCCAGAACTCCGAATATAGGCAACAGGGTACTCATTTCGAAGCTCTCGACGAGACGCATCCAACGGTGGTTGTTTCACTCAATTCTGACCACTGCTTCAAGTTATGGCAAAAATAGTGAATGACGGGAATCACAAATACCCGCGCCACAACTTCTCCTAACTTGCGCACACACTACAGCAGCTCAAAACCAAGGGGAAGGGGTAGACAACAGTCCTACACATGCATTACAAGCATAACACACACATACAAGAGCGAAATGAAGATCAAAATCAGCATGAAAGAGGCAAACTCGAAAATTTGAAGAGCTCCTTCTTCACAATGGCAAGAAGTTTTTTACAAAGAGTCACAAAGTGACTTATATACATGAGCCCTAAGTTTGGTCCTTTCACACAAGAGACCGGCACTTTATTCGCTAAAAGACTAATTTCCTACTATTTTACATGGGTAGATCTCTAATCTTCTGTGGGGATGCATCTAGAGGACTCCTCTAGTGCATTTACAAAGGAAAATATATTACAAGAGTGGTTATGATACAAAATATGATGTCCAAATCGGAAAATTTTAGGGCCCGTCATTTTCTCTACTTTGTGCTCTCTTTAGCTCTGCAACACTCTCCCCCTCTTTGTCTCTGTCGTCCCTTGACAGGCTTTAGCTTTTCGTCGGTTGTTTGCTTCTTTTCTCCGCACGCATCCCTTGGTCAGTTTTGTCTGTAATTCAACAGACATGCAGATTTGATGGCCTTCTTGATTCAAGCTCTACTACTCGAGAGCCTGCTGCATTTGTCTTGCCTGTTGACTTGGGTTGCCACGCACGCCACCAGTGACTAGGAATGTGCTGTTCTTAGTCACCCTCTTAAACTTTTCAGCCTCTACCCCTTTCTAACTTTTGGTCCTCTGGTTTGTCCTGGTTGCACACATCTGACCCTGTTGTATTGCTTTGAGGCTGTTTGCTTTTCCTTGGTGTGTGCGCCCCTGCGGGGCTCTGTGCAGAGATGGGTAATGCGCCCCTGCGGGGCTTCTTGCAGAGATATGTCTTCCAATATCATGTATCTATTGCACCGTCTTAGACTTTGATTTTCTCCTTCTTTTCTTTTTGCTTGATTGTCCCTCTACACGTCCCTCCTCCTGAACTCTGTCGTCCTCGACAGGCTTTTTGTGGCGACGTGTGTATGTTTGTATGGCTTGTTGCTCTCTTTGATTTAGCAAATTCGCGTGACACAGCATGAATTCCTTCCATTGCTGAGACTTTACTCCGTCTTCTGGCGCCTGTCTATGATCAGCAAAGAAGCTTGTTTCATAGGCCACCAGTCTTGCATTCAAATTTGAAGTCATTTTAACAAAAATTTCTGAATCAATTTCGAAGAAGCCTGTAAAGAATGCTTCTTCAAAGGTTTGCATATACGGCGATGGCAAAAACATAAGGCGAGAATAATATGCCATAATAGTAAGTCGGCTGGGAATGGTAGATAAATCAAAAATTAAGGCTTATGGACCTTGCGTAATTCCAATGAAATTCAAAAATGTGTATTTGGCATGTTGGAACACTTTTAGCACTGTTAGTAGCATGTTGAAAATTTTATTGGTCATTTTTACCGCTAAATCTGGCACTGAAGCGTATCTGGAAATCCAAAATTCCATTGTCTTTACCATATATTCTTCGGTTGGTAGGTAATTATGTGGCGGACTAGGTAGTAAAGGGTAGTTGAGCCATTGATTATTGATATTGCCTTGGCACTGTCCTTCCCAAAATTGCGTCCAAGATCGTCTATGGGGTACAGGACAAAAAGATGGATTGACTTGAAGTTCATATGGTGATGCTTCCCACTGTACCCGCAACGTTGGATGTTTCTCCAAAATCTTTCGTCGCCATATCGGATCCGCCTTTTCGAACTCCTCTTGAGTGTAATTAAAAGTGTCGTGCCTGAATTGAAGGTTGTGGTCCGGATCTTTATTCGTTGCAGACTTTATATAATATCTAGTTTGCTCTTTAAGTAGTCCGTATGGTACATTGAATGGCTTCAAAATTTGTTCCAGTTGTTTATTATCTATCTGAGCTTCTTTCATGATCTTGATGATCTGATCTTCAAATTCTGTCGTGAGTTGGGACACCAGTAGTGCCCTTTCTGGTCTGCTCAGTTCTGCAATTTCTCGTGTATTAGGTTTTAATGGAACCTTCTTCTCTGCCCTTATTGGTGAATGATACGAGGGGGGAGAGAGAGGACGTACCTCTTCCTCCACAGTAGCCGTGGTCTCTTGTGGAACTATTGGTGTCCCCTGTTCTGCTCCCTGCTCTAGTTGTTCCTGAAGGTGTTTGATCAAATCATCTTTTTTCTTGTTTTCCTCTTCGGCCTTAGCAATAGTTGCCTGATGTTTAATTAGTTCCTGGGCCACAATATTCATGTGTTCTGTGTCTTCCTTACACTGTCGCAGGTAGTTATTCTCTGCTTTTTTCCATTTTGTTCTGAGTGCAGCTTTCCCAATCAGCAATTGTCTCTTGCTCCTTCTTGAGCTGATCTGCATACATAATCACTTTCTCTTCTAATCCCTTGGTGTCTATTTCCGGTTGTGCTTGTACTTCTACTGGTTGATCACTTAAAAAAGCAGCCATAAGCTCTTTGTTTCGTTGTCTTAATGCTGATGGAGAGTGTTAATCTCCAAAAGAACAACCTACTCTTGAATTTAGAACACCTCTATATCAAGATTAAGTCAAAACCTTCACCAAATTAGAGGTCCAATCTCCAAATTATCAAAAGTTGAAAAAATCTGTGAAGAAGGTAAAACACAGAAAGTCTGCTGCACAATTTCTTCTCATTGACCTATCAAACATGTAAAGTTTTCTATGAAATTTTGTATGGAGTGTCGCCTAGAGATTGCGCACCTCCTCCAAGTTAAAGTTCTTCAAAAGGTTTAGTATAACTTGAGAAATCAACTTCACAAGTTACCTATGTTTGAATCTGCACTTCTGAGAAGTCGATTTAGACACCCCTAACTTCTTAACTTCAATTCTCTCAGTACAAAACCCGTTTAAGCAAATGCTTCTAGACACGAGTAGATTACCTTCCAACTTAAAGATTAAGTGCTTGCTTGCACAAAACTTTAAACTATGGAGTGAGAACTGACCAAAAGATTAAGATCGAGATTTGCGCCTGTTTCAGAGAACTGTGAACACTCAACACATATGAATGTTCCTACTAACAATTCTCCTAGCCTGTTTGCAATTAGACTCTGAAACTCAGGTCACAGACTCATTAACTACCAACTTAGATATCCTCAAAAGGATTTTACAATTGATCAAACACAGACGGAGCAGACACGAAAAGATCGGGCGCAATATTTCTTCATTTACTCAGAAAGTTACAGTTGAGTGATGAGAGAAAACTCAACTAACTTTTTCATGTCTCATGACATCTCTCTACCTCTTTCTTGACTTCTATCTATTCTTACATATGCTCTCATATCACGCCTCGACATTTTCAAGGTATTTATAGATAAATTTGTACAAGTCTATGACTAATCAAAGATCTAAGTGAACTATGTACATATGTGTACATTCCTCATATATTCTGAATGTATCCTTCTTCCAAGTTTCAAGAATTGATCTCATCCTTCATTCTTTAGTCTTCAAACATTCAATTGATGATTGATCTGCACCAACAGCTCCCCCTCAATCATCAATTGAGGTTTCTCCTTTCTTCTTTATACCTGCCATGTCTTTAAACTTCTGTAGCTTTGGTCCATCCAAGCTCTTTGTAAGCATATCAGCTATCTGATCCTTTGTTGAAGTATGTATGACTTCAATCTCCTTATCCATCACTTTCTCTCTTAGAAAGTGATACTGAATCTCAATGTGTTTGGTCCTGGCATGAAAAACAGGATTAGCAGCTAAATACAATGAACTCATGTTATCTCCATATATAATTGGTACCCCATGCACAATATCAAAACTCTTCATCAAAGTCTTGAGCCAAATTACTTCCTTTGCAGCTTCAACCATGCCTTTATACTCTGCTTCTGTAGAAGACAAAGCAACTGTATGTTGCTTCTTGGAACACCATGAGATAAGTTTATCTCCCACATAACACATATATCCAAAAGTTGACCTTCTATCATCTGGATTACCTGCCCAATCTGCATCACTATAAATTTTGATATTTGTATCTGAGGTAAACCCATAATACAAACCCTCATTGAGTGTACCCTTAATGTACCTCAACACTCTTTGACCTGCAATCCAATGTTCTTTCCTTGGGCAATGCATGAATTGAGACAAAACCCCTACTGCATATGATAAATCAGGTCTAGTTAAAGTAACATAGATAAGACTACCAACCAAACTCTGATATTGTCTCATGTCCTTGAATTCTTCACCTCCAAACTTACTCAATTTGTGATTCACCTCCATTGGTGTAGGTGCTACCCTGCAATCATCCATTTTAAACTTGATAAACAAGTTCTTCAAATACCTTTCTTGGGTCACAAATACTCCATGTTGAGTATATGTAATCTCCATGCCCAAGAAGTATGACAAGTCTCCCAAGTCACTTATCTTGAACTCCTTTTCCATTTGCTTCTTGAGTCTTTGTATTCCTTCTTCATCTGTACCTGTAAGGATTATATCATCAACATATATGCACATGTATATGAAACCATTATCACTTGCTTTGACAAGCAAGCTACTATCTGCTTTAGACACCTGAAATCCAAGTTCTTTCAAGAACTTTACAAGTCTATAGTTCCATGCCCTTGGGGCCTGCTTCAAGCCATACAAAGCTCTCTTGAGCTTGCACACATGATCTGGATACCTTTTATCTCTGAACCCTTGAGGTTGCTCCATGAACACATCATCTGAAATATAACCATTCAAAAAAGCATTTTTCACATCAAGTTGACATAACTTCCAACCTTTACATGCAGCAATAGCTATAAGTGTCCTGATGGTTGTCATCTTTGCCACAGGACTATAAGTCTCATCATAGTCAACACCATAAGTCTGAGCAAACCCTTTGACAACAAGTCTAGCTTTGTATCTAGACACACTTCCATCTGCAAATCTCTTGGTCTTGTAAACCCATTTGCATCCAATGATTTTCTGACTATTTGGTTTTGGAACCAAATCCCTTGTTTGATTCTCCAATAGTGCATCATATTCTTCCTGCATAGCTTTCTCCCATTTTTCCTTACCTTTTGCTTCTTCATATGTAGAAGGGTCTTCATCTGTTTTCATCATATAAGCATAGTCTTTTGTGGCCAAAAAAGAAGTATCATAACTATACCTTGTAGGTTGCCATTTATTTCTTGTAGACCTCCTAAGCTCTCCACTTCTTGAGGTTTCTGGTTCTTCATATTCGGGATCAAATCTTGGGGTTTCTTCCACTTCAACCTGCACTTCATTATTCTCTTGTTCATCAAATATTTGAACCTTTGATTTACCTTTCCTTTGACTCACTTCTTCTTCATCTCCTGTATTGATATTGATTGTACCTGCATACCAAGTGCTTTGCTCATCAAATGTAACATCTTTAGAAACCATAAATTGTTTTGTAGATGGACTCCACAATCTATAGCCCATCTGCTTATCATCATAACCAATGAAAACATATTTTTCAGCTTTAGGCTCCAACTTGTGCCTTAATTGTGATGGCACATATGCATATGCCACACATCCAAAAACTCTGCAATGATCCAAGGTAGGTCTCTTACCCCACCAAGCCTCATATGGTGTCATACCCTGCAAGGCTTTACATGGTAACCTATTGACCAAATAAGTGGCTGTATTTACAGCCTCAGCCCACAAATAATTAGGGCAATTTTTCTCCTTCATCATGGATCTTGCAAACTCAACAAGTGTTCTATTTCTCCTTTCTGCTACACCATTTTGTTGAGGAGAGTACCTGCCAGTAACTTCCCTTTTTATACCTGCATTCCATAAGTAATCACTGAACTCATTAGAGAAATACTCTCCCCCTCCATCTGATCTTAATCTCTTCAACTTATGACCTGTAATTCTTTCTGCATATGTATGATAGTGTTTAAATGTATTAAACACTTCTGACTTATCTTTGATCACATAGATAGTGATCCATCTAGTAGCATCATCAACATAAATCACATAATACCTTGACCCATTTATACTGAAATCCTTTGATGGTCCCCACACAGTGTGTACCAATTCAAGCTTCTCTGAGTACATAAAACCATGCTTGGAGTAAGAATTCTTATGAGCCTTACCTAATTGACATGCCTCACATTTGTATGTCATATGTTGACCTGCAACATTAGGCAATCCAAGCACTGAACCATTGTTAATCATATCTTTAATACCTCTTTCATTGAAATGTCCAAGCCTCTTGTGCCAAAGATCTAACTCAGAGATCTTATGTCCTCCATATGTGAACATAGCATGACCAATATTGCCTTGAATCTTCAATGTAAATAATCTTCCTTCTTTTTTTCCTGAAACAATCTGTTTATACCCTTGGCTAGGGTCTTCCACATATACTCCATCATTAGTGAACCTTACTTCATATCCCTTTTCAACAATTTCTCCTACACTTATCAAATTCTTAGGAATTGTAGGAACATACAAGACCTTACTCAATAAGGTGCTACCATCCTTGGCCTTCATTGATCCAATTGACTTCACATTATGCTTTGTGTTGTCACCTGTTTGAACAACATGATTGAAAACCTTATTTTCTAAATCAGTCATCAAAGATATATTACCACTCAGGTGATTGCTACACCCTGAGTCAATGTAGAAGACTCTTTGATCTTCACTCTGCCTTTCACAAGTTGCATTCATTATCAATGTTGAATCCTCCTTTTGATCTGAAGCATAATTGTAGTAGGTGTTGTTGTATTGTTGACTTTCGAATCCTCTACTTGCATTTCTTCCAAAGTAACTCCTACCACCTCTGCCTCTGAAATTACCTCTTTGACTTCTGCCACCTCTTCCTCTTGAGTTATAATTTTGATTGTATCCACCATTACTCTGATTATTATGCCAACAATCATTAGCTAAGTGATTTGTCTTACCACAAATCCAGCAGGCTTTGCCTCCATCTTTGTTATTCCTGCCTCTTCCTCTACCTTTGCCACCTCCTCTTCCTCTTAGGAAGTTGGCTTGACTAGTTGTACCTTCATCTTCACCTGCTTGTTGCTTTCCTTTGCTATTCTTCTTCTTGTCCTTTGAGTACATTGCATGACCTGCACTCTTGTCACCATCTCCTTTAACATCCTGCTCAAATGTTAGCATATGACCTAGCAACTGATTTAAATCAGGAGTGAAATGATCAAGTGATAACTCTGTAGACAAAATGAATGGCTTCCATTTGTCATCACCTCTCAAACCTGTAAGGATTTGCCTTACCAATTTATCCTCCTCAATGTCTTCATCAACAGCTCCTAATGCATCTGCAATGTCTTTCATCCTTGTTACATAGTCTGAAATAGATTGAGAGGCCTTCTTCTTGAAGGTTGTAAACTCTGCCCATAAGGATGCCTTCCTTGACTTTGTAGTATTCTGGAAATGCTCCTCCAAAGCATTCCAAATATCAGTTGCACTTTCAAGACCTCGAATATGAGGTAACAAGTAATCATTGACTCCCATATAGATAATGCTCCTAGCTTGAGCATCTTTCTTCATCCAATTTTTCGAATCTGCTAACTCTTCCCTAGTTGGAACACTAGGATCTCTGAACTGTGGCTTTTCTTCTTCTCCTGTAATGTAGGCTATTAAATGTTTGCTCATAAGATGAGCTTCCATCCTCATTGACCATGCAGGATAGTTTTCCCTATCCAATTTCTCTATCTATAGAGAATCTCCCATCTTGTGTCTACCTGTGTATTGAAATCTTCAAGCTTTATGAACAATATATGTACCTTTACTTCGAATTAGACTCCTTTTGTCCTTCTTGATGTCGTATGGTCTCCTCCTCAAGCTTTGCCTTCAAACTTTCACCTTTTAGTTCTTCAATTGTTGAATTTCTTGAATCTACAGCAGTCGGGACCCTCCTTTCCTTGATTTGATGTCTCCTGCTCTGATACCACTGATGGAGAGTGTTAATCTCCAAAAAACAACCTACTCTTGAATTTAGAACACCTCTATATCAAGAGTAAGTCAAAACCTTCACCAAATTAGAGGTCCAATCTCCAAATTATCAAAAGTTGAAAAAATCTGTGAAGAAGGTAAAACACAGAAAGTCTGCTGCACAATTTCTTCTCATTGACCTATCAAACATGTAAAGTTTTCTATGAAATTTTGTATGGAGTGTCGCCTAGAGATTGCGCACCTCCTCCAAGTTAAAGTTCTTCAAAAGGTTTAGTATAACTTGAGAAATCAACTTTACAAGTTACCTATGTTTGAATCTGCACTTCTAAGAAGTCGATTTAGACACCCCTAACTTCTTAACTTCAATTCTCTCAGTACAAAACCCGTTTAAGCAAATGCTTCTAGCCACGAGTAGACTACCTTCCAACTTAAAGATTAAGTGCTTGCTTGCACAAAACTTTAAACTATGGAGTGAGAACTGACCAAAAGATTAAGATCGAGATTTGCGCCTGTTTCAGAGAACTGTGAACACTCAACACATATGAATGTTCCTACTAACAATTCTCCTAGCCTGTTTGCAATTAGACTCTGAAACTCAGGTCACAGACTCATTAACTACCAACTTAGATATCCTCAAAAGGATTTTACAATTGATCAAACACAGACGGAGCAGACACGAAAAGATCGGGCGCAATATTTCTTCATTTACTCAGAAAGTTACAGTTGAGTGATGAGAGAAAACTCAACTAACTTTTTCATGTCTCATGACATCTCTCTACCTCTTTCTTGACTTCTATCTATTCTTACATATGCTCTCATATCACGCCTTGACATTTTTAAGGTATTTATAGATAAATTTGTACAAGTCTATGACTAATCAAAGATCTAAGTGAACTATGTACATATGTGTACATTCCTCATATATTCTGAATGTATCCTTCTTCCAAGTTTCAAGAATCGATCTCATCCTTCATTCTTTAGTCTTCAAACATTCAATTGATGATTGATCTGCACCAACAAATGCCTCTGCTTCATCCATGTACACTTTAATCTGTGATTCCAGAATTTTACTTCTGGATGTCATGCGTGCCTTTTCAGCCTCATTTGCTTGTAGTTTTTTGGTGATATCTTGTAGTTGTGCTTTTAATTGCTCATTTTCTATCTCTAGCATGCTATATTTGCTTTTGATTTCTTTCAGTTCAGATTCTTTTTGTACTACCTGTTCTTTTACTGTCTCTAGCTCAATAGAGAGATTCTTACCCCATTTTTGAAGTTCGATTTTGTCTCGCATGGCTTGGTCATAATCTTCATCAGCATCAGCCATAAGTTGCTGTGTATCTAGGGCAGTTCTGATCATGTCCTGCACCACAGGCTTGAGCTGAGCTATATCTACATTCAGCCATGTCCTTGGTATATCCGGGGTTTCTCCCGTTTTTACATCTTTTCCTCTTTTGCTATGGATCGTTTCATTGTATGGTTGCCTTATTTGTAGATGTACTTGCGGTTCTGCTTCATCTTCCACCACATCAAGAACCTTCGTGGCACTCCCTTGAAATGTGACATCCATGGGGGACGGTTCTGCCACAACCCTTATGGGTGTAAAGGGTTCTTCGTCTTCTTTTTGTGTTTCTTGACATTCTTGCTTTGGTGTCTTTAGGCGTAATATTCGGGGTGGTGTGGCCTCCTTGATTTGGATGTTGGAAGTTTCATTAAGTTTTAAGGTGAGGTGACCTTCCATTTTTGCTTCCTTGCTCCTGGTACCTTGATCTTCTTGTGTCACGTGATCTTCCTGCCTGAGGTCTTTTTGCTCTTCGTTATAGTCTACCTCATTTAATTCCTCCCATTGGCCGTCATCTTTGGATTCGCTTTGAATATCTACATCCAATAACGATGTATTGGGCTCCTCTTGGCCGTCGGATCCAGAACTAGAGTTATCTAGCCCAATTTCCCGATATCTATGTACTTTGGTGAGTTTGCCTTTTGTTTCCCTAGCTTGTTCTGACTGCTGATAATGATGACCCTGGACCGGTAAATTGACTTGTCCTTCTGTATATTGATGGGTCTCTTCCAGAGCATCTGTCAAGTCTTTTGCCGTTATTTCCTTCCTTCCTTCAATAGTAGTTTTGGGAAGTACATGGATCCTCTTAGTAGTTGGTGTGTCTTCATCATTTAGCTTAACTTCCCGGAATCTTTTAGTACCTCTCATTCTAGGTTGAGAGCTCGTTTCTGCCACTTCCACAATATTTGCGCCTTTCTTTTTCTTAGGAACTGTCGCCACTTTGGCATATTGGGCAATGACGGTTGATGATGGCATCTCTTGTAAATGTTCCCTTATTCCTAAGGCATGGTAAATCAGGATGGTTAGTGCCACACTACCATTTAGGAACTTTTTATTCTTCCATTACTTCTTGGCTTCGAACAATCTTTCTTGAACATAAGGAGTCAAATTGATTTGATTTCCAATTTGCTTGATGGCATGGGACAGTAATTGCACAATGATCTTTTGTGGAGCTGTGTATCGATGCATATTCGGGAAGCAAAAGTGTTGGTGGATCAATCTGACCTCATCTTCTATGTCCACCCGGTTGATGTCGACGAAGGTCCGGGTCCTTGCACCTTTACTTTCTTCTTTACTATGGTGACCCCATCCTTCTCCCATCCAAAGGCTTCCTTGATTAATTCATGAGTGAATTGAATAATCACCCATTCGCCTGTCTTATCCATTACTCTAGCTTCCGGCACGAGAGGATCATGTAGTGCTGGCTGTAGTGTATTCATGACTTGAGTGCATCTTTGAAAATCAGGCTTATAGATTGGCAGTTCAAAATATTTATGTATGCCTGCTTTCTTCATGGTTTCTTCAACAGAAGGAAGTGTATGTTGCACGCGAAAATCCTGGGACATTATTGGAAACAGATGATCAGTGTCCATGATTTTGATTGTTGCGAGGAACAGGTAGTCCCCTGCAGGCTGGTCTTCGCGGAACCAATGTCCCTTGGCCTTTGTGATACTTTGGGGAGGAAAATCCATCACTTCCTCGGGTACAGTTGCTTCAGAATCTTCAGAAGCCATCTGCACTCAATGTAGAGCATGAATTAGTTGCCATACATTATCAGAAATCCTCCTTTAGTTGATTGTCATAAGCTTGATATTGCTCCGAGTGAATGGTGTCGTCCCTTTCCCGTGGGTGTGAGAAAGGTAATACCTGGGTTTTTCACATTTTTAGGTATTTTATATTTTTATCTGAAAAGGAAAACAGAAAAATTAGTTTATAGCCGAAGCGGTTATTAAAATTTTTGGAATATTTTTCTTAATATATGTACAAGTGCTCTCCTATTTCCCCGTGAGGAAAATGTGCTTGACTATCCTGAAATAGAAGAAGGATGTGCCGAATGCTTGGCCTTGTAATGTGGCCTTATCATGCATACTTTGGGTCTCGAAGGCTCCATATGTGTGCAATTGGAAGTATTTGGTTGATGCAAGCTGTTTGTTTTGTCTTTCGGTATCCAAATTTGCTTCATTATGCTGGGCTTCGTTGTATGTCGCCCACTTCCACTGAATGTGGCTCTTTTCTTCTTGTTGTAGGTCTGCTTTATCTAATTTGTGAATCTCAGAATGGCTCGGGTTGCCCTTGCAGACTCCTTCTTTCTCTAGTAACTCTTTTTGTGTGGCTGTTTTGCCTGTGGACCACATTGGTTCTTCTTGTTTTGGGGATTATCCTTTAGGTTTGGTTTCTTTGTAGTGCATGACTTAGGAATCCAGATTTGCAAACGATCCTGCTGAGCGGCTATTACTTTCTTTGGGATCCATATTGTAGCAATTCGTCGATGACTTCGTTGTTCAGACTGAGTTGATTTCTCCTTCGATTGTTTGTTCTGATGTCGGTTGTGCTTCTGTCGTCGAAGATACTCCTCTACTTGATCTTTCTTTATCCACGCTTGATTAGAGTAAGGAATAGGGTATATTTTAATGGGTACAGATTTTGAATTACTCAGAGGACTAGTCTCTCTAATGCATGGTGCTTCGGTGAGGTTGGTTTCAGCTTGATTGACACTCTCAAGACTTGCTAGACTAGAACATGGTGTGCAAGCAGAATTCAATGTGTCCGCACATATAGTACTCGATGAAGGTGTCTCTATAGTGCTAGTGATCATACATTTAGGGCTTTGTTCATTAGAATGAACTTTTTGCTCCATGCTCACAGATTTGACTGGTCGTTCATCTAGCAGACTGAATACTTCACGATGTCCTATCCTGGCTGAGATGTATCCTAAGGCCAATTGAATGGTCACTTTGTATTCGTAAATCCAGTCTTGACCTAACACTACCTCTTCAAGTAAATCTTGATCATGACACACTAATAGCCTTTGTTCCGTAGTGTTGTTGCCAAGATGTAAAGGTAAGGTGATCTCACCTATGCATTGAGTAATTGTTCCTCCTATTCCTATCAATTGTGCCATCGATGGGCGTACTGCCTCCTTGAGTTTTTGGGTCAAAGGAAGCTTGATACAGCTCACAGCTGCTCCTGTGTCAATGAGAGCATCCACCAAGTGGTACTCCGTTTTACCTGCTCCCAAATTTAAATATGGTTGTGTTCTCTGTGATCCTAGGTTTTGGGTGGCTCTAAAATTAGCCATTGGGATGAGTTCTTCTCCTAGCCGATATCTCTTATCTCGCTCTCTCATCCACTCTTTCTGTTTCTTTATTCTTTCCAATGCTTCCCATCTCGCTTCCTCTCGTATTCTCTCTTCTTCTTCTTTTCTATTTTGGGCAACTACCAATCGCGCTAGCATTTGATCAGTCAAGGGCTCCATGAATCGTCTTACTCTACATCCACTGATGTAGTTGGGAAGAATGTCTCCGTCTAGTGTGGCGAGATTGACTGCACCACTAGTAGAGATTCGATTTATGATCAAGGGTCCGTATCCACGTTTTTGTAGCTTCTTTGCATGTTGTTTTAGGGTGTACACTAGGACTAAGTCGCCTTCTTTAAGTGCCTTGTCTTTTATATGTGCATCATAATGTGCCTTTTGTCTCCGTTTAGCAGCATAAATGCCTGCTACTGCTTGCAATCTAGTCTCATCGCGATTGTCCACCTTTGACCGTTGACCGCGCCATCGCGATTGTCCGCCTGATCACGCCATCGCAATCGTTCACTTCGAACCATCGCGACGGTTCGACCTCACGCCATCGCGATCGTTGATTTCGAGCCATCGCGACGGTTCGACCTCACGCCATCGCGATCGTTCACTTCGGGCCATCACGACGGTTCACCTTTTCGCACCATCGCGATTGTCCAAATTCCACGCCATCGCGACGGTTCGCTTGGACCATCGCGACGGTTCGCTTGGACCATCGCGACGGTCCCAGACCATCGCGATTGTGCACCCCCATCGCAAATTTAGGGTTCCATTTTTTGACCAATTTTGGGGGTATTTTTGAGAAATTTTTGGACCATTAGACTCATAGGAGACCCCTTAGCTCATATCTGAAGGAAAACCTGATTGTCAGTTTTTACCCCCCAGGGCCTGAACGCTCATAACCTGTTCATCCGAAGTCCGTTTTTTGAGCTTAATAGCTCGTTAGAAAGCTTGTGACGAGTACTACGTGACCTCAACTGTTTTTTTTCATAAAGGATACGTCTATTTTTTAGATAAGCTATTTTGAGGTTCACTTAGTTTGGGACTAGGAAGCCAGGGGGCAAGTATTGAAATTTTGGGCAAAAAGGGAAGGGACTTAAAAGGTGTATATACTCAAGTGCTTGATCATCCTGTGAATTGGTCTAATATTGGAGTTTTCCAGGTCTAGCAAGGGCAATCAAAGGCAACCAAGGCAAGGCAGTGAAGGGCATAAAGCTTGGGAAGCGCGGCTTCTTGGGCATCAGAGCAACCAGAAAAGCTGACTCGAGGTTGGAAGATTACTCAACCCCCTCAGTCAATTCTTAGCTTAGGCTAAACGTTAGCATTGTGGATTAACGACGATAGGAACGCCTCAAGTTCAAGATACTTAATTCTTTCAAGTTTAAGACTACAAGTAAAGGTGTGTGTGACGAAAACCTAAAGGAAAGAACATAAGTCTGACGGAACGAGAACTCAAAATTATAACGGAAAGTCGAATTCCTGACGCATATATTAAGACAAGAATCCGAAGAAACTTAAAAAGAATCAAGAAAGTAATAACGAAGAACCATTGACGATCTAAGCGTGTACTAAGTGTGCAAGGAAGAAAATTAATGAACCTTAGATCAGGGAGACACATAGGTAAGTCGGACCGACGAAGCCTTAGATCATCAGAGGCAAGTGTAAGAACCACTACACGATCGTGGGCTCAACAATTGAATAGTAATTACCCCTACGAGAGCTCAGATACTAGCGAATCAGAAATGGCATTTAGCACAGACAGACCAGAAGGAGGGTCTAATGTAGCATATTTAGAAAAACCTGAAGGACCCTATAGAACGCAACTAGAGTTTCTCCGAACCAACCGCTTAGGTGCTCGCATCTATGAGGATGGTTTGCGAAGGCAAGTGGTGCAACTGCACAACCCTGATCAACCCATTGGATTGGAAAGACCAGTGGTGAAATTTGAGAGAGACGCTTACATAGACAAAGAAGGAACCATGTACGTTCTAAGTACGCAGCCAAACGATACTAATGAGTTTGGCACAATTCAATTAGAGACGGAAGCGAACTTTCAAGGAAAAGAACCGTTAGAAGAACCTAGAACACCTAGAGGGAAATCCGTATTAACAAGAGTACTCATCCCAGAATGGATCCCTCAAGATAACAGGAGCACCGAGTTGTTCGTAAATAAAGAGACAGATGAAGCCTTTTGGAGGTACAGAAAGGAACACCCTGGTGAGATAGGCATCATTACGATTTATGAATTCAAGGACCCAGATACACCTGGAAAGGTTGTATACCTGGATGAGACTTCAGAAAGAGTCTTTGTGGTGCCTGACCGCGCTAAAAACACATACACATGGAGAGGTGAATTGGTATTCCCTCCATCTAGAACAAACATGAATACAAGTCAACAAGGGGTAGGAACATCAGCAGCCCATGGAAATCAAAGAGAAGGAAATAAAGAGAGACCGGAAGTAAGCTTTAATCACCCCATAGGGAGAGATAGAACAACCACGAACACTAATAGAGCGGATAGACAAAGAGATCATGGAATACTAGGTGGTAGAGATGATTTTCCTCTACCTAGGCCACGTGAACACGCAAGAGTATTGAGACCCACTCAATTAGTGAAATCCATGAAGAATTACTTTGATGGGACAGGAGATCCCTATGACCATGTCACAGAATTCAAGCAAGTACTAAGAGCAGAACAAGTCGAGGACATGTTTTACGCAATACAATGCATTTGGACTAACGTTAAAGAATACCGCTTTAACTTGGTTTCAACCATTGCAACAAAGGCAATTTAGAGACATCCATCACTTTTTAGAGTCATTCATCACAGAATTCTCTAAAAGTGGGATTAGACACGACACGTCTTCGTTGATTCATAGCTTTAAACAAACCCCTCAGGAAACAGTAAGACTGGCAGGTCGTAGGTTCAGACAATATGTCGAATGATGTCCGATGCAAGAGCTACCCTCACAAGCCAAACAAGTATCACTGTTCCTAGATGGCTTGTTGAGCGCTAAACTACGCTCCTATGTGTACCTAAAAGAACCCAGAACGCTAGAGGAGTGTGTAAGAATATGTATAGACATCGAGGACAACCTAGGAGATGAATTAGAACTTTCAAAGGTCTATAAGGACTCAGATTGTTCTTCTCTAGCATCCACAAAATTGTCTAATTCGATAGAGGACCTAGCAGAAAAAGTGGCCCAAAAACTAGGAGTTTCTAGTAAACAGGTGCCCAAGCTACCAACTAACGTACGTTGTTACACTTGTGGTGGAAATCATTTGGCAAACGTGTGTCCCAATGCACCACAACCTCAAGCCAACCCTAGTGGCCAATATTGTACAATTGAGAGAAGATACACGAATCATACGGCTCAGGACTGCCCATACAACAAACAAACCGTGAGGCAGAACCACCCGCAAACATACCAGCAGCCAGGTAGGTATCAAGGCCAATACAATGCTCAGCCTTATTACTATAGGCCTCCTCAGAACTACCCTTACTAGGCTCAACAGAGACCTCAACCTGTTTTAGCTCAGCAGCCACCCCCACCAGCGAATGTCATCTCAGTCAAATACGCTGCTGCAGAAGAGAACCTAAGTAGGGCCTTAGTGCCTTCTTCACCCTTGATCACAGAAAGTGACCCGAACTCAAACAGTTTTGACTCTACTCATGTAACTAGTCCACCCGCTTATTACACGGAGTCACCAGAACATGTGGAGACGTATCATTATGATAGTCCACCAATGGAACCTAGTTGGGAGCCAGACTATGCTAATGTGATGTACGCAAACCCAAACCCACGGCCCCAATTGAGACAACAGAGACCACAGGGCCCTAGAGGACCATGCTTTAGGTGCCAAGGGGATCACTTCATAAAGGATTGTCCACATCCCCCAATAGTAAGGCCATCACAGTACTATAGCATACAAGGCTTTTGTGCCGATTGTGGCAAAGAGCACGTAATCAAAGATTGTCCTAAGAACCTTGTTAATGCTTCGAATGTGACACCGATCAACGTGATAGGTATTGTAAACACGACAGATGGACCTAACCCTACATACGTGCCTATCCAAGCTATAACAAGAGCCCAGGCGCTCCTACAAAACCAACAGCTTAATCATGAGAAAGTAGCCGGAACTAGTGAAGTTGCAGAATCTAGCAGTAAAAAGACAAAATCTTGGAAAGATTCTAGAGAAAGAATCAAGAGAAAATGGAGTAAAAAGATAAGTGAGTTGGAAGGAAGTCTAAAAGAGTCGAGACCCAAAATACAAGAATTGACTTCACAAGAATTAAACCAAGAAATCCCAGCTCAAAAATCAGGATCAGTTTTGGCGGAACCCATACCAGAAGATCTAGACATGATGTTTCGTGCATATCAGGCTAGAATAAAAGAGGGACCTCAAGTAACGGAAATGAGTAAAAACTACCCTCGAGCTGATCTAGAAATTGAGAGAACTAAACTTTGCATGAAGATGGTAGAGTTAGCACAAGCTTTGTTCGAAGCCTCTAGATATCTTAATTGGAATAACATGGCAAAACCGGAACTACACTTTCAAGGACTAATGGAGAGGCTAGAACACTTGATAGAAAGCAAAGAGAAAAAGGATCAGCATAGGAACCCTATTGTCCCAGAGACACAGGAAAGGAATGCACCATCCCTGTCTCAAGTACCCAATACAGAAAGTCAAAACAATTTGTCTTCCATACATAGGTACTCACATCAATTTTTGAGGGAAATCCAAGAAGAGAAATGGAGAAAAGAACAAGGAACTCATCCTCCTATTCAAGAAATAGACGACTTGCAGGAACAATTTCCCCAAGACATTCCCTCTATTTACGATGATGTAGAGGTGAAACAACTGAGTGAACCCACAAGATTTGAATCTAATTCTTTACAAGAATTACCTCAGTTCACAGGACCTTGGGAAGCTAAGTCTATTAGTATGAGAGCACCCACGATAATAGTGAGGAATGAAGAATCAGTGATCCCTAGGAACACGGATGTGATCAAGAACACTAAAGTACAGTGTAATCTCACTCTGGAGGAATTGTTAAAGGTAAAACCAGAATTGTGGAAGCACATAGCAAATCAATTCCCTGAGCTTGCTACCACACCCTCTCAGATAGGATCACAAAAGAAGGTACCAGAGATACCCGTGGAAAAGATTGGAGACGTAAGCGAAGGAGAGGAAGGTAACACATATCTTCCAATAACCCATCAGGGCTACACCACGAAAGCCATCTTAGATTCAGGAGCCGGAGTAGCCATCGCTACCACCGCTTTGTGGAAACGTTGGGGTAAGCCAGCACTCAGACCCACCAGGATGAAACTACAAATGGCTGATGGACACAAAGAAAAACCATTAGGCTTACTAGAAGGCATATCTCTCACCACTTGTGGTGTAGAATTTGAGCATACTTTCGCCATTTGTGACTTTGCGAAAAATCGTGCTTATGAGATGATATTGGGACGACCATTCATGCGTCAGTTGCAAATTGTACAGGATTGGGGAACTAATTCTTTGTACTTGCAACATTTAGGAGTGACCACTAAAGTCAATCTTAAAGACTATTCACACAGAGATGTACCCCCTATATAATGGAATACCATCCATAAGACACCAGTAGAGACGGAATCCATGCACTCATTAGAATCAGATCCTTCTTGGTTGCATGAGGATACTCATTTATGGATGTGTAAAGTAGCCAAACAAGAGGAAGAAAGGTTAGAAGCCAGGACCTTAGGTGCAGAACAACATCCAAGAACCCTCCAAGATCCAGCCTATGCACTTGTAGTATTCCCAGATGAAGAGTTTGAACCCCATGGTTGGGCAGAAATACTAGCAACCATGGATGTAGCCATCAATGAAGAACAATGGACACCCCACTGTGACGAGGATGGCTATGACATTTCAGTTTTCACGATAGAGCCAATCATGTGCGATGCAGTTTTAGAAGAATGTGAAGCTAGCACTGATGCATTTGAGGATGCAAGCGATGTTGATTTGGAATCAATTATTATGGACTCTCCATTCGCATCAGAGGAAGAATATTTCTACGAAGTAGAGACGCACACTCAGACACACGAGGACATTACGAATGAGGTAAGGTTAGCCACTCAAGTGACTACTAAAAGTGAAGGAAAGAAAAGAAAGAAGAAAGAAACCATGTCAGAAAAAGAAGAATCTTTATTCGAAGTACCCGAGAATTTCAAGAAATATGAAATTGAAGATAGAAGAATCATGGTACGAATGCCTAATAGAAAGGTGAATGACGGACAAGTATACGATAACTGAGAGAAAACCAAGAAAGTAATAGTTGCCATAGAAGGAGAAGAAGAAAAATGTACATTCATAGGGCATGATTTGACGACTGAAGAAGAAGAAGAGTTAGTTGCCCTATTGCGCGAATATAGAGATGTTTTTGCTTGGAGTTACAAAGATTTGAAAGGAGTAGATCCAGATATATGTTCTCATAGAATCCCTATGACTCCAGATGCAAAACCGACAAAACAGAAACCTTACACGTACAATGATAATTACGTTGCGAAGATTAAAGAGGAGATAGATCGCTTGATAGAAGCAAGATTTATTTACGAAATTGAACATACCGAATGGGTATCCCCCATTGTGGTTGTGCCCAAGAAGAATGGAAAATTGTGTGTGTGTATTAACCTTAAAAAAGTTAATGCCGCCACGATTAGAGATAGTTATCCTCTTCCTATCACGGAACATCTATTGGAAAGAGTTGCGGGCAAGGAAGTTTACAGCTTTCTTGATGGATTCTCAGGCTATAACCAAGTAGCCATTGCTCCAGAAGACCAACACAAGACGGCTTTTGCCACTGAATGGGGCATATTTGCATTTCGTGTGATGCCATTTGGTTTAACAAATGCACCCGCCACTTTCCAGCGACTCATGTGTCATGTTTTCAAGGAATTCTTACGCAAGAGCTTGGAAGTTTACGTCGATGACTTATGTGCACATTCAAACGTAAGGCAGACGCATATCCCAGAGTTAAGACAAATATTTGACAAATGTCGAGAATATCAGGTTTGTTTGAACCCAGAAAAATGCGTTTTCATGGTCAGACAAGGCAAAATTCTAGGACACATTGTGTCAAAAAATGGAATCTCCACGGATGAGGAAAAGGTGAAGCTAATTGCGGATCTACCCAGACCAACTAATGTGAAAGAGGTACAGGCATTTATGGGCCATTGCGGTTATTATAGGAGATTCATACACATGTATGCAATCATAGCCAAGCCTTTGTACTCTCTTTTAACCAATTTTGAGTGGACAGATGAATGTGAACATTCATTCAATGAACTTAAACGACGTTTGTGCTCAGCACCTATATTGACTACCCCAGATTGGAGTAAGCCATTTCATGTACATGTGGATGCATCCAATTACGCCATAGGATGTGTGTTAGCACAACCCACGAATGAAGGTAACATAGATCTCCCCATAGCTTACGCTAGCAGACAATTGAACGCAGCAGAAAGAAATTACACCACGACGGAACGAGAAGGATTAGGGATGATCTACGCAGTAAAGAAGTTTAGGCACTACTTGTTGGCCAACAAGTTCAAGTTCTTTACAGATCATCAAGCCCTATTATACTTAGTCAACAAACCATGTAACACAGGACGATTAATACGTTGGTTTCTATTACTCATGGAGTATGATTTTGAAGTGGTAGTCAGGAAAGGAAAGACGCATCTTAGAGCTGACCACCTTTCAAGATTAACCTCAGGAGAAGCTCCTCAAGGAGTAGCGGATGATCTCCCAGATGCATACTTGTTTAACCTTGAGATAGCACCAGAATGGGCTAAGCCTATAGTCCCTATTCTGACATACAGACCCAAGAATCCTAGGATAAAGATCAAAGAAGGAGAGATTACCAAGTCTCAGAGGTACCAAATAATGGCAGGAAGCATATATAAACGGGATAATCAAAAGATTCTTGCTTGTTGTGTAGATGAATCAGAACATGCGAATTGGTTGCAATTAGCACACGTAGGTGCACTAAAGCAACATCATTCAAAACATCGAACATTACAGACTCTGCATAGATTAGGAGTATATTGGCCTACGATGGAAGCAGAGGTCTACAAGTTGTGTAAGGAATGCCATGTTTGCTGTGAAAGACCACCAATAGAGCATGCTACACTATATCACGTGTCTCTCACACCAGACTGGAGTGAACCTTTAGTGGCATACTTGAGGACGAACACATTCCCTCAAGGAATGACCTTAGCTCGACAACGTAGTCTAGAGCAGGAAGCTCACGACTATTCACTTATTGGCGATAATCTATACAAAAGAGGACGAGATGGATATCTAAGACAATGTGTTCATGAGAGCGATTATCTGAGCATACTAGAGACTGCACACCAAGGTGTTGCAGGAGGTCATTTTGGACCCGATAGGATAGTCAAAGCCATCCTCTTTTCAGGATTATGGTGGCCCACTCTTCACATGGATGCACATACCTATGTAAAGAGATGTGATGTGTGCCAAAGAACTCAGTTTCCTACTCGCAGAGATGAAATGCCATTGAAACCCATGATGGGCGGACGTGCATTTTCAAAGTGGGGTATAGACTTTGTAGGACCCATCAACCCCCCTGCAAAAGGTACACATGCGGAATACATTATTGTTGCCACAGATTATCTTACGAAATGGGTAGAGGCAAAAGCCACAAAAAAGAATGGTGCTCACACGACTGCAAAGTTCTTATTTGAGAATGTCTTTACAAGATATGGATTGCCTATAGAGTTAGTGAGCGATCGAGGCACTCACTTTCTAAACCAAGTCATTGAATATTTGTTACAGGATTTTATGGTGATTCACAAGAAATCTGCACCATATCATCCTCAGGCCAATGGTCAGGCTGAAAGCACTAACAAGATACTTTGTAACGTACTGACGAAACTCGTGAACAACAAACGTTCAGATTGGGACAAACAGTTACACCACGCTGTTTGGGCATATCGAGTGGCCTACAAGACCGTACTCAATGCAACTCCCTTTCAGATGGTTTTTGGTCAGAATGTTGTGCTTCCTTTGGACTTCTTGATACCGACACTTAAGGTTGCACAAGAACATCAGTGGACCGGCCATGAATTATCAGCAAGAATAATGGACTTGGAACGATTAGGAGAAACCAGGCTGAAAGCAGCAGCAGGAATATACGCAGCGAAGAAGCGACAGAAAGCATATTTTGATGCACATGTGAAAGATAAAGGCTTAAAAGAAGGAGATTTAGTTCTCGTGTATACGCTGAAACAGCACGCCCGGAAGTTAGAAAAGCGAGGTTATGGACCTATGATCATTAACAGACTTTCGACAAGCGGAGCAGTACAGTTAGCCACCTTAGAAGGAGATATAATGCCTAATTACATTAGTGGCTGTAGAGTCAAGCTATATCAGGAACCTCTTACTGAGGATATGCTTAGACGACTCACGTTGGCAAAGAAGCGCAAGGAGGAAGAAAATAGAATACGAGCGGAAGCTCAGGCAGAAGCCATAGAACGCATTAAGCGCATGAAGCTAAGAAGACAAGGACTAGGGAGAGAACATTATAACCATCTGGAAACATCACCCAGATATCCCATGGCCATGTGTCAAGTAAAGTCAACCACTCATCCTAGCATAGTGGACAGGAGACCATTCATTACAGTTAGGCTAGAGCACGGCAACCCTTGCCAAGAACTCAGGGCTTTAATTGACTCAGGTGCTGCAACTAGTGCGATTAGATGGTCCCACTATAAGGATTCAGGAATAGAAATGCGGCCAATTGAGGCATACCTTATAGGCCTAGGAGGCATGGAAACCCCTTGCATGGGTGAGGTGGACCTTCCTATCCTCATTAAGGATATGACCATGACAGCGAAGTTACTAGTGTGCCATGATGACGACCTGATAGAACCCCTAATCGTTGGCCAAGATTGGCTATACGATCACTCAGTGGACTTAAATCTTAGACAAGGCTCCTTACAGATTGGAACCTTAGAGCAGAAGCGAGTGATACCGCTTGACTTCCCTAATGGCATTCCGATTGAGGTTTGTAACCCTAGACCCCATGAAATACATGCGACGGAAGACCGGAAGATCTTTGGTCAGACCAGTCATGTTACGTCTACACCAACCCACTAGGGCTTGGCTATGGACAGTTGTCAATCAGAAGGACGACAGGAGATCTTCCCTGGGACTTCCTGCAAACTAGAAGAGGCAGCTACCCAACCGCTAGGGCAGACGGACACAATCAGCGGTCAGGTGGGTTGCATCAGCGACCATCCGAGCACAACACCCTGCTGTGCTCATCCTTCCAAACTTGTTGCGGACTGGCCTAGATTAAAGTTAAAGAAGGAAGCACTTCCTAATGCGCAGGTCACGCAAGTGTTGGATCTCCCTTCTTTTCCAAAGCAGAGCGTCCATCCGACCTCTCAACCGCAACCACAACAGAGTCAACCACGACGAAGGAACCCAGACCGACGGAAGTATCAAAAGACACCACAAGGAAAGCAGTCTAGGCCACCCAAAGGAAGCGGCACCAGACAAACATGGGTGCCAAAGGGACAAAAAGCACCGGAGAACTCCAACCAAGTAGAGTTCGACAAGCAAAAGGCAGGGCAGAAACAGAATCAGTATCCACCATCCCCTCGACCTCCTTCTACAGGTCCGAGCATTCGACAAATTTGGATCACCAAGAAATACCTTACCCATAGACCCACACCCACGCAGATTTGGATACCCAAACCATGTATCATAGCGCAACCCTTAAACCATGTAATATATACCCCTCACAAATCTTTCCATCCCTCAATACCACCAAACCCGATACTACCTTTTGCCCCTCAGCAGAAACCCACCACCCACTCAAAGACTCTTAGGAAATGGATACCGAAGAGTGTCCAACCGTCTTCCCCTAACCCATTGTCTGACAAAACTACCCCCCGGGCTAACATACAACCTTGTAATAAATCACTAACCTTTAAACCTTGCATAAATTCACCCACCATCATCACACATCACTCATATTCTCATCTCATCAAGAAATGTATGCATAATCTGAAACGTGTAGGTGTCTAGAGACCTGCACTAGTGCTGCAAGAAGCATTGCATCCATCACATCACAGCACTTGGCTACACGGGTTACGCATCAGTTATGGAAAGGGATTGCGGTCTCACTTTAATGGGATCATAATTAATTTCCATGCTAATGTGTTAATCTTTTGTAGCAGATCTTTCTCATTAGCGCATCAGTCATCATGCAAACCGACGAAGGACCATCAGAAGCAGGCCCCAGTGTAGCTGCAGCGCCCCTCAATGTTTTACGAGCAGAATCCCACCCGACTGCTCCACCGCCAGAATTCCAAGGATTTCTAGGGCCCATGCCAATCGATAACCCACCTATGGGCTACACAGAAAAGATACACCGTAACTCCCATTGGTTTCAGGGACTTGCAGGACCCTTAGCGGACGTGGAGTTTATATTTGAATCTAATTTGACATTTGATGACCGCACTTGGGGAAAATACCAATTTTTCTCCAGAGAGTTCGAAGGCCTACAGAACACTCAGGACTTAACTCATGTTTGGGCCAGAGCCGGCTTCACGGAGTATTTCAGTGATCCTCTGCCCAAACCTGACTTTTATAGGTGTTATTATTTAATCACTACTTTGCTGGCCTCAGAGAATAAGGATATCCCAGGAACTTTTATTTTGCCTTCTTTAGTGGATGATCCACCTTACAAAAGATTTTATCTTTCGAAGGATTTAATCAGAGCTGCCATCAAGATTCATGGAACCCACACGCCCACAGATCGAGAAAGATTAGTTCCAGACCCTATGAAACGTGGGGATGTCACGAAGTGGGAGGAGATCTCAGCAATTACACCTGAGCTGTCAAAGCCGCTACGGATATGCATGCAACATTTTGCATTCCCCGCTCAGGACAGATTCACCATGCCACATAAAAGAATATGGTTTGGATTGTACTTAGCCTGTACTGGACCTCAGACTGTCGATCTGGCGAGCTGGATCATTGATCAAATGTATTTGGCACAACACAGATGGGAACGAAAGAAAGTGCTTAATGGATGTTGTGCACTGACAAGAATTGTTTATATGTGCTTGGCTTATGACTTGCCAATTGAACGTGCATTAACAGGAGAAGAGCTGAAGGCATTCAAAGGAACGACGAAGAAAGCCAGGAAGCCCAGCAGAGCACGGGCAGGTAACTGATGGAGAGTGTTAATCTCCAAAAGAACAAGTTAATCTTGAATTTAGATCACCTCTATATCAAGATCAACTTTAGACTCCACCTAATTTAGAGAATCTTCACCAAATTATCAGAAAATTGATTATTCTGAAAATTTCAGTTTCTTCAGAAAAGTCTGCTGCAGATTAGTCACTCATTGACTAATCAATCCTGTAAAGTTTTTGATAAAACTTTGCACAACACTTCGCCTTAAGGTTGCGCAACTTTGCCAAGTTAAATCTCTCAAAACGATTAAGTACACACTGAGAAATGTGTGAAACACTTTACCTATGTCTGAAAGTGCTTCTCTGCAATGGCGACTTTGACACCTGCAACTTCTTAGCACTGGTTCTCCCAAAGTAAATCCCGTTTGATCAAGATCTTTTATCCATAGATAGCTTACCTTCCAACTTAGATTTTAAGCCCTCATTTGTGTAAAACTTTACACTGTAGACTGAGCAATGATCATTTCATTGAAGATGAAATGTGCGCCAGATTTCTCGACTGTTAGAACATTCTTACATATGAATGTTCCTAATCAAAATTCTCACAGCCTGATTACAATTAACCTCTCAAATTCTAGCCATAGATGGATTAGCTATGGACTTAGATACGTGCAAAAGGATTTCTCAAAAGATTAAACACAGAGGGAGCAGACAGCAAAATATCGGGCGCAAAATTTTTCGATTTCTCAGAAAATTTACATCTAAGTGAGGATGGACAATTCACTCACTCTTCATGTGTCTAATGACACTAATTTCTCTCTTCCTATTCTCAAATCTCTTCTGCTCTACTTGCCCGACATTTTCCAACATATTTATAGATGAATATATACAAGTGTATGACTAGACAAAGGTATAAGTCAGCTAATATACATATGTGTACATGTCTTTGGATTTTCTGAATATGCCCTTCCTTCAACCATCTGAATTTGTTCTCTTCTTGACTCCTTGACTTCATCTCTCCATAATCCTTCAATTGATGATTGTCATGCACCAACAGCTCCCCCTCAATCATTAATTGAGGTTCTTCTCTATCTTCTTTACTCCAGCCATATCCTTGAATCTTTGTAGTTTTGGTCCATCTAGACTTTTAGTCATCATATCTGCAACTTGATCTTTTGTGGGAGTGTGTATGACTTCAATCTCCTTCTCAATGACCTTCTCTCTCAGAAAATGATACTGTATTTCAATATGCTTAGTTCTAGCATGAAATACAGGATTAGCTGCCAAGTATAATGAACTCATATTGTCTCCACAAATAATAGGAGTACTCTGAATCACATCAAAAACTTTCAAAAGTGTCTTTAGCCATATTACCTCTTTTGCAGCTTCCACCATACCTTTATATTCTGCCTCAGTGGATGACAAAGCAACTGTATGTTGCTTCTTGGAACACCATGAAATCAATTTGTCTCCTACATAGCACAAGTATCCATGTGTTGATCTTCTATCATCCACATTACCTGCCCAATCTGCATCACTATATATCTTGATTCTTGTATCTGAAGTAAACCCATAGTACAACCCTTCTTTGAGTGTACCCTTGATGTACCTAAGTACTCTTTGTCCTGCAATCCAATGTTCCTTTCTAGGACAATGCATGAATTGTGAAAGCACACCAACTGCATATGACAAGTCAGGCCTTGTCAATGTAGCATAAATCAAGCTACCAACCAAACTTTGATAGAGTTTCATATCTCTGAACTCTTCTCCTCCAAACCTAGACAATTTATGGTTCACTTCCAAAGGTGTAGGTGCAACCCTGCAATCTTCCATTTTAAATTTGGTTAGCAAATTTTTAAGATACCTTTCTTGGGTTACATATACTCCATGTTGAGTATAAGATATCTCCATTCCCAAGAAGAATGATAGGTTCCCCAAATCACTAATTTTGAACTCTTTCTCCATCTGCTTCTTGATCATTTGTATCCCCTTATCATCTGTTCCTGTAAGTATTATGTCATCAACATAAATACACACATAAATGAATCCATTTTCACTTGCTTTGACTAGCAAGCTACTATCTGCCTTTGATGCTTGAAATCCAAGATCATTCAAGAATTTTACAAGCCTATAATTCCAAGCCCTTGGGGCTTGCTTCAACCCATACAAAGCTCTCTTAAGCTTACACACATAATTTGGACTCACTTGATCTTTGAACCCATCTGGTTGCTCCATGTAGACTTCATCTGAAATGTAACCATTCAAGAAAGCATTTTTAACATCTAATTGAGACAACTTCCAACCTTTACAAGCAGCAATTGCAATGAGTGTCCTGATGGTTGTCATCTTTGCCACAGGACTATAAGTCTCATCATAGTCCACTCCATATGTCTGTGCATACCCTTTCACAACAAGTCTAGCTTTGTACCTAGACACACTTCCATCTGCAAATCTTTTAGTCTTGTAAACCCACTTACATCCAATGATCTTCTGACTATTAGGTTTAGGAACCAAATCCCATGTTTGATTCTCTATCAATGCATCATACTCCTCTTGCATAGCATCTTCCCAATTCTTCTTCCCTTTGGCTTCTTCATATGTAGAAGGGTCTTCATCTGCTTTTACCAAATAAGCATAATCTTTAGTAGTCAAGAATGAAGTGTCATAGCTATACCTTGTAGGTTGCCATTTGTGCCTAGATGATCTCCTAACTTCTGCACTTCTTGAGGTCTCTGGTTCATCACATTCTGGATCAAACCTTGGCCTCTCTTCAACTTCAATCTGCACTTCATTACTCTCACTTTCATCAAGTAATTGAACCTTTGCTTTACCTTTTCTTTGTTCCACTACTTCTTCATCATCTGCATGTACATTATATTTACCTGCATACCAAGTACCTTGCTCATCAAATGTAACATCCTTGGATACAATAAATTGCTTTGTGGATGGACTCCACAACCTGTATCCCATTTGCTTATCATCATAACCAATGAATACATACTTCTCTGCCTTAGGCTCCAACTTATGCCTCAATTGAGATGGCACATATGCATATGCCAAGCATCCAAATATTCTGCAATGATCCAAGGTAGGTTTCTTACCCCACCAAGCTTCATATGGTGTCATACCCTGCAAAGCTTTATAAGGCAATCTATTAACCAAATATGTAGCTGTATTAACAGCCTCAGCCCACAAATAATTTGGGCAATTCTTCTCTTTCATCATGGACCTTGCAAACTCAACAAGAGTCCTATTTCTTCTTTCTGCTACCCCATTTTGTTGAGGAGAGTACCTGCAAGTAACTTCTCTCTTTATACCTGCATTCCACAAATAATCATTGAACTCATTTGAAAAATACTCTCCCCCTCCATCTGACCTTAGTCTCTTCAATTTTTGACCTGTAATCCTTTCTGCATATGCATGATAGTGTTTAAATGTATTAAACACTTCTGACTTTTCCTTAATCACATAAATTGTGATCCACCTGGTAGCATCATCAACATATATGACATAATATCTTGAACCATTTATACTAAAGTCCTTTGAAGGACCCCACACATCTGTATGCACCAATTCAAGTCTTTCTGAATACATAAATCCATGCTTGGAATAGGATTGCTTATGAGCCTTACCTAATTGACATGCCTCACATCTGTATGTCATGTGTTGACCTGCAATGTTAGGCATTCCAAGCACTGAATCATTGTTAATCATTTCTTTGATACCTCTTTCATTAAAGTGTCCAAGTCTTTTGTGCCAAAGATCCAATTCTGACACCTTCTGCTCTCCATATGTGAACATAGCATGTCCAACATTTCCTTGTACCTTCAATGTGAAAAGCCTTCCTTCTTTCTTTCCTGCAATAACTTGTTTATACCCTTGACTAGGGTCTTCCACATAAACTCCATCATTTGTGAACCTTACCTCATATCCTTTTTCCACAATTTGACCTACACTGATCAAATTCTTTGGAATTGTGGGAACATAAAGTACCTTACTCAGAAGAGTGCTCCCATCCTTAGCTTTGACTGAACCAATTGACTTTACCTTATGCTTTGTATTATCACCTGTCTGCACTGTATGATTAATTGCATTATGATCTAGGTCAGTCATCAAAGCAATATTTCCACTTAAATGATTACTACATCCTGAATCAATATAGAACACTCTCATGTCCTCATGTGAGGTTTCACATGTATTCATAATGAGAGTCGAATCCTCCTTTTGATCTGATGCATAGTTGTAGTAGGTGTTATTATAGGATTGACTTTGGAAGTTTCTTCCACCACCTCTTCCAAAAGAATTCCTACCACCTCTACCTCTGAAATTTCCTCTCTGAAATCTACCTCCTCTTGCTCTTTGATTAAAGTTCTGATAATTACCATTGTTTTGATTATTGTTCCAACAATCATGAGATAGATGATTGGTCTTACCACATATCCAACAAGCTCTTGCATTATCTTTGTTGTTTCTGCCTCTTCCTCTACTTCTTCCATTTCCTCTTCCTCTTATGAAGTTTGCTTGGTTTGATGTACCTTCTTCTTCACCTGATTGTTGCTTCCCTTTGTTGGCTTTCTTCTTGTCTTTAGAATACATTGCATGACCTGCACTCTTATCAACATCTCCTTTGATATCATTCTCAAAAGTTAGCATATGACCTAACAATTGATTCAAATCAGGAGTAAAGTGATCTAATGAAAGTTCTGTAGATAAAATGAAAGGCTTCCATTTCTCATCTCCTCTTAGTCCTGTGAGTATTTGTCTTACCAATTTGTCTTCTTCAATATCTTCATCAACTGCACCTAAAGAATCTGCAATGTCCTTCATCTTTGTCACATAATCAGAAATTGATTGTGAGGCCTTCTTCTTGAAGGTAGTAAACTCTGCCCATAGTGAAGCCTTCCTTGATTTGGTTGTATTTTGGAAATGCTCTTCCAAAGCATTCCAAATATCACAAGCACTTTCAAGTCCTCTAATGTGAGGAAGCAAATAGTCATTGACTGCCATGTAGATGATGCTTCTTGCTTGAGCATCCTTCTTCATCCAATTCTTCAAATCTGCAAGCTCCTCCCTAGTTGGAACACTAGGATCTCTGAATTCTGGCTTTTCTTCATCTCCTGTGATGTATCCTATCAGATCTTTGCTCATAAGGTGAGCTTCCATCCTCATAGACCATGCAGGATAGTTCTCTCTATCCAATTTTTCAATTTGGAGACTATCTCCCATCTTTACTTCACCTGTAGCTTCAAATCTTTAACCTTTACAGATAATAAATGTACCTTTACTTCGAATGTTGCTCCTTCTGATCCTTTTGATGCTCTTTGTATGTCTTCCTTTGATCTTTCTTCAACCTTTACCCTTCTGCACCTTCAAAATGTAAAGTTTTGTATTTCTGCAATAGTCGGAGTCTTCTTCACTTCAATTTTGACACAACCTGCTCTGATACCACTGATGGAGAGTGTTAATCTCCAAAAGAACAAGTTAATCTTGAATTTAGATCACCTCTATATCAAGATCAACTTTAGACTCCACCTAATTTAGAGAATCTTCACCAAATTATCAGAAAATTGATTATTCTGAAAATTTCAGTTTCTTCAGAAAAGTCTGCTGCAGATTAGTCACTCATTGACTAATCAATCCTGTAAAGTTTTTTATAAAACTTTGCACAACACTTCGCCTTAAGGTTGCGCAACTTTGCCAAGTTAAATCTCTCAAAAAGATTAAGTACACACTGAGAAATGTGTGAAACACTTTACCTATGTCTGAAAGTGCTTCTCTGCAATGGCGACTTTGACACCTGCAACTTCTTAGCACTGGTTCTCCCAAAGTAAATCCCGTTTGATCAAGATCTTTTAGCCATAGATAGCTTACCTTCCAACTTAGATTTTAAGCCCTCATTTGTGTAAAACTTTACACTGTAGACTGAGCAATGATCATTTCATTGAAGATGAAATGTGCGCCAGATTTCTCGACTGTTAGAACATTCTTACATATGAATGTTCCTAATCAAAATTCTCACAGCCTGATTACAATTAACCTCTCAAATTCTAGCCATAGATGGATTAGCTATGGACTTAGATACGTGCAAAAGGATTTCTCAAAAGATTAAACACAGAGGGAGCAGACAGCAAAATATCGGGCGCAAAATTTTTCGATTTCTCAGAAAATTTACATCTAAGTGAGGATGGACAATTCACTCACTCTTCATGTGTCTAATGACACTAATTTCTCTCTTCCTATTCTCAAATCTCTTCTGCTCTACTTGCCCGACATTTTCCAACATATTTATAGATGAATATATACAAGTGTATGACTAGACAAAGGTATAAGTCAGCTAATATACATATGTGTACATGTCTTTGGATTTTCTGAATATGCCCTTCCTTCAACCATCTGAATTTGTTCTCTTCTTGACTCCTTGACTTCATCTCTCCATAATCCTTCAATTGATGATTGTCATGCACCAACAGTAAGCGCATGAGAGGCACTATTCCTTGCCTTCAAGTGCCAGAGTCACCATCACCACAACCCTCCCCAGAGCAATCACCGACAGAAGCCGCTCCCACAGTACAACCCATTCGAATAAGGTTATCTAGACCAGTGGTAACGGAGGGCACTACCAGTACCGTTGCACCTCAGGCAGCTACAACCACAGAACCCACCACCACGACAGCAGAAGCTCCCACCACTATTGGTGCGGAAGCCTTTTCTTTCCCAATACCACACATGGAAGCAGAACCAATAAACACAACGTTCGATTTTGAAATGCCTGATGCATTCTCAAATGAGTTCCAGTTTTCAGAGGCACAGATGTTCTCTCAAGAATATGAACGCCCCAGCTACCCTACCACACCGCGGGATCAGCCACAGGGACAAGTTGTGTCGAGCTCTGATGATGAAAGAACAGCCACCGACGACGACGAAGGTGATGACGAAGCCAGCCAGAGCACGCATGATTCCCAAGAACGATGCACACGGTAACACCAGCACGCATGAAGAGGAGACTTTCGAAGCAGCAGCTTACACGCTGGCAATCAAGAAATTATATCGTACAATGGAGAAAGTCTGGGCACGGAAGAAATTGACTGAAGAAGAAAGCCAGACCATAATCGAACAAGAACTCATCTCCGGAGGGTTTGAAGAAGTTTACATCAGAGGGTTCAGAGAATTGGTCAAATCCATTGGCCCGGTCGAAGCACTGAGATATTTGCAAAGGAAGCCACTCCCCCAATATGACCCTCGCAGAGTTCGCTTGTTATCGAAGCCCGGTGAATATATTCAAGTTCCGGTAGGTGCTCAATCATCCCACTAGGTGCAAGAGGCACGCCTACGTCCGGAAAGATCCATCACCGAAGAAGCTATCCTAGTCGACTCCCCACCACGTACTACCGTTGTACATACTACCACTATCCTTGAAATAACATCCACACCATCTACTCCTCTCTCACCTCATGTTTCACCAACCCATCCTGTATCCCCCGCACACCCACCTGCTCCTCCCACATCCACACCAGTCCACGGCAACACAGCCACAGCCTTTGCCCTGCCCATTCATACCACCATGCCCGCATCCACCCCACCTCGTCTACGTGTTAACCCCTTCATCCCTTCATCCTTCCCATCCTTTCCCCCACCTTTAAGGCACCCTTTCACCTTTCTAACCCCACTAACCTTCTCACCAGTTTCACCTCCCCAACCCACTATAACCCCTATTTCCCCTTTTCACCAAGCTGCTCCAGCCATCCCCCCTGTAAATTACTCTACATTTGTAAATCCTGTCTTCACACCTACACAACCACCCACATACACACCGCTTTTCACAGTCACCGCACTTGACACGTCCAATGACATGGACATCTCACCACCCACCGCACGAGCACCCACTCCACTCACAGCACCATCATATTTAGGTACGTCACAATTTTCCACGATCACCACTGCATCCACCTTCCCAACCCCATTCCCCATTCCGCTGCATCTACTTCCACTGCATCCTTACTTAGCACTCCATTACTATCATCGCCAACCATAGACACTGCACTTCAACAAATGTTCACATGCATGTCACAAGTAGGAGATGAGTTTGCATCTCTTGGCAACAACTATCAACAGCTGCAGAGGACGACAAATGAATTACAGTCGCAGCTTAATTCCTTATCAATCGAGAATGCCTCTTTAAATACTCGATACCAAGAACTAAGAGAGGCATATCATAAGCTAGAGCTAGAAAGTGAAGAGAAAACAAAAGAAGCCACTGCTGATCTGGACAACCTGCTTCGAGCCCAAACAATTAGGAACGCGACGCTGACCAGGAATATGGGCTTACTCAGGAGACACCTAGCCGCAGCAAAAGAGGAGAACCAGAGACTCCAAGAGCAGAATAGAGAGAATTTGGAAGCGGCATTGGACCATCCAGAACAACCCTTAAGTCCTAGCAGATTCAAGGCAATCCCATCCGAAGCAATGAAGATGTTGCTAGATGACCATGTTCGACTGCTAGAGGACTATGATCAAATGAACGAAGAGCATCAGAAGTTAAAAGAAGATCACAAGTTACTACAGCTCAGAGAACCGGCACCACAACAAGTACAAGTAGCAGCAGAAGTACAAGAACCTGTGGACCCTGCTCTTGAAATCTTAGAAGAACTCAACGCATTACGGGCCCAGGTAATCACTCTCCAGTCAAGAATTGACGTATATGAAGCGCCACCAAGGCCAGATTCCCCACCGGAGATCCCAGCTGACGAAGAGAACATAACTATTCCGGTGGAGGAAACATTTGAAGAGGCGTACGAACCACAGCCCATCCCAGGCGAACAAGTCACGGCTGAAGGCCAGATGACGTACGAACTTCCGACCCCCGCATGGATGAAGACTGTGGAGGAAATTGGAACAACGCACTCAGCTAGAGTCGAGGCCCAGCTACATGCTATGGCCATGATCGAAGAACGAATTTTGCAATCTCCCTACTTTGCTCAATTGGCCCCACGTAGATACATATCCGGGCATGAGCTTCAATACAAACCTTACTTCATGCTAATGGCCGAATACCAGCTGGCCATAGAAAAGCGAATTGGCAAGAAGCCATCACATGCAACCCAGTTCGAGCCTGAAGACTTGCCACTGGATGCGCAACAAGGCACTATTTATCAACCAGATTGGCGTACACGTCTTTTACAGGAGTACCCTGAAATGATGAGCACATGGGTCAAGGCACCTTTACAGTTGAAATACAACCCATGTTGGGGACCCGTGCCACGTCGCCGCTCCTAGACTGCATTCGCTATCAAAGTACAAAATAATAAGCAATGCCAAGACTGGTTGAACTACCCATATTTCAGGCCACCTACAGGACCACCGACAATTGGCTACATGATGGCAACGATTCGTCACTGGCTCCCTCGCTTGAGATATATGGATGATATAGCAGCGCATATGACTGTCAAGATATTTGACATGATGCAAATGATATTTAAAGTCTTCCGGCGAGTCAAAGCACCACATGTTAATACCCCGGGCTTTGAGCATGGCAACTTGGATCTCGCATATGACATGAGTACGATGCCATCGCTCCGGGTGTGTTATGCCTGGCATTGCAGAGTCAAGTACTTACCGGCGTGCTACAAGCAAACATTCGAAGAAATGTTCACCACCAGTTTTTGGGAATACCACTCTGAAGTGTTCATCAGCAGGCCGACCCACTTATTGCAATTATTTGCCTGTGAACAGTTGGTGTATTCCATGCATTACGGACTCCCACCATCAGAAGAACCACAACCAGTTAATTGGGAGAAGCTCGAGGCAGACCTAGCCCGAGGCATTCGAGTATCTGAGCACACCCTCGCTCACGACCTCCTACAAAACTACATCCGACCGACCGCACAACAAGGTTCTGTCGAGGACGACAGAAGCGAGAGGGAGGGGGGTGTTGGAAGCAGCCAGAGGCACAGACGCCACGGAAGCATGTAAAGACGGAGCAGGGAGCCGGTCGGATCAATTTTCCAAACAAATATGTTTCTTATTATTTCTTCAAACATTCAACAGTGATTGTTATCACTAATTGTAACATATGTATCATAGAAAACCCCATTTTGTAATCCATAGCTCCATTTTGTGCAAGCCGAGGAGTCCTCGAGCTTGAGGAGCTTAGGTAGAATGCACGTACCAATTTTCGTTATTTTTAGATACCGTTTACCCTTCCAAATAGCATCTAGGACCTATTTTTTAACTATGCCGGTCACTAGATGTGAAACCGGTCAAAACTAGTCTAGAAACTATAAAAAGAGCTAGAGAGCTCATTTTTGAGGTTAGCTTGTTTGAGTAGAGAAGAGCTTAGAGCTATTTTGAACTTGTAAGAGTGTTCTTGAGTAATAGAGTTAATTCCTCACCTTCCATTGTGTCTTGCTTGTCTCTTCGTAGTGTGTGTGCATGTGTGTGTGCATTTCTATGCTTCTCACCTTCACTCTCACTTCATCTCACATTCACGATCTTCATATCACTCCTATCTCTTCCGCGGATTGACATTCAGGAGGTGAAGCTTCTTAACGTGGTTCTCACCATTGTGCTAGAGCAACAGTTATCCTTCCCTCGTTTGAACAATTGTTTCCCTATGAGAATGTAGTCCTTGCTCATTTCCTCTAAGGATCGCTTTCTTGCCAAGCTAGTTCCTAACTCATGTTCTTGAGTTTTTAAGAATTTCACTAATGTTGTACTCCAATTGGGTGCTATGGTCGAAAAAGGTAGAGACATATGATCTTCGGGAACCGTCTCTCGGCATTCTGCACAATTACTTACGTGGTCGTGAACACTCTTGGGCATGTCAGACCAATATACTCCTAATCTTTTCAGTTCTCGGATAGTTCCATGAATCCCTTTGTGTGTTCTCCATTTGTTCACATGGGCTTGCTCAATTAGTTGCGTTTGTTCATCCTCATCAACACATCTGAGTAACACTCCGTTGGGTTCCTTGTAGTATACACTTCCTGACACAATGTGTAAATTCCTCGATTGAAGAATTTCTTTTTTGCTATTCCTATTAATTGAGTGTTGAGGCCCATGAGTGAGTATAGGGATCAATTTCTCAGCCCACTTTGGACATACTTCCAGGTTAAAAAGGTAAGTATCTGGCAGATCATCGGGCACTCCACTCGGTGGCTCTCCGTGTGTTAGCCTTGAAAGGTGGTCTGCTCTTACATGTGTGTTCCCCTTTTTCACTATTACTTCGAAGTCAAACTCCATTAGCAGTAGAAACCATCGTACCAACCTTCCTGTGTTACAAGGTTTATTGACTAAGTACAACAAAGCTTGATGATCTATAAAAGAATTTGAACTTGTTGGCTAAAAGATAATGTCTGAACTTCTTCACGGCGTATACCATTCCTAAGCCCTCTCGTTTCGTAGTGGTATAATTTCTTTCGGCTTGATTCAGTTGTCTACTCGCATAAGCAATTGGATGATCAAGCTTGCCTTCATCAGCCGGCTGGGCTAAGATGCATCCAATGGCATAGTTAGAAGCGTCAACATGAATATGAAAAGGCTTGCTCCAATTGGGTGATTTCAGAATTGGGGCAGTACTAAGTCTTTTTTTCAACTCGGTGAATGCCTTTTCGCACTCGTCTGTCCAAGTAAATTGAGTCAAGAGACTATACAAGGGTCTTGCTATTATGGCATACATGTGAATGAACCTACGGTAGTATCCACAATGTCCCATAAAAGCTTGCACTTCCTTTGCGTTCTTGGGTCTTGGTAAGTCTAAGATGACTTTAATTTTGTCTTCATCTGTTGAGATTCCATTCTTAGAGACAATATGTCCTAAGATTTTCCCTTTTCTAACCATGAAGACACATTTTTCAGGATTGAGACATACTCGATATTGTCGACATTTGGCAAAAATCTTTTCTAGTTCAGGGATATGCTCTGATCGTATGGCTGAATATGTACAAAGATCATCCACGTATACCTCCATACTTTTTCTCAGAAATTCCTTGAACACATGACACATCAATCTTTGGAAGGTAGCTAGGGCATTCGTTAAACCAAAAGGCATGACTCTAAAGGTGTATACTCCCCATTCAGTTGCGAAAGCTGTTTTATGTTGGTCCTCAGGAGCAATGGCTACCTGATTATACCCTGAAAAGCCATCCAAAAAGCTATAGACTTCCTTTCCTGCTACCCTTTCCAAGAGATGATCAGTGATTGGTAAAGGATAACTGTCCCTTATGGTTGCGGCATTTACTTTGTTCAAATTGATGCACACTCTTAACTTTCCATTCTTTTTTGGTACAACCACCAAAGGTGACACCCATTCCGTGTGCTCAATTTCATAGATGAATCCAGCATTTAGTAACTTGTCTATTTCCTCTTTTATTTTGGCTGAATACACATCATTATAAGTGTATGGTCTTTGTTTAGAAGGTTTGGCTTCGGATGTCATGGGGATTCTATGCGCACATATAGAAGGGTCTACTCCTTTCAAGTCCTTATAGGTCCAAGCAAAGACATCCCGATATTCTCTTATGAGACGAATTAACTCCTGTTCTTCCTCGAATGAGACATCCTGTCCTATGAAAGTACTTCGTTCCTCTCCTTCTTCTACAGTTACCACTATCTTTTTGGTTTGTTCCTTATTATCATATGTTATTCCCGGCTGCGCTTCTCTTTTTGGCATTTGAATAGCGATTTTTTTCCACTTCATATTTTTTAAAATGAGCTGGTACCTCAAATTGGTCTTGGGGTTTGTTTTCTTCATCTTCTGATTCCCTTTCAACTTCTAATTCCCCTTTCTGTGTGGGTTCCTGGTGTTTTCCATAGGTGGTGATATTTATGTTGGTGGTACCATTTCCTAGATTCATTGGTTCGGGTTCCATTTCAATGCTCTCGTAGTCCTCCTTCCAGTCTTTCTCGATCACTTCTCCTTCTTCAGCCTCCTGAAGGACTACCATATACAGGCTAACATAATAACCCTCCTCATGGATACATTCGTTCATGGTCACTACTTCTTCGTTTACACAGACATCGAGGGTAGCTAAAATTTCCATCCCACCGTGAGGTTCAAATTCTTCATCCGGAAACACTTGTGGCATATAAGCTGGATCTTGTACAGATCTCGCTATTCCTTGTTTTTGCTGCCATCCTTTTCTTCTCTCCTCTTCCCTCTTTGCAGCTTGGCATATCCATAGATGAGTGTCCTCGTTCATCCAGGATTGATCACTAGAACCTGCACTATGAATCGATTGATTGTCTTCCTCTTTATGGATTTGATTCCATTGTAGAGGTGGAACATCTTGATAAGTGTACGTATGTAGGTTTATTCTAGTGGTGGTTCCTGAGTGTTGTAGGTAAACCGCATCTTTTCCCCAATCTTGTACGACCTTTAGCTGTCTCATGAAAGGCCTTCCCAGGATCATTTCATAATTGCTTGGCCTTTCGAAGTGACAAATTGCTAAAGTATGTTTGAATTCCACTCCACACGTAGTGAAGATTACTCGTTCCAACAATCCTAAGGGTCTTTCCGTATGTCCATCTGCCATTTGTATTTTCATGTGTGTTGGTCTTAATGCTGGTTTTCCCCATTTCTCCCAAATTTCTTTGGTAGCAATACCAACACCAGCTCCTGAATCTAAGATGGCTTTGGTAGTGTAACCCCTGTAAGTAATTGGAAGGCAGGTATTTCCTTCATCTCCCTCACTAAAGTCTCCTACTTTATCCACTGGAATTCTCACTGTGTTTACTTCGTCAGCTATTTCTTTCTTTTCCTCCTTGACTTCCCATTGATTGATTAATTTCTCTTTCAAATGTGGTTTTACCTTTAGCAGTTCTTTGAATGTTAGGGTACAAGGGATTTTTACCTCTCTAAGGTGTTGTATGATCTCAGATGTTTGGACTGATGGGTTCGTTTCCCGTCTCCTTATTGATGGAATGCGATACAATTCTGAATTGTGCTCGTATTCCCCGGTGTAGTTGGGCAGTTCCTTTACATCTTCCTCTCCTTTGTCACTTGCATCCATTGGAAAAATTTCTTCTGAATTTAGTTCAGGTATTGAACCCTCTATTTCATTTTCTGCTTCTAATTCTTCAAAGGGTGGTTCAATTCCTTCCACTTTCTTCCATTTGTTCTCTTGAACTCGAGCCCATAGATCCTTAGTCCATTCTCCTTCTACTTCAGGGACTATGGATCCTTCCCTTCTCTCAACACCACATTCGTCATTCTGTGGTCTATTTACTTCAGGCTTTTCATGAGTGTTTACACACTCTTGGAATTCTCCTTCAGAAATTCGGGTATTGGGTAAAGGCGACGTAGGTTTTTCTAAGGTTTGTTGTGCAACTTCTATCAATTTCTTGCAGATTTCTAGTCTTTCTTTTTCTAAGTCGCCTCTTGGATATTCTCTCTCGTGTTGTTCTATGGTAGGTCCTGCTCTTATTCTTGCCTTGTATGCCTGAATCCACATGGCTAACTCCTCAGGCATTGGGTCTGCTAAAACTGATCCTACCTCCTCTTTCTTACACTTCTCATTTTTGTTCCCTTCTTCCCTCTTCGGTTCTTCTTTTGGTTTTTGTTCGTTTTCCTCCTTTTCCTTCTTCTGTAATAACTTCTTTTCTTTTAGCCTCTCTCTTCGGTGCTTCCATCTCTGGGTCCTTTTACTTGCAATACTTTTCTCCGACTCTTCTGAATCTTCAACTCTTTGAGGGATGGGTGTGTCCCTCTCCTTGTCACTTTGATTGTTCTCATCTGTTTTATCAGGGGTCTCTCTGGCTTTGGCTCTCGTTATTGCTTTCAATGGTACTGTGTACTCTTTATCACTCCCTGATGATTCTATTACTTCTATTACGTTGATTTGTACATTAGATGTAACCTTGTTGGGATTCTTGGGGCAGTCTCTGAAAAGATGTTCCTTACCACAATCACTACAGTAGCCTTCCCAGACTCGTTGTGGTGGTGGCGGGTTTGGCAATGTGCATTCCCTGATATAATGATCACCTCCACACCTATAACATGGTCCTCTGGGTACAGGCGGTCTGTTCATGGGTCGGGGTGGTATGGTTGCTCTAGGTGCTGTGTACATTAATGACACATAATCCTGCTCATAACCGTATGAACTATCTGGTGCTCCCATGCCATAGGCATATGGTTCATACAATTGTCCATATTCCATCATTGAGCTTTCATAATTAGGGTATGTTCCTTGACTAGGATCATAAAATGAGTCATATGGTTCATTACTAGTCAAAGGTGTGGCTGGCACTATAGCTCTCTCTAGGTTTTCTTCAGGTTGGGCAATCTTGACTGGGACAACGTTCTGAGGATGGGGCGGTTGTTGTCCTAGTACTGGCTATGGTTGTGTGTATCCCTGATAAGCATATGGTCGTGGTGCTGGTGCCTGCGGCTGATACGAAGGATACCTAAAAGCTTCACCTCCCTAATGATTCTGAGGGTACCCGTACGGTCTCATGTATTGTTGTGCAGGTCACACTTGCCTATTGTAGGGACAATTTTCCGTGCTCTGATTTGTGTATTTTTGTTCCACACTGCAATACTGTAGAGGTCCTGGGACAGTGGGTCTATTATAACCATAAGCTGGTGGTGGAACTACTCCCCTAGTACACAAGTGAGAAGGATGATCACCTCCGCAATGCATACACCTTCTGAGCATGGGTACTCTCATTGGGTTATTGGGGTAGTTCCTCTGTCCTTGAACATTCAACTTTTTCGCTAACAATTCGGCTATTTCCTCTACATTATTTTTAGGAATTGATGAGTTATTGGCCGAATCTTCACTTTTCAAGCTTCCTTGTGGTATTTTCATATCCTCAGCTAAGTTATCTTCTAAATCTATGCATTCCTTCATGCATTCTTGCAAGGTCTGAACCCTTTTTACATACACCAATGATCTCAAGGATCCGTTCAATAACCCTTCCAAAAATAATGACACCATTTTATTTTGTGTCGGCCTCTCTTCTACTGGGCATCTGTCTACATATTGCTTGAATCTTCTGGCCGCCAATCTCACTGACTCGGTAGGGACTTGCTTGAAGCTATGGATTAATGATGAAGAATTGTTTTTAATTCCTGATTTAGTAAATTCCTCAATCATTTCTTGGTATACTTGCTCCATGTTCTGAAAGGTATTAGGGTCTAATGGCTAAAACCATGCTAGCGCAGTGTCTGACAGTGTAAGGCCAAAGGACTCATATTGAATCAAAAAGTCTTCTACCTGTTCGGCTCTGATTACTTGTTTAAATTCCGCTATATGATTGTAAGGTTTGCTAGAGCCATCATAGTGATTTCTCATGCATTTGGCAACTTGGATTGGCCTTAGTCGTCTTCCTGCTTCGGGTGGTCTAGGCATCATTGGGAAAATAGGTCTTCCTATAGGTATGCCTGGTCCTCTTACTACCGGCGGTCTGACTGGAGCATGAACTCCATGTCTGGGGTCAATAGTTGGTTGAGGTCGGTAGTTAGGGTTATTTACAGGCATTGCGAACTGTGCAGGAGGTCTGAAGGGGATTTGGGTTTGTTGCGTTTGTTGTGTTTGTTGTGTCTGGCCCGACTGTTGGTATGAATCATTATGGGAAGTTCCTAGTGGGTTTCTTGATGTAGTGGCTTGGTCCCTATGAGGGAACACTGGGATGTTTTGATATTTCAACTCGGCTCTTTCCGCTTCTGTCATGGGCCAATATCTTCTCTGATTTTTATCCAGATAAGTGATAATGGTAGAAAAATCAAGATCCTGCAACTCATAAATGGTGACTGGATTAGGAGCAGCTTCCCAAATTGAGGAATGTGCTCTAAGGAGATGCTCCATCCCATTGATTAAATATACATCCATTAAGGTGTCATCTTGGGGGATTAGATCTCCTCTCCATATCCTTGCGACTGTAGATCTTCCTCTAGGTGTAGTTACTTGCTCTTCATTCCCTCCTCCATTTAAGTTTGAAGCATTATTTTCTTCACCAATTTCATTAATGTTCTCTGGGTGTTCTGTGACAACATATTGGATATCTCTTTTGTCCATGTAAAGTCCTCCTACGTACTTGACTGCTGGTCTAGGCACTATGTAGGCCTCTGACCCTTTCTTTAACCTGGCCACAGATCTGTTTAGACCATCCAGATAAATGGGGACCTCATTGTGGTTGGTGTTCACATATTCCAAAGAGGTTCTGTACTCTCCCTCAATGATTGACATCATGCCAATCATGGGTACTGTGTTCTGCATATCCTCCGAAGCCATGGGAATTTCTTCCTCTGACTCACTGGAGGTCTCAGAATAATGTGAACGGTTACTTGGCTCTGCTACACTACCTACAGAAGAGATTACACTTCTTCGGCTTCCTAGGGTTCTTCCGGATCTCAGGTTCATTCACTTCCCCAAGTCTCTCTTTATGTCCCACAGGTTCTCCTTGGGTGGCTCTCCTTATGACTTAAAGTGTCTTGACAAAAGAAAGGGTCAATCTGGACGATACCACTTCCTGACGATACTGCTCTCGGGCAATACTGCTTTGACCGCGATACGATACCAAACACCAAGACGATACGATACCAGAATTCTAGGCGATACGATATTGGACCACCTCACGATACGATACGAGACTATGCTCACGATACAATACCAGGCACAGAAGCGATACGATACCACTATGGTATCGCGATACTACTTTGGAAAGCAGACAATACGATACCACGATTCACACGATACAATACCACAATACCCAGACGATACGATACTTATGACGGTATCGTGATACTAACCAGGTGAGTAGCGATACGATATCGGAGTGGTGTCGCGATACCAAATGCCAAGTGATACGATACGATACTTACCAAGGTCGACGATACGATACTTGAGACTCAAGGCGATACGATCTCAAGATGGTATCGCGATACAGTCTTCGGTCGGAGACGATACGATACCACTGCAGTATGAGCGATCGCGATACCAACTTAGCGACACGATACCCAAACGGTATCGCGATACTAAGACTGATACCCGACGATACGATACCACAGAAAATCTACGATCGCGATACCAACTCTGGGTCACGATACCAAAATGGTATCGCGATACCAAGTCCGGTATCAAGCGATACGATACTTCGGCGAGTATCGCGATACAAGGGAGTTTTGGTATCGCGATACCAAACCTCAACCGATCGCGATACTCAAGCCAAAATGCAAGATTTTTTCAAAATTTTTATGCCCCCTTGCTCTCTTTACTCCCCTCTTCTCTCCTAGACCTCTGTATCCCACAAGAAAATGACAACAATATCAGTTTCTCCCCCCCGCGATACTGCGCAAACTTTTAATCACGTGTTCATGCATGTCTAATGTGTTTTTGTCAGATAAACTTGAGGGATCTTACCTTTGTGTAGTACTGCTAGCACTTTTGAACTTAAACCTAGCTCTGAAGGCCTGAAGCGCACGATCTCTCCCACGCGATACTAGTCGCTGCTCACTGACGATACTAGTAAGCAGTGAAGTATCAAATGAATCAATTTTTTTGGTTTTTATACTTTTTTTGGACAGAACTTGAATTTTGGGTAATTTTTGGTGATTTTTGGTGATTTTTTCCTATTCCAACTTCTCCTCTCCTCTCTTTTCCTCTACTCCTAACCTAACCCTAACTCTTCCTTCTCTTCCCTCCTCCTAAACCTAAACCTGAAACTTATCACACACACCTCGGAGATGTGAAGTAACAAGTGCTGAAGTGACTGACTAATTGCCACCGGACAATTTTACCTCTACAAGTACGATTCTATCACTCGATCTATAACCATCACGAAGGCACCTTGGTGGAGTGTTCCCCGGCAACAGCGCCAAAAACGTGTGTACTTGAGCCGAGACGACTCAAGGACTTGTGCCAATGAGACTATACCTCAATTGTCACACAAGTGCATATAGTGGGTACTTTAACACACATCTAATTGTCAATCCTAAGGAACAACGTACCAAGTGTATGAAGACGTGTGCACACGTGATGGAAAATGAAGTGGTTTAGCTAGCATACATGAGAAAAGACTACTACCTCTCACACTCGCTGAAATACTGAAAGTGTTTGCCGCAAGCCTTTGAGGTTTTCTCCCAGCCCAGAACTCCGAATATAGGCAATATGGTACTCGTTTCGAAGCTCTCAACGAGACGCATCCAACGGTGGTGGTTTCACTCAATTCTGACCACTCTACTTCAAGTTATGGCAAAAACAGTGAATGACAGGAATCACAAATACCCGCGCCACAAATTCTCTTAGCTTGCGCACGCACTACAGCAGCTCAAAACCAAGGGGAAGGGGTAGACAACAGTCCTACACATGCATTACAAGCATAACACACACATACAAGAGCGAAATGAAGATCAAAATCAGCATGAAAGAGGCAAACTCGAAAATTTGAAGAGCTCCTTCTTCACAATGGCAAGAAGTTTTTTACAAAGAGTCACAAAGTGACTTATATACATGAGCCCTAAGTTTGGTCCTTTCACACAAGAGACCGGCACTTTATTCGCTAAAAGACTAATTTCCTACTATTTTACATGGGTAGATCTCTAATCTTCTGTGGGGATGCATCTAGAGGACTCCTCTAGTGCATTTACAAAGGAAAATATATTACAAGAGTGGTTATGATACAAAATATGATGTCCAAATCGGAAAAATTTTAGGGCCCGTCATTTTCTCTGCTTTGTGCTCTCTTTAGCTCTGCAACACAATCGTTCTTGCTCAATTATGTAGGATTTGAGTCTGTGCATGGCACTTTCACCCTTCCATTGGGCCATTTGCTCCCATTTTCTTGTTTTGAGTAGTGTAGTTTTAGTTTATTTTGGTTGTTGCACAAAAACATCCTCCAATCCCCTTATCTCTCTCCCTCTCACATATACACATCCCTACACACTCATCTGAGCATCAACCCCATCTCTTTCCTTTCTTGAAAATTAATGCTTACTTTGGGAAAGAAGGTGGGTAGTTAATATCCGTTGTCCCTCCCTCTTGACCATTAAAAGAAAATCAAAATTGTGCCTTTCATTTTTTGCAAGGATAAAACCTTAGACATCCACGAGTATCTTGACATTGGCAGGGAAGAACATGGGCTCTTACTCTTCATTTATTGCCAAAATCTTTGGTCAAGGGATATTTTGGTTAGGTGTGATCGTGGAGGGGAATTTACCTTCCCTTCTCCCTTCACCTTCAATTCTCTTTAATTGGAGGTACGTTTCTTTCTGCATGCAAAAGGGTTGGTGGGGGAAAAGTAAATTCTCCCCTTCTCTCTCTTCATAACAAATGCATGCGTAGTTCCTGATTCTCTCTCTCTTTCCCCTTTTAGGGTCAGTACTCACTTATTCTCCTCCCCTTTGTCTGTGCCACTCATGGCTATGGCGATGTCAAGCTCCCCCTTTGGCTTTACCTACTGTAGACTCTGGGTGTGACGATTGGGGGAAAGTTTTTTTCCCACACTCCATGGTGATCTAGGTCAGGTCCTTTGGCTCCCTATCTCCGCTCTCTATCAACGTCAGTCGAGAGTGCTTTGTTATTCCTTGCTGCTTGGGAGGTTCAAGGAAGTTTTCCTTCTCCCTCCCTCTCTTGGGCTCCTTTCCCCCTTCTACAGTATTCGACTATACCACTGGTCTGCTGCAATATTCGACTTAGAGTTTGTGCAATATTAGGTGACATTTTTGAAAGAACTTGGAGAAGTTTGTAGAAGGTAGAAAAGTGTGTTTCAAAGCGACGAATTTTGGTCAAGCCAACCGGCACAAGACCAGCCCTTGAGCTTATGGAGACTCAAATAGACCTTATAGGCATGCAATAAGTGCAAAGAAACACACTATGTACTTTGGAGCATCAAAGATAATGAGTCGATACAAAACAGATACGTTCGCAGGTCGTACTGTCTATGGAAGAGACAATGAGCTTCAAATGCCATAGCCACCAGTGTGATTACAATTAGAAAAAATCCTTTTATGGGAGTGATACACATAGGGTTTAGTGTATGGAATGCAAAAAATTATAAGAAATAAGCAAAATATGTTGTAGGAATGAATGCAACATTCACCGGTGGTACTTCCTATTTTTCAGGAATACATAGAGATTGACCCCAAGACCGAAAAACTCAGATTTCTCCCAATCTACTAAACCAAATGCTATGAAAATTTACAGGCATAAACTAGACAATAATACTTTCCAATGAGCCATCTTGCACTCAATTTGGAGCTCTGGATAGAGAGCAGCATCCTCTGCAAGGTTACTGTTGGCAAAGAAGCTGATGCAGAGAATTGAAGGAGCAAGACAATGATGGTCACAAGTGTATGTATATTTCTTCCATGTAATGTACAAGTGATTTCAAGTCTTTATATAGACTCTAGGAGTGCTCCATGGCTTCTAAAAGAGAAATTTGAATTCAAATGAAGGTGGGAATGGTTGTTGTAGGGAATCAATTCACTTTCCTACAATCTAGGAAAAGTGAAGATCTAGTTTGATCTACTTTTAGGTGATTGATTGCTTGATTGAATGCAACTTCAACCACCACGAATTCATGGGATTTGGGCTCTATCTTTCTTCCTTTACATGTGTAAAGCTCAAGGCTTTTACAACGGTAAATAAACCATCAAAATTTTCTCAAAACATACAATAAATGAGCATATGAAAAAGAACTCTCCAACGGATATTCTTTCGACGCGATAGCCTTTGATGTAGATCAAATCCACCTCAAGCATAGTGTAAGCTTGATGTTCCAATAGCTCCCCCTCAAGCTAAAGTATGCTTGAGTCTTCATTCTCTGATAGGTTGAATACCTGCCATAGCTTTGAATCTACAAAGCTTTATTCCATCAAATGCCTTTGTCATCATATTTGCTACTTGCTTTTTAGTAGGAACAAAAGAAATGTCAATTTCCTTTGCCATGAGCTTCTCCCTGATGAAGTGGTAATGGACTTCTATGTGCTTGGTTCTCGCATGGAAAATAGGATTTGCCGCTAGATGCATGGAACTTACATTATCTCCAAATATGTGAGGTTTGGAACTCACTAGTCCCAAATCTGTATACAATGCTTTTAACCATATTGCCTCTTGAGTTGCTATGGTCAAGCCTCTATTCTCTACTTCAGTTGAGGATAAAGCAACTGTTGGTTGCTTCTTGGAACTCCATGACACTACTCTGCTTCAGTTGAGGATAAAGCAACTGTTGGTTGCTTCTTGGAACTCCATGACACTAGCTTCGAACTTGCAAATGCTAAGTAACCAGATGTACTTTTTCTATCATCCTTAGCTCCTACCCAATCTGCATCTGAGTAGATTTTCATATCCAAATCTGAAGAGTAAGGATAGAATATACCTTCGTTGATTGTACCTTTGAGATACTTAAGTACTCTCTTAGCCGCATCCATGTGTGGTCTTCTCGGTGAGTGCATCAACTGACTAAGCACTCCCACACTATATGAGATGTCTGCCCTTGTATGAGTAGCATATATCAAGCTACCTACCAAGCTTTGATACTCTTTAATGTCTTCAATTTTCTCACCTTCATAAACACTTAGTTTATGATTCATCTCCAAAGGTGTACCTGCAGGTTTAGTGTTCTCCATTTTGAACTTGAGAAGAAGATCTTGAATGTATCTTCACTGAGTCAAATATGTTCCTTCATCTGTATATATCACATGCATACCTAGGAAATATATGAGCTCACCTAGGTCACTTATTTTGAATTCCTCTTGCATGTGTCTTTTGATCCTTTGAATGCCATTTAGATCATCACCTGTCACAATAATATCATCTACATATACACATAGATAGATAACCTCATTCTGATCCCTTTTGATGAATAGAGAAGGATCTGAGCTGCTAGCTTTGAACTCTTGATCTTGAAGATATGTAACCAACCTATAATTCCAAGCTCTTGGAGCTTGTTTCAATCCATACAATGCTTTCTTAAGTCTGCAAACATAAGATGGATGATTAGGGTTTTCAAAACATGGTGGTTGTGACATGTATACCTCTTCACTTATCCAACCATTTAAGAATGCATTTTTCACATCAAGTTGGAGGAGTCTCCAATTTCTTGCAGCAACTACACTTATCAATGTCCTGATTGTAGTCATCTTTGCAATTGGCAAGAATGTTTCCTCATAGTCTATACCATGAGTTTGTGAGCATCCTTTGGCAACTAATCTTGCCTTGTACCTGCAAACTGATCCATCTGAGTTTCTTTTAACTTTATATACCCATCTGCAACCAATTACCTTTTGATTTGGTGACATTGGAACCAAATCCCAAGTGTCCATCTCCTTCAATGCATCTATCTCTTTGTTCATGGCCTTTTTCCAATTAGGGTTTCCCTTTGCCGGTTGAGGGTTCCTCTGAAATAGAGTCTTTTGCCAAGTATATTGAATGCTTCGTAACAAATGTGGAATCATATCCATACCTTTCTGGTTGTTTCTTCTCTCTTGTTGATCTTCTAGGTAATTGTTTGGAGCATTCTCCAACCTCTTGCATCTTTGCTTTGCCTCTTGACTTCCATAGCTTGTAATCATTTTCCCTTTCATCTTGGTCATTGTTTATATCACTTCTTGGATCCTGGACCTGTGTATCATGATTGCTTCCTAATTGATGAGAGTCAGAATCAAGATCATATGGTAGTGTTATCTTTTGTTTGTCTTCATCATACCAAGACCTGTGTTCTTCAAACACAACATCTCTACTTGTAGTGAATTGCTTGGTTGAAGGATTGAAGAACCTGTAACCCATCTGAGTTGAATCATATCCAATAAACACTGCCTTTGTTGCCCTTTCATCTAGCTTACCTCTTATTTGTGATGGTACATGAACATAAGCTAAACAACCAAACCTTGCAATGTCCAAGACTAGGTTTTCTTCCATGCCATGCTTCATAATGAGTCATACCTTGAAGTGATTTGGATGGTAGTCTATTGACAAGGTACACTACAGTTGAAATAGCTTTTGCCCATAGATAATGTGGCAACTTCTTCTCTTCAAGCATTGTTCAGGATGATCCAACCAATGTCTTGTTTCTCCTCTCTGCAGTTCCATTTAGTTGAGGAGAGTACCTAGTAGTCACTTCCCTTTTGATACCTTTGTCCTGCAAGAACTCATCAAACTCTTTGGAGAAGTATTCTCCCCCTCCATCATATCTGAGCTTCTTTAGTGATCTACATGTATGATTCTCCACATGTGCAAGATACTACTTGAAGCAATCAAACACTTCATTCTTACTCTTGATAAAGTATAGAACAGTCCATCTACTATGGTCATCAATAAATGAGACATAATACCTTGATGCTGCCAATGAAGGTTTTTGACTTGGTCCCATACATCTGTATGTACTAAGTCCAATAAGTTGTTATGGATGTAGCCTTTGTGGTTGAATGGTTGTCTTTGTGCTTCCCAATCTGACATGCATCACACTTGTTGATCATGTGTTGCTTTGATATGTTCGACAGTCCTCGAACACTTTGATCCCTGCATATATCCTTCAAGGTTCTTTCATTCACATGAGCAAGTCTCTTATGCCACACTTCTAGTTCACTTAGCGTTTGAGACCCAAAGTTGAATAGAGCTATGTTCCTAGTTTCTCCTACTTCAAAAGTAAAGATCCTACTATGCTTCTCACGTCTGGCTATCTTCTTGAAGCCTTGACATGGATCTTCCACAAAAGCTCCATGTTGGGTGAACCTAACTTGCAAGCCTTTTTCAACTATTTGGCCTACACTTACTAGGTTTTTAGTGATAGTGGGTACATGGAGAACCTTACTTAGAATGTTTGTCCTACCATCGGAAGCTTTGACATTACCAATCTTCTGCACATTGTGCTTCGTGGCATCCCCTGTTTGCACGTCATGTCTATGCTTTGGACTTTCCAAATCAGATAGAAGAGCAATGTTGCCTGCAACATGATTCGAACATCTTGAATCTATGTAGAACAAATGATCATCTTCTTTACCTTCTTTGTGGATTAAATTCATAAAAAGCAATGAGTCTTCATGTGGTTGATCTTCTAAATAATTGTTGTAGTTCCTTCTATTATAGCTTCTATTGTTATTGTTGAAGTTGTGTCCACCTCTGCCTCTATTGTTGCCATATCCACCTCTTCCACTTCCTTTCTGGGTCTTCCCATTGAACCAGCAATTCTGAGTGGTGTGGTTGGTCTTATCGCATATGGCACAAGGTTGAACATTCTGACCTTTGGCTTTGTCTTGCTTTGGTCCTTTCTTCTTCCCTTTCCACTTCTTCTTGCTTGCGAAGTTGGCTTGGGAAGTCTCTTCTTCATCTTCTTCCTTCTTCTTGCCTTTCTGCTTCTTATCCTTCTTATTTGCATATAGAGCACTAGTTGAATGACCATGATAAGATTTACCTTCCTTTATGCTATTGTTGGCTTCTTTATTGAAGAGTTGTCCAAGAAAGATGTTGAAGTCTAGATTTTGCACATCCATGATGAGATCATAAGCCGTCGTGAAGGATTGCCATTGCTTATCACTTCGAATGCCATTGAGAATTTGCCTCATGATGACCTCTTCTTCAATCAGCTCTCCAATGGATGCTAATTGATCCGCAACCTCCTTGACCTTAATAACAAACTCTGTGATGGTTTGTTTGGGTGTCTTCTTCATTTGGTTGAACTCGTTCCAAAGATGATTCTTTCTTGCTTTGGTACTAGCAAAAAAGAAAATATTGAGGGCATCCCAAGTCTCTTGAGATTTCTTGCATCCTCTAATATGTGGTAATAGAAAGTCAGAGATAGAGTTTAGTATGTACGACCTTGCTTGAGCATCCCTTGCGCACCAAAGTGTGAGCTTATCTGTCTCCTTTTGTGTAGGTCCTCCTTTGGATCTTGGAATAGGCATAGCTTCATCATTTGCTACAATTCCATAAACATTTCTACCTTGCAAATAGGCCTCCATTCTGATTTTCCAAGCTGTGTAGTTATGTCGATAAGCTTCTGGATCATTGAGGGAAAGCCTTCACCCATCTTGATCCAGCTCTGATACCACTGAAAGAACTTGGAGAAGCTTGTAGAAGGTAGAAAAGTGTGTTTCGAAGCGATGAAGTTTGGTCAAGCCAACCAGCACAAGACCAGCCCTTGAGCTTATGAAGACTCAAATAGACCTTATAAGCATGAAATAAGTGCAAAGAAACACACTATGTACTTAGGAGCATCAAGGAGAATGAGTCGATACAAAACAGATAGGTTCGCGGATCGACTAGCTCAAAAAACTTACTATCTATGGAAGAGACAATGAACTTCAAATGCCCATAGCGACCAGCGTGATTACAATTAGAAAAACTCCTTTTATGGGAGTGATACACATAGGGTTTAGTGTATGGAATGCACAAAATTATAAGGAATAAGAAAAATATGCTATAGGAATGAATGCGACATTCACCGGTGGTACTTCCTATTTTTCAGGACTATGCAGAGATTGACCCCGAGACAGAAAAACTCCGATTTCTCCCACTCTACTGAACCAAATTCTATAAAAATTTACAGGCATAATCTAGACAATAATACCTTTCTAATGAGCCATGTTCCACTCAATTTGGAGCTCTGGATAGAGAGCAGCATCCTCTGCAAGGTTGCTGTTGGCGAAGAAGATGATGCAGAGAATTGAAGGAGCAAGACAATGATGGTCACAAGTGTATGTATATTGCTTCCATGTAATGTACAAGTGATTTCAACTCTTTATATAGACTCTAGGAGTGCTCCATGACTTCTACAAGAGAAATTTGAATTCATATAAAGGTGGGAATGGTTGTGGGAGGGAATCAATTCACTTTCCTACAATCTAGGAAAAGTGAAGATCTAGTTTGATCTACTTTTAGGTGATTGATTGCTTGATTGAATGCAACTTCAACCACCATAAATTCGTGGGATTTGGGCTCTATCTTTCTACCTTTACATGTGTAAAGCTCAAGGCTTTTACAACAGTAAATGAACCATCAAAAATTTCTCAAAAAATACAATAAATGAGCATATGAAAAAGAACTCTCCAACGGATATTCTTTCAACGCGATAGCCTTTGATGTAGATCAAATCCACCTCAAGCATAGTGTAATCTTGATGTTCCAACAATTTTGGCCCATTCGCATGGCTATAGGTCTGCTTTGCCGGTGTGCCACTTATTTCTCCTTGCAAGGTTGAACTCTATGATTGCTCAGCCCACCTCTCTAGTCTGGTGGGTGATGCCACCTCATTTCTTTGGCCATCCAAAAGATCGAATACATGTGTGCTCCCGCTCCCTGTGTTCTCGATTACCACTATTGAGATCTTCACATCCTAGGGGAGTTTTTGTTCTGCTACACGTCTGGTTGTCGACGTAGTTGTTGCATGTGCTACTACATACCCCAATCCTTCTTGAAGAGATCTATGTGCTATTGTGTTCTTGCATGAAGAACCTCACTTCAGGTTGATGTCTGTTGGAGTTCTCCTAAGTGTCCGCTTGCTACTCTCCTGCCCGATATGCTGATCTCTTCATAGACCCAGTTCTGAATAGCTTCATTGTTTTAAGACAACACACTGCTGGGGGACTGTGTGTTGTGGTGGGACTATGGTGTTGTGGAGAAATTTGACTCCAATACACTCCAATACACGCAGCGGAAATAAGAGAACCTCTTCTAGAATCTGCCCTATAAGACACATGCTTACTAAAACCTGATTCCATCACAACTCACAGATCCAATGACTCTGAAATTTTGTCCACTCACACTTGACTCTCTTAGGTTTCTAAGAAGCTAAAGAACAATCCATTTAGAGTTCATTTGACTAGGTAACCAACTGCACAAATTTAGACTACCTGTCATCTCAAGTTATGCAAAAAACTGAGGTTCACAAGAAATTATCCCAATCAGTACTCGAGAATCATATGACAGCGATAATTGAGATACAGTTAGTTTGAGAGATAAGCTTTCCAATAAGATATGATATGCATTGATTGGATAAGTACATAGAGAGATATGACCTTTACAAGGTGGCTATGTATAGAAAAGTTATGCAGCTGTAATACCTTTATGCCTTGTAGCATCAAAATGAGGTACCTTCTGATATCCATTGGTGAGAGAATGACCAGAATATGCTTCTACATCATCTCCTTGTCATCTCCACAAATTTTCACGTTCAAATGAGCTACTTATATAGAGCTATAGGCATAGGACTTTTCACCTACCCTTGCATCTTCTCTCACCTCTTGACTTTTCACTTCTTGGCTTTTGTCCTTCCATTGTCTTGGATGGCTTTGGTGCTCCACATCACTCCATATGGATAAGTTCATGACTTTTTCTAGTATTCCATCTCTCTATTTATATTTTGGCTTTTATATAACCCATAAATACATTTGCCCTTTTTAATTCTACACTCTACATTAAGGTTCATGGCTTCTCTTTTCTTTGCATGCTTCTCTTTGATCCTCCTTTGTCTCTGGATATTTGTCCATGGTTGCTCTTTGCTCTCCTTTTGTGATCATCTTGATTGTCATGCTTTCTTATAGCTAGTCTTCATGACTCCTTTTCTGCATCATGGTTGCTTCTTGCCTTCTAGGCACTCCTTTCATGGAGGTGGTGGATCCTAGTTCTTTGATTTACCTTTGATGGTTGCTCTTACTCTTTCTTTGGCTCTTCCAAATCTGAAATTTGGTTTGACCTCACTTTGTCTTCTTTAGACTCTTCTAATATCTTCCAATCCTTGCAAGCTAACTCCCCCTTGCTTCATAATCTTTACCCCATTCTTTATGGCTGATTTTAGACCTGCAAAATCAACAATGGGCTCATCATACATGAACTCTTTCATGAGTTCCTTTCATGTGAAGCATTTCTAGCTTCCACATCTTCCAAGCTTCTTCATCACCTACAAAACAACACAAGAAACTCTCAATGTGAACAATGGTGCCTCATGCACCTAAAAGGGTTGCCATTCCTCTTGGGATGGTCTTACTTTCCCTCACATAGGCTTGCCATTCCTCTTGAATGGTCTTACTTGCCATAGGCTTGCCACTCCTCTTGGAATGGTCTTACTTGCCTTCACATGTGGCTTGCCATTCCTCTTTGAATGGTCTTACTTGCCATAGGCTTGCCACTCTCTCTTGGGTGGTCTTACTTGCCTCAACCTTTCACTAGACCTTCTCTTGGTCTTTGGCGCTTGTTGAGGGTTCTGAGGTTCAACACAACATCAAATTAAAGAACAAACAGAAATACTTGTTTTCCTATTGGCACTGCTCTACATACGCAAAGATTTCCACCGAAAATTGCATTTAATTATCCACCGGAATTTCACCAAAATGTTTCGTTCCGGTCCCTTCTATTGTGTCAGATTTACTCTGTCACTTGTTCAATTACCACCTTCCAAGATTTCTAGCTTCTTACACACTCACAGTCATATGAATTACGTGCGCCTCTGTGTAGACTACTTGAATCTCTCATTAAACTTAACAGAGAAGATTTGAAGAAATACAGACAAGAACTACTGTTTTGTAAAACGTCTGCTGTTCATTTCCTTGGTGAACATAAGTATCACGAATACAGATTTTTACATGTATAAGAACTTCATAGATTTCATACTGGAGCATTCATCACAAAGTTACATCAGATACGAAAGTCATAGTCATTTCTGTGAAGACAGACTTTCTTCGGTCCTCCCAAATCCTTGTCCAAAGAACTCCTTCTTTTCCACTGTAGTGACGCTGCTTCCTCTCATCAAGTCTGCTTCTCTTCTCAAGACTTCTACCTTCTTCTTGCGGTGGTTGCGCTCTCTCTTCCCGTGACTTCTTTCTCCTTACGGTTTTTCACGAACTCCTGTCTTGTAACTTCTCCCTTTACTTGCGACGTGTCCTTTTTAATCTCATCGTAGCCGTCTTTTTCTTTTTCTTTTTATTTTATTTTATCAGATCTCCTTGCCTTCAACAGTGCTTCTTGCACCTAACAAAGGCTTGTCATTCCTCTTGGGATGGTCTTACTTGCCATAGGCTTGCCACTCTCTTTGGTGGTCTTACTACCCTCACACTTTCACAATACATTCACTTGATTTATGCTTGGAACTTAGCACGACACAATGTGGATTTTTTTTTCCCAACAATTTACATCAACCTTTAGATTTGCAAATGCACTTTTCTTTTACCTTCATTTACCTCAATCAACTTCAGCCATGTTTTCACACTTCTCATGAGTGACTCTACCTTCTTTTTGCTTGCTTGTTGCTCCATGCAACCTTGGGGGGTGTCTTCAAGTTCTTGTGTACTCTTTGACACTTTATGGTAGCCCTTCCTTTTGGAGTTTTCTATTCCTCCTTTGTTGGGAAGCTCAATCCTAGGCTTCAACCTTGTCCACCTTTCAACTTGGGTTCAATCTTCACCTAGCTTTGTCTTATATAAATAGGAGCATTGCATTCACTTGATGTATCTAGACTCAAGAAACAAATGCTTTTAGTTATCACAACATAAGCATATATATTTTCTTTTGCACATCTACCTCAATGGGTTTTATCCACAACAAGATACATCCACAAATTTCATACATGGAAGCCTTGCATCTTACGGTTCTTCATGGCATCCAAACACATTTATTTTCAGCTCACATATGGTTGAAATGACCAATCTTTAAAGCATAGATATCATGCTAACAATCACATATAATCATGCATGCAAGTTACCAATCATTTGAGCATATATTGAGCTCTTTTTGTGCCAAATCATATGGCTACACAAACTTGCAAATTTCGTCTTGTATAGGCTTTATAAAATAGCCTATTACTGATCAAGACATCATAAACATGTGTATATAAACTCCATGACCTCATTTACATACATTCGTGCATTATACATATCAGTATCCTACTTTAATTCAACATATATTCAGCCTACACATGGCTGTCCAAAATTGTCATACATATTGAGCATATCTTTCACAAGCATGCATACCTAAGCATCTTCATTGCATAAGCATAAAATGCTACCAACAAGCTTACATATAAGCTTCAACCTTCATCCATGTACATAATAGAAACTTGCACTTCATTCAATTGAGTGCAATACCTCAAACATGCATCCAATGTTCATATACAACTATATGTAGTTGTGCATCCAAGATTCTTCACTTGAATCTTCCTCTTCTTCTATTGGTTGCTCATAAATCTTCATTCAAGTGATTAGTATCACTTATAGCATGGCTCAATGAAAACACATCTTCAGTAGAGATTAGGACAAGAGAGTGTATCACTTCAAATAACACAAAGCAACAAAATAGTCTTACATACAAAAGCTTTATCTCCATAGCTTTTCCAACGAGCATGATAGCTCCAAGCTTTCCTTTGCCATCTCTCCATCTTCTTCAAGATATCTTTGCACATTCATGGGCTCCACTTCCAATGCTCTGCAACCAAAGCTCTGATACCAAAATGTGGATAAATTTGACTCCAATACACGCAGAGGAAATAAGAGAACCTCTTCTAGAATCTTCTCTGTAAGACACATGCTTACTAAAACCTGATTCAATCACAACTCAAAGATCCAATGACTCTGAAATTTTGGCCACTCATAGTAGACTCTTTTAGCTTTCTAACAAGCTAAAGAACACTCCATTTGAAGTTCACTTGCCTAGGTAACCGACTGCACAAAGTTAGACTACCTATCATCTCAGGTTATGCAGAAAATTGAGGTTCACAAGAAATGCTCCCTCTCACTACTGGAGAATCATATGAGAGATATTTGAGATACGGAGATTATGAGAGATAAGATTTCCAACAAGATATCAGATGCATTAATTGGATAAGTACATAGAGAGGTATGACCTTTACATGGTGGCTATGTATAGAAAAGGTATGCGGTTGGAATACCTTTATGCCTTGTAGCATCCAAATGAGGTACCTTCTGATATCCATTGGTGAGAGAATGACCAGAATATGTTTCTACATCATCTCTTTGTCATCGCCACAAATTTTCACGTTCAAATGAGCTCCTTATATGGAGTTATAGGCATAGGACTTTTCACCTACCCTTGCATCTTCTCTCACCTCTTGACTTTTCACTTCTTGGCTTTTGTCCTTCCATTGCCTTGGATGGCTTTTGGTGCTCCACATCACTCCATATGGATAAGGTCATGACTTTTTCTAGTATTCCATATCTCTATTTATATTTTGGCTTTTATATAAGCCATAAATACATTTGCCCTTTTTTATTCAACACTCTACATTAAGGTTATGAGTGTGCCCTTTATATTTTTAGGGTCTAGCATCATTTTGGGCTTACAAAAAATACATAAATCATGAAGAGGTACATAATAAGAGGTGAGTATGTGCCAAGCCTCACAATTGGAGCTTGGACATGTTCCATAATTTTGAACAGGTGTCAGTCCACTCAAAGGCTTCTGCTCATATCTCTGCCCTCGTGCTTCCACGGCCAGATTCTACTGAGGGGGATCATTGGTCGTAGGCATGATTATGTTGTTGAAGATTTTTAGTCATGTGCATGATGTGGATGGTGTTTTTGCTCGTGCATTCGGAGGAAATATTGTGGAGGCAAGTTGTTCCTTATTAGATATTGAGCACCGGTTACATTACTTATGCTCTACCATTTAGGACTGGGCTGAAGGATTCGTAGAAGTCGACTCGAGCACTGAGTCTATCAGGCTCGAGGGCACTTGGCGTTGCATTGAGGAAAGAAACAAAATTTTGCACATTCCTAGTATCGGTGGCTGTTGCATGTGCTTTATACTTCCCAAAGTAATGGACGAAGGAATGTATTCCGCCTCTTGCAGAACTACTTCATCATCTTGGAAGTGCTCCAACTTCTGTGAACAAAAGGGGCTGAGCCATGTTTCAGAGCTCCTCCAGAGTATCCGACTGCAAGATTTTGGATGCGGATCACTGCTAGTATGGAGTTGTGATGGAATTGTGTGTGACTATTCAAGAAGGGGAGATCCTATCTCTGTCAGAAGGAAAATGATCTTGTAAGTTTGGTAACTTCATGGCTATTTTTTTCCCTCATTTTCATGCATAAAGTAACCCTCAGTGCAATATTGCAACCCTTTTTGCTATAGCTGTATGCTTTATCTTCAGTTTTAGAAATCTCTCTGTTTAAAGTTCAAGGTATGCTTGTAAAATGAGAGCCCTCATAGACAATCAATGATATGGATTTGGATCTTTGTGGTTTGCCACTTCATTGTATATTGAATGCCTCCCACACAGAGTTGTAGGAACATGCATACTGCATCTCCAAAATCAAGAAGGCATCTATACACTTGGATGCTTTGCAATAAAGAACTAATGTGAGAAAGTGTCCATCTATATCTCTGCACTATGTGTAGCATATGATTAGCACTTGCCCCAATTCTAAAAATATGTTCTTGAAGAAAACTGGGGATAAACACATATATGTAACCTCATAGGATTCTGGTTTGAACATGACTTCCATATACACCTTGATGATGGGATGTTGAGAAAAACTATGATGCTTATTGTGAATGTTTTTACTTGGGTTGTGAAGGCAGCTGGGTATAACGATTCAGCATGTGGTTTTGATTCTCTTTTTATTTCATACATAGATCCTAGATTAATTGTCTATGTGGTAATGCTTTTTCATCATTTCCCAAAAATGTCCATTCTTTGTAGTTAATTGGTAAGTCTTTTTGTATTCATGCATACTTGATGCCAACTAACATGATCATGATAGGTATCAACTCAATTGGGTCCACTATGCCTCTCAGTTATAAGATATGAAGACACTCACCCTAGAAATTAATGAGCTGAATGAACTATTCTTCGATGTGATTATTCTTTTGCTCATATGAATGGTAGCATGGACATGTGCAAAAATCATAATTGTTATAGGCATGACCATCTAGGGAAGAAGTTTTGCAGGTTTGGTGCTCTCAGTGCTTATGCTGCTAAGTTCCGTGATTGCCCCACTATGGAAGGCGTCCACATTCATGTTTCAATTGCACTTGATGAATTTTGTCAGGCATAATCTACAAGTGACTTGGAATTTGAACCATAGTTGATCTCTTTGACCAAGGAACATCCTTGGAGACACAACATCTTTCTACGTGGCCATTACTGTGCGATGTTTCCTTTGCTTAGAAAGTGATGCCACTGTTGAATGTTGCATTCTGATTCATGCCAAATCATCTTCTTATATAATTATGTGTGACCTAGGTGCTATGGGATGAAGCTAGGGCTCCTGTTAGATATGGTTGATACTCTTTTATAGGAAGGAGGACATTGATACAACTTGTCTCCTCACGACTCTTTGTGAATCATGTTGTGCGGAATTGAAGCAACATATACTTTCCTGTGCTTCATTATGATATTAAATTTTTGGTAAGCATACTTAAGAAACCAATACGTTCATATGCATTACACAAGGTTGCATGCTTATGCAGGTCAGTGTTTGCCAGAAAAAATTAGGATCATGTGCACTGAGGACCAAACCATTAGGTTTACAATGTGCTAGGCTAAAATCTTCCTACTACCAAATAACTGCTTTGTGGTTGATCGCCCTGTGTGAGGATGTTGACCAAAACATTAGACCTTCCATGCCTTGAAATGATGGAATCTCATCCCTACTTGGGTCTGTTTTTCAGAATGCCTTTTTTGTGACTGAACACATAATAACAAGCAATTAGATGGATCTGATTGTGCTTTTTTTGTCTGGTTTTCCACTTATATAGGTGTATCTCACAGATCTTTTGGCAATATAAGGTTGATGTTGTGTGACTATTCTAATTGCAGATTGAGTCCCTAGTCCCTACACCCAGAATTCTCTTGTGATTGTCACTTGGCTATGTATAAATCAAAATTGTGGATCGTTCTAGCAATACCTACTATATGTATTGGATTACTAGGATGTCTATTCAAATTATCCAATGCCATTAAGATGATGGACATGGACCTTGGGTTAAGACATAATCTAAAGACTGAATGGAATCTTAGTTTGACTATATCTTCCAACTTCTTGACATTTAGGAAACTACGCTAAGACTACTCATGTTTTATGAATCGTCGATGTTGTTGGATATTATGCTTTCATGTGAATTCCAGGAGTAGCACTCATGGCTATTTATGCTCTGTGTGTCAAGGGGTTGATGGTCTTTTGCTTCAGAAACTGCTTATCAATAGTTTAGACAAAGAATCTAAAGAGTTTCTTGAAGTTATCTTGTTCTAGTAAAGATGTTAATTAAAGGGAAATGTTGTGTGGATTCAGAACCATTCTGTAAGTCACAAAGATTTGACTGATTGTTTTTTGCGAGGGAAGTAATTCTCTAGTTTCACAATGCTCACTTAATGCATTGGAGGCCAACACATACAAAATTTAGCATTGATCCCTCTTGACTCCTATAGATGCTCTCTTGTGAATGATGTGTTTCTTAAATACTCACAGGTTTGATAATAATTTTGAAATCTTGTGACTGACCCATGTGGGATTGGTGTGTAATTACCCTCTATACTAGTTTTGGGAGAAACTTGGTATGATTAGGGGCATATGACTGACGTTGCTTCTTCTGTTGATAAATTGCCTACATGTTTTATCAATCCCAAAATGAATCACTTTATGATGCGCTCACCTGATCATACAGACTAAACTTGATTACTCATTGCATCTCTTTTCACATGAAATGGCTTGCATATAACTAAAATTCCAGGCACTAAAAGCATCGGTGTGTTCGATACAGTCATCGTCTTAGCCTTGTGACTAGTAATTGCTGGATTAATCAAAAAAGTTTTTCGTGGACATTAGGTTTTTCCTTATGTACTGATCTTTATATATTGCACTTGTTGTATTCTTGTTTTTTAGGTCATTCTTGTACATTCCTTTTTATGTAATAGAAGAGAAGAAGAAGAAGATAATTCTTCCTTGCCTCAATATGTGTGTGCTTCTCCTCATTAGTGAGAGTGTGTGTGTGAGCTCTCTTCCTTATCTCCTTCCTTGTGAGAGATAAGATCAATGAGGAATATCAAAAGCTTCAGAACGATTATAAACTTCTACTATTATGAACACCTGCTCAACAACCACAACCAATTCTTGAAGTCAACGCCCAGAGATTCTCGATGAACTCAATACATTACGAGTGCATGTGCTTGATCTTCAAGCATAGATTAATGCTCACTCAGAGCCTCCCAGGCTAGATTCCCCACCTAGAATTCTGACTGAAGAAGAAATTATTTCTATACCGATGGAGGAAACATACGAAGAAGCCTATAAACCACAACCAATACCAGGCGGACGTGTCACGATAGAAAGCCAAGACACTTCTGAACTTCCTACACCTGCATGGCTTAAGTCTGTGGAAGAACTTGGTAAAACCCACTCCGCATGTGTCGAGGCACAACTACATGCCATGGCAATGATCAAGAAATGCATATTACAATCACCCTATTTCACCCACCTGGACCCTCGAAGGTACATCTCCAGCCATGAGCTTCAATTAAAACCATACTTCATGCCGCTGGTAGAATATCACTTGGCAATTGAAAAAGAGACGGGAAAGAAACCAACCGATGCAACTCAATTCGAGCCCGACGACCTACCATCAAAAGCGCAAAAAGGTAAAAATTTTCAACCGAATTGGCACCAGGAGTTGCTACAAGAATATCCAAAAATGATGCATACATGGGTCAAGGCTCCATTGCACTTAAAGTACAATCCCTGCTGGGGACCTATGCCATGACGCTGCTCCTAGAAGGCATTCGCCATCAAGGTTAAAAATAATAAGTTATGCTAGTACTATCTTAATTATCCTTACTTCACTCCATCCCGTGGGCCCCCTATAGTTGGATATATGATGGCCATAATTTGCCACTACCTCCCTTGCTTACACCGCATAGAAGACTGTTGAGGTTGTAGCAAGGAAAGACCAAAAACCCTCACCACCTTGCATGGAAGCAAGAAGGAAAGCTCAAGAGTGACTCTCCTTGGCATATACCGGTGTGACCACTAGTGTCAGAGGAACGAAAAACTGGTACGTGTCATCTTGGATCATCACATGTTGAGATTGATATCTCAACACTCCCCCTCAAGCTCAATGCCATATCCTGTAATCCAAGGATCTCCCGAAACTTCTTCAACTTCTCAGCTCCAAGTGCTTTGGTGAAGATATCAGCAACCTGCTCATCTATTCTCACATAAACAAGATCAATATCACCTGCTAATACCTTCTCTCTGATGAAGTGATAATGTACCTCGATATGCTTTGTTCTATCATGAAAAACAGGATTCCGTGCTAACTGTATGCTGCTAAGATTATCACAATAAATAGTGATAGGCTTTCTCACTTCTACACCTAAATCTGCAAGTAGCATTTCTAGCCATGATGCCTCACACGCTACCATTGCAGCACCTCTATACTCGGCCTCTGTACTCAAAAAAAGCAATAGTGGGTTGCTTCTTGCTCCTCCATGTAACAGCTGCACTCCCAAGTGCGAATAAAAAACCACTAGTAGATCTTCTATCTGGAACGCTACCGGCCCAATCTGCATTGGTGTATCCATAAACCTACATATCTACACCAGCCTCATAAAACAATGCATAATCCAAAGTAGCACTCACATAACGTAGAGTGTGCCTCAGAGCATCCAAATGTGGCTTCCTGGGAACCTGCATAAACTAACTTTCAAGTCCAACAGTATAACTTAGATCAGCCTTGTAATTGTGAGATATATAAGACTTCCCATAATTTTCTTGTACATAGTAGCATTTTCCAATGCTTCACCTGATGTAGTATCCAACTTCAACATCCATATACATGTTTCTATATGTATAAACTCAATGCCCAAGAAATAGCGCATCACACCAAGATCTTTCATGTCAAATTCCTGCATAAGAAGTTGCTTTACCTCTTTGATGCTTCCTTCATTATCACCACCTACAATCAGGTCATCAACATAAACAGCCACGATAGTGATGCCATCATCAACCTTCCTTGCATATAGTGAGTGATCTGCATCACACATAGAAAACTCAATGCTCTTTAAGTAATCAGCAATCCTTGCATGCCATGCACAAGGGGCTTGCTTCAGCCCATTCAAAGCCTTTTGCAACCTACAAACATATTCTGGATACCATGAATCTTCATATCCTTGTGGCTGGTCCATATTTACTTCTTCATGTAACTCACCATGTAGGAAATCATTCTTCACATCCATCTTATGCAAAGTCCATCCTTTTGTTGTAGCTAATGCAACAAGTGTTCTGATAGTAGACATTTTAACTATAGGGCTGAATGTTTCCTCATTATCAATGCCATAGGTCTGTGCATATCCTTTAGCTACCAATTGTGCTTTATACCTGGTTATGCTACCACCATCATTATGCTTTACCTTGTGAACCCATTTGTAGCCTATGGGTTTCTTTCCTTGTGGCAATGGAACCAGCTTCCATGTATCATTTCCATAAAGTGAAGCCATCTCCTCATCCATAGCTTTTTCCCAATCTGCAATTCCAATCGCATCTTCAAAGCAAGAAGGTTCAGCATCTTGTATTACCTTTGTCATATAGGCACAATGACGAGCCATATAATTGTCATACATCAATCATTGCACTGAATTCCACATCCTCTTAGATCTTCTTGGTCCTGAGTCACTTCTCCTTGTATCATCTGCATGTGCCCTTCTTAGTCCTGGAATCTTCACAGAGGGCAGTCCAAGTTCATCATTAAGACTCTTTTCTAAACCACTTGAATCTCCATCGTCTTCAAAACCTGCACATGTTTTATGACCTGCAAATAGCTTTTCTTTACCTTTCTTGGATGTACTTGATGAATTTGCTGGACTAAAATTTCCATGCAATCTTCCACTCCATGGATTTGAGTTGGAGCTATTGCTTGGTGATGCATCCGGTCCACTCAAAACTTGAGATTCTACACTTGATTTTTCAGCATTTTCTTTGTCATTTGGTTCAAGATTCATTCCTTCTTTGGCATCTGCATAGAAGCTTGACATTTCATCAAATACCACATCTTTGCTCACCTTTACTTGTCGTGTGAGTGGGTTATAACATTTATATCCCTTTTGCTCAAGGGAGTATCCAATGAAGACACACTTTTCTGCTTTTAGATCAAGCTTCGTCCTCAAACTACTGAACTCATTTGACATGTATTCACCTCCTCCATCATATGTTAATGTCTGAATGTACTTCCCTGTTTGCTTTTCCACCATAGCTTTAAAATTCTAGAAGTGATTGAACACCTTGCTCTTCTCTTTCATGAAATGTACCCATACTTTGCGTGTATGGTCATCAATGAAAGTAACATAAAACCTGCAACCGCCCATAGATGTGGTCTTTGCTAGACCCCAAACATCTGTATGTACTGCTTCTAATACATTCTCAGTAACATGCTTGTCATGTGGAAATGATGCTCTTGAGTGTTTACCAAATTGACATGCTGGACATACCTTTTGCATTTTTGCAACTTTGAAATTTGGTAGTCCATGGAAAATCTCCTTTGACTGCATCAATTTTAGCCTTTGCAGGTTTGCATGTCCAATCAGTTTGTGCCACATCTCTATATCTGCAATAACTCCTACACCTTTTGCAAACATGGCTGCATTCATTTCAGGAATCTTCACATTTAAGGTGAACATCCTACCCACTTTGTTTCCTTTGGCAACCAATCTTCCATCCTGCTTGTACTCTTCTACATATAATCCATCAGCATTGAACCTAACTTGTAATCCCTGGTCAATCATTTGTCCAACAGAAACCAGATTCTTTGTTATATTTGGAACATGTAGCACATGTGCAAGGCTTTTTACCTTTCCATCCTCCATCGATAGTGCTATGTTTCCTATATGCTCAATAGGATGTGATGTGTCATCACCTGTTTCAACATATCCAAGAACAGATAATTTTTGTCAAGTACTAAACCATTCTGCATGACTGGTCATGTGATTTGAAGCACTTGAATCAACATACCAAAAATTATCATTTGATTTTGAAACACCAACAGACATCGTATTCATCATGTGATGTTGAACCATGAATAGCTTCTCAGAATCATCTGCACTTGTGGATGCATAATTATTCTGTTGCCTTCTATTATTTTGATTCTTCAACCTGCAATCACGTTCAAAGTGTCCAAATTTACCACAATTCCAACATCCTTTACTGTCATTACCTGAATCATTTCTTTGGAAATTTTTGCGGCCTCTTTGGCTCCTCCTACCTCGAAATTGTCCTCTTCCTCCTGCATGATTTTGTTGTTGACTTTGTTCTTAGTTACTATTTCCTCTTCCACTTCCGAAAACTCTACCTCTGCCTCTTCCTCTACTAGAGTAGAATACTTGCTCATACCTAGATTTTCCTTGGGAGCTTGAATCCTCAGCAAGATTCTTTTCTTCAAATAATCAGCATAGATACCAGATCAGCAAAATTCATAATATTTTCCTTGTTCTGTATAGAAGTTCTGAACTGCTTATATGCAGCTCCTAAACCAAGAAGACACACTTCCACTTTATCATCATCATCTACATTCATGCCAATAGATGCAAGTGACTCACATATGCTTTTGATTTTCAAGGTGTAGCTGCTTACCAACATGCTCTTCTTCTCCAATGTATGCAGCTCGTTCTTGAGTTGCAATTTTCTGTGCCTTTGTATTGGTCAGTTACAATGTGACCAAACTGTTCCAAGCCTCTTTTGGAGTCTTGGCATCCTGTATGTGTCCAATCATGCTATCCTGTATGCTAACAAATAGCCAGTAGATTACCTTTCATGCTCCTTGATTCCATTCCTCATATGCTCTTACTTGATCTGTAGTCCGATTTCTTTATGGTAACTATAGAACATTTTCATTCTCTCCTTTGATGTACTTCCAATAGCCGTTTCCCATTAGAAAATTCGTCATTCTGAATCTCCAAGCATGGAATTGTCCAGCTTATTGCTCATAAGCTGACTCATTCCATCAACATTTGCCATTTCTGTAGCAATTCACAACACTGAAAAACACTACAAGCAGCACTTCTGGTTGAACACTATCGCACTATGACGTGACAGTTCGATCTCAGAAAAATACAATTTTTGTGTATCAATAGTAAACAAAATCGCTTGAAATTCTGGATTTGGAATATATGAGTGTCACCAAACAACGCAAGTTATAGTTTTTGAAACTGACTTGGTTTTTCTGTGGGACCCACCTTGCGGGCTCAAAACAGAGGTCGAGATGGCTTCATGCCAATTTTCGTAGCAAACAGAGGTCGTTTGTGAATCGTGTTTTCTCCACGCCTTGTTGTGTACTCTTCACCGTCGCCTTCTCCACGAGCTCTCTACAGCCACACTGGCTTTGATACCATGTCACAAGGAAGGAGATAAGGAAGAGAGCTGACACACACATTCTCACTAACAAGGAGAAGCACACACACAGATTGAGGCAAGGAAGAATGATCTTCTTCTTCTTCTTCTTCTATTACATAAAAAGGAATGTACAAGAATGACCTAAAAATCAAGAATATAACAAGTGCAATATATAAAGATCAGTACATAAGGAAAAACCTAATGTTTGTGAATGAGTAAGTTGACAAGAAACAAATGTGCCATCACTCTCGGTAGATAAATCTAGTAAATCTCAATGAAGTATCCTTGACATATACCAGCGTGACCACTATACATGTCAGAGAAACGAAAAACTGGTACGTGTCATCTTGGATCATCACACGTTGAGCTTCATATCTCAACATTATCGTAGTCCTCAAGTAGTCGTGCATGATCATCTAACAATATTTGCATGGATTCGAAGGGTACTGCTTTAAATCTGTTGGGAATGAGGGGTTCATCTGGTCTATCCAAAGTTGTTTCTAGGTTCTCACAATTCTGTTCCGATAGTCATTGATTCTCCTCCTTAGCAACTGCGAGGTGGCATCTCAAGATTCCCATATTTCTAGTAAGCATGGAATTTCTTATTATCTAAGCCTCTAACAGATTCTTTGTATGCGTGAGTGCTTCTTTACTCTTGCGTTTGCTTTCTAACTCTAAAGAATGGTAAGATTCTCATAGCTCATGATGTCACACATTGAGGGAAATGTTCTCAATTGTTAAAGAATTCAATTGTGCCTGTAATTGTGTAGTGGTGTGTTGCAATGCTTGGTAGTTACTGATGAGAGATGTGAATTCATCTCTAACTTGGGTCATACAAGAAAACATTTGTTGGAATGTAGTGTCGATCGTGGGTGACAATATCAATGGTGCAGTGAGTAAAGATTATGTGAGTGTGGGTGTTGATGCAGTGGGAAGGGGAAAGGGGGATGGGAAGGTGGATGCAGTGGTGACCGTGGAGAAGTGTGGTATGCCTAAATGTGGTGGTGAAACAGATGAGGTGAGTGGTGGTGTGGTGGGTGGTGAAATGTCCATGTCACTGGACGTGTATCAAGTGTAGTGACAGTGAAGAGTGGAGTGATGGTGGGCGTGTGAGTGGGTGTGAACATAGGATTTACGAAATTGGATGAATAGTTTACAGATTTAGTCTCATCAAGTGCTTGGTGGAGAGGGGAGGATAAAGGGGATATAGTTGGGTGGGGAGGTGATACTGGTGAAAAGGTCATTGGAGGTGGAAAAGGGAATATAGGTCGTGGAGGAAGGGGAAATAAAGTGAAGGATGGAGTGAGGAATGGATTGATTGGAATTGATTTCTTCTTTGATCTTATCAGCATAGTTATCGTTATACATGTATGGTTCTTGCTTAGACAGTTTAGCATCTGGAGTCATAGGAATTCTATGGGAGCATATATCTAGGTCTACTCCTTTCAAATCTTCATAACTCCAAGCAAACACATCTCTATATTCTTGTAATAGGGCAATTAAATCTCCTTCTTCTTCTTTTGTAAAAATCATGCCCTATGTATGTACATTTTTCTTCTCCTTCTATGGTAACTATGATTTTTTTGGTTTTCTCTCAATTATCATATGCTTCTCCTATGCCTGCTTCTTTCTTGGGAATTCATACCATGATTCTTATATCTTCTATTTCATACTTCTTGAAGTTCTCAAGTACTTCCATGAGTGTGTCTTCCTCTTCTTCTGTCTTGGGTGATTTCTTTCTCTTCTTTTTCTTACTTTCTGTATCTTTTGTGAGTGACTCGGGTTGTTCAGTTTGACTTTCCTTGTCTGTTTTTAGGGGTCATGACTTCTACAAAATAAAGATATCCCTCCTCTGTCGAATAGAAGGGTTCCATGATAATGGATTCTAAATCCTTGTCACTACTCTCATCCAGTTCTTGGATCACTTCTGTGCACTCATCAAATGTCATATCTGTCCTCATCACAATGAGGAGTCCATTATTCTTTGTTTATAGCTATATCCATCGTACCTAAGATCTCTACCCAATCGTGGGGTGTTGGCATACAAGTCAGATGAAGAGCATACTAGCGCAACGGAGGAGTCATGCACAATACGGCAACAAGGCCCAATCATTTTTTCCATGGACCATTTACAACTCAAGTGATTTTAATCACTACACAAACATTGTAAATTCCGTTTTTGGTAGAATAGACTCCATTTTGTGCAAGCCGAGGAGTCCTCGAGCTTGAGGAGAATTAGAACTAGCTACATATCAATTTTCATAATTTTTAGACTCTGTTTGAGCCCTCAAATAGGCTCTAGAACCTAATTTTTAACTAGGCCAGACACTAGGTCTAGACAAGACCAAGCTAGTTAGAAAACTATAAAAAGAGCTAGAGAGCTCATTTTTGAGGTTAGATTGTTTGTGAATTGAGCTTATGTAAGAGACTTTTTGACTAATGCAAAGAACTCCATTGTTCCTCTCCTTGTTCTTGCCTTGTGTGCGCGTGTGTGTGTATGTGTGTGCATGCTTGTGTGCTTCTCACTCACACACTTGTGCCTTCACTTGCTCATAGTCTTCATACTAGTCCTCACGTCTCCACGGATTGACAATTATGAGGTGAATCTTCTCACGTTGGTACTCACCATTGTGCTAGAGTAACACCAAATTTGGCGCCGTTGCCGGGGAGAGAGCTTCGAGGACGAGCGTGTGATGGTAAGACGTCGAGTTGAGACATTGGAGTTGTAGGTAATATCCTTCCTTCTCTTTATTTTTCTTCATTTTTTCCTTACTTTCGCATCACCATCATCACCATCATCATCCCCACCATCTCCCACCTCCATCTCCATCTCCAAAAAAAATTTTAGTTTTTTGGTCATATTACACTCCCCACCTCATTTCCCTCATTTCATTGTGAGAGAGCGAGAGAGAGCTTGCATGCTATCTGTTTTTGGTGTGTTTTTGAGCTTTTGTTGCAGGAACTAGCTGTACCACCTTCTCCAGCAGTGTGCGCAGGTACGACAGACTCTGCACAGGTCCCGCGACGACGACCTCTGTCTGTCGCGACAGACAGAAAAACTTAATATTTTGTGAATGCGTGTTTGGCACGGTAACCTACACCATTAGAGCACTCCAAATCACTAGAAGTTTCTCAAAAATTTGCGTTTTTTTAGTCTATTGCGACAGACACCGTCTATCGCGACAGATAGAGACCCACGATAGACCACGTCTATCGCGAAAGACACCTGTCTATCGCGACAGACCAAAATTCCACGACAGATGCAGTCTATCGCGACAGACACCGTCTATCGCGACAGACCAAATCACGACAGACGACAGACAACGTCTATCGCGACAGACCACTCTATCGCGACAGACACCGTCTATCGCGACAGACCACTCTATCGTGACAGACACCGTCTATCGCGACAGACACCGTCTATCGCGACAGACAGCCCCCCATGATAGTTTGTGTCTATCGCGACAGACACCGTCTATCGCGATACACAGACATTTTCGGCAAAAATTAAGGGGTAAATTTTTTGGAAATTTAGGTTAAATTTTGGGCATATTTGCACTCTCAAATACTCACACACTTGCAAAGGCCTTAGAAAAATGCATTAAAACTCCTGAAAGGTTCTATTTGTCTGTTTAACCCCTTAAACCCTGAATGGTTATAACTTTTTCATACGAAATCCATTTTTTGAGCTCTAGGGCTTGTCGGAAAGCTCGTGGCATATCTTACACGCCCTCAACTGTTTTTTATAAGAATAATGCGTTGATTTTTAGATAGGATATTTGGAAGTTGACACACTGAGGGGTAGGAACACCAAGGGAGCTCTAGAGGAAATTTTTAGCAATACAAAAGGGGGAACAAGGGTCATTAAAAAAAGTGTCTGAAATAAATTGTCTGTCAATTGAAGGATCAACTTGAAGCTAAACTTGGGATTCTTACAGGATCATCGAGAGCTCGTGGAGAAAGCAAAGTAAGTGCCAAGGAGAACAAGCTCGGGAACGTGCTTCCTGGGTAGACCAGCATCGCCAGGAGGAGCGACTTGAGGTTGGAACATCACTTAACCCCCTCAGTCTATTCTTAGCATAGGCTAAGTGCGAGTAGTTGTTCTGATTGACTAGGGGTACGATAGGAACACTCAAGTTTGAAGAGCCCTTAATTTCTCAAGTGCAAGGGTAGGAAAAATTGTAGTCAAGGGATAACTTAAAGGAAAAGAACTTAAACTAAGCAGACGCAGAACATCAAGTACGACCCACGAAAGTGCTCTTGATGACGCTTAACTAAAAACAAGAAAACACATCCAAAGGAACTTAAAAGGAACAAGTGACTGGTACCAAAGAATCAGCAACATACAAAGGGCATATGAACCTTAGGTCAGGTAGACACCTAGGGAGAGACAGACAAAGTCTTAAATCTTCAGAGGCTAGTGTCAATCATACTACGAGGTCTTGGGCCCAGCAGTTGAGCCATCATTCGTATTACCCTAGTTCTGAGACTAGCGAGTCTGAGATGTCCCACGGTATGGAGAGACCTACAGGAAGTTCTGGGGTGCCATATTTACATAGGGTGGAAGGCCCTTACAAGATGCAACTCGAGTACCTTAGGACCAACCGATTAGGTGCTAGCATCTATGAGGACGGCCTAGGAAGAGCGGTGGTCCAGATTAAAAACCCTGACCAATCCATTGGACTAGAGCGCCCAGCTGTCAAGTTTGAAAATGGAGCATACTTGGACAAGGAAGGGACAATATATGTAGTCACCAGTCATCCCGATAGGACAGATGAATTTGGGAATGTGGTCCCGGAAACGGACTTAGGTGACCTAGAGCAAGGAAACATGGGCGAAGAACCTAGAACCCCCGAGGCAAATCTGTTCTCACGAGGATTATCACACCAGAGTGGATTCCCCAAGATAATAAGAGCATAGATCTCCTCTTGAATCGAGAGACGGATGAAGCCTTTTGGAGATATAGACCTAGTCAACCGAGTGAGGTAGGAACAATCATGATATATGAGTTCAACGATCCTGATATTCCAGGAAGAGTGACCTACTTAGATCACTCTTCTGAGAGGATCTTTGGGGTTACAGAAAATGATAGGCATGCTTACACTTGGAAAGGAGAATTTATCTTCCCCCAACCAAGATCGAATGTGCCCTTTGGTCGCCAAGGAGCTGGAACATCTCAAGCTCAGGGGACTCAAAGAGAAAGGAGTCGAGAGAGACCTGAGGTAAGCTTTGCCAACTCTTGGGGAAGAGAGAGAACGAGAATGAACACGAATAGAGGGGAACCTGAGGGACATAGAGCCCCAGGGAACCGAAGAAATGCCGATGATTTCCCTTTGCCAAGACCAAGAGAGCACACGAGGACCTTGAGACCGACCCAGCTAGTTAAGTCCATGAAAAACTACTTCGATGGCACTGGAGACCCCTACGATCATGTAGCCGAGTTTAAGCAAGTCTTGAGAGTTGAACAAGTTGAAGACCTGTTCACGCAGTACAATGCCTTTGGTTTAACCCTTAGGAACACCGCCCTGACATGGTTTCAGCCACTAAACGAGAGGCAGTTTAGAAGCATAGATCAACTTTTAGAGGCATTCATTATCGAATTCTCTAAAAGTGGCATAAGGCATAATACTTCCTCATTGATATACAGCTTCAAGCAGACCCCGCAAGAGACTGTGAGACTTGCAGGAAGAAGATTTAGGCAATATCTTGAGCGATGTCCTGGTCTTGAGTTACCCACAGCCGCTAAGCAAGTGGCTTTATTCTTGGATGGATTGCTAAGTACCAAATTGAGATCATATGTGTACTTGAAGGACCCCCAGACTATAGAAGAATGTGTACGCATGTGCATCGATATTGAGGATAACCTAGGGGAGGAGTTAGAGCTATCCAAAATCTACAAAGATTCAGATAGTACCTCTAGCCTCTCTTCCTCATAATCCACATCAATTGAGGAACTTGCGGAAAAAGTAGCTCAAAAACTAGGCGTCTCTAGTAAACAAATTCCTAGATTTGCCCCAGTAAAGAGGTGCTATACTTGCGGTGGTGACCATATGGCAAACGCATGTCCCATCACGGCTCAACCCCAAGTGAACCCTAGCAGCCAATATTGCACCATAGAGCGAAGGTACACAAATCACTCAGCACAGGACTGCCCATACAATAAGCAAGCGGTTAGGCAAACCTACCCTCAGCCATACCCTCAACAAGGCAGATACCAGAGTCAATATTCACCACAACAGTATATTAGGCCTCAGCAAAATTACCAACCGCAATATCAGGCCCAACTGAGACCCCAGCCAGTGCTAGCACAGCAACCACCTGCTCCTACTAATGTGATTCCGGTCAAGTATGCTGTTGTAGAAGAAAACCCGAATAGAGCGATAGTCCCAATAACACCATTAATCTCAGAAAGTGATCCCAGTGACCATAGCTTTGATTCTACACATGTTGATAGTCCCCAGGCTTACTACATGCAGTCTCCTGAACATGGTGAGTCTTACTACAATGAGGAACCGAGTGAACCTATTTGGGAGCCTGAATATGCTAATGTCATGTACACAAACCCCAACTCTAGACCTCAACCTAGGCAGATACGACCCCCTTTTCCTAGAGGAACTTGCTTCAGATGCCAGTGTGATCACCTCATACGTGATTGCCCCATGCCTGCACCTACACAACCCCAATCAGTGACGATCCAAGGCTTTTGCCAGGAGTGCGGAAAGGAACATCTCTTACGAGATTTTCCCAAGAATCCCAGCAATATGCCAAAAATCACTCCGATTAATGTTATTGGGTTAGTGGTCAATTCCACAGGAAGTGTCACTTCCACTACACCAGTGCAGGTAATCACTAGAGCTCAAGCATTGCAGCAAAACCAAGGGGTAAGCCAGGAAAAGAGCCCAGATGCTAGCGATACTGAGAGCCAAAATAAGAAGAGAACAAGAGCTTGGAGAGATAGCCGTGAACGTATGAAAAGGCAATGGGCAAAGAAGACGAGTGAACTTGAGGAAAGTCTACGAGAAACCAAGGCCAAAATCATAGAGATCACATCTCAACCGCACTCTCACACATTCTCACCGCTACCATCCCATCACCCTCCATCCCTCCACCCTCTAATACACCCCACGTAACCCACCCACCACCCCGAGCAGGATCAGTATTAGCTGATCCCACTCCTGAAGACATAGACATGATGCTTAAAGCATATCAGGCCAGAATCCAAGAAGGGCCAAATGTAACGGATCATGACAAGTTCTACCCTAGAGCTGACCTAGAGATAGAAAGAACCAAGCTTTGCGCAAAAATGGTCGCATTCGCTCAGACTATGTTTGAAGCCAGTCGCCTTTTCAATTACTCGGGCTCAGCCAAGACGTAATTACACTTGGATGGACTTCTAGAGAAGTTAGAGGGCATAATTGCAAGATCTGCCAAGGAAGAAAAAAATCAAGAAAGAGATAAAGCAAGCAAAAACATGACCCATCCCCCACCGAAAGCTTATGTGCCCAATTCCACTAAACCAGACAACCCCCCCTCCCTAGAAAGAATAGAGAATCTAATTGCACAATCACAAAAGGAACCCGCCCCTCAACACCATGACAAGGCTAGTGAAAGAGCAGGTCTTCCTACCCAGAAAGCCTATGTGCCTGAAGCTTATGTGCCTAACTCCACTGAACCAGACACCTCTTCTTCTATGAATCAATACACACCAGAATTCTTGCGAGAGATTCAAGAAGAGAAATGGGCTAAGGAGAGTGAAGTTCCTCCTCCCATTGAACTTGTGGATGACACACACGATCAATTCCCACAAGACCTTCCTTCCATTTATGGAGAGCAGGAGAGTGCGCAATCTCAAGAAAGATTAGACTTCGAGTCTAATTCTTTACAAGAACTACCCCATTTCACAGGCCCATGGGAAGCAAAATCCACCTGTATGAGAGCACCTACAGTCATGGTAAGAAACGAAGATTCAGTCATACCTAGGAACACAGAGGTAGTGAAGAACACCAAAGTGCAGTGCAATCTCACTTTGGAAGAGTTGCTTAAGGTTAGACCAGAAGTGTGGAAACATGTAGCCAATCAAGTGCCCGAGATAGCAAAACCTCGTTCCCAGGTAGGATCCCAGAGAACAGTGCCAGAAATACCCTTAGACAAGATAGGAGACATGAGTGAGGGCGAAGAGGGAAACACATATCTCCCCATCACTCATCAGGGATACACAACCAAGGCCATCTTGGACTCAGGTGCAGGAGTTGCAATTGTTACCACTTCCTTATGGAAACGATGGGGCAAGCCAGCTCTCAGGCCAACGAGAACGAAATTGCAGATGGCTGACGAGCACATAGAAATACCCTTAGGACTACTCGAGGGGATAACTCTCACTACTTGTGGTGTAGAGTTTGAGCACACATTTGATATCTGTGACTTTAGCAAAAATCAAGCCTATGAGATGATTCTGGGAAGACCATTTATGCGGCAGTTGCAAGTGGTACAGGATTGGGGAACCAATTCCTTGTATTTGCAGCACTTAGGTGTTACAACCAAAGTCAATCTCAAGGATTACTCTCATAGAGATGTCCCTCCTATCCGATGGAACCCCATCCATAGAGCCAAAGATGATACGGAATCGGTGCATTCCCTAGGATCAAGATCCTCATGGATGCATGAAGACACTCACTTATGGATGTGTAAGGTAGCAGTAGAAGAAGAGAAGAGAGAAAAAGCCAGGGAGATAGGTGCAAAAGAAACCCATAGATCAATCCAAGACCTAGCCTATGCACCTGTAGTTTTTCCAGACGAAGAATTCGAACCTCACGGCTGGGCAGAAATTCTAGCAACCATGGATGTAGCCATCAATGAAGAACAATGGACACCTCATTGTGATGAGGATGGCGACATTTCAGTCTTCTCCATAGAGCCGATCATGGGAGAGGCAGTTTTAGAAGAGTGTGAACCTAGCCCTGATGCATTTGAGGATGCGAGCGACTCCGATCTAGAGTCAATCATTATGGATCCACCTTTTGCATCAGATGAGGAATACTTCTATGAAGTAGAATTTCAACCCCAGAAGCACGGAGAGCTTACAAAGGATGTAAGGCTAGCCACACATGTAACCTCTAAGGAAGAAGGAAAGGAAAGAAAGAAGAGAGAAGTCACACCAGAAGAGGAAGAATCTTTGTTTGAGGTCCCTGAAAATTTTAAGAAGTATGAGATAGATGAGAGGAGAGTCATGATTAGAATGCCTAAACGAGAGGCACAATCGGGAGAGGCCTATGATAACAAAGAAACCACCAAGAAAATAGTGGTAGCCATAGAAGAAGGAGAAGAGAGGTGCACTTACATAGGACATGACCTCACTGAGGAAGAAGAGCATGAGCTGATAGCCTTGCTAAGAGAATACAGAGATGTATTTTCTTGGAGTTACAAGGATTTGAAAGGAGTGGACCCGGACATATGCTCACATACGATTCCCATGACTACAGAGGCCAGACCCTCAAAACAAAAGCCATACACATACAATGACAACTATGCTGCCAAGATCAAAGAAGAGACAGACCACTTGATTGAAGCTGGATTTATCTATGAAATTGAGCACACTGAATGGGTATCCCCCATTGTGGTGGTGCCCAAGAAGAACGGCAAATTACGAGTATGCATTAACTTGAAGAAGGTTAACGCAGCCACGATCAGGGATAATTACCCGCTTCCTATCACTGAGCATCTATTAGAAAGGGTGGCAGGCAAGGAAGTGTACAGCTTCCTAGATGGGTTCTCTGGCTACAATCAAGTGGCCATTGCACCAGAAGATCAGCATAAAATGGCTTTTGCCACAGAGTGGGGTATATTCGCTTTTAGGGTAATGCCATTCGGGTTGACCAATGCTCCCGCAACCTTCCAAAGGCTGATGTGCCATGTATTTAAGGAGTTCCTGAGGAAGAACTTAGAAGTCTATGTGGATGATCTTTGTGCTCATTCCAACATTAGACAAACCCATATTCCTGAACTCAGACAAATCTTTGACAAATGTAGAGAATATCAAGTCTGCCTAAACCCAGAAAAATGTGTTTTTATGGTCAGGCAAGGCAAAATTCTAGGACACATAGTGTCAAAGAATGGCATATCTACGGATGAAGAGAAAGTAAGAGCTATAGCCGAATTACCTACGCCAAAGAATGTCAAGGAAGTACAAGCTTTCATGGGGCATTGTGGTTATTACCGACGATTTATACACATGTATGCCATCATTGCAAAGCCTCTGTACGGACTTCTGACAAACTTTGAGTGGACTGAGGAATGTGAGAATTCCTTCAATGAGGTTAAACGGCGATTATGTTCAGCACCAATCTTAACCACACCGGATTGGAATAAGCCTTTCCATGTTCATGTGGATGCATCCAATTATGCCACTGGATGTGTGCTTGCACAACCTACTGGTGAAGGTAATATGGATCTTCCAATTGCCTATGCTAGTAGACAATTGAATGCAGCTAAACGAAATTATACCACTACTGAGAGAGAAGGCTTAGGCATGGTATATGCAGTTAAGAAATTTAGACACTATTTACTTGCAAATAAGTTTAAATTTTTTACTGATCATCAGGCATTGCTATACCTCGTAAACAAGCCATGCAATACAAGAAGATTAGTAAGATGGTTTCTCTTGCTAATGGAATATGATTTTGAGATTGTGGTAAGGAAAGGGAAGACTCATTTGAGAGCAGATCACCTTTCTAGGCTCACATCAGGAGAAGCCCCACAAGGAGTGTCAGATGACCTTCTTGATGCTTACTTGTTTAATTTGGAAGTGGTGCCATAGTGGGCTAAGCCATTGGTACCAGTGTTGACATACGAACCTAACCACCCAGTAATAAACACACAAGATAGAGAGGTAGTAAAAGCCCAAAAGTATCACATCATGGCAAGAAGTATGTACAAGCACACAGATCAAGGGATCTTGGCTTGTTGTGTGGAAGAGGATGAGTACGCTAAATGGTTGCAATTAGCACATGTAGGTGCGTTAGAGCAACACTACTCAAAGCAACAAACCTTACAGACATTAAGGAGACTCGGAGTGCATTGGCCGACTATGGAGGCTGATGTCCAAAAGTTGTGCAAGGAATGCCCAATCTGCTGCACTAAACCACCTGTGGAACATGCCACTCTTTATCAAGTGTCCATAGTGCCAGATTGGAGTGAACCTCTAGTATCCTTCTTAAGGACGAGAACATTCCCTCCAGACATGACTCTGGCTAGGCAAAGGAGTTTAGAACAAGAAGCCCAGGATTATTCACTCATTGGTGACAATCTATACAAGCGTGGTAAAGATGGTTACCTGAGACTATGTGTCCATGAGAGTGAATATCTCAAAATCTTGGATACTGCTCACCAAGGTGTAGCAGGGGGACACTTTGGACCAGATCGGGTAATCAAGGCAATACTATTTGCAGGCTTTTGGTGGCCAACCCTTCACATGGATGCACATACCTATGTGAAACGGTGTGATGTTTGTCAGAGAACTCAGTACCCTATACGCAAGGATGAGATGCCACTGAAGCCTATGATGGGCGGACGTGCGTTCTCTAAATGGGGAATAGACTTTGTTGGTCCTATTAATCCCCCAGCTAAAGGTTCACATGCTGAATATATCATCGTGGCCACAGACTATCTAACCAAGTGGGTAGAAGCGAAAGCTACTACAAAAAGTGATGCTCAAACAACAGCAAAGTTCTTATTTGAAAATGTATTCACGAGGTACGGATTGCCAATAGAGTTGGTGAGTGATAGAGGCACACACTTCTTGAATGAAGTCATAGAAAACCTTCTCCAAGAATTCTTGGTGATACATAAGAAATCGGCCCCCTATCATCCACAAGCTAATGGCCAGGCTGAGAGCACTAATAAGATCTTATGCAATGTGCTGACTAAACTAGTGAACAATAAACGCTCTGATTGGGACAAACAGCTACACCATGTTGTTTGGGCATACCGGGTTGCCTATAAAACGGTACTCCAAGCCACCCCCTTTCAGATGGTATTTGGCCAAAATTTTGTGCTACCCCTGGACTTTTTGATACCTACATTGAAGGTAGCACAAGAGCATGACTGGACAGGCCATGAACTCTCCTCTCGAATCTTTGATCTTGAACGTCTAGGCGAAACACGATTGAGAGCTGCAGCAGGAATCTATGCAGCGAAGAAGAGGCAAAAGGCATATTTTGATACACATGTGAAGGATAAAGGCTTGAAAGCACGCGACCTAGTCCTAGTCTACACATTGAAGCAGCATGCACGGAAATTAGAGAAAAGAGGTTACGGGCCAATGATTATCAATAGAATCTCCACAAGTGGCACAGTTCAACTAGCCACTTTAGAGGGCGATATTCTACCAAGTTACATAAGTGGATGCAGAGTCAAGTTATATCAGGAACCCCTTACTGAAGAGATGCTAAATCGACTCAACACTGCCAAGAAACGTAAAGAAGAAGAGAAACGAATTAGAAGAGAAGCACAGGCAGAAGCTTTAGAACGCATCCGACGAATGAAATTGAGGAGACAAGGCACAGACCCACCTATGCTTGACACTCAAGAATCTGTAGGCTATCCTATGGCCATGTGCGAGACTTCAGGTGGGCATTCCCATAGAATAATCGACCGACGGCCTTTTGTAACCCTAGGAGTAGGACAAGGAAAGGGTGCAAAGATTGTAAGAGCTTTGATTGACTCAGGTGCATCCACTAGTGCTGTCAAGTTGTCTTACTGTCAAGAATTGAAATTAACTGTCGATCCTATAGAAGCATATCTCATAGGATTGGGAGGTGTGGAAACTCCTTGCATGGGCGAGGTGGATCTTCCCATCTCCATTCAAGACGAAGTGATGACAGTCAAAGTACTAGTGTGTCAAGATGAGGACCTCACTGAGCCTCTTGTCTTGGGTCAGGACTTGATCTATGATCATGCAGTCAACCTCAACCTAAGAAGTGGACTTCTTCAGGTATGGGTAGATCATAGCCGAATTACAATTGAATTGGAAAATGAGGCACTCAAGGAACTAGGCAAGGCACAAACTCCTGGTCCTTCCAGGGGCGCACATGAAGTTGACAATGCTATTTTTGTCCAAAACTATATGATGCAAAAAGAGGCTAATCTCAACAACGGAGCCAGGGAGAGGATGGAACTCCCTTCTTTTCCAAAGACCAGAAGGTTGCAACAACCCACGGCAGATCAAATACAGAAGAAGCAGAACACTACCGATACTAAATGCCAAAAAAAGGAGCAAAGCAGATTGTTTCAGCCATGGAAGCAAGTATGGAGGCGAAAAGGTGAATACCCTGTTCAGACCAGGCCGACCCCACGGCCAAAACCTCTTATTAGTAGTCAACAACATGACACTAATGAGAAGTCCTTCATTAATTCTTCTGCGAAGGTGAAGTCTATTTGGGTACCCAAGAAGTCAATGAAGGCCAGCCCACAATCACGACAAATCTGGGTGCCCAAGGCTTGCTTGCGGGCTCAAATAGCTACACCAAGGCCGCAACCGGTACAACATGTCTCACTCACTCGAACATCTGAGGCCCAGTCTTATGCATCACGCACGGACACATATTCTTCCATGAGCACTAGTAGAATCACTTGTAAATGGGTCCCTAAAAAGCCTCATCTTCAAGCAGATACCCCTATCAAACTCTTCAGAGTCTCCACAAAATCAAGATCAAAGCCCATCCACTGCATTTGGCAACCTAAAACTTGTAACAAACCCTCGGACCCCAGTTGTAAATCCATGCCCACCTACTAACTACGTCACTCTCACGCTACATCATTCCACTTAGTTCTTAGGTCCAACCAATTCCTAACTACACACACAAGCACCGAGCACTTATTAACCTACTAATCTCTCCCGAACCTCATGATAATGTTGTAATGGGGACAAAAACGGTTCTAACTTGTCCTTTACAATGTTAACACATGTTTCTATATTCTCACAGAATCAGGAGGCAAGAAGTAACATGGCAGAAGCGACAGGTCCGAGCTCACAAGTAGGAATACTTACTGCAGGAATCGATGTGGATAGTCTACCTGTGGATGTGCCACCAATTGAAAAGGTCAACAAGGACACCTAGAAGAAGAAGGAGCATATGAAGAGGAGACCACTGAAGCCCCAGCCTATACAGCAGAACTCCGAAGGTCGTATCAAATTATGGAACGAGTGCGATCGCAACAACTGCTCACCGAACAGAGCAGTAGAGTACTCATGACTCAGCTGTTGGAAGAAGCAGGAGTTGACTCAGAATATAGTGAAGGTCTCTTATTGATGGCAGAAACATATGGGGTAGTAGAAGCAGTGCGGACCGCCATTAGGAGGTCTCCAGATCAATATGATCCACGAAGATTCCAGACACGACCACGCTCAGGTAAGAATATCCAGATCCCCATTACAACGACAGAAGGGCCAATTATTACATCCGAACCCATCAGGACAACCTCCCAAGCAACAGAAACGGCTAGCCAAGAGCACCCAGTCACCCATGAGGAATCCACCGAGCCACTACCACCCACACCCCCACCATCGCCTCCTAGAGCAGAAACCGTGGAAATCACCTCGACCACTCAACCCACCGAACCAACCTTCATCTTCCGTACTCCCATCTCTAGTTCAACCCTATTCTCCACCTCTGATAACCCAATCTATGAAGCAACCCCCATCACTACACAATCCACCGAATCGCTCATAGAGCCTGCCCTAGGACAACCATCCCCCATGCCCTCAGCCATAGGTCATCCTGACCCTAGATCCATATTCATGGGTTTCCCTGCTACCACGCAACCCTTCATGCCCTCCTCAACTCTACAACCTCAACCCCCGACCTCCATCTCTCCACTTCTCCAATCCCTCCATAACTTCCTTGCTAGAACTTTTCAACCCAGGTCTCAACCATTCCCTTTATTTTCAGCTCCCCACCCCACTTCTCATCTATTCACCACTTTCACACACACACCACCTACCATTCCAATGTATATGGTAGACCCCACACTCACACCCACTCCTGAAAGTATGGACATTTCACCACCCACGGCACCTCCCCCTCCCCCCACGCTTCCACCTCCTCCCATTCCCCCTCCACCAATTTCACCCACACACACGTCTTCAATAGACACATCATTCACTCTTCCCCTTCCCCAATTCCCTTCCCATGCATCTTCCATTGTAAACACCACCCCCTCATCTATAGAAAATGCATTGGACACCATGCTAGCTTGTATATCAAACTTAAGGACAGATTACAATCAGCTCCAGCAACAGAATGAACGCCTGCAAGAGCACTCGGAGACACTACAACACCGCCTTGCTGCACTAGAGGAGGAAAATGCTCGCCTCCACACACAATTCCAAACTCTCCAAGAGGCTCATAGCATATTGGAGGTACAGTTACAGAACACAAATCAGGAAGCAATACAAGTGGTAGAAGGTCATCTACGGACAGAGCTGGAACGCAATTCAAAGCTTCAGCGAAATATGGCCCTACTCAAGCGACATCTTGCTGCCGCTCATGAAGAGAATCGACGCCTGCACTTACAAAATCAGGAAAACCTAGTAGCAGCTATCGAAAGCACACCTGGGGCACCCATCAGCCCATCAAAGTTTCAAGTAGTGACCCCCGACAATATCAAGATCATATTGGAAGACTATGCCATGCTGCTTGAAGCACATGACCTGCTATCAGAGGAATTGGGTCAACTGAAGCAGAAACACCAAAAAGAAACAACAGCAGCCTCTCAAACCACCTCCTCCGCGGCTTCACTTCTCACAGACTCAAAGGCCTTAAAATATCTCCAGAAACAGGTCACCGAATTGCAAGCACGTCTACTACAATATGAGAGACCACCTTCCCCTCCAGAGGCTCCCACCAACGAAGAAGTAGTACAAATTCCTGTGGAACAGACATTTGAAGAAGAATACGACCCACAACCCTTCCCAGGAGGCCAACAAACGGAAGAAGCTCAGGACACATTCAAAGCACCACGGCCTCCATGGCTACGTCAAGTGGAGGAAATCGGGAGTTCTCACGAAGAGCGCACAGTAGTGCAAAATCAGGCCATGAGGGTCATAGAGGAAACTGTGCTACAATCTGCTTACTTCAAGAACCTGTCATCGAGACGCCTTATCCTCTCATCTGAACTCCAATACAGGCCTTATTATATTATCCTGGCTGATTATAATGCAGAAATACAGAGAGTCACGGGTAAGATTCCTACCTTTGCTACCCAATTTCAACCTGAAGACCTTCCTCGAGAGGTGCAAAAAGGCAAAATTCGTCAACCCACCTGGCGGCAGAAACTTCTAGAGACATATCCAGAAATGCTACGCACATGGAACAACGCGCCTTTACATCTCCTATACAATCCATGCTACGATCCAGTTCCACATCGTAGGTCTTGGAAGGCATTCAATATCAAAGTGCAGAACAACGCGCAATGCAAGGAATGGCTAAACTACCCGTACATTGCGCCACCACAGGGACCACCGTCGGTAGCATACATGATGGGAACAATTCAACATTGGATGCCACGATTGAAGCCCATGCCAGATGTGGCAGCTCAAATGATGCTTAAGATTTTAGATATGATGCAGGTAGTCCTAAAAACCTTTAGAAATGCAGCCGCACCACAGGTACGTCTACCGGGGTTTACCAATGGAAATTATGATTTGGTGTATGACATGAGCACCACCCCCAGTATTCGTGTGGCTTACGCCTGGCATGCACGCATCAAATACCTCCCTGCATGTTACAAACAGACCTTCGAAGAAATGTTCAGATCAGGTTTCTAGGTGTATCACTCGGAGATCTTGGCACCGAAGCCAACACACCTGCTCCATCTCTTTGCTTGTGAACAAGCAATGTACTTTGAGTACTACACCACACCACAACCAGAGGTCCCTGGCGCAATAAATTGGGATGCATTGGAAGCTGATCTAGCAAGAGGCTTAAGGATAGGAGAACACGAACTTGCCACCAATGTCATCCAATACTATATCGACCACCCGATAGAACAGAGGTCTGTCAGGGGCGACAGACACTAGGAAGGGGGGCGTGTTGGCATACAAGTCAGATGAAGAGCATACTAGCGCAACGGAGGAGTCATGCACAATACGGCAACAAGGCCCAATCATTTTTTCCATGGACCATTTACAACTCAAGTGATTTTAATCACTACACAAACATTGTAAATTCCGTTTTTGGTAGAATAGACTCCATTTTGTGCAAGCCGAGGAGTCCTCGAGCTTGAGGAGTATTAGAACTAGCTACATATCAATTTTCATAATTTTTAGACTCTGTTTGAGCCCTTAAATAGGCTCTAGAACCTAATTTTTAACTAGGCCGGACATTAGGTCTGGACAAGACCAAGCTAGTTAGAAAACTATAAAAAGAGCTAGAGAGCTCATTTTTGAGGTTAGATTGTTTGTGAATTGAGCTTATGTAAGAGACCTTTTGACTAATGCAAAGAACTCCATTGTTCCTCTCCTTGTTCTTGCCTTGTGTGCGCGTGTGTGTGTATGTGTGTGCATGCTTGTGTGCTTCTCACTCACACACTTGTGCCTTCACTTGCTCATAGTCTTCATACTAGTCCTCACGTCTCCACGGATTGACAATTATGAGGTGAATCTTCTCACGTTGGTACTCACCATTGTGCTAGAGTGACATGGGGCTGGAATTCCTCGTTTGGAAATACTATAGGTGCATAAGCAGGGTCTTTAAGGGTTTGTGGATGTCGTTATGAACCTAAGGTCCTGGCTTCTAACCGTTCTTCCTCTTGTTTTGCTACGTTACACATCCATAGATGAGTATCTTCGTGCAACCATGGTGGGTCTAATTCTAATGTGTACCGACTCTATTTCTTCCTATGTCTTATGGATGGTATTCCATTGTATTGGGGGTACATCATGATGGGAATAATCTTTGAGATTGACTTTGGTTGTTACTCCTAAATGTTGCAAGTACAAAGAATTAGTTCCCCAATCTTGTACAATTTGCAACTGGCGCATGAATGGTGGTCCTAAAATCATCTCGTAAGCGTGATTTTTCCCAAAACCACAAATGGTGAAAGTATGTTCAAACTGTACACCACATGTGGTGAGAGATATGCCTTCTAGTAAGACTAATGGCTTTTCTATATGTTCGTCAGCCATTTGTAGCTTCATCCTGGTGGGTCTTAATGTTGGCTTACCCCAACGTTCCCATAAAGCAGTGGTAGCGATGGCTACTCTGGCTCCTCAATCTAAGATGGCTTTGGTGGTGTAGCCCTTATGGGTTTTTGGAAGATAGGTATTACCTTCCTCTCCCTCGCTCACATCTCGGATTCTTCCCACTAGTACATCTAGTACCTTTTGGTATGATCCTATCTAGGAGGGAGCAATAGCGATCTTAGGGAATTGGTTTGCTACATGCTTCCACCATTCTGGTTTAATCTTCAACAATTCTTCTAGAGTGAGATGACATTGTACTTTGGTGTTCTTTATCACTTCCATGTTTCTAGGGATCACTGATCCTTCATTCCTCAGTATTATAGTGGGTTCTCTCATGCTGATAGAATTGGTTTCCCAAGATCCTATGAACTGAGGTAATTCTTGCAAAGAATTGGATTCAAAATCCATTTGTTCACTCACTTGCTCTTCCTCTACATCGTCATAGATAGAGGGTATGTCTTGGGGAAATTGTTCCTGCAAGTCTTCTATATCTTGAATAGGAGGATGGGTTTCTTGCTCTTGTCTCCATTTCTCTTCTTGGATTTCTCTTAGAAAGCCTTGTAAATACTTGTGTATGGAAGAGAGGTTGTCTCCCACCTCGATATTTTGCACTTGGGACAGGGATGGTGCACTCCCTTCTTGTGTCCCAAGAACATTAGGGTTCTTCTGTAGATTCCTCTTCTTATTTCTAGCAATCGAGTATTCTAACCTCTCCAGTAGTCCTTGAAAGTGTAATTCAGGTTTTTCCATGTTGTTCCAATTAATATAACGAGAGGCTTTGAACATAGCTTGTGTTAATTCTACCATCTTCATGCAAAGTTTAGTTCTCTCAATTTCTAAGTCTACTCTTGGATAGTTCTTACTCCATTGAGCTACCTGGGGTCCTTCTTTTAATCCGCCTAATATGCTCAAAGCATCATGTCTAGGTTTTCAGGTATGGGTTCAGCTAGAACTGATCCTGGTCTCTGAGCTAGGTTCTCCCGATTAGATTCTTGCAAAGTCAATTCAAGGATTTTGCCTCTAGATTCCTTTAAACTTCCTTCCAACTTATCTATTTTCTTACTCCACTTCCTTTTGATTCTCTCTCGTGAATCCTTCCAAGTTTTAGTATTTCTACTGCTAGATTCTCCAACTTCACTAGTCTTGGCTATCTTTTCATGATTAGGCTTTTGATTATGTGCCAGCGCTTGGGCTCTTGTTATAGCTTGAATAGGCACATATGTCGGGTTGGATTCACGTGAGTTATGCACAATTCCTATCACATTAATGGGTGTCACTTTTGAGGCATTAACGGGGTTCTTTTGACAATCTCTCATGACATGCTCTTTACCCATTCAACACAAAAACCTTGTATGTTATAGTATTGTGATTGTCCTGCTATCGGAGGATGTGGGCAATCCATTATGAAATGGTCTCCTTGGCACCTAAAGCATGGTCCTTTAGGGCCCTGTGGTCTTGGCTGTCTCAATTGGGGTCGTGGGTTAGGGTTCGTATACATGACATCAGCATAGTCAAGCTCCAAACTGGGTTCCAGGTGTGGACTATCATATTGATATGTTTCCATATGTTCTGGAGACTCCGTGTAATAAGTGAGTGGGCTATCTACATGGGTGGAATCAAAACTGTTAGAATTGGGATCACTTTCTATGATCAGGGATGACGAAGGCACTAATGCTCTATTGAGGTTCTCTTCTGCATTAGTGTACTTGATTGAGATTACATTAGCTTGGGGTGGTGGCTACTGAGCTAAAATGGGTTGAGGTCTCTATTGAGTCTCATAAGGGTAATTATGTGGAGGCATATAGTAATGAGGTTGAGCATTGTATTGACATTGATACCTATTTGGTTGGGGGTATGCTTGTGGGTAGTTCTATCGCACTACTTGTTTGTTGTATGGTCAATCTTGTGTTGTATGATTTGTGTATTCTCTTTCAATTGTACAATATTGGCCACTATGGTTGGCTTGAGGTTGTGTTACATTGGGGCACACGTTTTCCATATGATCACCACCACAAGTGTAACAACATTTGTTTGTTGTTAACCTAGGCATCTGTTTGCTAGAGACTCCTAGTTTTTAGGCCACTTTTTCTGCTAGGTCTTCAATTGAGCTAGAGATTTTTGAGGATGATTGAGATGAGATATCAGAGTCCTTATAAAACTTTGAATCCTCAATGTCTATACATATCCTTACACATTGCTCTAGTGTTCTGGGTTCCTTCAGATAGACATAGGAGCCAACTTTAGAGCTCAAGAGGCCATCTAAAAACAATGACACTTGCTTGGCTTGTGAGGGTAGTTCATGCATTGGGCATCTCTTGACATATTGTCTAAACCTACGTCCTGCAAGTCTGACTGTTTCCTGAGGGGTCTATTTGAAGTTGTGAATCAACGAAGAAGTATCATGTCTCATTCCACTTTTAGAGAATTCTGTGATGAATGTGTAACAAGTGATGAATATCCATAAATTGCCTTTGTTGCAATGGTTGAAACCAAGTTAAAGTTATATTCTTTAGCATGAGTCCAAGGGCATTGTATTGTGTGAACATGTCTTCTACTTGCTCTACGCACAATACCTGCTTAAATTCGGAAACATGGTCATAGGGATCTCCTATACCCATCAATGTAATTTTTCATGGACTTTACTAATTGAGTGGGTCTTAGTATCCTTGGATGTTCACGTGGTCTAGATAGAGGAAAGTCATCTCTACCACCTCGTATTCTTGGTTCTCTTTGTCTTTCCAATCTATCGGTGTCCATCGCGGGTATATCTCTCCCTATGGGATGGGTGAAACTCACTTCTGGCCTTTCTTTGTTCTTCTCTCTTTCAGTACCATGAGCTATGGATGTCCCGACACCCTGGTGATTAGTGTTTATATTTGCTCATGATGGGGGGAATGCTAACTCGCCTCTCCATGTATAGGCATGGCTTGCATGGTTTGACACTACAAATACTCATTCTGAAGTGTTGTCCAAGTATACCACCTTTCCAGGTGTATCAGGGTCCTTGAATTTGTAAATCGTAATGGAGCCTATCTCACTAGGTTGTTCCATTCTGTATCTCCAAAATGCTTTGTTAGTGTCCTTGTTTTGGAACAATTCAATGCTTCTATTATCCTGAGGGATCCATTTTGCGTTTAGTACTCTTGTCAGTACATATTTCCCTCGAGGTGTCCTATGTTCATCCCCTAATGGTTCTTTTCCTTCGGTTCTTACTTCCACCTCGGGACTAACTACACCAAACTCATTGGTATGATTAGGTTGATTACTTATGATGTACATTGTACCTTCTTTGTCTATGTAAGCATCTCTCTGAAATTTCACCACTGGACATTCCAATCCAATGGGTTGGTCAAGATTATGCAACTAAACCACTGATCTTCGCAAACCATCCTCATAGATGTGAGCACCTAAGGGGTTGGTTCAGACATATTCTAATTGGGTTCTCTAGGGTCCTTCGTGTCTTTCTAAGTATGCTACGCTTAACTCTTCTTTTGGTCTTTTCGTGCTATAAGCCATTTTTGACTCACTAGTATCTGAACCTAACTTGTAAGGGTAACTATTCAATTGTTGTGCCCACGAACATGCAATAGTTCCTACACTTGCTTTCGATGATCTAAGGCTTCGTCGATCTGACTTACCTATGTGCTTGCCCGATCTAAGTTTCATGAATTTCCTCACTAAATCACTCAAAACACACTTTGATTGTCAATGTTCCTTTGTTCTCAGTCACTTGTCTTGTTTTTGATTCCTTTAGGTTCTTTTCATGTTTCAATGTACACGTCAGGAATCGACTTTTTGTTTTGTACTTGCATTCTCGTTCTGTTGAATTTAAGTTCTTTTCTTTAGGGTTTTTGTATCACACGCTTTTATCTTACTCTTGGACTTGAGAAAATTAAGTCTCTTGGACTTGATGCATTCCTATCGCAATCCTAATTTAATCCACAAGGCTATACGTTTAGCCTAAGATAATAATTGACTGAGGGGGTTGAGTATTCTTCCAACCTCGAGTTAGCTTCTTTGAAATCCCTGATGCCAAAGAAGTCACGCTTCCCAAGCCTTGTGTACTTCACCTACCATGCTTTGATTGCGCTTAGATAGCTCTTGTTAGACCTATGAAAATCCAAAGTTTAGACCAATTCTTAAATTGATGATCAAACACTTTGATATATACACCTTTAAGGGTCCCTTTTCCTTTGGCTAAAATTTCTCAAATGCCCACTTGCTTTCTTAGTCCCATAGATGGGTCAACCTCAATTTGTCCTATATAAATATCAACACGTTACTCTTACAAAAAACAATTGAGGTCGTGTCAAACTCGGAAAGAGCTTTCTAACGAGCCTTAGAGTTCAAAAAACGGACTTCAAATGAAATTTTTTATGGACGTTCAGGCTCTCTGGGGTCAAAATGGTAGTCAGTATTTTCTTTAAATATGAGCTCCAATATGCCTAATCACTCAAAAATGCACTCAAAATAAGCCTTATATTTGCAAAAAATCAAAACCCTAATTTGGTGTTTCAGGTAGACAATCGCAGTGGTCTGAGGTAATCGCGATGGTCTGGGATTGTTGTGATGGTCCAATTGAACTATCACGATGGTATGGAGCCGTCGCGATTGTTCGAGGGCGCGAGGTGTTGTGATGGTCCAAAAAATGAGTCGTCGTGATGGTCTGGCTAACCAGAAGTAACGATGGCGTGAGCCCATCAGGATGGTCAACGGTCAACGAAACCATGTCGATGGCATGAGCCCATCACGATGGTAATGAGGCATTGTGATGGTCTAAAATTTGAAGAGTCCCGATGGCATACCTATATCGTCATGATGGTCTAGAGGACATGTGGCAAGGTGGGTTGTGGCGATGACATGAGTCAATCGCAATGGCATGGGCTCGTCGAGATCATCGCGATGGTCAGTGACCATCGCGATGGTCCAAGTGAACTGTCCTGATGGTGTAAGACCGTCACGATGGTTCGTTTAAGCCATCACGATGGCATGAGCCAATCGCGATGGTGCGACATAATCATGATGGCGTGAGCCCATCGCAATGGTCCACCAAAATACAAATTTTCAAGATGCATCTGTGGATTTGTGTGTGCGCAAGTGTGCTCTAAGCCATGGAATAGGCCCTTACCAAAAATTCCGAGTTTCTCAGACCATCGCGATGGTCCAAGGGCTTTGGCAAAAATGGCAGAAAGTTTGCGTTTTTGACCTTTTGGAGCTCTCCTGTTGTTCTGGAACAATGTACCTGCAAGAAAACTCAAAAAAACACACACCAATGCAAAATCAAAAGCTCTCTCTCTCGCATGTGCAAATGAGGAAAATGACAAGGATAGGTGGATATGGTGAAATTTCTTATTTTTTTGGTGTGGAAGAAGATGATCAGTGGTGAAGGAGGTGTGGGGAGGAGATGAAAAACTCAAAAAACTACTCAAAAACAACAACAACAACTGAAATTTTTACCTTTCAATGCCGATTCTTGTTATACTCTTACCATCATGCATTCGTCCTAGACTCGATCCCCAGCAACGGCGCCAAATTTGTTGTTGCTCTAGCACATGGTAAGCACCACATTAAGAAGCTCCACCTCTTTAATGTCAATCCGCGAAAAAGATAGGAGTTATATGAAGATCGTGAATGCAAGATGTAGTGAGAGTAAAGGTGAGAAGCATGGAGATGCACACATACATATAAGAGACAAGCAAGACACAATGAAAGATAGGAAATAGACTCTATTGCTCAAGATCACTATTAGAAGCTCAAAATCACACTAACTCATACAATCCAATACTAGCTAACCTAAAAAATGAGCTCTCTAGCTGTTTTTATAGATTCTCGACTAGTTTGACTGGTTTCACATTTAGTGTCCCACATAGTTAAAAAATAGGTTCTCGGCACTATTTGGAGGTCTAAACAAGATCTAAAAATAGTCAAAATTGGTATTCTTGTTCTACCAAAGCTCCTCAAGCTCAAGGACTCGGCTTGCACAATATGGAGCTACTAATTACAAAAGTGGGTGTTTCTATGATACATATGGTACAAAAGTGATGAAGATCACTATTTGGTGTTTTGAAAAAGTAACATCAATTATATTTCTTTGAGAAAAATTGACTGCATGGCTCCCCAAGACTCTTTGTAGTCTACCTTTACACGCTACCTCTACGTATGTGCCTTTGGCTACTGCCAACACCCTCGATGACTCAATATGTGTTTTGGTCGCCTCTACTTTTTTGTTTTCAATCAATTATTTTGTTCTTATTTCTTTTAAACTCTTATCTTGTCTTAATGTATACATTGGGAATCATCTTTTTTGTTCTCTATTTAAGTTCTTGTACCATTGACATTAAGTTCTTCTCTTTAGGGTTTTTGTGATTGCAATCTCTCAGCTTACTCTTGGACTTGAACAAATTAGTGCTCTTGCAACTGGATCATTCCTATCGCAATCCTATTTCAATCAACAATGCTACTCGCACTTAGCCTAAGCTAACAATTGATCGAAGGGGTTGAGAATTCTTCCAACCTCAAGTTAGATTCCTTGAATGCTCTAGTGCCCAAGAAGATGTGCTTCCCAAGCCTTGCTTGATCTGCTCTCTGCCTTGCTTGATCTGCTCTCTACCTTGCTTTGGATGCCCTGGGATGGTTCCAACTGGACCTATTAAGATCAAGAGTTTAGATCAATCTTTAACCTTAGTGAAGAGCCACTTTGATTTACACACCTTAGGAGTCCTTTCTGTTCTCAAATAATCCTCTAAAATGCCCAAAAAGTTAACCCTAAAGTTTTGTGTTTGGGTCAGATAGTCATGGTCTGCAAAGTTGCAATGATGAGGGACAATCATGATGGTCTTAGACTGTCGTGATGGTTCGCCGAAAACGAGTCGTCGCAATGGTCACTATGTGTACGTAGTCATGATGGTGTAATCTATCAAGTCGTCGCGATGGCCCGAGGTAAGCAAGCCATCATGATGGTCTAAGTCAAACGAGCCATCGTGATAGCATGAGCCAATCGCAATGGTGTAGCCAATCGTCGTGATGGCATGAGCCAATCGCGATGGTTCAAAGTCAAGTGGACTGTCGCGATGGCATGAGCCAATCACGATGGTCTAAAGACACAATGGTCCAAATACACGATGGTCCAAAGACACGATGGTCTTGAGGTGTCTGGATGCGTGAGCCAATCGGGATGGTGTAGAGTGGGTGTGATCATCACAATGATGCACCTATATAGTCATGATGACATTACACCTTCATGATGGTCCCTGACCATTGTGATGGCATGGACCATCGCGATGGTTTGGTCACATCGTGATGGCATGATCCCATCGCAATGATGATGCCTCCTCGTGATGGCATGAGCCAATCATGATGGTTCACCAAAATGGAAATTTATGAGATGTGTCTATAGATTACCCTGTGTGCAAGGGTGCCCTACACCGTACCGTGCCTATGACATATTCCAAAAAAGTCAAAGTTCTCAAACCATTGCGATGGGTTGAGACACATGATAAAAATGGGAAAAAGTACACTTTTGCTCAAGAGCTCTCTCTCTCTCTCTCTCTCTCTCTCTCTCTCTCTCTCCCTCCCTCCCTCCCTCCCTCCCTCCCTCCCTCCCTCCCTCCCTCCCTCCCTCCCTCCCTCCCTCCCTCCCTCCCTCCCTCCCTCCCTCCCTCCCTCCCTCCCTCCCTCCCTCTCTCTCTCTCTCTCTCTCTCTCTCTCTCTCTCTCTCTCTCTCTCTCTCTCTCTCTCTCTCTCTCTCTCTCTCTCTCTCTCTCTCTCTCTCTCTCTCGCATGTGCAAATGAGAAGAATGGAGCAAATAGGTGAATATGCTCAATTTTTTTATTTTTTTGGGATGCGAGAAGATGATGTGGGGGTGATGGAGGAGTTTAGGGAAGGTGAAAAACATCATCCTAGAACTCGTCCCCGGCAACGATGCCGAATTTGGTGTTGTTCTAGACTAGAATAAGCACCTCTTCAAGAAGCTCCACCTCCTTAATGTCAATCTGCGGAAGAGATAGGAGTGATATGAAGATCATGAACAGATGAGGTGAGTGAAGGTGATGGTGAGAAGCATGTGAATGCACACACACACATACATGCACAAACACACATGGTAGAGACAAGAGAGAAGCAATGCAAGGTCATGAACAAGCTCTATTACTCAAGAACACTTTTACAAGCTCAAAACAAGCTCTAATATCCAACAAGCTAACCTCAAAAATAAGCTTTCTAGCTCTTTTTATAGTTTGTAGACTAGCTTTGGCTGATTTCGAACCTAGTGTCTGGCATAGTCAAAAATTAGGTTCTCCTAGTCATTTGGAGTTCCAAATGAGATCTAAAAATAACCAAAGATGGTATTATCGTTCTACCTAGGCTCCTAAAGCTTGAGGACTCTTTGGCTTGCAAAAACTCGAGCTCCTAAATACAAAATTGGGTGTTTTATGGTACATATGTTACAAGAGTGATGAAAATCACTAGTTGAAGTTTTGAAGAAATTATCATAAAGCATATTTCTTGAAAAAAATGAAATGTTTGGCCCCTACAACTCACTGCATTCCCACCCTTACATGCTACCTTTGCATCGATGCTTGTGGCTACTGTCGGATGCACTACCAACACCTATTGAGAATGGTCACCCTTTTCATTATATCTCCTAAATAGAGATACATCTCATCTTGATATTTTCTAAACACTATTTGGAGGTGTTAGCAAATGTTACAAACAAAAATCATCCAAATTGAGTAAATGAGCTAAGAGAATCAGTCCGCTTTATGTGACATGGTCTCTGGTCATTTCATAAATTCTAGAGGCTGCACTTTCATGTGTAGAGATTATTAGAACTATCAAATGATCTCTAAAATTATTAAAAATTATTGTCAACAATGCTAATCTATTGAGCTTTCATAATCAACAAAAATCATGCAATTCAGATCCATGAATAAAGAGAAATGCACTTTCTAATAGGCCTATGTCACTTGTTTCAGGCCATGGCCACTTACTAAAATACCGTGATGTCGAAAATTGACTGTATCTCAAAAAGTTGAAAAGTACTACCCTGTTAAGTTCTACTAAACTTGTAGCAGACTTTGAGAGGCTTATACTCGAGAACCAAAACCTGTGTATATCTTTGGCACAAAAAGACAAAATAGCTTGCATAAGCACTGTGATAGTGCGTTCAAAGGCCAAAACGATCTCAAATCACGAATTCGGCAGCATAGAATGAAGCCATTTTGATATCCTCATCACCCTGAGTATGCACATCAAATTTCATGTGATTCTGATATTGTGACTGGAGGAGTGTCAATGATGCCCTAGATGAAGTGGTGACCTGCTCTAATACCAATTATTGGAGTTAGACGTCTGCGGAGGCATGCAAACAGCACAAGGAAGAAGGAGAAGCTTGGAGCACAATACACAATATTGAATGTATTACCAGTAGAATATACAAAGATAAGTAACCCATTAAGGCTATAGGCATATATACAAGCCAGGGAAGAAAAACCTCCTAAAGAGGGAAAAAAATACCCCGGCGGTCCTAGTGTGTTCACACACATCACTACCTAAATATATCAATAGAGAGAGAGCAAGACACTTGCACAGTATATGTGCAGATAAGCAAGATGTGTAAGGAGAGTGACAAAGGGTGCTAAGAATTATGTAGAGAGATTGCACAGAGAGCAACTAGGAGAGAAACTAATGTGGAACAAAAGACCATTAAGGAGGTGTTGCACGTCGACAAAAAGTGGCCCTCCCTTCAACTTATTGGAAGCTTTAGTGCAATGTGTGCACAAGGGCAAGCTACTAGACAAAGTGAAGGATCGGCACAGAGGAGGTTGACTGCACTAGTCATTGTGGTATTTTGGTACACTTGTGTATGTGCTCTTGGGCTTAAGTGTTATTGTCTAGAGAGAATTTGTCTCGTTCTAGAAAAACCTATTGTATTCTTTATGATTAATCAAGACATAGAGGTTTTCGTGTAATCGTTTGTCTTCTTCTTCTCCATTCTCTCCTACAAACACTTAAAGCACCTTTCAACTAAAGAATCCCCCAATGTAGTTGATGAATTATTGGACTAAAATTTCCAACACTGTAGCAGTGTGCATAGATTCATCCCAATAACAATGAGGTATATTTTTTTCAGCCATCAAGGCTTTTATTACTTCTTCAATTTGTGTGTTTTTACATTTAACAACACCATTCTATTGTGGTGTGCACATGCATGAAACTTTCCTTCGAATTCCATGACTCTTTATAAAAGTACTAAATTCATTTGATATGTATTCACCTCCTCTATCAGATTTTAAAGTTTGAATATAATTCCCTTTCTACTTTTCACCATAGCCTTGAAATTCTAAAAGTGAGTAAACATCTCAATCTTCTCCTTCATGAAGTATACCCATGTCTTTCATGTATGGTCATTGATGAATGTGACATAAAACCTACAACCTACCATGGATGTGGTCTTTACAAAACCCCAAAAAATTGTTTTCAATATCTCTAGCACATTCTCATTAACATGCTTGTCATAAGGAAATGTTATTGATTGTTTACCAAATTGACTTGCTTTGCATACCTTAATCTTAAATTTTGTTAATCCATTGGCAACCTTCTTTTGCATGTCCAATTTGTTTGATATTTCTCTATATCAATAATAACAACTCCACATTTTGCAAATATGGTTGCATTCATTTCAATACTTTTCACATTCAAGGCAAGCATCCTATCCACTTTTTTCTCTTTTATGATTAGCCTTCCAATCTTCTTATACTCTTCTACATATAAACCATCTGAATTGAACCTGACTTGTAATCCTTGGCCAACCATTTGTCCAACAAAAACTAGGTTCCTTGTTATTAAGAACATGCAATACATCAAAATAATGTTTTACCTTCCCATCCTGCATGAATATTTCTATGTTTCCTATATGCTTGATAGGATGTGATGTATCATCTGTTGATATATTTTGGTAGTGATGTGTGTGAACACACTAGGACCGCCGGGGCACTTTTTTCCCTCTTTAGGAGGTTTTTTACCCCTGGCTTGTATATATGCCTATAGCCCTAATGGGTTACTTATCTTTGTACATTATGATGGTAATACTAATAGTATTGTGTGTTGTGCTCCAAGCTTCTCCTTCTTCCTTGTGCTTTTCACGTGCTTCTATAGACGTCTAACTCCAACAATTGGTATCAGAGTAGGTCGTTGCTTCATCTAGGGCATCGTCGACACCCCTCCAGTCTTAGTCTCAAAATCCCATGAAATTTGGTGAGCATACTTGATGTGATTAGGAGATCAAAAGGACTTCGCTTTATGGTGCCAAAATTGCGATCTGAGATCATTTCGGCCTCCAAACGCACTATCACAATGCTCATGTAGGCTATTTTGTCTTTTTGTTCCAAAGAAATATATAGGTTTTGATTCGCCAGTATAAGCATCTTGAAATTTTCTACAAGTTTAGCAAAACTCGACAAGGTAGTTCTATTCAATTTTTTGAGATACAGTCAATTTTTTGCATCAGGGTATTTTAGTTAGTGGCCATGGCTGAAAGCAGTGATGTATTCCATATATTGGATGTTGAGGATAAGTTGGATGGTACAAATTACCCATTATGGGCTTATATGATACGTCATGTATTGGTCGCAAAAGGACAGTGGAATATTGTGCAGGGTGTTGAAAAATATCATATTACACCTACAAATATAAGTACTAAAGTTGATGTTGATGGCTTCGAAGATAGTGATATTCTACAAATTCCTATTTGTGTTGCAGTTCATGTTGCACCTACTGTAGAGAAAATTCATTGGGATGGCAGAGATGCTCATGCACATGCATTTTGATAGCCTTGTCTGTCAATCGTGCCATTATTCCTCACATTCACTCTTGAAGAACAACTAAAGATGCTTGGGATACACTTACCACATTGTACTAGGCTAGGAATGAGGCTTATGTTATTGCGGTTTTGATCCATCTTCTCATGAGCAGTGCATGTCTGCAGTAGACTCAGATGTTTGGTATTTTGATAGTGCGGCAACTAAACATATTACCTCGCAACGCAATCTTCACTTCACTCGAGTCTGCCCCTACAGGGAATACTATCACATGCACCAATAACTCCTCTTATCCTATCATGAGAGTTGGTAAGATCATTCTGCCTCTGCTGATGGTAGTTCTTTCACATTGTCGGATGCTCTATTTGTGCCAGGGACCAAGGAGAATCTGTTATCAGTTTCAACTTTAACCAAGATTGGCTTGGTTGTGAAATTTGTTGATGACAGATGTACATTTCATGATCTATCAAATGGTGACGTGATTATTGCTTCTGGCACTTTATGTCATGGGTTGTATAAGCTCATAGACTATGAAAATTTTGTGAATGATTGAGCATGTGCAGTACATTATTCTCACACTATGTCAGATGCAAAGCTTTGGCATGCACACTTTGGTCATCTAAATTTTGTTAGTTTGCTATGCCTGCAAAAATCTGAAATGGTGTCCTCTTTGCCCAAACTTGAGGCATCTGGTAAACATGTATGTGAAGGCTTTATTTTGGGCAAAATGCAGTATTCCTCCTTCCCAAAAGATGGTTCAGTTTGAGCTACTTAGAAATTGCAGCTTGTTCATAGTGATGTATGTGGTCCTATGAAGACACCGTCTTTTGGAAACTATCTTTACTTCGTGACTTTCATCAATGATTTTTCCATGCATGCATGGGTATATCCATTGAAGGCAAAGTCCGAAGTGTTTGTGTGCTTCAAACAGTTTTTGGTTTTGGGTGAAAATTTATCGACATGTAAAATGGGCACCCTTCGTTCTGAATGGGGGAGAGTATATGTCTTCTTACTCAATTCTCGCTTAACATGGGATAAAACATCAGTGTATAGTGCCATATACACCTCAATAGAATGGATTTGTTGAACGGAAGAACATGTCACTCATGGAGATGGCGAGGTGTATGGTCAAGAGTCGGGCTTTACCACATAGTTTCTAGCTTGAGGCTATCATGTGTGCAGCATATGTACTTAATAAGCGTCCCACTAAAGCACTCTAGTCTATCAATCCATATGAGCCTTGGCATGATCGCAAGCCATCTATTGCTCATCTGTGTGTTTTTGGTTGTTTGGCATATGCATTAGTGCCTGAACAACAACGCAAAAAATTGGATGATAAAGCAGTGAAATGTATTTTTGTTGGATAGAGTTTTGAAAGCAAAGACTATCCTCTGTATTATACACAGACTAAACGCATTTTGGTAAGCCGTGATGTTTTTGTGGAAGATGTTATTCAGCCATTACTTTCATGTACTAAGAAGACATCTATTAGCTCCAAAGACATGTATGATATTTTGCTGCCTCTTTTTATAGGTGGAGAGTCTAATACTGGTCCTAATGAGGCAACTTCTCAACCTTTGTAGGTTTCATATGATGATGCAAATCATTCCATTTTTTACATAGATTTACATGATGCCCTTGTTGATGAGAGAACTGATATCGAGGAGGCAAAAACTAGGCCAAAATGGCTGGTGCAGAGTTTATGTGACAACAAATTAGATGCACCTCTATCATATCGTACTCAGTCAGGCTCTCATAATGCCTCATTTGCATCAGATTGCTATGCTATGGCTGCCTCTAGCCTCTGTGATGAGAATGAGTCTGTTTTATTTGATGAAGCACAAAATTCTGAAAATTGGATGGTTGCCATGCAATGTGAATATGATGTTATAATGAAGAATGGTACCTGCTCTTTATGTGACTTGCCTCATGGCAAGAAGGCCATTGGCACTAAGTGGGTATACAAGCTGAAGTATAAGCCTGATGGAATAGTTAACAGATATAAGGCTAGGCTTGTTGCAAAGGGTTATGTGCAAGAAAGAGGCATTGATTTTGATGAGACCTTTGCACCTACATGACGAATGACTATTGTTCTTAGCATCTATGCACTTTCAACTCATCATGGTTGGAATGTGTTGGTGCATTTTACCCAAGCCTACATGCTTGATATGCTTGATATTATCCTCATTTGTAAGTCACATGTGTAGTCATGTGAACACCTCTTGTAAAAGAGTACATTTTATCTCTTGTAATTGTGAAAAAGAAAAAAGAAAAGGATGGCTTACCTCATCCATGATGTAAAAGCAAATTCGTGGCTCTAACTACCTAAAACCATGAATTTTTGAGCTAAGGGAATATCTCCTAACTTTGGGGATCACTTTTAGGTGGAGCCATTCAAATTCAAATTCAAAACTCCCTCCAAGAATAGCTATAAAAAGAGCAAGAAGGAAGAGGCGATTAGCAAGCCTTGTACATGACCACTTCATGTCATTTTGTAGAGATTGAAGAGCTTAATCCATAGCTCTATCATTCTACTCCCATTGTGCAAATATTCATTGCCAATGTGGTTGTAATCATAAGTGAATCTATACATTTATCATCATCTACTTCTCTGTTTTGTTCTCTGCTATACTCACTCAGAGCAGTAACTTCAGAAGGTCATATCTCGAGTTCTACTCAATATTTTTCAGTGTTTTAACGTGCGTTGAAAAGCTCTTACTGCCTACTTTCTGCATATAAATCTTCAAGGTCATTGGATATACAGATTTGGAGATATCTGCATTTTACTGCTCACTGGTCTATCTCTGCAGAGTCCCAAGAATGGTGGCATGTTCCAAAAATTGATGAAACTTGTTCTCAGTGCTCAGTCCATCATTTGAAGTGTTTTAACTTGGATTGGGAAGCTTGCTAAGTCTATTTTCTATGCCCAAAAGGAATTTGTCTAATTCCCATCAGGTTGAAAGCACTGTTCATTTTTTCCAGCAAGTGTATGTCAAAAAATAGCAAGTTTTGGGAGCTAGTCATTTCGCAACTAGTTTGTCTTGACTTAAACTTTTGGGATACATGTTCCAAAGTACTTGGCTGATATTTTGGTGGATTAAGGAAGCACAAAGGGTCTACTAATCAACTCTGAAGTCTTAGTTGGCTGGTGTGAAGCTGGTTGTAGCGGCACCTACTCATCTTTGGATTGCATCCACCATCTCTCTTCACAGTGGTATCAGAGCATAGTCAAGCAACATGGGAGATGGATTTTCATCAACAATTGACAAATTGGATCGACACAACTACCCGGCATGGTCTCTAAGGATGGAGGCTTACCTTCAAGGGAGGAATCTATATGGATTCATATCCGGAGATGAAGCAATGCCAACCATGAGGAACAAAGGGCAACCATCACATGAAGAAGTGGAAGGACTTTCAAATTGGTGTTCGAAGGATGCACTTGCAAGGTCATATATTCTAAACTCAATCTCTGATTTTCTTTTACCTCATGTCAAGGGATGCAAGACACCAAGAGAGACCTGGAATGCACTTGCTTCTTTCTTCTCTTCCAACACTCGAGCAAGGAAGAACCAATTGTGGATGGAGTTCACAACAATGAAGAAAAGCCCGAAGCAAAATGTGACTGATTATGTCACAAAGATGAAGGAGATTTCTGACCAACTTGGAAGCATTGGAGAGGTAATTGAAGAGGAGAAAATCATTAGACAAATCATAAATGGAATCAAAGCAGATGACAAGTGGGAGTCATTCACAACAGCCATGGATTTATACATGGATATGCATGTACCCGACCTCAACACACTCATGGGCCAACTCTTCACTCATGAAGCAAAAATTAGCAAAGGTGGTGAGTCCTCAAGAGGTAATCAAACTTCTACCTTATATTCCGATAAAGCTAAGGTCAAGGACAAGTCAAAGAATAGGAAGAATGAAGATCAAGGTAGCTCTTTCCAAGCAAACTTTGCAGGTAGAGGAAGAGCTAGAGGAAAAGGCAGAGGTGGAAAGCAAGGCAGGGGGAGATTCCAATCATCTCAACCTTGCAATATATGTGGCTTATCTAATCATACTACTTAAGAATGTTTTAGGAACCCGAGGAACTCAAGAGGAAGAGGATTCAATAGAGGTGGATATGGATCAAATAGAGGCAGGTACAATGGAAGCTACAACAATAACTACTACAACAATTACAACAACAACTATCAAAGTGGCCATAGAGGAAGAAGAGATTACAATAACTATGTAGAGGACCAAAGTCAAGAAGATTCATTATTGATTATGAATCTATCAATGAAGAATGGTAAGGATGATGATCACATATTTTACATTGATTCGGGATGCTCAAACCATGTAGCAGGAAATGTGGCTTTACTTTCTGATTTGGAAGATCCTCATAACAAGCATGAAGTGCAGACAGGAGATGACACAAAGCACTCAGTGGAGAAGATACGTAATGTGAAGACATCAGATGGGAATATGAACCTCTTAAGCAAAGTCTTGTATGTCCCTACAATTACCAAAAATTGAATAAGTGTTGGACAGATTGTTGAAAAAGGATTGCAGGTTAGATTCAATCGATTTGGATCATATGTTGAAGACCCAAGGCAAGGCTTTCGAAGGATTGCCAAAGGAGAAAAGACAGGAACGCTATTCACTTTTAAAGTGGAAGATACAAAGAACATAGCTTTGTTTAGCTATGGATCTCAAACTCTAACAGAGTTGGAGATATGGCACAAAAGGCTTGCTCACATTAGTGAGAGGACACTCAAACAGATTTGCAGGGACCAAAGTGTACTTGGTTTGCCTAATATCACAAGGCAACACATGATTTATAAGTGTGAAGCTTGTCAACTCGGCAAGGCTCATAGACAACCTTTCAATAAGAAAGGATATATGTATCAAAATCCTTTGGATAGTGCACACGGATGTGTGGGGTCCAAGTAAGGAGCCATCTATATCAGGCTCAAGATATTATGTGTCTTTCATAGATGATTGTAGCAGGTGGACCATTCTATTTTTCATGAAGCATAAGGATGAAGTGTTTAATTGCTTTAAGAAGTATATTGCTCTTGTTGAAAACCAAACAGGTAGGAGTTTGAAACAACTCAGATCAGATGGTGGAGGAGAATACTTCTCTTCTGAATTTGATGCCTTCTTGCATGAAAGAGGCATTAAAAGGGAAGTCACTACAAGGTATACACTCGAACTCAATGGTGTAGCAAAGAGCAGGAACAGAGCTATTATCGAAGCTGCAAGGTCCATGCTCAACGAAAAGGGATTGCCAAACTACCTATGGGCAGAGGCTGTGTCTACAGCCACATATCTCATAAATAGACTTCCATCTAAGTCACTAGATGGAACCACTCCATATGAAGTGTGGAATGGAAGAAGACCTAGTCTAGAGCATTGTAAAATCTGTGGATGCTTAGCCTATCCTCACATTCCTTCTCAAGTAAGAGGGAAATTGGATCCGAAGGCAGAGAAGTGTGTATTCATTGGTTATGATCAAAACCAAAAAGGATATAGATTGTACAATCCAACCAATAAAGGATTTTTTGTGAGTAGAGATATAATTTTTGATGAAAACAAATCATGGTTTGATGATGACAGGAAAGTGAAGCTGCCATATGACTTGGATGAAGATTTTCCATCACTTCAACCAAAGGAGCCAAAGAAGATTGAAGAAAGTGATTCGGAGATTGACCTAGAAGACTTGGAAAGACTAAAGCTATGGAAGAACAAAGGTAAAGCAAAGATGCAGGATGCTACATATGGACGTGAGAGCTCACATCAACCACTTAGAAGGTCTTCAAGGGAGAAGAAGAAACCTGAGAGGTTTGGTTATGATACTTCTATGGTCACCAAGCACTCAATCTACATTGCAAAGGATTCAACCAATGAAGAGCCTACCACATACGAAGAAGCACAAAGCAAGAAAGCTTGGAGAGATTCAATGGATGAAGAAATGGAAGCCTTGAAGAAGAATGACACTTGGGAGCTTGTACCTAACAAGCCATCTATGAAGTTAATTGGATCTCGATGGATATACAAAATCAAGAGGAATCCAGATGGAAGTATAAATAGACACAAAGCAATGTTAGTTGCTAAAGGGTTTGCTCAAACCCATGGTATTGATTATGAGGAGACTTTCTCTCCTATTGCAAAAATGCCTACAATTAGGGTCCTCATTAGTCTTGCTGCATCTAGAAATTGGAAGCTCTATCAACTTGATGTAAAGAATGCTTTCTTGAATGGATGGATTTCGGAGGAAGTGTATATGGCACAACCTCCTGGATATGAGGATACACATTATCCTAACTATGTATGCAAACTAAAGAAAGCTTTGTATGGATTGAAGCAAGCTCCAAGAGCTTGGAATTTCAGATTGGTGACTTATTTGCAGGACCAAGGATTCAAAGCTAGCAAGGCGGATACCTCTTTGTTCATAAAGAGGAATGGATTTGAAGTGATCTATTTATGTGTGTATGTTGATGATATTATTATCACAGGCAATGATCTTGAAGGAATCAAACAGGTAAAGAGTCAAATGAAGGAGGAGTTCAAAATAAGTGACCTCGGAGCACTCACTTATTTTCTTGGATTGGAGTTAAGCTACACAGATTCAGGTATATACATAACACAAAGGAAGTATGTCCATGACATGCTCGTCAAGTTCAAGATGGAAAATACCAAGTGTGCAGGTACACCTATGGAGCAAAATCATAAGCTTAGTGCTTATGAAGGAGAGCCAATTGAAGACATCACAAGCTATCAAAGCTTGGTTGGAAGTTTGAACTATGCAACACTCACAAGGGTGGATATATGCTATAGTGTTAGCATATTGAGTCAGTTTATGCATAAGCCGAGAAGACCACATATGGAAGCGGCCAAGAGAGTCCTCAAGTACGTATAGGGGACCATGAATGAAGGTTTGTTTTATTTATATACTTCAGATATTGAGCTAAAGGTCCACTCAGATGCAGATTGGGCCAGATCTAGAGATGATAGAAGAAGCACATCCGGGTATATATCATTTGCAGGTTCAAAAATCATTTCTTGGTCATCGAAGAAGCAACCAACCATGGCATTATCTTCTACCAAAGCCGAATATAGAGGTTTGGCTAATGCAACTCAAGAAATCATGTGGTTAAAGTCTTTGTACATAGATCTTGGACTTCATTCTTCAACACCTCACATTTTTGGTGACAACACAAGCTCACTACATCTAGCAGCTAATGCGGTATAACATGCTAGAGCCAAGCATATTAAAGTCCACTACCATTATGTAACGGAGAAGCTAATGAGCAAGGATATTCAACTATCCTATGTCTCTACAGATACGCAATGTGCAGACGTTGACTAAAGCTCTTGATGGTACAAAGTTAAGTAGATTCAAGCTGATGATTGGCTTGCAAGAAATCAACAACAATTGAAGACTTATTTGGAAGCCAAGCATGCTAGGCTTGAGGGGGAGTTGTTGATGCATTTTACCCAAGCCTACATGCTTGATATGCTTGATATTATCCTCATTTGTAAGTCACATGTGTAGTCATGTGAACACCTCTTGTAAAAGAGTACATTTTATCTCTTGTAATTGTGAAAAAGAAAAAAGAAAAAGGATGGCTTACCTCATCCATGATGTAAAAGCAAATTCGTGGCTCTAACTACCTAAAACCACGAATTTTTGAGCTGAGGGAATATCTCCTAACTTTGGGGATCACTTTTAGGTGGAGCCATTAAAATTCGAATTCAAAACTCCCTCCAAGAATAGCTATAAAAAGAGCAAGAAGGAAGAGGCGATTAGCAAGCCTTGTACATGACCACTTCATGTCATTTTGTAGAGATTGAAGAGCTTAATCCATAGCTCTATCATTCTACTCCCATTGTGCAAATATTCATTGCTAATGTGGTTGTAATCATAAGTGAATCTATACATTTATCATCATCTACTTCTCTGTTTTGTTCTCTGCTATACTCACTCAGAGCAGTAACTTCAGGTCATATCTCGAGTTCTACTCAACAGTTTTCAGTGTTTTAACGTGCCTTGAAAAGCTCTTACTGTCTACTTTCTGCATATAAATCTTCAAGGTCATTGGATATACAGATTTGGAGATATCTGCATTTTACTGCTCACTGGTCTATCTCTGTAGAGTCCCGAGAATGATGGGCATGTTCCAGAAATTGATGAAACTTGTTCTCAGTGCTCAGTCCATCATTTGAAGTGTTTTAACTTGGAGTGGGAAGCTTGCTAAGTCTATTTTCTATGCCCAAAAGGAATTTGTCTAATTCCTATCAGGTTGAGATCACTGTTCATTTTTTCTAGCAGGTGTATGTCCAAAAATAGCAAGTTTTTGGAGCTAGTCATTTCGCAACTAGTTTGTCTTGACTTAAACTTTTGGGATACATGTTCCAAAGTACTTGGCTGATATTTTGGTGGATTTAGGAAGCACAAAGGGTCTACTAATCAACTTTGAAGTCTCAGTTGGCTGGTGTGAAGCTAGTTGTAGCGGCACCTACTCATCTTTGGATTGCATCCACCATCTCTCTTCACAGAATGTACATGAATTGGACATTAAAACAACCTTTCTGAATGGTGACTTGCATGAGAAGTGTATGTTTTTCAGCCCCATGGCTTTGTGAAGAAAGGGCATGAAAACCAGATGTGCATGTTGAAGCAGACATTATATGGTTTAAAGCAAGCACCACGTGCTTTGTATGAAAAGATACATGCCTATCTGATTGCACATGGTTTTGAGAACAGTCCAACTAAGAGCACCTTATATGTTAAGCATGCAAATGATGTGCTTTTGATCATTGTTATGTATGTTGATGACATGTTGCTCACTGGTCCTCATGAGAAGCATATTGTTGATTTTAAGTCTGATTCGCATGCCTCATTTGAGATGTCTGATTTGGGATATTCGCATCATTATTTGGGCATTCAATTTATGCAATTTGATGGGGGAATAGCTTTGTGTCAAACAAAATATATTGACACATTATTGCAGTGTTTTGGCCTTGTGGACTATAAGCCTATTGCCACTCCTATGGAGACAGGTTTATGATTGAGTCTTCATGATGCTAGAGATGCATTTGACGTTGTTCTCTATCAGTAGGTTGTTGGATGCTTGATTTACTTATGCATTACTTGGCTAGATATTCAGTTTGTTGTCTCACAGATGAGCTTTCTTTGGATAATTTTTGTGCCCTCTTTGACTCCTACCTTGAATTATCATCTACCTCCTGCATCAGTTTGTTGTTGAATGTGTTCCTAGTTATTGTTTCCTCTTCCACCTCTGAAGCCATCCTCAGCTCTTCCTCTACCAAAGTAGAATACCTACTCAAATCCAACTTTTCCTTGGGAGTTTGAATCTTCACCAAGGTTCTTTTCTTCAATTATTGACATGGACGCAAGATGAGCAAAATTTAGAATATTGTCCCTAGTCTAATTAAAAGTTTTGAATCACGTCTTTGCAGCTCCTAAACTATGAAGGCACACTTCAACCTTATCATCATCATCTACATTGACACGAATAGATGCAAGTGACTCATATATATTTTTTATTTTTAAGATGCAATCACTTATCGGCATGCTCTTTTTCTCAAGTGTATGATTCCACTCTTCATATGCTCTTAATTGGTCCGGAGTCTGATTTCTCTCTGATAATTATGAGGGTTTTAATTGTCTCCTTTGATGTACTTTTAGTAGCCTTTTCCCATCAAGAAATTCTTCATTCTAAATCTCCAAGCATGGAAGTTATTCTTGTCCAACTTAATGCTCGTAAGTTGACTCATTCCGTCACCATTTGTCTTTTTCAAAACAATTTATAATACCGCAAAAACAATAGAAGTAATACCTCTGCTTGAACACTATCACACTATGACTTGACAATTTGTACTAAAAAAAACATAGTTTTTGTACATCAATAGTGCATAAAATTGCTTGAAATTGTCCGAAAATATTCGGGAGATGTGGAATAGAACGCAATTTACAATTTTTCCAATCAAACTTTTTTAGTGGAATCTACCTTGCGAGGTCCGAAAAGAGGCCAAAAATAGCTCTGAAACAAAAATCTAAGAAAAATAAGTGACCCTAAAAGAATAACTCTCAAAAATGATTTGGCACCTTCTACTTGCACACCAAATTTCGTAGCAATCTGAGATCATTTTTTGGACTGTGCATTCTCCACGCTTTCTCACGAATTCTTCATTATCAAGCTTTTTCAAAAGCTCTCTACGACCACACTAGCTCTAATACCATGTCAAGATAAAAAGAGATAAAAAAGAGAGCTCTCACACACACGTACACAAGGAGATCTTCACACACAAATTGAGGCAAGGAAAAATTATCTTTTTCTACTTCTTCTATTACATAAATAGAACACACAAGGATGACCTAATACAACAATACAATCAATACAATAATATAAAGAGGAATACATAAAGAAAAGCATGATGTGTGCAAACGAGTGAGTTGGCAAGAAAACAAATGTTCCATCACTCTCGATAGATAAATCCAATGAAGCTCAAGGACCAATGTGACGAGGTTTTTGCTAAACTGAACTCTTATTTGCAAATTGGACTTATCAAATCTAAAAAATTGGAGGTATTTATGATCAAGTTTTCTGCTACTCTTGTTGGTCTTATTGGTGGTGTATCTAGATTTGTCCGTGGTCGCATGCACGCATTCACACTTGAACATATATGCCAATCTTTCACTATTTCTCTGAAGAAAAAAAGGTGCACTAACCAATGAGGATCATCAACGCATTATTTTGGAGTTCGTTACTAAAAGGTGGGATAATGCCTTCTATCAAGACATGATCCTTCTATCAAGACATGGTTTCTAGCTTTGTATGCTCATTTGCTTTATGTCTACCCACATATATATTAACCTATTCCGTTCTCATTTATGTTAAGAAAAAGAATAAGATGCAGGCTTTCAAAAACCATCCTCACGGCACGATGGTCATCCAAGGTCGATGGCTCATTCTTGGCCCCATTTTTTGTTATTTTACTACTTGAGCTCTTAGGGTGTTAAGAGTACGATCATCTTTTCGATGGCGAAGGACCTGCTGATGGCTCCTAACTAGTCTATTGATACTAATAGTCTAAAACTTGAATCTCTTAACTACTTGCTATTAAACCAACGAAGACAACTCAACATTGTTTAAGTTATCTTCAACAATTCGCACAAAATGGCTTTTATACTTTTTATGCTATAAGCTGTGACAAGAAGAAACATCCATGCGTGACTATTCAAGCACTTAACTGTGACAAGAAGACATCCATGCGTGACTATTCAAACACTTAACTGAACTCTTGAGGAGGAGACTCAAGCTTCAGACCGTCCGTGCAAAAGCTCCTCCATAGATCAAGATGGAGGGGCTTGTACGGCAGGCGGAAACCCATTACCTTTTACTCAGTTTATTTCATTCTATACCCAACAAAAAAGATCCCAAAATTGTTAGGACACAAGTTATTGATGTTCGGTCTCTCGTATTATCATTCTCATTATTTATGGTAGGAGAAAAGGCACAGAGTCCATCGGATGAGGCAATGGTGCGCTACGTGCGTATTCTCAAATATAAAAAGGATGCCAAGCAGGAACAAGGACCAAAAGAAAGGACCATGCCTACCCATTTTACAGCTGCATTTTGTGTCGGGTTCCAATAAAGAAAAATTCCTTCCTTCTACGGACTCGAGAAGAAAGCAATACACCATATACCTACTTTCTTCTATCTTTTGTTCTCTTGAGTCGTTAACTTTCACCTAGAAAAATCAGTACTCAATGGGGGATCTTTCTTTCTTTGTTTGGGCTAACAAACAGGCCAAATCCATAAACAATAAAGAAGCAGACATCAAAACTTACCTCCCGGCTATAGAGCCAATATGGAGGTCTACAACACGACAGAAGACGACCTCCAGAGGATGGATGTCACATACCACTAACCCTCACCAAAATGATAGAGGCAGCTTCGCCGTTGGAGGTGAACTCATCGTTAACAGAGCCACTCATTCTAAAGCCCTAGGGAATATCCTCTATTGAAAGAGCATAATTTGCCTTGGAACTATGGTACAAATGTTATTTACTTCCTCAAAAAATACCATAGCAATCATGATAAATGCCAAGAATGATAAATAAATCTTGAATCCTATTTCAGAACTCAATTGAATAACCCAATCCGCACTGAACTAGCCGATCTCTATACACTAACCAAACACCCCTTGGCCAAATAATAGCTACAGACTCCCATCTAAACACCCCTTGGCCAAATAATAGCTACAGACTCCCATCTAGATATAGATATCCTAATAAGGTGGAGACGAACAACATCCCCCTTCTGCTTCTTGTTCAATCCCCTTCTACCTCTTGTTCAATGAAATCAATTCAAGCTAAGGTCCACTATATTCTCAAGCCAAAATGGTGACCGCAAATACGTTAGACCATCAACATGATGGTACAGAGAGCCACGATCCACCAGTGCAGACTCCTCATAGCCTCGGACAATGAGGAAAATGTCTACTTTGATGTTTGGCTGCACAAATCGACTATAGACATACAATATACTATACACCAGCAAAAAGAAGTTTAGCAAACATCAAATCCGGCCTTCATCTGGCTGTTTCGCTTGCCGTGGCTTCAGAAACGACTAATCCTCATAAAAACTGGGAAGGGATGCTTAGAAACACTACGATTATCAGTTGAATGCCTGGCTTTTCAAACAGGGAGCTTGTCCTGATAGGGCTTCGTTGAAAATCTAAAACAAGACGTGAGATGAAAGTGGCTACATCGGACTCTATTGATGTATTTGGGGATTCCGTTTTCTTAATTCCGCAGAATAACAATACCGCAGAACACACCAACAGAGTTAAAAATGAGCGTAGATCCTTCACACGAAAAGCAAAAGCAAATGAAATGGTGTAGAGCAAGGTCAGACAAGAAACAATATGACACCAAAGCTTTTAGAATTAGTTGTTACAGGCGAGATTTACAGAAATTAAACAGCCTCACAATGGAGACGATGAGATCCCCTGTGAAGGGGTTAGGATTGATTAGGGATTCAAACAAGAAGAGGAATACCGGACAGAATGTCCACTGTTTCCTCAGCTTATATACAAAATGACACACACTATTCTAAAAGACTGATACTTCAACGGGGTTGCTGAATCTTGCGCAGCGCTGGCTTCGGGGGCTGAGAAACCTTCAAGGGTTTGTTCTGGTAAGGAAGCGGACTGAATGGCTTCCTATTATGTTTGTCAAGAACGAAATCTTCGTTTAACCCAACCAGGCGTGACAACTCCTTCGGATCTGGACTTGCACCTGAGTAAGAACTAAAAAGTAAGATGAGTGTCCCCCCTTACAGCTTCAAACAAGCTTAGAGGGAAAACCAACAGAATTAACATGGACATGCACAGAATTAACAGATTTACGTGGACATGCACAGCTAATCAAGAGAAACCAACAGCTCTCATATATCACCCACTGTAGGTCAAATGAGGCAGAAAAAGGCTCGGAATACAAGATCTAAGAGCTTTTTAACTAAAGTGCGAGATTCGTCCAATTCACCACAAACCGCGAGACAGAAGTACAACAAAGGTTGAAAAAATACGTAGATCTGCGACTACTTACAGAAAAAACAGTATTTCTAAGAACGAAGGCGTGAGTAGATCTGCGACTACTTACAGAAAAAACAGTATTTCTATGAACTAAGAGGTGAATAGATCTACGAGTGCTTAAAGAAATTAAGGTGAAAACGTAATAATTATCGACAAAAAATGCCTTACTTGGAAGCGTATCAGCTTCTTCTTCCAGAAACTCTATCTCCATTTCCAGAAGACCAAGCATGTCGAAATCGGAGGCAAGTTGCACGTCAGGATCGAATCTCTCCGCAAGCCAGTACTCACGAAAGGCAGGGGAGTTCTCCACAAGTTTCCACCAGTCTGCCGAGAAGTCCTCGACTGCACAGAAAGCTGCGGGGACAAAGAACGGGGCGTTTGGGTTAAGCCGCGAGGAAGGGGAAGAGGTACAGAGCGCCATAGCACCGCAATAGCGAGTATTGGGCGTATCTATTGATCCCGAGCTGGTCATTATCTAATATCTTTCTGTCGACGAGGCTTTCACATTGGGCCGGACAAAAATAGGATCAAACAGTATCTTTCCCAAGGGCGTGTTCCCACTGTGGGGACACATGAAAATAAGGATTTTGTAAAGGCAAGTGAGAAAGTATGGCAAAGGGCGTGTTCCCACTGCCGACATGGAAATGAAGCTCAAAAGCACCCAAAGAAACACGAGGGGGTAAAACCGACATACACTTCCAAAGAAACACGAGGGTTGTGTCAAGACAAGTGAGAAAGTATGCCAAAAAGGAAATAAACTTAAGAGCACCCAAAGACACATAAGGGGGTAAAATCAACACACACTTCCTTTTTCCAAGTGGAAGAAGATAAGAGGATCTCTTAAAGGAACAATTGGTAACAAACAAAATTACCTTTTGGTGTTCATGACAACGAGTATAAAAAAATCATAAAATGTCTCTTCCACCTACCTACGTGAATGAATTTAGGGTCGAAGAGGAAGTATACATGTTCAATTTCAATGTGGAGTACCTTGTCATGGAAACTCAAAACCATATGACTTGCTTCATTGTATGTTCATGATTGATTCCAAGTTGCATCATGGTCATGTGCTTTATCAAGTCTCGTATCCATGTGAGCATACTCTTACTTGGAGGACCTTGTATACCCATGTGAACATATCTTGCCACATCATCATAGAAGCTTTCAAAATGTTACCATGTCATCACTTACATCCTGCAACACGTCCCACAAAACTTGGAAAATATTGCAAGATCTTTATGAGTATAAAACCCCCTCTAAAATCTATGCCATACAAGCCAAGTTCTACAACCTCTCCATTAGGCCCCAAGATCTCATTACCAAAGTCATCGCCACCTATGAATATTACCAATGCAAGGTCGCATTGTGTGGCAAATAATTATCAAGCGAGGATATAGCCATTAGGCTTCTAAATAAGCTTCCTAGGTCTTATGAAACCTTTGTCACAACACTTTACAACAGCAGTAAAGCATTGACCTGGGAGGAAGTACGAAGACTTTTACTCCTCCATGGCTCATGAGCAAATTCTTCATCATTGCAAGAAGTTGTCATGAAGGCTAAGGGTCCATTCAACAAGGCCAAGAATGCTAGTCACAACTCTAGAATGCTCCAAAACAAGGATCTAGCAATTTATCTAAGAAGTTTATCTACAACTCTTGTGGTAAAACAGAGCATCTTCGAGAAGTTTTGTTATAAAAAGGAGAACAACTCTAAAGCCTCTTCCTTCAAGCACCAAACTAAGTCCATTCAGCATAGGTTTCATTGTTCTAGTCAAGATCTATTTATCTCCATATAGGCCAATGCCCAAATTACTTTTCGCTCCTCACAAAAGTTGATATTTGACAATGATGCAACCTCTCACATGTGCAAAGATCACGAATCATTTTCTTTGTTGACTACTGATGCAGCAAGAAAGGTTCGGGGAATGGGGATTATTGAAAATCGATTCAATGCATTTATATTCCCTACTTCACACTTATAATTAAAAAAAACGAATCCTCAGAAACAAGACATTCTAGACAACTAATAACACAAGGAGGAAATAATTATTGAGTACGGTGGAGTATCATGCATTACATATCAATGGATATTACAATTTGCAGAGCATCGTATGCATCTCTATCTGTGTGTAGTACTCTATGTAGATGTATACATTGGTTTCCTCTCTTCTTCTCTCTCTCTCAAGATGTCTCTTTATATTTTCCTTGCAACAGTTATAACTAAGCAAGAAGTAGTCTATTGAGTTTCCCGAGGAATTCTAAAAGCTTAAGAAAAATAAAGAAATTACAAATTGGGTATTCGAATAGGCTGTAGTCTAACACTGGCATGGACGGTGGACTTGAACCCACTATAACAATAACAAAAATATAAATCATCATCATTATCAAAATTGGGTGTCACTCTATCACAATGGTAAGTACCAACGTGAGGAAATTCACCTCATAAATGTCAATCTGTGGAGACGTGAGGACCGGTATGAAGACTGTGAGCAAGTGATGGCACAAGGGCGTGAGTGAAAGCACACTAGCATGCACACACATACACACACACTCACACAAGGTAAGAGCAAAGAGTGGAACAATGGAAGGTCTTCAATTACAAAATAACTCTCTTACAAAAGCTCAAATCTACAACAAGCTGCCTCAAAAATGAGCTCTCGAGCTCTTTTTATAGTTTTTTGAGTAGTTTTGGCCGTGTCTAGACCTAGTGTCCGGCCTACTTAAAAATTAGGTTCCTAGGCTTATTTGGGGGCTCAAATGGAGTCTAAAAATTATTAAAATTGGTAGGATGATACTTCTAATACTCCTTAAGCTCAAGGACCCCTTGGCTTGAAAAAAATAGAGTTGCAAAAATGAAAAATGGTATTTACGATGGTTTTTAGTGATAAAAATCACTATTTTTATAGGGATTTCTTATGAAAATTTGACATATGCTTCTTGGAGCTCCCTACATGCTCCTTCTTCTTGTGTGTCCACTTCCTTTGATATGCTTCCATGCTTGTCGTTGTTCCATGTAGTACTTTGAGAGGTAATGTCCTTCATGTATCAACAGGAGCGGTCCATCTTTCAAATGTAGCTTGGTCTGGTTCTTTAGTTTTCCACTGCTAGCCTATGCGAGACTTGGTCCCTTGTAGGTACTTCTTCCTTGGAATTTAGCTAGATGGCTTATTTCTGTGCTTTCAAAAATTCCTAGTTGCTCCAAAGAGGTTGTCAAGATTGATCGTGAGCAGTTGTCGATTGTGAATTACTTCATAGGTAGTGATGTTGTACCCTAGATGTCCTTGGATCGTGAACATGAATTTCATAGTAGGATGCCAAGTACTTTTAACCCATATTGACTGATGGGTAAGTGCATTGGTGCATGGGTTGAAAAAGATATGTGACTTGTGCACGGCCTTGGAATGTGGCCCTATACATGCGTACTTGGGGAATGCATTGGAAGAAGTATGGTGCAAGAAATTGGTTCTTGAGCAAAGTGCTCAAGGGTATGCTAACGAAGAGGTTTCCTAATCTATCATGGTTAGAGTGTTGTCAAAGTAGGCCATTCTTACCATGGTCAAAGGTCCATCGCTATGCATCTCTTCATGTTGTGCTCCAGCATGGTGAGTGACCAGCGGCTTATCTTCCATTGTCGATGGATGTTCTTGTTGATGGTTCGCATTGGAGATTCTTCGACCGCACAGTCCTATTCTTTCTCTTTTCATTTTTGTTAACACAGAGAAAGATATTAACATCAAAAATATTTTACATATGTCCAATGTGTCACATGTGCAAGGGATTTCACAATTGTGTTTATGCATGGCCATGTAATTTGGCCCTATAATAATGCATACTTTGGAAATGCATGTCCTGAATGGTGCAAAAGACAAGGTTATGCCAAAGGCACATGGTTGTTGCACGTCGAGGCTTTCAATGTTTCTTGTAGATGTTGATGTAGCCTTTGTTGGAGGCATCCGTTGGATCCTCAAATGACAGTTGATCTTTCCTTCTAATAGGGATCCATCTTAGAACTGTGTGTGGCTATGTACAGGTCACTTTTGACTTCTTCATCTTTGAGTGCTTGCTTAAATTGTGTAGCCCTCGTGGTCGGTGTTTTGGTTTTGTGGGTGCTACTAGTGCTTTTGGCTTCCAAACCCATATTCTTTATGGTTGTCTTCTTATTATTGTTGAAGAGGTGAGTTGATCTTCTTTGGCTCTTTGTGCCTGGTTCTCACCCTTGCTTTTCCTTGGCTTCTTTGCTGAGACTTTTCTTGTGAAGGAGATCAATGGTGTTTGTGCATGGAAGAGTGTCTTGGCTACCCACATGTGTAATTGTCCTTGTTGAGTGGCAACTAATTTCTTAGGCACCCAAATTTGTACGTTATTATGGTCAGCCTTCATCGATTGCTTTGGTACCCAAAATTGTCGAAGACCTTGTGATTGAGCTTGTCCTCATTTTTTGGTGTTTCTTTTAGCATGGTTGGCTTGCCTCGATGGGAGTGGTTGTGGCAAAGCTGGTGGTTTCTCTCCTTTTCGTACCCAAATATGCTTCATGCCCTGAGCTTCTTTCTTCTTGCACTTTGTTTGTCTATTTGATGTAGTCGTGCTCGTGTACTATTTTACTTGCCTCTTTGGTTGAATTGTTGTGGTTGCAGTAGTCTTTGAAAAAAAAGAGGGATCCTCTCTCCTTTGCGAACATTCTTCCACGATTGAGTCCTTTTGGATCATAGATTTTTTGACACATACAACATCTTATTTGCTCAAATTGGGCCTAAAGGAACTAAGAATGCGTGCTACTTGGATTTGTGCTCATGCAATTATCTAATTCTAATGTGATGCATTGTTCATGTACCCAAACTTGAAGAAGTTTTCTTTTAAGGTTTAAGTTAACTGCATGGTCATAGATCCAATCTTGACCCAAGACAAGTGGTTCCGTAAGGTCTTCATCTTCACACACTAGCATTTTGACTCTCATCGGAACATCTTGAAGATAGATGGGAAGCTCTACCTCGCCCAAATAGGGGGTTTCCACACCTCCCAATCCAATGAGATAGGCTTCAATGGAATTGATGTTCAACTGTAGATCTTGGCAGTATGAAAGTCTAACTGCACTAGTTGCTGCACCTGAGTCAATCAATGCTCTCACAGTCCTTACATTCTTCCCTTGTCCTACCGCTATGGTCACAAAGGGGTGTCTGTCAATTATTCGAGAAGCAATTGCACTTTATGTTTGACACATGGCCATGTGGTATCTTGAGGCCTCATGATTGACATCTAGGCCTAGGCGCCTTAACTTATTTCTCCTAATGTGTTCTCTAGCCTCTGCCTGTGCTTCTTCTCTAACCCTTAACTCTTCTTCTTTTCGCTTCTTAGCAGTGTTGAGTCTCATTAGCATATCCTCTGTAATAGGCTTTTGATATAGCTTGACTCGACAACCACTAATATAGCTTGGCAAGATGTCGCCTTCTAGGGTGGCTAATTGAATAGCACCGCTAGTGAAAATTCTATTAATGATCATGGGTCCATGTCCTCTTTTTTCCAAATTAAGGGCATGTTGCTTTAGTGTATAAACCAACACTAGGTCTCCTTCTTTCAGTCCTTTATCCTTAATGTGTGCATCAAAGTATGCCTTTTGCCTTTTCTTTATAGCATAGATGCTGCTTGTAGCCTTGTCTCACCTAAGCATTCTAGATCAAAGATCCTAGAGGACAACTCATGTCCATTCCACCCATGCACTTGTGCTACTTTTACAGCTAGGATTAGGAATTCCAATGGTAGCACAACATTCTGTCCGAAGTCCATCTGAGTACCGTTTTATCGGCAACTCGGTAAGCCCAAACAACATGATGAAGCTATTTATCCCAATTAAAGCATTTATTATTTAGCAATTTTGTCAATACATTACATAGGATCTTGTTTGTGCTCTCGGCTTGTCCATTGTCCTGTGGATGATAGGGGGCCAACTTCTTATGTATCACCAAGAACTCTTGAAGAAGGTTTTCAATGACTTCATTCAAGAAGTGTGTGCCTCATCACTCACTAACTGTCTTGGTAGTCCGTATCTAGTGAACACGTTCTCAAATAAAAAATTAGTTGTAGTTTGAGCATCGTTCTTTGTGGTGGCTTTGACTTCTACCCACTTTGTGAGGTAACCTCTGGCTACAATAATGTATTCGACATGGGAGTTTCTAGCTAGGGGGGTTAATAGGACCTACAAAGTTGATACCCCACTATGAGAATGCACGTCCACCCATCATTGGCCTCAGAGACATCTCATCTTTCCTTATCGGATATTGCGCACATTGGCATGTATCACATTTCTTCACATAGGTATGTGCATCCATATGAAGAGTGGGACACCAAAGTCCTGAGAATAGAATGGTCTTGATTACTCGATCAGGCCTGAGGTGTCCATCAGTGGCGCCACCGTGAGCAGTTTCTAAGATTTTCAGATAGTCCGATTCATGAACACGCAATCTTAGGTAACCATCTTTTCCTCTTCAGTATAGGTTTTCTCCAACTAAGGCATAGTCCTGAGCCTCTTGCTCTATGCTTCGTCTTCTTGCTAGACTAGCATCGTTTGGTAGTGTTCCTGATTTCATAAATTCTACCAATGGAGCACTCCAATCTGGAATTAATGACACGTGATAAAGGATAGCATGCTCCATTGGGGGTCTCTCTTGGCACATTGAACAATTCTTAATCCATTCATGTATTTCTTTGTCCATGTTAGGCCAATACACTCCTAAACATTTTAGATTATGCAATGTTCGTTGTTTAGAATAGTGATTTCCTAGCAATCCTTCATGAGCTTGTTGCAACCAACTACTATGTTCATTGTTCTCGACACAACAATCTAGTACACCCTCTGTATCTTGTTTATACATGCTTCCTACCAATATTTGATAGTTTTGTGATCTTACAATTTCTTCTTTATTTGTTTTCATATTCTTATTTGTGGGCCCAAAGGTTAGGATTGGTACCAACTTATTTGCCCATTTAGGAACAACTTCTAGATTAAACAGATAAGCATCAGGCAATTCATCAAACACTCATTGCGCTGATTCTCCTGAAGTGATGCGAGAAAGGTGATCTCCTTTGAGGTGGACCTACCTTTCCTGACAACAACTTCAAAGTCATATTCCATTAGTAAGAGGAACCATCTTACTAAGCATCCTTTATTGCAAGGTTTATTGACCAAACATAATAAAGCTTGATGATCAGTGAAAATTTTGAACTTGTTGGCCAATAAATAGTGTTGGCGGGTTCTTGTGCAAAAAGGGATTTGAGTGTTTGTAGGAGAAGGGAGAAAGATATGAAGAAAGATACAGACATTGGAAACTTCTGTAGATTGATTATAAGGAGGCAAGTACAATGGTGATGTACAATACAACCCAAATGCTTTCTATGCGAAATCCTAAAGAGTTCACAATCACAAAGTACAAAATACCCAAGGTTCTTGTTGTTGCCGACCTTCTCTACACCAGACCTCCACCTTCTCCAAGCTTGCACTTGTGCACACCTTACACTCAAGCTTCCACTAGGGGGAAGGATGGACACCTTCTGTTGGCGCACACACAACTTCAATGGGACCTTAGGACCTTTGGTTGTATGCTTAGCACTTCTCTGCACACTTCTTGCTCACTCTTCATGCACACCTTGCATTTCACTTCTCTGCGTCGCACACACTCTCTGTATTTCTCTTGCACTTCTCTTGCTTAGTCTAGACTATGCTCACCATGCTTAGTCTTCAAATAATAATGCCTTGCCTTGATTTGAGTGTCGGTTCATGTACGCTCCTAACAGCTAGAGTATCTTGGTGCTCACTTTGATGTCCCAAGATTGTCTCCAAAAGTGGGCAGCCAACGAATCCCTATTTTGTCCTATAGTGACTTTAGATTAAAATAAAAAATTTAATTGGGGGGCCATACTTTTACTTTTGCGTACACTGCGGCTTCACATACTTTCACATTTTGCCTTTTAATTCTTCAAATGTGGACCTAAGAGAGGGTTCACGTGAACCTTCAAAACACTTTTAAAAACACTTTGAACCTTAGAGAAATTATAAAAAGACCCTCTGCAACCTACAACCATTTTTTACAACATATAACCTTTGTGAACAATTACTTGTGCACTACTTGTGCACCTTGACACCTGAACTATGAACTCTTTGACTTTGCCCATGTTGACTTTGACCTTGAACATGTTGACTTTGACTAATTTGACTTTGACCTTTTGGCTTTGACTATGATTGATTGTGACTACAGTTGACTTTGACCAATATGACTTTTATGGGCTCAACAAATAGTGTCTAAACTTCTTCACAACATATACCATGCTTAAACCTTCACGCTCGGTTGTGGTATAATTTTGTTCAGCAGCATTTAGCTATCTGCTTGCATATGCTATAGGCAAATCTAGATTGCCTTCACCTGTGGGTTGTGCTAGCACACATCCTATTGCATGATTGGATGCATCTACATGGACATGGAATGGTTTAGTCCAATCAGGAGTGGTCAATATTGGTGTTGTGCACAAACATCTCTTCAACTCATTGAAGGAATTTTCGCATTCCCCATTCCACTCGAAATTTGTCAACAAGGCAGAAAGAGGTTGGGCTATGATTGCATACATGTGGATAAACCTGCGGTAATATCTGCAATGGCCCATAAAGGCTTGTACCTCTTTAACATTCCTTGGCCTCGACAACTCCGCTATGGCTCTTACTTTATCCTCATATGTAGATATTCCGTTCTCAGAAACAATATGACCTAAGATTTTACCTTGTCGTACCATGAACACACACTTCTCTAGGTTCAAACAAACTCGATATTCTCTGCACTTGTTGAAGATCTGTCTTAGCTCAGGGATGTGATATCTTCTTTCTTGGGAATGAGCACATAAATCATCCACATATACTTCTAAGCTCTTTCGCAAGAACTCTTTGAAGACATGACACATGAGTCTTTGGAATGTTGTAAGTGCATTGATGAGCCCAAATGGCATCATGAAAAATGCAAAGGTTCCTCACTCTGTGGCAAAGGCCATTTTGTGTTGATCTTCTGGGGCAATGGCTACTTAGTTGTAGCCTGAAAATCCATCAAGGAGGCTATACACTTACTTGCTTGCGACATGCTCCAATAAATATTCAGTGATTGGAAGCAGATAATTATCTCTTATCGTGGTGGCATTAACTTTTTTAAGGTTAATACATACATGCAACTTTCCATTCTTCTTGGGCACCACAACAATGGGGGACACCCATTCTGTATGCTCTATCTCATAGATAAATACAGCTTCAATCAGTCTGTCAATTTCTTCTTTTATTTCAGCTGCATAAGTGTCATCATATGTGTAGGGCTTCTGTTTAGTGGGCTTGGCATTTGCTATCATGGGGATCGTATGAGAACAAATTTTCATATCTACTCCCTTCAAGTCTCTTTAGTGCCACACAAACACGTCCCTATATTCCCTTAATAAAGCTAACAACTCTGCTTCCTCTTCTTTACTTAGGTCATCTCCTATGTATGTAGATCTCTCTTTTATTCTCTTCAATGGCGACTACGATTTTTTTGGTCTTTTCTTTGTTATCATATGCTTCTCTTGTGGTGGACTCTCTCTTAAGCATTCGTACCAAAATTTTTCAGTCCTCAACTTCGTATTTCTTGAAATTTTCTAGTACTTCGAACAATGGTTCCTCCTTTTCTTGTTTCACTACTTTTCTTTTCTTTTTCCCACCTTCACTCCCCTCCTTTGAATTTAATGGTTTGATGCTTGTGAGAGGTTCTTCTTCTTTTTGGGAAAATACTCTTTCATCTTCTAGATAGTGCTTTTCCGAGTTAAAGCAACTATCCATCACAATGGACTCTAGATAAAACAGTAACACAGGGCGGCGATTAATCATATTTAGATATCAAAACGAGGAGATTACGGTCTGTGGTCAACCGAAATGCGGGGATGTTGGAAGTAGCCAGAGGCACAGACGCCACGGAAGCATGTGAGGAAGCATGTGAAGACAAAGCAGGGAGCCAAGAGGATCAATTTTTCAAACAAATATATTTCTTATTAATTCTCCAAACATTCAACAGTGATTATTATCACTAATTGTAACATATGTATCATAGAAAACCCCATTTTGTAATCCATAGCTCCATTTTGTGCAAGCCGAGGAGTCCTCGAGCTTGAGGAGCTTAGGTAGAATGCTCGTACCAATTTTCGTTATTTTTAGACATCGTTTACCCTTCCAAATAGCCTCTAGGACCTATTTTTTAACTAGGCCGGCCACTAGATGTGAAACCGGTCAAAACTAGTCTAGAAACTATAAAAAGAGCTAGAGAGCTCATTTTTGGGGTTGGTTCATTTTGGTTAGTGTGAGCATAGAGCTAGTTTGAGCTTGTAAGAGCATTCTTGAGTAATAGAGCTAATTTCCCACCTTCCATTGTGTCTTGCTTGTCTCTTCATTGTGTGTGTGTATGTGTGTGTGCATCTTTGTGCTTCTCACCTTCACCCTCACATCATCTCACATTCACGATCTTCATATCACTCCTACCTCTCCCTCGGATTGACATTAAGGAGGTGAAGCTTCTTAACGTGGTTCTCACCATTGTGCTAGAGCAACACCAAATTTGGCGCCGTTGTCGGGGATCGAGTCTAGGACGAATGTGTGATGGTAAGAGTATAGCAAGAAGTGGCGTTGGAAGGTAAAAATTTTAGTTTTTGTTGTTGTTTTTACTTAGTTTTTAGTGTTTTTCACCTTCCCCATACTCCATCTTCATCATCGCATCATCATCTCCATCTCCAAAAAAATCAGAAAATTCACCATATCCACCCATTCACCTCATTTTCCCTCATTTGTGCATGCGAGAGAGCGAGAGAGAGTTTTTGCGATTGTATGTGCTTGTGTTTTCTTGAGTTTTCTTGCAGGTACAGAGCTTCAGAGCATCAGGAAAGCTTCCAAAAGGTAAAAAATGTACTTTCTGTCAGAGATTTCCGAGTGTGGCGGACCATCGCGATGGTCTGCAATTTTCGGATTTTGAGGTAGGCGACCACACCACGAGGTAGGCGATCCTTGCGCACACACGGTACCATAGTTGCATTTCAAAAATTCGTCATTTGGTGGACCATCGCGATTGGCTCGGACCATCGCGATTGTGTCACACCATCGCGATAGGCTCACGCCATCGCGACGGCTCGGCCGGACCATCGCGACGGTTCGCTTTTTCGGACCATCGCGACGGTTCACTTGAGCCATCGCGACGGTCCACTTGGACCATCGCGATTGTTCAGTTGACCCCGGACCATCGCGATTGGCTCATGCCATCGCCACGATAGTGCCACGTGTCTCGATAGACCATCGCGACGGTTCATTTTTCGGACCATCGCGACAGCCCAAAATCGGACCATCGCGATTGGCTCAAGCCATCGCATCGCTGACCATCGCGACGGTTCACTTCGGACCATCGCGATTGTCCACCGTTGACCGTTGACCGCGCCATCGCGATTGTCCGCCTGATCACGCCATCGCGACGGTTCATTTTTCGGACCATCGCGACGGTCCATTCCCACGCCATCGCGATCGTTCACTTCGGGCCATCGCGACGGTTCACCTTTTCGCGCCATCGCGATTGTCCAACTTTGACCGTTGACCGCGCCATCGCGACGGTTCATTTTTCGGACCATCGCGACGGTCCATTTCCACGCCATCGCGATCGTTCACTTCGGGCCATCGCGACGGTTCGACCTCACGCCATCGCGATCGTTCACTTCGAGCCATCGCGACGGTTCGCCTTTTCGCGCCATCGCGATTGTCCAAATCCCGCGCCATCGCGACGGTTCGCTCGGACCATCGCGATTGTCCCAGACCATCGCGATTGTCCCAGACCATCGCGATTGCCCACCCCCATCGCAAATTTTGGACTCCAATTTTTGACCAAATTTGAGGGTATTTTTGAAAAATTTTTGGACCATTAGACTCATAGGAGACCCCTTAGCTCATATTTGAAGGAAAATTTGATTGTCAGTTTTTACCCCCCAGGGCCTGAACGCGTATAACTTTTTCATCCGAAGTCCGTTTTTTGAGCTTAATAGCTCGTTAGAAAGCTCGTGACGAGTACTACGTGACCTCAACTGTTTTTTTCATAAAGAATACATCTATTTTTGGATAGGCTAATTTGAGGTTCACCTAGTTTGGGACTAGGAAGCCAGGGGGCAAGTGTTGAAAATTTGGGCAAAACGAGAAGGGACTAAAAGGTGTATATACTCAAGTGTTTAATCATCTTGTGAATTGGTCTAACATTGGAAGTTTCCAGGTCTAGCAAGGGCAATCCAAGGCAAGCAAACAAGGCAGTGAAGACAGCAGAGCTTGGGAAGCACGGCTTCTTGGGCAACAGGGCATCAGAGCAACCAGAAAAGCCGACTCGAGGTTGGAAGATTACTCAACCCCCTCAGTCAATTCTTAGCTTAGGCTAAACGTTAGCATTGTGGATTTAAGTCGATAGGAACGCCTCAAGTTCAAGATACCTAATTCTATCAAGTTTAAGACTTAAAGTAAAGGTGTGTGTGACGCGAAAACCTAAAGAAAAGAACATAAGTCTGACGGAACGAGAACTCAAAATCATAACGAAAGTCGAATTCCTGACGCATAAATTAAGACAAGAATCCAGAGAAAATTAAAAAGAATCAAGAGAATAATAACAAAGGACCATTGACGATCTAAGTGTGTAATTGAGTGAGCAAGGAAGGAAATTAATGAACCTTAGATCGGGCAAACATATAGGTAAGTCGGACAGAAGAAGCCTTAGATCATCAGAGGCTAGTGTGAGAACCACAGCTCGATCTTGGGCTCAGCAATTGAATAGCAATTATCCCTACGAGAGCTCAGAGACTAGCGAATCAGAAATGGCATTTAGCACAGACAGACCAGAAGGAGGGTCCCATGTAGCATACCTAGAAAAACCCGAAGGACCCTACAGAACGCAACTAGAGTTTCTCCGAACCAACCGATTAGGTGCTCGCATCTATGAGGATGGTTTGCGAAGGCAAGTGGTGCAACTGCACAACCCTGATCAACCCATTGGATTGGAAAGACCAGTGGTGAAGTTTGAGAGAGACGCTTACATAGACAAAGAAGGAACCATGTACATCCTAAGTACGCAGCCAAACGATACTAATGAGTTTGGCACAATTCAATTAGAGACGGAAACAAAATTTCAAGGAAAAGAACCGTTAGAAGAACCTAGAACACCGAGAGGTAAATCCGTATTAACAAGAGTACTCATCCCAGAGTGGATCCCTCAAGATAACAGGAGCACCGAGTTGTTCGTAAATAAAGAAACAGACGAAGCCTTTTGGAGGTACAGAAAGGAAAACCCCAGTGAGGTAGGCATCATCACAATCTATGAATTCAAGGACCCAGATACACCTGGAAAGGTGGTATACCTGGATGAGACTTCAGAAAGAGTCTTTGTGGTGCCTGAGCGCGCTAAAAACACATACACATGGAGAGGTGAATTGATATTCCCTCCATCTCGAACAAACATGAATACAAGTCAACAAGGGGCAGGAACATCCTCAGCCCATGGAAATCAAAGAGAAGGAAATCACGAGAGACCGGAAGTAAGCTTCAATCCCCCCATAGGGAGAGATAGAACAACCACGAACACTAATAGGACGGATAGACAAAGAGAACATGGAATACCAGGTGGTAGAGATGATTTTCCTCTACCTAGACCATGTGAACACGCAAGAGTATTGAGACCCACTCAATTAGTAAAATCAATGAAGAATTACTTTGATGGGACAGGAGATCCCTATGACCATGTCGCAGAATTCAAGCAAGTACTAAGAGCAGAACAAGTCGAGGACATGTTCATGCAGTACAATGCATTTGGACTAACGTTAAAGAATACCGCTTTAACTTGGTTCCAACCTTTGCAACAAAGGCAATTTAGAGACATCCATCACTTTTTAGAGTCATTCATCACTGAATTCTCTAAAAGTGGGGTTAGACATGACACGTCTTCGTTGATTCATAGTTTTAAACAAACCCCTCAAGAAACAGTAAGACTGGCAGGTCGTAGATTCAGATAATATGTTGAACGATGTCCAATGCAAGAGCTACCCTCACAAGCTAAGCAAGTGTCCTTGTTTTTAGATGGCTTGTTGAGCGCTAAACTACGCTCCTATGTGTACCTAAAAGAACCCAGAACGCTAGAGGAGTGTGTAAGAATATGTATAGACATCGAGGACAACCTAGGAGATGAATTAGAACTCTCAAAGGTCTATAAAGACTCAGATTGTTCTTCTCTAGCATCCACAAAATTGTCGAATTCAATAGAGGATCTAGCAGAAAAAGTGGCCCAAAAACTAGGAGTTTCTAGCAAACAGGTGCCCAAGCTACCAACTAACGTACGTTGTTACTCTTGTGGTGGAAATCATTTGGCAAACGTGTGTCCCAATGCACCTCAACCTCATGTCAACCCTAGTGGCCAATATTGTACAATTGAGAGACGATACACGAATCACACGGCTCAGGACTGCCCATACAACAAACAAACCGTGAGACAGAACTACCCGCAAACATACCAGCAGCCAGGTAGGTATCAAGGCCAATACAATGCTCAGCCTTATTACTATAGGCCTCCTCAGAACTACCCATACCAGGCTCAACAGAGACCTCAACCCGTCTTAGTTCAGCAGCCACCCCCACCAGCGAATGTCATCTCAGTCAAATACGCTGCTGCAGAAGAGAACCTAAGTAGGGCCTTAGTGCCTTCTTCACCCCTGATCACCGAAAGTGACCCGAACTCAAACAGTTTTGACTCTACTCATGTAACTAGTCCACCAGCTTATTACACGGAGTCACCAGAACATGTGGAGACATATCATTATGATAGTCCACCAATGGAACCTAGTTGGGAGCCAGACTATGCTAATGTGATGTACGCAAACCCAAACCCACGGCCCCAACTGAGACAACAGAGACCACAGGGCCCTAGAGGACCATGCTTTAGGTGCCAAGGAGATCACTTCATAAAGGACTGTCCACATCCCCCAATAGCAAGGCAATCACAGTACTATAACATCCAAGGCTTTTGTGCCGATTGTGGCAAAGAGCACATAATCAAAGATTGTCCTAAGAACCCAGTTAACACTTCAAATGTGACATCGATCAACGTGATAGGTATCGTAAACAACGCAGATGGATCCAACCCTACATACGTGCCTATCCAAGCTATAACCAGAGCCCAGGCGCTCTTACAAAACCAACAGCTTAATCAAGAGAAAGTAGTCGGAACTAGTGAAGTTGCAGAATCTAGCAGTAAAAAGACGAAATCTTGGAAAGATTCTAGAGAAAGGATAAAGAGAAAATGGAGTAAAAAGATAAGTGAGTTGGAAGGAAGTTTAAGGGAATCTAGAGCCAAAATACAAGAATTGACTTCACAAGAATTAAATCAAGAAAACCCAGCTCAGAAATCAGGATCGGTTTTAGCGGAACCCATACCAGAAGATCTAGACATGATGTTTCGTGCATATCAGGCTAGAATAAAAGAGGGACCTCAAGTCACGGAAATGAGTAAAAACTACCCTCGAGCTGATCTAGAAGTTGAGAGAACTAAACTTTGTATGAAGATGGTAGAGTTAGCACAAGCCTTGTTCGAAGCCTCTAGATATCTTAATTGGAATAACATGGCAAAACCGGAATTACACTTTCAAGGACTAATGGAGAGGGTAGAACACTTGATAGAAAGCAAAGAGAAAAAGGATCAGCCTAGGAACCCTACTGTTCCAGAGACACAGGAAAGGAATGCACCATCCCTGTCTCAAGTACCCAATACAGAAAGCCAAGACAATTTGTCTTCCATACATAGGTACTCACATGAATTTTTGAGAGAAATACAAGAAGAGAAATGGAGAAGAGAACAAGGAACTCATCCTCCTATTCAAGAAATAGACGACTTGCAGGAACAATTTCCCCAAGATATCCCCTCTATATATGATGATGTAGAGGTGGAACAACTGAGTGAACCCACAGGATTTGAATCTAATTCTCTACAAGAATTACCTCAGTTCACAGGACCTTGGGAAGCTAAGTCTATTAGTATGAGAGCACCCACGATAATAGTGAGGAATGAAGAATCAGTGATCCCCAGGAACACGGAAGTGATCAAGAACACGAAAGTACAATGTAATCTCACCCTGGAGGAATTGTTAAAGGTAAAACCAGAATTGTGGAAGCACGTAGCAAATCAATTCCCTGAGCTAGCTACCACACCCTCTCAAATAGGATCACGTAAGAAGGTACCAGAGATACCCGTGGAAAAGATTGGAGACGTAAGCGAAGGAGAGGAAGGTAACACATATCTTCCAATAACCTATCAGGGCTACACCACGAAAGCCATCTTAGATTCAGGAGCCGGAGTAGCCATCGCTACTACCGCTTTATGGAAACGTTGGGGTAAGCCAGCCCTCAGACCCACTAGGATGAAGCTACAAATGGCTGATGGACACATAGAAAAACCATTAGGCTTACTAGAAGGCATATCTCTCACCACTTGTGGTGTAGAATTTGAGCATACCTTTGCCATTTGTGACTTTGCTAAAAATCATGCGTATGAGATGATATTGGGACGACCATTCATGCGTCAGTTGCAAATTGTACAAGACTGGGGAACTAATTCTTTGTACTTGCAACATTTAGGAGTGACTACTAAAGTCAATCTTAAAGACTATTCACATAGAGATGTACCCCCAATACAATGGAATACCATCCATAAGACACCAGTAGAGACGGAATCCGTGCACTCATTAGAATCAGATCCTTCTTGGTTGCATGAGGATACCCATTTATGGATGTGTAAAGTAGCCAAACAAGAGGAAGAACGTTTAGAAGCCAGGACCTTAGGTGCGGAACAACATCCACGAACCCTTCAAGATCCAGCCTATGCACCTGTAGTATTCCCAGACGAAGAGTTTGAACCCCATGGTTGGGCAGAAATACTAGCAACCATGGATGTAGCCATCAATGAAGAACAATGGACACCCCACTGTGACGAGGATGGCTATGACATTTCAGTTTTCACGATAGAGCCAATCCTGTGCGATGCAATTTTAGAGGAGTGTGAACCAGACACTGATGCATTTGAGGAGGCGAGTGATTTTGATTTAGAATCAATTATTATGGATCCACCCTTTGCATCAGAGGAAGAATATTTCTACGAAGTAGAGACTCACACTCAGAGACACGAGGAAATTACGAATGAAGTGAGATTAGCCACGGAAGTGACTACCAAGAGTGAAGGCAAGAAAAGAAAGAAGAAAGAAACCATGTCAGAAAAAGAAGAATCTTTGTTTGAAGTACCCGAGAATTTCAAGAAATATGAAATTGAAGATAGAAGAATCATGGTACGAATGCCTAATAGAAAAGAGAAGGATGGACAAGTATATGATAACCGAGAGAAAACCAAGAAAATAATAGTTGCCATAGAAGGAGAAGAAGAAAAATGCACCTACATAGGGCACGATTTGACGACTGAAGAAGAAGAAGAGTTAGTTGCCCTATTGCGCGAATATAGAGATGTTTTTGCTTGGAGTTACAAAGATTTGAAAGGAGTAGACCCAGATATATGTTCTCATAGAATCCCTATGACTCCAGATGCGAAACCGACAAAACAGAAACCGTACACGTATAATGATAACTACGCTGCGAAGATTAAAGAAGAGATAGATCGCTTGATAGAAGCAGGATTCATTTACGAAATTGAGCATACCGAATGGGTATCCCCCATTGTGGTTGTGCCCAAGAAGAATGGAAAATTGCGTGTGTGTATTAACCTTAAAAAAGTTAATGCCGCCACAATTAGAGATAGTTATCCTCTTCCTATTACGGAACACCTATTGGAAAGAGTTGCGGGCAAGGAAGTTTACAGTTTTCTTGATGGATTCTCAGGCTATAATCAAGTAGCCATTGCTCCAGAAGACCAACACAAGACGGCTTTTGCCACAGAATGGGGCATATTTGCATTTCGTGTAATGCCATTTGGCTTAACAAATGCACCCGCCACTTTCCAGCGACTTATGTGTCATGTTTTTAAGGAATTCTTACGCAAGAGCTTGGAAGTTTATGTCGATGACTTATGTGCTCATTCAAATGTAAGACAGACACATATTCCAGAGTTAAGACAAATATTTGATAAATGTCGAGAATATCAGGTTTGTTTGAACCCAGAAAAATGCGTTTTCATGTTCAGACAAGGCAAAATTCTAGGACACATTGTGTCAAAAAATGGAATCTCTACGGACGAGGAAAAGGTGAAGGTAATTGCAGAATTACCAAGACCAACTAATGTGAAAGAGGTACAGGCATTTATGGGCCATTGCGGCTATTATAGGAGATTCATACACATGTATGCAATCATAGCCAAGCCTTTGTACTCTCTTTTAACCAATTTTGAGTGGACAGATGAGTGTGAAAATTCATTCAATGAACTTAAACGACGTTTGTGTTCAGCACCTATATTGACCACTCCAGATTGGAGTAAGCCATTCCATGTACATGTGGATGCATCCAATTACGCCATAGGATGTGTGTTAGCACAACCCACGGAGGAAGGTAACATAGATCTCCCCATAGCTTACGCTAGCAGACAACTGAACGCAGCAGAAAGAAATTACACCACGACGGAACGAGAAGGATTAGGGATGATCTACGCTGTAAAGAAGTTTAGGCACTACTTGTTAGCCAACAAATTCAAGTTCTTTACAGATCATCAAGCCCTATTATATTTAGTCAACAAACCATGTAGCACAGGACGATTGATACGCTGGTTTCTATTACTCATGGAATATGATTTTGAAGTAGTAGTCAGGAAAGGAAGGACGCATCTTAGAGCCGACCACCTTTCAAGATTAACCTCAGGAGAAGCCCCTCAAGGAGTAGCGGATGATCTACCAGATGCATACTTGTTTAACCTTGAGATAGCACCAGAATGGGCTAAGCCTTTAGTCCCTATTCTGACATACGGACCCAAGAATCCTAGGATAAAGATCAAAGAAGGAGAGATTACCAAGTCTCAGAGATATCAAATAATGGCAGGAAGCATATATAAACAGGATAATCAAAAGATTCTTGCTTGTTGTGTAGATGAATCAGAACATGTGAATTGGTTGCAATTAGCACACATAGGTGCACTAAAGCAACATCATTCAAAACATCGAACATTACAGACTCTGCATAGATTAGGTGTTTATTGGCCTACGATGGAAGCAAATGTCTACAAGTTGTGTGAGGAATGCAACGTGTGTTGTGAAAGACCACCAGTAGAACATGCTACACTATATCACGTGTCTCTCACACCAGACTGGAGTGAACCTTTGGTGACCTACTTGAGGACGAACACATTCCCTCAAGGAATGACCTTAGCTCGACAACGCAGTCTAGAGCAGGAAGCTCAAGACTATTCACTCATTGGCGATAATCTATACAAAAGGGGACGAGATGGATATCTAAGACAATGTGTCCATGAGAGCGATTATCTTAGCATACTAGAGACTGCACACCAAGGTGTTGCAGGAGGTCATTTTGGACCAGATAGGATAATCAAAGCCATCCTCTTTGCAGGATTATGGTGGCCCACTCTTCACATGGATGCACATACCTATGTAAAGAGATGTGATGTGTGCCAAAGAACTCAGTTTCCTACTCGCAGAGATGAAATGCCATTGAAACCCATGATGGGCGGACGTGCATTTTCTAAGTGGGGTATAGACTTCGTAGGACCCATCAACCCCCCTGCAAAAGGTACACATGCGGAATACATTATTGTTGCTACAGATTATCTGACGAAATGGGTAGAGGCAAAAGCCACAAAAAAGAATGATGCTCACACGACTGCAAAATTCTTATTTGAAAACGTCTTTACAAGATATGGACTGCCTATAGAGTTAGTGAGCGATCGAGGCACTCACTTTCTAAACCAAGTCATTGAATATTTGTTACAGGATTTTATGGTGATTCACAAGAAATCTGCACCATATCATCCTCAGGCCAATGGTCAGGCTGAAAGCACTAACAAGATACTTTGTACCGTACTGACGAAACTCGTGAACAATAAACGTTCAGATTGGGACAAACAGCTACACCACGCTGTTTGGGCATATCGAGTGGCCTACAAGACCGTACTCAATGCAACTCCCTTTCAGATGGTTTTTGGTCAGAATGCAGTGCTTCCTTTGGACTTCTTGATACCGACCCTTAAGGTTGCACAAGAACATCAGTGGACCGGCCATGAATTATCAGCGAGAATAATGGACTTGGAACGATTAGGAGAAACCAGGCTAAAGGCAGCAGCAGGAATATACGCAGCGAAGAAGCGACAGAAAGCATATTTTGATGCACATGTGAAAGATAAAGGCCTAAAAGAAGGAGATTTAGTCCTAGTGTATACGTTGAAACAGCATGCACGCAAGTTAGAAAAGCGAGGTTATGGACCTATGATCATTAACAGACTCTCGACTAGTGGAGCAGTACAGTTAGCCACCTTAGAAGGAGATATAATGCCTAATTACATTAGTGGCTGTAGAGTCAGGTTATATCAAGAGCCTCTTACTGAGGATATGCTTAGACGACTCACGTTGGCAAAGAAGCGTAAGGAGGAAGAAAACCGAATACGAGCCGAAGCTCAGGCAGAAGCCATAGAACGCATTAAGCGCATGAAGCTAAGAAGACAAGGGCTAGGGAGAGAACATTATAACCATCTGGAAACATCACCCAGATATCCCATGGCCATGTGTCAAGTAAAGTCAACCACTCATCCTAGCATAGTGGACAGGAGACCATTCATTACAGTTAGGCTAGAGCACGGTAAACATAGCCAAGAACTCAGGGATTTAATTGACTCAGGTGCTGCGACTAGTGCGATTAGATGGTCCCACTATAAGGATTCAGGAATAGAAATGCGGCCAATTGAGGCATACCTCATAGGCCTAGGAGGCATGGAAACCCCTTGCATGGGTGAGGTGGACCTTCCTATCCTCGTTAAGGATGTGACCATGACAGCTAAGCTACTAGTGTGCCATGATGACGACCTGATAGAACCCCTAATCCTTGGTCAAGATTGGCTATACGATCACTCAGTGGACCTAAATCTTAGACAAGGCTCCTTACAGATTGGAACCTTAGAGCAGAAGCGAGTGATACCGCTTGACTTCCCTAACGGCATTCCGCTTGACGGTTGTGACCCTAGACCCTATGAAACGCATGCGACGGAAGACAGGAAGATTTTTGGGCAGACCAGTCACGTTACGTCTACACCAACCCACTCGGGCTTGGCTATAGACAGTTGTCAGTCAGACGGACGACAGGAGATCTTCCCTGGGACTTCCTGCAAACTAGAAGAGACAGTTACCCAACCACAAGGGCAGATGGACACAATCAGAGGTCAGGTGGGTTGCATCAGCGGCCAAATGAGCACGACACCCTGCGGTGCTCATCCTTCCAAACTTGTTGCGGACTGGCCTAGATTAAAGTTAAATAAGGCATCACTTCCTAATGGGCAGGTCACGCAAGTCTTGGATCTCCCTTCTTTTCCAAAGCAGAGTGTCCATCCGACCTCTCAACTCCAGCAACAACTGAATCAATCACGACGAAGGAACCCAGACCGACTGCAGTATCGGAGGAAACAACAAGGAAGGCAGTTCAGGCCACCCAAAGGAAGCGGCACCAGACAAATATGGGTGCCAAAAGGACAAAAAGCACCAAAGAACTTCAGCCAAGCAGAAATCGACAAAAAAAAGGCAGTACAGAAACAGAATCGATATCCACCATCCCCTCGACCTTCTTCTACAGGTCCGAGCATCCGACAAATGTGGATCGCCAAGAAGTACCTTACCCATAGACCCACGCCCACGCAGATTTGGGTACCCAAACCATGTATCATAGCTCAACCCACAAGCCATGTAATATATAACCCCCACAACTCATTTCATCCCTCGATACCACCACACCCAACACCACCCTTTGCCCCTCAGCAGAAACCCACCACCCACTCCAAGATCCTTAGGAAATGGATACCGAAACGTGTCCAACCGTCTTCCCCTAACCCATTGTCTAACTACCCCCCTACTAACATACAACCTTGTACTAAATCACTAACCTTTAAACCTTGTATAAATTCACACACCATCATCACACACCACTCGTAATCTCATCTCATCAAGAAATGTATGCATGATCTGAAACGTATAGGTGTCTAGAGACCTGCACTAGTGCTGCAAGAAACATTGCATCCATCACAGCACAGCACTTGGCTACACGGGTTACGCATCAGTTATGGAAAGGGATTGCGGTCTCACTTTAATGGGATCATGATTAATTTCCATGCTAATGTGTTAATCTTTTGTAGCAGATCTTTCTCACTAGCGCACCAGCCACCATGCAAACCGACGAAGGAACATCAGGAGCAGGCCCCAGTGTAGCGGCTGTGCCCCTCAACGTGCTACGAGCAGAGTCCCACCCGACTGCTCCACCGCCGAAATTTCAGGGATTTCCAGGGCCCATGCCTATCGACAACCCACCCATGGGCTACACCGAAAAGATACACAGAAACTCTCATTGGTTTCAGGGCCTTGCAGGACCCCTTGCGGACGCGGACTTTATATTCGAATCCTCTCTGACATTTGATGACCGCACGTGGGGAAAGTACCAGTTTTTCTCTAGAGAGTTCGAAGCCCTACAAAGCACCCAGGATTTAACTCACGTTTGGGCCAGAGCAGGCTTCACAGAATACTTCAGTGATCCTCTGCCCAAACCGGATTTTTACAGGTGCTATTATTTGATCACTACATTGCTGGCCTCGGAGAATAAGGACATCCCAGGAACCTTCATATTGCCTACTCTAGTGGATGATCCACCTTACAAGAGATTTTATCTCTCTAAGGACTTAATCAGAGCAGCCATCAAGATTCATGGAACCCACACACCCACAGATCGAGAGAGATTAATTCCAGAACCGATGAAACGTGGGGACGTCACGAAGTGGGAGGAGATCTCTGCCATTACACCTGAGCTGTCAAAGCCACTAAGGATATGCATGCAACATTTCGCATTCCCAGCTCAGGACAGATTTACTATGCCCCATAAACGAATCTGGTTTGGATTGTATTTGGCATGTACGGGACCTCAAACAGTTGATCTGGCAAGCTGGATCATAGATCAAATGTATCTGGCACAGCACAGATGGGAGCGCAAGAAGGTGCTTAACGGATGTTGTGCGCTCACTAGAATTGTGTATATGTGTTTGGCTTATGACTTGCCAATTGAGCGTGCACTAACAGGAGAAGAACTGAAGGCATTCAAGGGCACAACGAAGAAAGCCAGGAAGCCCAGTAGGACACGGGCAGGTAAGCGCATGCGAGGCACCATCCCCTGCCTTCAAGTGCCAGAGTCGCCATCACCACAACCATCTCCAGAGCGACCACAGACAGAAGCTGCTCCCACTGTACAACCTATTCGCATACGGTTGTCCAGACCAGTGATTACAGAGGCCACCACTAGTACCGCTGCACCTCAGGCAGCTACCACCTCAGAACCCACCACCACAACAGCAGAAGCTCCCACCACTATTGGTGCGGAAGCGTTTTCTTTCCCGATACCACATATGGAGGCCGGCCCCATAAACACGACATTTGATTTTGAGATGCCCGATGCATTCTCAAATGAATTCCAGTATTCAGAAGCGCAACTGTTCTCCCAGGAATATGAACGCCCCAGCTACCCTACCACGCCGCGAGACTTGCCACAGGGACAAGCTGTGTCAAGCTCTGAAGAAGAGAGAACCGAAACAGACAACGAGGAAGGCGACGATGAAGCCAGCCAGGGCTCACAAGAGGGACAGACAGATGGCCAAGGCCACCAGACTGACACACACGGCGACACCAGCACATATGAAGATGAGACATTCGAAGCCGCAGCGTACACACTGGCTATAAAGAAATTATATCGTACCATGGAGAAAGTCTGGGCACGAAAGAAGTTAACTGAAGAGGAGAGCCAGGCATTAATTGAACAGGAACTCATCTCCGGAGGATTCGAAGACGCATATATCAGAGGGTTCAGAGAGTTAGTCAAATCAGTAGGCTCCCATGAAGCACTCAGGTTTTTACAAAGAAAGCAACTACCACAGTTTGATCCCCGCCGAGTGCGACTACTTTCAAAGCCCGGAGAGTATATTCGTGTACCAACAGGAGCCCAATCTTCAGCACAAGCCAGGGAGGCACGCCTCGCCCCAGAAAGTTCATTGACCGCAGAAACCATCCTTGTAGATTCGCCACCCCATACCACCGTTGTACATACCACTACTATCCTCGAAATAACATCCACCCCTTCGACTCCTCTCTCACCTCATCTTTCACCAACCCATCCCGTATCACCCGCACACCCACTTGCTTTCCCCACATCCACACCTGTACAAAGCAACATAGCCACAACCTTTGCCTTACCCATTCATACCACCATGCCCACACCCAACCCTCCGCATCCATATGTTAACCCCTTCCCCCCTTCATCCTTCCCAGCGTTTCCCCCACCTCTAAGAACCCCATTCCCCTTCCTAACCCCACTAACCTTCTCACCAGTCTCACCCCCCCAACCTACCATAACCCCTATTTCCCCGTTTCACCAAGGTGCTCCAACCATTCCCCCTGTAAACTACACTACATTCGCAAATCCCGTATTCACACCTACACAACCACCCACAATCACACCACTTTTCACAGTCACAACACTAAACACGTCCAATGGCATGGACATATCACCATCCACCTCACCACCATCCACTCCACTCACAGCACCCTCATATTTAGGCACTTCACAATTTTCCACAATCACCACTGCATCCACTGTCCCAACCCCACTTCCCATTCCCACTGCATCTACTCCCACTACATCCTCATTTAGCACTTCACTACTACTATCGCCCACCATAGACACCGCATTTCAACACATGTTCGCATGCATGACGCAAGTCCGCGATGAGTTTGCATCACTCGGCACCAACTATCAACAGCTGCAGAAAACGACGAACGAATTACAAACGCAGCTTAATTCGTTATCAATTGAGAACGCCTCACTGAACAGCCGATACCAAGATCTACGAGAGGCCTATCACAAGTTAGAACTAGAAAGTGAGGAGAAAACCAAAGAGGCCACCGCGGATTTGGATAACCTACTTAGAGCCCAGACTGTCCGCAATGCAACGCTTACTAGAAATATGGGCTTACTAAGAAGACACTTAGCCGCAGCAAAAGAGGAGAACCAGAGACTCCAAGAGCAAAATAGAGAGAACTTGGAAGCGGCTTTAGATCATCCAGAACAGGCACTAAGTCCGAGCAGATTCAAGGCAATCCCATCTGAGTCGATGCGGATGTTGCTAGACGACCATGTTAGATTGCTCGAGGACTATGATCGTATGAACGAAGAACATCAAAAGTTAAAGGAAGATCACAAACTGCTGCAGCTCAGAGAACCAGCAACACAACAAGTACCAGTAGCAGCAGAATTACCAGCGCCTGTGGACCCTGCCCCTGAAGTTTTAGAGGAACTCAACGCACTTCGGGCCCAGGTAACAAATCTTGAATCTAGGATTGCCATCTATGAAGCACCACCAAGGCCAGAATCCCCACCTGAGCTACCAGCTGAGGAAGAAACCGTCACTATCCCGGTGGAGGAGACATTCGAAGAGGCTTATGAACCGATACCCATCCCAGGCGGACGTGTCACGGCCGAAGGCCAGATGACATATGAATTACCTACCCCCGCGTGGATGAAGACAGTTGAAGAACTCGGAACGACACACTCGGCCAGAGTAGAGGCATAGCTACATGCCATGGCCATAATCGAAGAGAAAATTTTACAGTCACCATTCTTTGCTCAGTTGGCCCCGCGCCGATACATATCTGGGCATGAGCTCCAATATAAACCGTACTTCATGTTAATGGCCGAATACCAGTCAACCATAGAGAAAGAAACAGGTATGAAACCAACGCATGCCACTCAATTCGAGCCAGAGGACTTGCCACCAAGGGCGCAGAGAGGTGAAATCCTTCAACCAGACTGGCGCAAAGATTTACTGCAAAATTATCCAGAGATGATGAGCACGTGGGTAAAAGCGCCGCTACATTTAAAATTTAACCCATGCTGGGGACCAGTCCCACGACGCCGCTCTTGGACTGCCTTCGCCATTAAGGTACAGAACAATAAGCAGTGCCAAGACTGGCTGAACTATCCCTATTTCAGGCCACCAATCGAGTTACCCACAGTAGGCTACATGATGGCGACGATCCGCCACTGGCTCCCTAGATTAAAACATATGGATGATGTTGCCGCGCACATGACTGTCAAAATCTTTGACATGATGCAGATGGTCTTTAAAGTCTTCCGACGCATCAAGGCTCCCCATGTAAACACCCCGGGCTTTGAGCATGGCAATTTTGATTTAGTCTATGATATGAGCACAACGCCATCGCTACGGGTGTGTTACGCCTGGCACTACAGGATCAAATATCTACCGGCATGTTACAAGCAGACATTCGAAGAAATGTTCACCACCGGTTTTTGGGAGTACCATTCAGAGGTATTTATAAGCAGGCCCACACACTTATTGCAATTATTCGCCTGTGAACGAATGGTGTACTCCACACATTATCAGCTCCCACCACCAGACGAGCCACAACCTATCGACTGGGAGAAACTCGAGGCTGATCTAGCCCGAGGTATTCGTATATCAGAGCACACCCTCGCTCAAGACCTCCTACAGAATTACATCCGGCAGACCTCACAACAAGGTTTTGTCAGGGACGACAGAAGCGAGAGGGAGGGGGGTGTTGGAAGTAGCCAGAGGCACAGACGCCACGGAAGCATGTGAGGAAGCATGTGAAGACAAAGCAGGGAGCCAGGAGGATCAATTTTTCAAACAAATATATTTCTTATTAATTCTCCAAACATTCAACAGTGATTATTATCACTAATTGTAACATATGTATCATAGAAAACCCCATTTTGTAATCCATAGCTCCATTTTGTGCAAGCCGAGGAGTCCTCGAGCTTGAGGAGCTTAGGTAGAATGCTCGTACCAATTTTCGTTATTTTTAGACATCGTTTACCCTTCCAAATAGCCTCTAGGACCTATTTTTTAACTAGGCCGGCCACTAGATGTGAAACCGGTCAAAACTAGTCTAGAAACTATAAAAAGAGCTAGAGAGCTCATTTTTGGGGTTGGTTCATTTTGGTTAGTGTGAGCATAGAGCTAGTTTGAGCTTGTAAGAGCATTCTTGAGTAATAGAGCTAATTTCCCACCTTCCATTGTGTCTTGCTTGTCTCTTCATTGTGTGTGTGTATGTGTGTGTGCATCTTTGTGCTTCTCACCTTCACCCTCACATCATCTCACATTCACGATCTTCATATCACTCCTACCTCTCCCTCGGATTGACATTAAGGAGGTGAAGCTTCTTAACGTGGTTCTCACCATTGTGCTAGAGCAACAGGGGATAAAAAGAGAACCAGTGACACACGAAAAAGACGAGGTACACATCATCGGTTATCGGTCGATTGTTGATATGGGCAAAGCTTAGATCCATTAATCACTTTTGGAAGAGGAACTCCGGTTAAGGTGGCCAACCAAAAAGTAGCGGGTCCCACCTGTTCAATAATTCGGTATGGACCGAACCACCGTAACTTAAATTTTCTGGCCAATCTGTTTGCTTTGGCATTATAGAATAACACAAGTTGGCCCAATGAAAAAACAGGGGTCTTGAGGAAACGATCATGAGTACTTGCTTGACGAAGTTGAACTTCTTGAAGGGTCATGAAACGTTCCCAGCGTTGTTCATCCAATGATCTGAGCGTATCTAACCGAAATGGCAACAATTCTTCCGGCAACAATTTCTGAGCTAAGGCAACTCGTAGGCTTGGCACGACTACTTCCATTGGCGTAATGGCTTCCAATCCATAAGCAAGCTTGAACGGGGTCATACCAGTAGCTACCTTGTACGTAGTCCGGTATGCCCACAAAACTACAGGTAGTAACTGGTCCCAACGTTCTGAACATTCCAAAATCAATTTGCGAAGCATATTCAACAAAGTCTTATTGGTAATTTTAGCCAGACCATTATCACGTGGATAGTATGGTGAGCTGAATTTATGAATAATCTGAAAAGTTTGAGTCAGCACTTGCATTAAGTTGTTGGCAAAATGTGTGCCTTGGTTCGTCACTATTTCCAGAGGTAGTCCATATTGAGGGAAGACATCTTTAATCAAAAATTTTGCCACTGAAACTCTGTGGAAGACCGTAAAGACCAAGCTTCTGCCCATCTAGTGGCATAGTCTGTACACGTCAATATGTAGCGACTGTTGATGAGGGTCGCTGGTGGCGTTATTGGGCCAATAAAATCTAGACCCCACTTCTGGAAGGGTTCCAAAGGTAAGACAGGTTGAAGAGGAAAGAAATGTCGCTGCAAAGGCTGTCCAGACCATTGACAGGCATCACACTGTTGCACAAACTGAACCACATCTCTGTACATTGTAGGCCACCATAACCCACTTTGTAGAATTTTCCGGTGAGTAAGATCAGCTGCGAAGTGTCCTCCAGAGGGTAATGAGTGAGCCATAGTAATAACTGATTCCGCTTCATGTGGAGGAATGCATCTAAGGAAAACACCAATATGATCGAAATAATATAGTTGACCCACAATCAACCGGAATCATCGACTATAGACCGCAATTTTTCGTCGCAGAGCAGTGGGAGTATTAGAAGGAAGACAACCATCCATGAGAAAAGTTAGTAACGTATCATAGTATGTAGTAGCAACAAGGGGTTCTGCAGAGTCTTCAGAAGTGGTCTCAGTAACGTAAATGGCCGGTGTAGTGTCATCAACCCTTACCGGAGGCTCACCGGAATCTAGTCGTGATAGAAATTCTGCCAAAACATGTGTTGTGTCGGGTCGATGAATAACGTCATACTCGAACTCTTGTGGCAGTAATAATCGTCTTGCCAGTCTTCCACCTAAATGTTGCTGCCAGACCAAATACACGAGTGCGGCATGATCCATATGGAAGGTGAATTTTCAGCCCAACAAATAATGTCGGAACTTCTTAACAGAATACACCAACCCGAGACACTCTCTTTCGGTCACTGAGTAGTTTCTTTCGATAGGGGATAATCGACGACTTGCATAATATACAGGCCGAAACCATTTGTCAGTTTGCTGCATTAGTACGTTACCAATAGCTATGTCTGATGCATCCACAAAGACATGGAACGGACGTTCCCAATCAGGTGGTTGCAAAATTGGGGCGTGCGTCAATAAAACCTTTAAACGATCAAATGCATTTTGGCACTCCTATGTCCATTCGTACTTCCGCGGGGTGCTGGTCAGAAGCCGATTAAGTGGTGTCGCTAAATGAGCTAACCACCGTAAATGTCTACCATGCCACCAGATTTGGCCAAGAAAACGCATAACTTCTTTCGGCGTCTTTGGGACTGGTGCCTCCAACACGACTGCTACTTTATCCGGATCCACCTGTATTCCTTGTTTCGAAATGATATGCCCCAGTAGTTTGCCACAGGAGACCGCAAAAATAGACTTGGTCGGATTCAAGCATAATCGGTACTCTCGGCATTTTTCAAAGCAGCACCGTAAATGAAACAGGTGTGCCGAAGTCTTGCCAAATAAGGAAAAATCATCCAAATATACTTGCATAAAGGTAGTTAATTGAGGTGAAAAGACTTCCTGCATACATCTTTGGAATGTACTCGGGGCATTCCGTAAACCGAACCACATTACGGTACAAGCGTAAACACCCCAATTCGTGATAAAGGTTGTCTTCGGTATGTCCTGTTCGACCATCCTCACTTGATTATATCCACTGTAGCCATCCAGAAAGGAATACATTTCATGTCCTGTGACCCTGTCGAGCATCGTATCCAGAAAAGGGAGAGGGAACGGATCCGGTACGGTGGCTGCATTGAGTTTCCGATAGTCAACACAAATACGCAATTGCTTATTTTTCTTCGGGACAATGACTATTGGAGATATCCACTCAGCATGCTCAATTGGCACAATAAATCCCACCTTCAATAGATGATCAAGTTCAGCCTTAACCTGTGCCGCATAATGAGGATTCATCCTCTAGCTTGGTTGCTTAATGGGTTTCGCATCCGGTTTGAGTACCACTCGATGTTGATAAATCTGTGGGTCAAGGCCTTTCATATCTCTATAATCCCAAATGAAAACATCGTAGAATTCACGCAGGAGTTGTACCAAATCCTCTTGGAATGTCTCTGCTAATCCTACCTTAATCTTAACTGGTTGCGGATTGACCGTGTCACCCAAATTGTATGTTATTAACTGATCTTCTGGTACATAAAATTGTCGAGGTTGCACCAAATCATCAGCTGGATGCAAGAGTTGATGTAAGGTTTCTTCATCCATGGCTACGCTATCATCTGCTTCTGCATCTCTAGTCACTGGTACGACCATACAAGCTGTCGGACTCCACTTGTCTGCTACAGCCTAGAGATCGACAGTACCTAATGAAATCAGATCCTTATTGGTCTTCAGGAATGCCTCTTCCTCATCGTCAGATAATCCATCCAACATATGGACCAGCTCCGCTACGTATGGTCATGCATGAAGATCACAGGGTTGCATAGCATCCAATTTAACTACATATTTCCGGTGATGGTCTTTGAAACTTAACTCTTGGGCTGACCAATCCTGTACAACTTTGCCTTGCTTCAGCCATGGTTGATCGAAAAGTAGACTGTAATCCAGGCTGGATTCTGGTAGTTCTAGGACTACAAAAGTCATTTTAAATGTAGTGCCCTGAAAGGTAATCAGAATATTACGTACTAGTCCCACCGGATGGACTCGGGATTGATCTGCCATTCGTACAAAAAATTGTACGGGTTCAATTTGGGTCCAACCCGATTTCCTATAGAGTGCAGTTGTTGCAATATTCACACCCAACCCGCCATCAATTAAGACTTGGGTAATCTTCTGGTTTTTATGTCGTACGGTGATCAATGGAACTGAGTGATCCACCGTAGAATCAATTTCCGGTTGTATGGTTGCAGTCACCGGAGTACACGAAGACCCAGGGCTAACCTGCTGTTGAAATTGTTGCCTTACACTTGGCACTAAGGCGAGCAACTGTCCCAAAGGGAGTGTGATTGAAGCCTTAGATAGGATGTCCCATACCTGATTTGTTTGGGGCGTAATTCTCACTGATTCTGATGATGATTCTAATGTTGTTGAGGCAGAATTTTGTTCATTTGATCTTGCCTGTGGCAGAGGGACCTGTGTTACCCGAATGGGGTCAGGAAACACAGTCGGCTCCTTAGCTGTCCATTGACTAGCCTTTGCAAACATTCGCTGCTGCTCATGGATACCAGGCTCGAACACTTCAGCTGCTAATCGCAACTGCTTACTAGATCTTGTCTGCACTACAGTTGCTTGTGACTCGACTGATGAAATATAAACCATGTTGGTCATTGGATTTTGTCGCTCTTTGCAGAATCGACGAATGTGGCCAACCTCACCGCAAAAATGACACCGAGGGGGTGGAAGAGAAGTACCTTCCGCTGATGTACCCGCCTGCCATCAGTTTGCATTGAAATTGGTGTTCCGTTGATCCCGGTAATTCCTATATCCTTGCGACTGATTGGTTTGCATATGTGGCGACACGTAATGGGTTGCTGGCTAACCTGGTTCTTGTATGATGGCGTTTACAACTGCTCTGCCTTGCACCTTGGCATTATACGTGCAGGTTTTCGTTGAGTGTCCCATTGTGTTACAGATGGCACAATATATTTGGTTAAGGGCACATGAAGAACTGGTGTGCCCTGGATTTTTGCATTTGGTGCAATACACATGCTTGGACGGATCATCAACTGCGTTCTTACTGGCTTTCAGCCATTCCAAGTCCTCTGTAAATCCTCCAACTTTGTGCTCCAATTGTAGGGCCATCGCAATGACTGCGTCCAACGTCATTCTGCCCACACAGCGAATGATCATGATTTGTCTTAACTGTGGATTCAGGCCATTAATGAACCATTGGGTTATAACATCGTCCGGTAGATTAGCATGTGCCGGAGGCAGCTACCTTAAGTGAGTTCGAAACAATGTTGCATATTCCTGAACAATCTGATGCGGCTTCTGCCGATTGTTCTGCAAATAGTCAAAGATTTCGGCAAGATTTTTCTTCAGCTAGAACCTCTGTAAAAACACATCTCTCACAGCATCATAGTTAGCAAAATGATTAATATCATACTCAATCAACCACCTGGCTGCTTCATTAACTAAGGTGGCCTGAAATACGATGGCCTTGTACGCCGGATCGGGTGGATGATTCAGCACTGCATAACTTATCTCGAATGTACGAACATGTGCATCGAGATCCCCCGAAAATCCACCGAATTTGGTATATGTAACCCCAGTCAGAACCAGTCGAAGTGGAATGATTGGCTGGGGTTGATGCTGTTGCTACTATTGGAACTACGGTTGCGGCTGTGGGGGTGTCTGCTGCTGTGACTGTGAACCACTCATGGTACTATTGTGAGTAGTGTTGTTGTTAGTCGTCGGTTGGAGAGGTGTCTCTTGTCCTTTAGAATCTGTATTATCAGACTGCTCACCTTCCGGCTCGAAAATGGTGTTGAATCTCTTACTTTTCTCCAAATCAAATAATCTGTCCTCTGCTTTGGTATTGTAACTAGAGAGGCTTGCCCCGAACAATGGTGAACGTAATAAGGGTCCACCAGGTAGTACTGCACTATCACTCAAATCCCTACTAAATGGTACCAAACTCCCACTGGAACTTATCAAACTTTCACCGCACCAGGTTATCTTTTCACGGGAAACAGTCTCACTCGGTAACACAACTTTGTCACCAGAAATAGTCGAATTCTGACCAGATAGCATCGGACTAACTATACACTGCATTTATGTACACCCAAAAGTCACTGTACCTTCTTCAAAAGGTACCAAAATCACACCAGAATCCACTGGAATCTCATCATGTGTCACCGAACTGGTACCGGAATCACTACTAAGTGGCTCCGATCATTCTACCACTAGGCTTAAATGACCTGTACTTCTACCACTTAGGGGTGTCCCTAGTAAATTTGGAACTGCCCAGGGATGCTGGTCTCTCCTATACTTTGGATATGAATCGTCGGACCGAGTAACCGGCATATATCACTTCTGCACCGCTTGCCTTGTGTACTGTTCTACCTTTACTGATTATTCTCAATCTATTGCCATCTTCCCACAGACGGTGCCAGTGTTAAAAAGGACTTCCATCAAGTCGCTTTTTAATGTCTTTTCGGGTTCTTGGGGATGGTAGGGGTCTGACAATGCAGAGGCCCTTTATCTGATTTTCTCAACTTAACTATCCAATTAAGTGGTATTATACTTCTCGCTAATAACGTTCACTACACAGTTACTACTCCTTTCCGATTATGATTATCCTTACACAGTAACTTATCGTGCGAGTTAACGTATCGTGCGAGTTAACGATCACAACATCGCACCAACTTATTATCATTAAGATAACATTATTATATTAAGAATGAATTACTGTGATTCAACAAGAATAGAATACATTACTCAGAATATCATCCAATCTGCACCTCAGTGTCTTCGCACGGTCGCCCAGACAGACAGTCTGACGAACCCGTCTCTCTTCTTCTCCGAAGGTCATCGTAATTCCCTTTCATTAATAGTTAAAAAGTTACATCGCCTCATCACGCCCTTTCGGTGCATGCGATATATAGAAATTACAATCCATTCCGGCAGCCTAACAAATGTCCATGGTGGCTAAGATTTCTGCCCAACCATGAGGCTCAAATTCCTCATCAGGAAAGATTATCGGTGTATAGGCTGGGTCTTTAACTGGTCTATTTCCTTGCAAATCTCCTTCTTCTCTTGCTTTGGTGTTTTTGCTCTTCCTTTGTGACCTTGCACATCCACAAATGAGTATCTTCATGCATCCAGGATGTATCAGATGAACTTTTAGAATGTATAGAGATTGAATCTTCTTGCTCCTTGTGGATAGGATTCCACTAAAGGGGTGGTACATCTCTGAAGGTGTAATCCTTCAAATTGACCTTGGTTGTGACCCCTAAGTGTTGCAAGTATAAGAAATTGGTTCCCCAATCCTGTACTATTTGCAATTGTCGTAGGAATGCTCTTCCTAGGATCATTTCATAGGCATTAGTTTTACCAAAGTCACATATAGCAAAGGTGTGTTCAAATTCTACACCACAAGTGGTTAGAGTTATCCCTTCTAGCAATCCTAGAGGTCTTTCAACATGGCCATCAACCATCTGAAGCTTCATTCTAGTTGGTCTTAATGCGGATTTACCCCATTGCTTCCACAAGGAGGTGGTCGCAATAGCAACACCAGCACCTGAATCTATGATCGCTTTGGTTGTGTAACCTTGGTAGGTGATTGGAAGATAAGTATTACCTTCTTCACCTTTGCTCATGTCCCCTATTTTGTCTAGAGGTATCTCTGGAACTTTTTGCTTAGAGCCTGTGTTGGCAGCAATTAGGGAATTTCAAGACAAGGGAGCCGACATAAGGAATCAGAGCAAAGAGAAGGGCCAAGCAGGCAAAGTATTCAAAGAAGATCCACCAAGTAGGCCATTCAAATTTTTCGACCTAATCCCTTCTTAACAGTGATTTTCATCACTACATGAACCTTGTAAATACTGTTTTTGGTAGATTCGACTCCATTTTGTTCAAGCTGAGGAGTCCTCGAGCTTGAGGAGTATTAGTAGTAATAATGTACCAAATTTCATAATTTTTAGAGCTCATTTGAGTCTTCAAAATAGCCTAGGAACCTAAATTTTAACTAGGCCGGACACTAGGTCTGGACAAGGCCACTAGCTAGTAAAAAACTATAAAAGGAGCTAGAGATCTCATTTTTGGGAGAACAAATTGTAGTTTTGAACAAAAGAAGAGCTATTGCAATTGTGTTTGGATCTTAATCAAAGTTTCCATTGTCTCACTCTTTGTTCTTGCGTGTGTGCACGTGTGTGTGTATGTGTGTGCATGCTTGTGTGCTTCTCCATCACCACTTGTGCACATCACTTGCTCGAGGTCTTCATACCATCCTCATGTCTTCTCAGATTGACATTAAAGGAGGTGCTACTCGCCACTGAGCTACACCAAATTTTGGTGCCGTTGTCGGGGATCGAGCTTCGAGGACGAGCGTGTGATGGTAAGACATAGATTAGAGATGTTGGAAGAGTAGGTAAGCATTTCTTTTACTTGTTTTTACCTTCCTCTTCACCTCTTCACACCATATCCATTCATCATCATCTTCACCATCGCGACCATATGCCTCCAGCTCCATTCATTTCCTCATTTCTACTTGAGAGCGAGAGCGAGAAAGAGCTTGTTTGGGTCTTTGTCTTTTGTGTTTTCCTGAGCATTCTTGCAGGTACCAACTTCCTTTACAGCTATAGGAGCTTCATCAGGTGAGAAAATTTACTGTGCAGGTCCCCGGGCATTGACCTCTATCAATCGCAATCGATAAAAAATTTTGATTGTTGGTAAAACAAAGTGCACCACCATAACATGCATGACTAGCACATTCCAAATCACTAATCACAGTTAAAAAATTTCTTAATTCTCTATCAATCGCAATTGACACTGTAAATCGCGATTGACAGCCACGCCCGATAGCTGCGACCAACAGACCTTGTCAATCACGATCGACAGACCCTGTCAATTGCGACCAACAGACTTTGTCAATCACGACTGACAGACCACGACGGATTGCCACGTAGTACTCAGTCAATCGTGATTGACACTGTCGATCGCGATCAACTAAAACTTCATGATTTACACATTAAAATGTGTGTCCACGTGTCCATCGTGACAGACACACCCACGATGGACTGAGTTTGTGCTGGAATTTGTGAAAAAAGTGTCGATCGTGATTGACACCATCGATTGCAATTGACAACCCTCACGGCCGACTCTATTGATCGTGATTGAGACCATCAATCGCGATTGACGTGTCGATCACGACTGACAGGCCCCAATGGACACCTCTGTCAATCGCAATTGACAACCTTGTCGATCGCGATTGACATGCATTTTCGGCCAAATTTCTAGGGTTTTTTAGTTCAAATTTTGGGGTAATTGTGGCAATACGGGGACTTATAGATAGGGTATTTTGATGTTGACCATACCATGGGGAAAGAAAATTGAGGGATCTCTAGGACTGTTTTCCACCAAGACTAAGGGAAATTTGGTCTCTGAAGTACATGAATGAAAATGGTTTGTTGTGTCATTTGAATTTAAATCTTGAGTTAACTTGGGGACTTTTATAGGTCCATTGAGAGCATCGAAGGGCATTCAAGGCAAGAGTGAGTGCAGGCTTGGGAACACATTTCTTGGGCTTACAAGGGCAAGGGATAAGCAACTTGAGGTTGGATTATTCTCAACACCCTCTGTCAATTCTTAGCTTAGGCTAAGCATGGGTAGAGGTATTGATTAATTAGGGCAACGTTAAGCATTGTCAAGTCCAAGAACTTTAATCACTCAAGTGCAAGTATAAAATAGATTATGTTTGCATAACACCCTAAGGGAAAAGAATTCAAATCAAGCGATCAAACTCAAGTACGATAAAACTCAAGTGTTCCTTGTGACGAAGAAGGACAAGAAGTGACATCCTAAGAAAAATAAAAATAATGAGTGAATATTACAAAAGAACTCAACAACGAGGTTGTACTGGGAAAATTGGGATAACCACCAAGGCATATGAACCTTAGATCAGGACAACATCTATGGAGAGATCGACAAAGCCTTAAGTCTTCATAGGCTAGTGTCAATCATAATGCTAGGTCTTGGGCCCAACAGTTGAGCAATTATCCGCCCTATCCTAGCTCTGAAACTAGTGAATCAGAGATGTCCTATGGTATGGAGAGACCCAGAGGAAACTCAAGTGTGGCTTACTTAGAGAAACTTGAAGGCCCATACAAAATGCAACTTGAATACATCCGGACCGATTGATTAGGTGCTCGCATCTATGAGGACGGTCTTAGAAGGTCCGTTGTGCAAATTAAAAACCTTGATCAACCTCTTGGACTAGAACATCTAGTGGTCAAGTTTGAAAATGGTGCATACCTAGATAAGGAAGGGACAATGTATGTAGTCACCAAACAACCGGACAGAACATATGAATTCGGTAATGTGATTCCAGAGACAGACATAGGTGACATATAGCAAGGGAACTTAGGAAGAGAGCATAGAACTCCCCAAGGCAAATCAGTCTTGACTAGAATCATCACTCCAGAGTGGGTTCCCCAGGACAATAAGAGCATAGATTTGCTCTTAAACCGAGAGACTGACAAGGCCTTTTGGAGGTATAAGGCTGACCAGTCTAATGAGGCAGGAATGCTCACAATCTATGAGTTTAAAGATCCTAATAGCCCAGGAAAAGTAACCTACCTAGACAATACTTCGGAGAGGATCTTTGTGGTCACAGAGCATGGTAGGCATGCCTACACTTAGAAGGGTGATTTTATTTTTCCCCAACCAAGATCTAATGTCTCTTATGGCCACCAAGGAGTTGGAACATCCCAAGCTCATGGAGCTCAAAGGGACAGGAGTAGAGATAGGCCGGAAATAAGCTTTGCTAACCCATTGGGAAGAGAAAGAACGAGAACGGAGACGGATAGAATGGAAACCGAGAGACCTAGAGACCCAAGAATCAAAGGAACAGAGATGAATTCCCTTTGCCAAGGCCTAGAGAACACACGAGGACCTTGAGGCCTACACAACTAGTTAAGTCCATGAAGAATTGCTTCGATGGCACAAGAGACCTATACGATCATGTAGCAGAATTCAGACAAGTCTTGAGAGCAGAGCAAGTGGATGACGTATTCACGTAGTACAATGCATTTGGTCTAACTCTCAAGAACACAACCCTTACATGGTTTCAACCACTTCACCAAGGTCAATTCACGAACATAGACCAACTTCTAGAATCCTTCATCACAAAATTTTCTAAGAGTGGCATACGGCACAATACCTCTTCCTTAATACATAGCTTCAAACAGACACCTCAAGAGACCATTAGACTTGCAGGAAGAAGATTTAGGCAATACCTAGAGAGATGCCCCGTTCTTGAGTGACCCACACCATCCAAACAAGTGGCTTTATTCTTAAACGGATTGTTGAGTAACAAATTGAGGTCATATGTGTACTTAAAGGACCCTAGAACCATAGAGGAGTATGTATGCATGTGCATAGATATTGAGGACAACCTAGGGGAGGAATTAGAGCTCTCAAAAATCTAAAGAGATTCAGATAGCTCTACTAGCCTCAACTCAAGTCCATCCACATCTATTGAGGAGCTAGCAAAGAAGGTAGCCCAAAAACTGGGAGTCTCAAGCAAAAATACCAAGGTTTGCCCCAGTGAAAAAGATGCTATATTTGTGGAGGCGACCATATGGCAAATGTATGTCTCATTATGGCTCAATCCCAAGTGAACCCTAGCAGCCAATACTGCACCATAGAGTGACGATACACTAACCACACTACACAAGACTGTCCCAATACAAACAAATTGTCAGACAAAATTATCCTCAACCATATCCACAACAGAGAAGATACCAGAACTAGTACCCACCACAACAGTATGGTAGGCCCCAGCAACCCTATCAACCACCCTATCAAGGGCAACAAAGACCTCAACCAATTTTAGCGCAGCAACCCTCTACTCCGGCCAATGTGATTCTAGTGAAGTATGCAGCAACAGAAGAAAATTTGAATAGAGCCATAGTCCCAGTAACACCATTGCTTTCAGAAAGTGACCCAAGTGATCATAGTTTTGAGTCCACTCATATTGATAGCCCACATGCTTACTACATGCAGTCACCTGGGCATAATGAGTCATATTCCTATGAAGATCCAAGTGAACCTAGTTGGGAGCCAGAATATGCAAATGTCATGTAGGCAAACCCAACTCTAGACCTCAACCTAGGTAGGTAAGACCCCCATTTCCTAGAGGACCATGTTACCGATGTCAGGGAGATCACCTCATTCGTGATTGCCCTATGCCTGCACCTACACAACCCCAGTCTATGACAATTCAGGGTTTTTGCCCCGATTGTGGGAAAGAGCATCTATTGTGGGATTGTCCTAAGAATCCGAACAATATGCCAAAAATCACTCCTATCAACATTATTGGGTTAGTTGTAGACTCTACAAGAAGTGTAACTTCCACTGCCCTAGTGCAAGTGGTGACTAGAGCCCAAGCTTTGCAACAAAACCAAGGTTTAGGCCAGGAAAAGAGTTCTAAGGTTAATGAAACCGAGAGCATAACAAAGAAAAGGACCAGAGCTTGGAGGGATAGTCGAGAGAGAATGAAAAGGCAATGGGCAAAGAAGATGAGCAAACTTGAGGAAATCTTGAGGGAAACAAAAGCCAAGATAATTGAACTCACTACTCAAACTCACTCTCACACTACTCCACACCCACCATTCCCATCTCCCTCTAATCCACCACATTCCATCCCACCTCACACAATCCCACCACCCCCTAGAGTAGGATCAGTCTTAGCAGATCCCACTCCCAAGGACCTAGACATGATGCTTAAAGCATATCAGGCCAGACTTCAAGAAGGACCAAATGTAACAGATCATGAAAAGTGTTACCCTATATCTAAACTAGAGCTTGAACGAACTAAAATTTGTGCTAAGATGGTGGAATTGGCTCAAACCATGTTTGAAGCCAATTGCCTCTTTAACTTCTCTAGTTCAACTAAGACACAGTTGCACTTTGATGGACTGTTAGAAAGATTGGAGAGGCTAATTGCAAAATCTGAAAAGGACCCTGCCTCTTAAAGTAAGGACAAGGCGAGTGAAAGAACAAGCCTCCTGCCCAGGAAGCCTATATGCCTAACTCCACATAACCAAATGCATCTTCTTCTATGAATTGGTTTTCACCAGAATTCCTATGAGAGATTCAAGAAGAGAAATGGGCTAAAGAGAGTGAAGCTCCTCCTCCCATTGAACTTGTGGATGCCTTTCATGATCAATTCCCACAAGACATTCCTTCCATTTACGGAGAGCAGGAGAGTGTCCAATCCCAGGAGAGATTAGACTTCGACTCTAATTCCTTACAGGAACTACCCATTTCACAGGCCCATGGGAAGCAAAGTCTACTTGTGTGAGAGCACCCACAGTCATGATAAGAAATGAAGAGTCAATCATACCTAGGAACATAGAGGTAGTGAAAAACATGAAAGTGCAGTGCAGTCTCACTTTAGAAGAGCTACTCAAGGTTAGGCTAGAACTATGGAAACACATATCCAATCAAGTGCCAGAAGTAGCAAAACCTTGTTCCCAGGTTCTCATAGAACAGTACCGGAAATACCCTTAGACAAGGTAGGAGACATGAGCGAAGGAGAGGAAGGAAACACCTATCTTCCCATTACCCATCAAGGGTATACAACCAAGGAAATTTTGGACTCAAGTGCAGGAGTTGCAATTGCTACCACTTCCCTATGGAAGCATTGGGGCAAGTCAGCACTCAGGCCAACGAGAATGAAATTGCAGATGGCCGATGGTCACATTGAGAGACCCTTACGGCTGTTAGAAGGAATAACTCTCACTACATGTGGTGTAGAGTTTGAGCATACTTTTGCTATATGTGACTTTAGCAAAAAATCAGGCCTATGAGATGATTTTGGGAAGGCCATTAATGTGGCAGTTGCAAGTGGTACAAGATTGGAGAACCAATTCTTTGTATTTGCAACACTTAGGTGTTACAACCAAAGTCAATCTCAAGGATTACTCTCATAGAGACGTACCTCCTATTCAATGGAATCCCATCCATAGAGCTAAAGATGATATGGAGTCAATGCATTCCATAGGATCAGGATCCTCATGGATGCATGAAGACACCCACTTATGGATGTGCAAATTAGCAGTAGAGGAAGAGAAGAGAGAAAACGCCAGAGAGGTAGGTGCGAAGGAAACCCATACATCAATTCAAGACCCAGCCTATGCACCTGTAGTATTTCCTGACAAAGAGTTTGAAATCTCATGGTTGGGCAGAAATTTTAGTAACAATGGATGTAGCCATCAATGAAGAACAATGGACACCCCACTATGACGAGGATGGCTATGACACTTCCGTCTTCTCATAGAGCAATCATGTGTGATTCAGTTATTGAAGAATGTGAGCTTAGCACGGATGCATTTGAGGATGCAAGTGACTCTAATCTAGAGTCAATCATTATGAGCCCACCTTCTGCATCAGATGAGGAATATTTCTACGAAGTAGAAGTTCACCCTCAGAGACATGAAGAGCTTACCAATGATGTGAGGTTAACCACACAAGTGACCGCCAAGAGTGAAGGCAAGAAAAGGAAGAAGAGAGAAGTCACACGAGAGGAGGAGGAATCCTTGTTTGAGGTCCCAAAAAACTTCAAAAAGTATGAGATAGACGATAGGAGTCATGATAAGAATGCCTAAATGTGGTGCACAAGCAGGAGAGGCCTATGATAATAAAGAAACCACCAAGAAAATTGTGTTAGCCATGGAAGAAGGAGAAGAAAAATGCACCTACATTGGACATGACCTGACGAAAGAAGAAGAGCAAGAGTTGATAGCTTTGCTAAGAGAATATAGAGGTGTATTCGCTTGGAGCGACAAGGACTTGAAAGGTGTAGATCTTGACATATGCTCACACATGATTCCCATGACCTCAGATGCCAAACCCTCTAAGCAAAAGCCATACACATATAACGATAACTATGTTGCTAAGATCAAGGAGGAGATAGATAGACTAGTGGAAGCTGGATTCATCTATGAAATTGAGCACACTGAGTGGGTATCCCCCATTGTTGTGGTGCCCAAGAAAAATGGAAAGTTGTGTGTATGTATCAACTTGAAGATCTTAACGTAGCCACCATTCAAGATAACTATATACTTCCTATCACGGAGCATCTACTAAAAAGAGTAGCAGGCAAGGAAGTGTACAACTTCCTTGATGGGTTTTCTGGCTACAATCAGGTAGCCATTGCTCTAGAAGATCAGCATAAGACAACTTTTGCCACAAAATGGGGCATATTTGCGTTTTGAGTATGCCATTTGATCTTACCAATACGCCAGCCACATTCCAAAGGCTGATGTGTCATGTATTTAAAGAATTCCTGAGGAAGAATTTAGAAGTCTATGTTGATGATCTTTGTGCTCATTCCAACATAAGGCAAACACATATCCCTGAGTTGAGAGCTTTCTTTGACAAATGTAGAGAATATCAAGTCTGCTTGAACCCAGAAAAGTGTGTTTTTTCATGGTCAGGAAAAGCAAGATTCTAGGACACATAATATCAAAGAACGGCATATCTACAGATGAGGAAAAAGTTAGAGCTATTGCAGAGCTACCTCAGCCAAAGAATGTCAAGGAAGTGCAAGCTTTCATGGGGCATTGTGGCTATTATCGCCGATTCATTCATATGTATGCGATCATTGCAAAGCCTCTATACTCCCTTTTGACTAACTTTAAGTGGACGGAAGAATGTGAGAACACTTTCAATGAGCTTAAAAGGCGATTATGTTTCAACACCAATCTTGATTACCCTCGATTGGAACAAACCCTTTCATGTTCACGTGGATGCATCCAATTATGCTATTGGGTGTGTACTTGCACAACCTACGGGGGAAGGTAATATGGATCTTCCAATTGCCTATGCTAGTAGACAATTGAATGCAGCTAAACGGAACTATACCACTACTGAAAGAGAAGGATTAGGCATGGTATATGCGGTGAAAAAGTTTGGACACTATTTGCTTGCAAATAAATTTAATTTTTTTTACTGATCATCAAGCTCTATTGTACTTGGTAAACAAGCCATGCAATACAGATAGATTAGTAAGATGGTTCCTCTTACTAATGGAATATGACTCTGAGGTAGTGGTGAGGAAAGGCAAGACTCACTTGAGAGCAGATCATCTCTCGAGGCTCACATCTGGAGAGGCCCCACAAGGAGTATCAGATGATCTCCCTGATGCTTACTTGTTCAATTTGGAAGTTGTACCACAGTGGGCCAAGACATTAGTGTCAGTATTGGCATATGGACCTAAACATCCAATAATGAACACTCAAGATAGGGAGGTAGTAAAAGCCCAAAGTACCATATCATGGTAGGGAGTATGTACAAGCTACAGATCAAGGGATATTAGCTTTTTGTGTGGAAGAGGAGGAGTATGCAAAATGGTTGCAATCAACACATGTGGGTGCATTAGAGCAACATTACTCAATGCAAATAACTCTACAGACACTAAGGGAGACTCGGAGTGCACTGACCGACTATGGAATCAATGTCCATAAGTTGTGTAAAGAATGCCCAGCCTCTCGTATTAGACCACCTTTGGAGCATGCTACACTATACCAAGTGTCTCTAATACCAGATTGGAGTGAACCAAGGACACTTTGGACCAGACCGTGTGATTAAGGCAATCCTATTTGCAGGCTTGTGGTGGCCAACCCTTCACATGGATGCACATACCTATGTGAAGCGGTGTGATATTTGTCAGCGAGCTCAATATCCGATATGCAAGGATGAGATGCCATTGAAACCTATGATGGGTGGACGTGCATTCTCTAAGTGGGGAATAGACTTTGTAGGTCCTATTAACCCCCCAGCTACGAGTTCACATGCTGAATACACTATTGTGGCCACATACTATCTAACCAAGTGGGTAGAAAGTGAAAGCCACAATGAAGAACGATGCTCAAATGACAACTAAGTTTCTATTTGAGAACATGTTTACTAGATATGGGCTATCGATAGAGCTAGGAAGTGATAGAGGCACTCACTTCTTGAATGAAGTCATTGAAAATCTTCTCCAAGAGTTCTTGGTGATACACAAGAAGTCTGCCCCCTATCATCCACAAGCTAATGGGCAAGCCAAAAGCACCAATAAAATTCTATGCAATGTGTCAACCAAATTAGTGAATAATAAACGCTCTGATTGGGACAAACAGATACACCATGTTGTTTGGGCATACCGAGTTGCCTATAAAAACCATACTCCAAACCACACCCTTTCAGATGGTATTTGGCTAAAATGTAGTGCGACCATTGGACTTCTTGATACCTACACTAAAGTAGCACAAGAGCATGAGTGGACATGGCATGAACTCTCTTCAAGGATCTTTGATCTTGAATGGCTAGGTGAAACGAGACTGAGAGCTTCCGCAGGGATTTATGCAACTAAGAAAAGACAAAAGGCATACTTTGATGCCCATGTGAAGGATAAAGGCTTGAAGGCCAGAGACTTAGTTTTGGTGTATACACTGAAACAACATGCAAGAAAGCTAGAGATGCATGGCTATGGACCGATGATCATAAATAGGATGTCACTAGTGGAGCAATTCAATTAGCTACACTAGAAGGTGATGTCCTCCCTAGTTACATCAGTGGATGCCATGTCAAATTATATCAAGAACCCCTCACGAAGGAAATGCTTAATCGACTTAATACTGCCAAGAAACGCAAAGAAGAAGAAAAACGAGTCTGAGAAGAAGCGCAGGCAAAAGCTTTGGAACGCATCCGAAGAATGAAATTGAGAAGACAAGGTAGAGATCAACATAGGACAGAGGCTATGCAGCTCCACAGTATCCCATGGCTATGAGCAAAGTCTCAGGTGTAAGTTCAAATAGAATAATTGATCGACGCCCTTTTGTGACCTTAGAGATAGGACAAGGAAATAGTGCAAGGACTGTATGGGCCTTAATTGACTCAGGTGGAGCCACTAGTGCGGTTAGACTTTCTTACTATCAAGAATTGAAATTAAGTGTCAATCCAATGGAAGCATACCTCATAGGATTGGGAGGTGTGGAAACCCCTTGCATGGGTGAGGTGGAACTTCCCCTCTACATTCAAGATGCTCTCATGACAGTTAAAGTGCTAGTGTCTCAAGATGAGGACCTCACTGAGCCTCTTGTCTTGGGTCAAGACTGGATCTATGATCATGCAGTCAACCTGAACCTAAGAAGTGGACTTCTTCAGGTCTGGGTAAGTCAAAATCACATTACAATTGAATTAGAAAAGGAAGCACTCAAGGAATTAGGAAAGGCACCAACTCCTGGTCCTTCCAGGAGTACACATGAAGATGATGATGCTATTCTTGTCAAAACTCTGTGATGCAGAGGATGATGTTCTCGACAAAGAAGCCAAGGATACAATGGAAACTCCCTTCTTTTTCGAAAGTGACAGAACATGGAAACTGAAGAAGTACCAAATGCACAGGAAGGAGACGACCTATGCTCACAGCCAAAGGAGAATACGAAGCAAGGTGTCTGAGACATTGAAGCAAATATGGGTACAGAAAGGCGAGCATCCTGTTGCAGATAAACTAGAGTCACCGGCTAAACATCATACTAGTGATCGACAACAAGACACTAATAAGAAGTCTCCCAAAGATTCATCTACAAATGTAAGGTCTATTTGGGTACCCAAGAGGTCAATGAAGGCCGACCCACAATCAAGACATATTTGGGTGCCTAAGGCTTGCTTGTGGGATCAAATAGCCATACAAAGACCACACACTATAAATCATTATTCCCACACTCAAACAACCAATATCCATAATTGTGTCACACACACAGTCACAGATCCATCCACACGCACGAGCAAGATCACTGGTAAATGGGTCCCTAAAAAGCCTCATTTCCAAGTAGACACTCTTGTAGAGCCTTCTAAAGTCCCCATGAAATCAAAATGTGAAGCCACACATTATGTTTGGCAACTCAAGACTTGTAATAAACCCCCTGACCCAACTGTGTACACCCACCCACATACTAACCGTATCCATACTCCATTACACCATTCCAAGTAGCACCTAGGAACCCGTCATCCACTGACCCCACATCACACTCATGGATCACATGCGCACTAACTAACCCACTAACCACATCACAATTCATCAGGTTAATGTTGTAACGGGGACACATGATCACTTTGTGTCCATTGCAATGTTAACATTCATTTGTATATTCTCACAGAACCGACGACCGATTTCCTCAACATGCCCGAGGTTGCAGGAACGAGCTCCCATGCAGGCACCAGTCCTCAAATAGTAGACATTGAAAGTCTCCCTCTTCAGGAGGAGTTGAAGGAATGGCCATAGGCGATAAGAGCAGTACATGTCATACCGATTCAAAATCCTCCCCAGGGGCACACATTGCCAATTAGCAAGAACTCCCATTGGTTTAGTGAAGTAGCAGGACCCCTTGGGGATGACACCTATTTATGGGAGGCTGAGATAGAGTTTAACGGATGGTGGGGGCCGGTATCATTTCTTTACACGAGAGTTTCGAAAAGCCTTAGAACAGTGAAGGATTGCGACCGATATGGAAGAAAGCCAGATTGGAGGACTACTTCCATGCGCAGTTACCAAAGCCAGACTTCTTGAGATATTCATACCTAGTTAGCACACTCACGCCCAGCAAAGATAAGAAGGGAACAAGCACCTTTCTACTTCCTTCTCTTACACGAGCAAATGAATTAAAGCGTTTATGTGAACCAACCAAGCTAACCAAGCTAATGGACATGGTGGCAATGACCAGCTAAAGGACATGGTGGCAATGACACCAAGTATTGCCATCCACCTCCGAATGTGCATGCAGCACTTCGCCTAACCAAGCTAAAGGACATGGTGGCAATGACACCAAGTATTGCCATCCACCAAGCTAACCAAGCTAAAGGACATGGTGGCAATGACACCAAGTATTGCATCCACCTCTGAATGTGCATGCAGCACTTCGCCTTTCCTGCCCAAGAAAGATTTACAATGCCACCCAAGAAGATTTGGTTTAGTTATACTTGGCAGACACTCTGAATCTGACAATCAATATGCCACATTGGATCATTGACCAGATCCATCTTGCACATCAATGTTGGTACAAGAAACAAAAGTCAGTGCTCTATGGATAGTTTGGCAATACATTCACACTGTCTTCATCATTTTGTTGTCGTAAAGTTGCAATGATCCTTCTGAGTTTAATTCATGCATTGACACGTCAAGCTCACCTCTCACTTCTAACTCCTCAAAAGGAGGTCCAATTCCTTCTGTTTTCTTCCATCTATCTTCTTGAACTCTTGCCCATAAATCTCTAGGCCATTCCGTGTCTACTTCAGGGATAACTAATCCTTCCCGTTTACTTCCACAGTAATTTTCTCCTTGGTTCTCTCTTTTCTTCTTGTCCCTAGAATGACTCGCACTACACATTCCTGAAATTCTTTTTCTGGGATTCTTGTGCTGCGTAGAGGCTGGACATGTTTTTCTAAGGTTTGTTGAGCCACTTCAATTAACTTCTTACATATCTCCAATCTCTCTTTCTCTAAGTCACCTCTTGGGTATTCCCTTTCGTGTTGTTCAATGGTTGGGCCTGCCTTTAGTCATGCTTGGTATGCTTCAATCCACATGGCCAATTCTTCTGGCATTGGATCAGCCAAAACTGATCTTGCCTCTCGTTTTTTTTTGTTTTTCTCTCTCCTTGTTAGGGTTTCCTTCAGGCTCTTGTTTTTCTTCTTGGCTTTGTTTATTGTTTTTGTTCTCCAACTTTTGTTGCAGTTTCTTCTTTTTTATCTTTTCTCTACAATTCTTCCATCTTTGGGTTCGTTTACTTTTAGTACTTTTCTCAGACTCTTCAGAATCTGCAATTACTTGAGGTGTGGGTATGTTCAATTCTTTGTCGGGGTGATTATTTTCTTTGGATTTATCTGGAGTCTCTCTAGGTTTGCTCTCGATATTGCTTTCAATGGCATAGTGTACTCCTTATCACTTCCAAATGACTCTATCACTTCTATCACATTGATCTGCACATTGGAATTGACTTTATTGGGATTCTTGGGGCAATATCTAAAAAGATGTTCTTTACCACAATCACTGCAGTAACCCTCCCAAACTCTCTGAGGTGATGGTGGGCTAGGTAATGTACACTCTCTGATAAAGTGATCAGCTCTGCATCTATAACATGGTCCTCTAGGGGCTGGTGGTCTACTCATTGGCCATGGGGTACGGGTGCTCTAGGAGTAGTGTAAATTAGTGACACATAGTCCTGATCATATCCATAAGAGCTATCATATCCTTCAGAACCATATGTATATTGTTCATAAGATTGTCTGTGCTCTGCTATAATGTTCTCATAAATGGAATAATTTCCTTGACTAGGGTCATAAGATGGGTCCTAAGCCTCAGTACTAGTCAATGGGGTGGTTGGTACTATTGCTCTTTCAAGATTCTCTTCAATTTGAGCAATTTACACTGGGACAACATTATGAGGGTGAGGTGGTTGTTGTCCTAGCACTGGTTGAGGCTGATTGTATCCTTGATATGCATATGGCCATGTTGCAAGTGCTTGTTGCTAGTATGAGGGGTATATATAGGCTTCTCCTTGTTGCTCTCTCGGGGGGTATCGATAAGGCCTAAAGGGTGGTTGTGCATGTCTTGGTTGTCGATTGTAAGAAACAATTCCTCCGTATTGTGATTTGTGTACCTTTGCTCTATGTTACAATAATGAGTTGGACCCTGGGCGGGTGGTCTGTTATAAGCATAAGGGGGTGGTGGAACTACCCCCCTATTGCACATGTGAGATGGGTGGTCACCTCCACAGTGGACGCATCTCCTAGCATAGGCACTCTCATAGGATTGCTCGGATAATTCCTTTCTCCTTGAACATTCAACTTTTTAGCCACTAACTCGCTATCTCTTCCACATTATTCATGGGATTTGAAGTACTGCTAACACTATCCTCACTCTTAACACTGCCTTGAGGTATTTTTAAGTCTTCTCCCAGATTGTCCTCTAAATCAATACACTCTTCATACATTCCTATAAACTTTGGACTCTCTTCACATATACTAATGATCTCAACCATTCACTAATCCTTCCAAAAATAATGAGACCATTTTGTTTTGAGTGGGCCTCTTGTATCGCGGCATTTCCCTCTCTCTCTCTCTCTCTCTCTCTTTCTCTCTCTTCTCTCTCTCTTTCCCCCACCCCCCGCCGCCCCACCGTCACCTCGACCCCCTCCAACCCCACCGTCCCCTCCTCTTTCCTCCACCACCCCCGCGGCCCCACCATCACCACGACCCCCTCCAACTCCACCGTCCCCTCCTTTTTCCCCGCCACCCCTGCGGCCCCCACCATCACCCCGACCCCGTCCAACCCCACTGTCCCCTCCTCTTTTCTCCACCACCCCCACGACCCCACCATCACCACGACCCCCTCCAACTCCACTGTCCCCTCCTTTTTACCTGCCATCCCTACGGACCCCACCATCACCCCGACCCCCTCCAACCCCACTGTCCCCTCCTCTTTTCTCCACCACCCCCGCGACCCCCCACCATCACCACGACCCCCTCCAACTCCACCGTCCCCTCCTTTTGCCCCGCCACCCCTGCGGCCCGCACCATCACCCCGACCCCCTCCAACCCCACAATCCCCTCCTCTTTTCTCCACCACCCCCGCGACCCCCACCATCACCACGACCCCCTCCAACTCCACCGTCCCCTCCTTCTTCCCGCCACCCCCGCGGCCCCCACCATCACCTCGACCCCCTCCAGCTCCACCAGCCTCCACAGCCCCCCACGGCCCCCCACAGCCCCCCACAACCCTCCACAGCCCTCCACGGCCCCCCACGGCCCCCCATAGCCCCCCACAGCCCCCCACAGCCCCCCAAAGCCCCCCACGGCCCCCCACAGCCCCCCACGGCCCCCCACAGCCCCCCACGGCCCCCCTCAGCCCCCCACGGCCCGCCACAGCCCCCACGGCCCTCCATAGCCCCCCACGGCCCCCCACAGCCCCCTACAGCCCCCCAGAGCCCCCCACAGCCCCCCATAGCCCCCCACGGCCCCCTCAGCCCCCCACGGCCCCCCACAGCCCCCACGGCCCCCCATAGCTCCCCACGACCCTCCACAGCCCCCCACGGCCCCCCTCAGCCCCCCACGGCCCCCCACGGCCCTCCACAGCCCCCCACAGCCCCCCACGGCCCCCAACAACCCTCCACCACTCCACACCACCCCCACAAACCCCACACACCCCACAAATTCCACAATTTCCCACGACCTCACATAAGGCTCTCATGTAGTTTTGGATGGATATTTGGAGGATCATTTCTTAACCAAATCCTATAGCGTTATATATCGTTGGAAAGCTCTCGACAAGTACTTTCCAATGGTGTAATAATAACTTTAAAATCTTTGATCAATTTTTGACCACACCCCAAAAACCCCCACAACTCCCCATAACTCACCCCCTATTCCCACCCAACCCACAAAACCCACAAACTCCACAAACCCCACACAACTCCACACCCCTCCACAACCCTCTACAAACCCCATAATCTCTCTCAACTCCCCACAACTCACCTCCCACACCGCCCACTTAATATGAAGGCTCAAAAGCTACTATAAAAAATTAGATGAAGGATGTGCTTCTCAGGGACATTCAAATATCACGGCCGGCAAATGAGGATCTCAGCTTGCATTCAAAAGTGACAGTAAACGTGTAAGTGGTAAAAGTGAAAGTGGAGAAATGACTATTGCCGCTAACCATTCATGACGACTGCCTATTTTTGAGGATCCAATTCAAATCAAGTGGAATATTTGATCTACCCCTCCAATCTTGGGCAATCAACCGGCGCGTGATCAGTGGACGTGAGGAATCGGCAAGGCCCTCTTGGCCTATTGGAGCCTATAAAAGCAATGGATCTGTGTTCATTTGGGATACATTCAGATATACACATTTACATACGTACATATAGAGGTCCTCTCTTTGCACTTTGTGGCTTCAAGCCTACTATAGGAAGTCACTCTGTGGTGAGGATACAGAGCGTGGGCTTCCCAGTGAGGGCTAATAGCACTATAGTGTGAAGAGAGTGGCTTGGTTTTGTCATCCAGTGTGAGTCATTGGTATTTTACGCTCTTTCCCTTAGAGCAAGTCTTCATATTTTGTATTGATCAATGCTAGTCTACATCTAGTTGAGTCCATTGTACGGATTGGATGAATCCCTTGTATTGATGTTGATTAGTTCTGAAATGGCATGATAGCCTAGAGCATAAACTTTTGAGCACCTCTTTTGTCTATGTCGTAATCATCTGATTCGAACTAAGGAGTGGTTGGTCTTCCATTATTGTCATTTTGTCATTAATATTTTCTTGAGTATTTGCAACTTTGTGCAATCATTGATATCTGCCTGCTCACAGAAGTGTTAAAGGGTATATTTCCCTAAGGAGAACCTCCCTTGAGTAGGTGAAGTACTGGAATGCTTGCTGCCTGCTCTTATTAAAAGTAGATACCCCAGTACCTCCTCTACACCTCTCCTCTATAGGACATCTATCCACATATTGCTTGAATTGTCTCGTTGCTAATCTTACTGATTCCGTAGGAGGCTGCTTAAAATTATGGATCAATGATGAAGAATTGTTCTTGATTCCAGTCTTGGTGAATTCCTCAATCAATTCCTGATACACTTGTTCTATGTTTTGAAAATTATTAGGATCTAAAGGCTGGAACCATGATAAGGCAGTATCACTAAGGGTTAGGCCAAATGATTCATATTGGATCAAGAAGTCTTCTACTTGTTTAGCTCTTATTACTTGCTTAAATTCAGCAATATGATTGTATGGTTCACTAGAGCCATCATAGTGACTCCTCATGCATTTAGAAACTTGAATGGGCCTTAGTCTTCTTCCAGGTTTGGGCGGTCTTGGCATTAATGGGAGAGCTGGTTATCCTATTGGTATGCCTGCTTCTCTTCCTATCGGTGGTCTCTCATGAACAGGGATTCTGTTCCTTGGTTCTACATTTGTAGGAGGTCGATAGTTAGGATTATTACCGGGTGTAGCAAATTGAACTTGGGGTCTAACAGGAATGCTCTGTTGTTGCGTTTGTCCTGAATGATGATAAGATGAATGTGGATGAGTGCCATGGGGGTTTTGAGAAGTAGTGGCTTGATCTCTATGCAGGAATACAACAATGTTTTGATATTTTAGCCCAGCTCTTTCCAATTCAGTCAAAGGCCAGTATCTTTTCTGATTCTTGTCCAAATACGTAATATGAGTAAGGTTTTTTGGATCTTGTAACTCATAAATCGTGGCTAGATTGGTAGCTTCTTCCCATAATGAAGAGTTGGTTTTTAGTAATTGATCCATTCCATTTACCATGTAGACATCCATTAAGGAGTCATCCTGAGGAATTAGGTCTCCTCTCCAAACTCTCATTACAATGGACTTCCCTCTAGGAGTTGACACCTGTTCTTCTTGTACCTCTTCATTAAGGCTTTGGGCATTACCTTCTTCCCTTTGCTCATTGATGCTTTCAGGATGCTTCGTGACTGCATACAGAATCCCTCTTTTGTCCATATAGAATCCTCCCACATACTTAACAGCTAGCCTAGGCACTATGTGAGCATCTATGGCTTTCTTCAACCTAGCCACTGATCTGTTTAATCCATCTAGGTAGATGGGTAAGTCATGTTGATTGGTGCTGACATATTCTAAAGATGTTCAATACACTCCCTCAATGATAGACATTATGCCAACTATTGGTACAGAACTCTGCATGTCTTCTGAGGCCATAATGATTTCCTCTTCAGACTCACTCGAGGTTTCGGAGTAATGGGAATGAATACTCGATTCAGCTACACTTCCTAGATGTAAGATGCCACATTGATTTTCCACCTGGAAAAAAAAAGATGTGTAGGTAATAATGAAATTTTATGTTTAGGATATTCTGATCATGTCTGCAAAATTTTGTAGCAATAAGTTTTTACATTCTCTCTCTAGAAAGTTGTCGCATGAAATTGTATGTTAATTTCGAGCATGAAGATGAAGGAATCTGAAAAAGTGTTGTATGAGAGAAAGGTAGAGTACTCTTAGTAGAAAAACTTTACCTGCTTGAATTTTTTGTAGTTCCTATGTTTTATGTCAGAGATTTTTCATGTTTTTTCATCCCTCTCTAGAATTTTCGATTTTGTAGGGCCCAAAAGTGATATTTGGAAGCAGATTTGGACCTGAGGCGTCTCTAACACTATTGTACAGATTTAAGAATTGAATATTGTTGTCTCTCACAAGCTCAAGCTGATTCCTCACCGTTTTTGAGTTACAAGGCTTGGAAAAGTGCCATTTTCCAACACTTAAAAAAAAAGAAGCCTTCATTCATTCATCTTATTCATGTTCGCGGATTTAGAAAATGCACATGGGTATATAGGTTATTTTTGGGTGATTGACGTGTGTGTGTGAGTGCGTTGCATGGATCACCTCTATTTTTGCAGGTACGATTTTTGGGTGATTGACGTGTGTGTGTGAGTGCGTTGCAGGGATCACCTCTATTTTTGCAGGGATCACCTCTATTTTTGATGGTGGACATGAAAAGTAGATGCATGGGTGGTCTGGAAGTCTTGCATGAGACATGTGAAAAGACGCTATCTTGGAGCATGCAGATTCTAAAAGTGCGGGTCTAGGAAGGTGTGATTGGTCGTGCGCTGGTGAAAGATGGAGATCCAAAAAGACGAAGACTGAGAGATACAAAAGGAGGATGGTCGTACAATCATTACAATCTTTTTTCGGCTTCTGGAATTGCGATTGAGATTGAGATTGGGATTGAGATTGTGATTGTGATTGAGATTGGGATGGAGATCAGCTCGGGGGTTGTCGGGTGGATGAGTCTTTGCATTAAAGCTATCTGATAGATTTTGTAACGCAGATCAGTACTACTTGTAAATCTGCACAGATAATAAAATTCTCTCTCTCTTCTTGTTCTGTATATACTCTGCTTTCCTTCTTTATATCTTGTGGTGTCGAGGCCTATTATTCTGTGTGGGATTGTGATTCAAGATTAGGAGACTTGTTACAAGTGGTATCAGAGCAGAGTTGGATTCCGGGACAAGATGCAGGCTTTGAAGAAGAAGATAGAAGAACAAGAGGAGCTTATCCGTAGATTGAATGCAAAATTACATAAAGAAAGATCCAACAAAAAAAAAAGAGGGTACTTCAAATGCTTCCACGCACCTCAATGATGAAGGTGGTAATGGTGCGGGCACATCGAACGCACGTAGAGCTAGACGACAACGTGGACCCGAAGAGGACGATGATGTAGGTGAATCTGCACTTAAGCAAGTGTTTAAAAGAGCAAAATCAAATGAATTTGATGGTGAGAAGAAAACTGGAGAGGATCTTGAAGCATGGATTGAGGAACTTGAAGATTTCTTTGACCTGCGCATATTTAGTGAGGAATCAAAAGCAAAGGTGGCAATTCTACATCTACGAGGAGTCGCAAAACTGTGGTAGAAATCATACATACAGAAAAGAACATTTGAAGGTCCGATCCTCTGGAAAGAGTTTCGAGAGCAAGCAGAGAATTGTTATTGTTCTCCACATTATTGGATGGAAAAGATAATGGAATTCTACTCTTTCAAGCAGTATGAGGATGATAGGTATAACTTGTCTGTTGAAGAATATAAGGAGAAATTTTTGCGTTTACATAAGTATGGACTAGAAGTTTCTGGAGATGCCCTGAAAAGCAAGTTTATTGAGGGTTTGCGGGAAGAGCTTCGCTATCAAGTAAAGGGGTCCCGATGTGTAGATTTTCTTGATGCGGTTGCAAAAGCAGAGAACTTTGAGAAGATGGAGAAGTTTACCACGAAAAAGGTATCCAAATCAAGGTTTATCTCAACAAGACATCGACCCCCAAGACCTATTTCAATAAATCAGAATGGACAGAGATCGACTAACTCTATTAACGGTCAAGGAGGAAAAAGTAAGCCGAAGCAAACAGATACACTTAAGAAGCAAGAAGTTGTGCACTGGCAATGTGATTTTGATTTCTTGGAGCGGGCTAAAAGACTGGGACTTTGTTTTCGATGTGGAGAATAAGGACATCACACTTTTGAATGTCCAAACAAGGCCATCAACTGTTCTATGCAAGCAAAGATAGCTCATCTACAAGAAGAAAACATGACAATTGAGGAAGCGGATGATCAAGGTAAGTGTTCTAGCCCTAGACTTCAATGCATGAAAACTTCTTCTCATTCAAGGGCATCGTTGATTAGGATTATGGGGGACATATCCTCATGTAAGGTTAGTTTCTTGATTGATTCAGGTAGTACAAATTGTTTCCTTTCACTTAAGATGGAAGAAGCTTTAGGGTTGCATATTGAGATGCAGACTAAAAGACATGTACAGATGGCTAATGGTAGGATACACTATACTCGAGGCTGTATTGAGAATCTTGATTTTATGTTAGGAGAACATAAGTTTTGGGGTACCTTCCGTGCAATTGAAATGAGAGAATGTGATGTAATCATCGGAATGGATTGGTTAGTTCATAACAGTGTCGTGATTGATTGTGAAAGCGGGATCTTTACTTTGAAAATAGAAGGGAAGGAACATCGTCTTGCAGGCAAGTGTAATTCAAGTTTTTCTCCTATTTCTGCAATAAAGTTGATTAGGGGTATTCGACAGGGTTGTGAGACATATTTGGTTTATGTGCATGACCTTCAAGAGAAGAAGAAAGAAGAGGAAATACTTGAATATGTTAGAAAACTTTTAGATGAGTACGCAGATGTATTTCCTGATGATCTACCAGGCATGCCTCCTCCTAGGAAAATTGACCATGCTATAGACCTTTATCCAGGAAGTGAGCCTTATTCCAGAGCACCTTATAGGTTCGATATTGATGAATTGAAAGAGTTGAAGCTCCAACTGGATGATCTATTGAAGAAGGAGTTGATAAGACCTAGTGTTTCACCTTGGGGAGCACTTGTTTTGTTTCAGAAAAAGAAAGATGGTTCATACAGACTTTGTATCGACTATAGGAGAATGAACAAGAAAACCATTAAGAACAAGTATCCACTGCCACACATAGATGAACTACTGAGTCAATTGAGTGGTGCCACAGTATTCACTAAAATTGACTTAAGATCGGGATATCATCAAATTAGAGTAAAGTCTGAGGACATACCCAAAACCGCTTTTAGAACACGATATGGTCATTATGAGTTCACAGTTTTGCCTTTTGGATTGACAAATGCTCGTGCAACATTTATGTTTTTGATGAATAATGTGTTTCATGAATATCTCGATGAATTTATATTAGTTTTTCTTGACGATATTTTTGTGTATTCTAAGGATGATGATGAACATGCATTGCATCTCAGGAAGACTTTACAAAAACTAAGAGAGCATAAACTATATGGTAAGATGAGTAAATGTTTTTTTGCAAAAGGGGAAGTGACTTATTTGGGGAGAGTTGTTTCTAAGGAAGGGATTCATATAGATCCTGAGAAAGTTAAAGCATAGTTGACTGCCCTACACCCAAATGTGTGAGAGATGTGAGAAGCTTCCTTGGTTTTCCACAATATGAGAGGGCACACATTAGGGAGTTTTCTCGAATTGCAAATCCTCTTACAGAATTGACAAAGAAAAATAGAGAGTTCACATGGAATGATGAGTGTCAAAATGCGTTTGAGGAATTAAAACAGAAAGTTATCGAAAATTGTGTGCTAAAGATACCTGCGTTAGGGAAGCCTTTTATTGTTGCATGTGATGCTAGTGGAAGCCAAATCGGATGCGTACTTTCACAAGAAGGGAGGGTAGTGGCTTATGAGTCAAGGAAATGAAGGAAACATGAATTAAATTATACAACACATGACTTAGAAATGCTTGTAGTTGTTCATGCACTTAAACATTGGAGACACTTATTGCTTGGAGTAAAGTTTGAATTGAGAACAAATCATCAGAGCCTTAAATACATATTTACTCAACTTTTATTTAACAATAGAAAAAAACGATGGATCCAATTGCTAAGTGAATATGATTTTGATATTAAATACTTAGCAGGAAAAGAAAACAAGGTGGCCGATGCTTTGAGTCATAAACCCTTATGCAGTTCAATTTCTATTTTATCCTCTAATTTTGATATTGGAAAAGAATTAAAAGAAGATTTATTTTATGCAGCAATCTTGAAATTTTTGGGTATGATTCCAGGTTCTATGTTTCAGGGAAAATTTCATTTGAGGAATAATGATTTGTATTGTAATTCTCATTTATGTATTTCTTCAGAGTCTGTTTTGAAAGAAAAGATCTTGCATGACTGTCATGATGCACCTTTCTCTGCACACCTTGGTTTTTCTAGAACTTATGCAAAAGTGAAAGCTTCATATTACTGGCCACGTATGAAATATGATATTAAGAGGTATGTGGAAGAATGTCTGAAATGTCAACAAGTTAAGGCCGAATTTAAAAGGATTCCTGGCATGTTACAACCATTAGATGTGCCTAATCAAAAATGGGAATCCATCTTTATGGATTTCATAACAAAGTTGCCTATGACCAGAAGTGGGCATGATACCATCTTTGTTGTCGTGGACCGTGTTACAAAGATGGCACATTTTCTTCCCATCAGGAAAACTGATACAGTTTTGCACGTTGCTAAACTTTTCATAAAAGAAATTTTAGGTTACATGGTATACCCAAAAGTATAATTCTGATAGGGATGCAAGGTTCACATCTAATTTTTGGAAAGCAACATTTCAATCCATAGGAACAGAATTACACATGAGTACTGCATTTCATCCTCAAACCGATGGTGAGACCGAGAGGGTTAACAGGGTGCTTGAGGATATGTTATGCATGTATGTGAATGATAAGCAAAACAATTGGACTGAATATTTACCTTTGGTTGAGTATGCATATAATAGTGCATGACATTCCTCTATTAAGATGACACCTTTTGAAGCAATGTATGGTTATAAATGCTTGCTGCCGCATTCACTTTCCAATTCACAGAATCAGGTTGAAATATCCAAAGAGATGCTTGAAAACATGGATTTGGAGCTAAATAAGGTAAGGAAAAACATGAAAGATGCACAGAAACGTCAGAAATTATATCATGATCTCAAAAAGAGACCCTTGGAAATTGGAACAAATGATCTGGTTTTTTTGAAAGTGAGTCCTTCTAAATCAAATCTGGTTTTAGGCAAAGATCGTCGATTGTCTCCTCGTTATGCTAGTCCTTTCAAAATCTTGAAGAAAGTTGGTTCTGTTGCATATTTACTTGACCTACTTAACACTTTGAAAATTCATCCAGTCTTCCATGTTGGATTACTTAAAAAGTATGTTCCTAATGCTGATCATGTTTTGCAGGACAAATCTAAGTTGAAGGAAGATGCCACTTTTGAGCTTGAACTAGAAGTTATAATGGATAGGAGAATTAGACATCTTAGGAATCGTGAAATAGTGGAAATTTTAGTAAAGTGGTTTGCATATCCTATTGAAGATTCAACATGGGTTGGTTTAGATGAGTTTATGGAACATTATCCTTCTTTCCAACTCTGAGGACAGAGTTCTTAAAAGAGGGGGAGAATTGTAAGATGCCACATTGATTTTCCACCCGGAAAAAAAAAGATGTGTAGGTAATAATGAAATTTTATGTTTAGGATATTTTGATCATGTCTGCAAAATTTTGTAGCAATAAGTTTTTACATTCTCTCTCTAGAAGTTGTCGCATGAAATTGTATGTTAATTTCGAGCATGAAGATGAAGGAATCTGAAAAAGTGTTGTATGAGAGAAAGGTAGAGTACTCTTAGTAGAAAAACTTTACCTGATTCAATTTTTTGTAGTTCCTATGTTTTGTGAGCATATAGTAGACTTATAGAGCTAACTTTACCAAGTTAAATCACTGAAAATGATGCACCAAGCTCAGAGAAAACATCTCTGCAATCTGACTCAGAAAACTGAGAGTAATGGCAGTGAGTAGTACACTTCACAAGAACATGGAAATATGAACCCAAATGATCATGAAAATGAAAGTATATTGCTTGTACAATACAATGAATTACTGATACATATGTGTGCCTTGTAATCACACCTTGATATGGCATAAAGCTCAGCCCTTGGAGGTCTTCACATAGGTCTCTCTAACCACGGCTAAAACTGCCATCTATTTATAGTTGAGTTTGGAAGGCTAACTTCCCTCAATCACTCTCCAATCAATCAATGATTGATTTGATTCTCTACCTACTACAAATCACGAATTCGTTGCTCCTCTTTCCCTTTTTGATCAAGTGGACTCAACCACTTAAGATTCTTTCACTTTTACATTAAGTAATCTCTTCAAAAGTTACAAGAGGTAGTTCACAAGTGAACTTTACATAGTCTTCATTTTAAATCTTTTTCTATGACTTTGTGGGACTCAAGCCAATACTTAGGCTTGTCATAGACTTGCTCCAATAGCTCCCCCTCAAGCCAAGTATGCTTGAGGTCTTCAATCTTCCAAGATTACCTGCAAACCAATCATAGCCTTGAATTTGCAAAGCTTTGTACCATCCAATGCTTTGGTTAGAATATCTGCACATTGTTGATGAGTGGACACATATGATATTTGAATCTCTTTGCTTAGAACCTTCTCTCGTACATAGTGATAATGAACTTCAATATGTTTAGTCCTTGCATGAAAAATAGGATTAGCAGCTAAGTGAATAGAACTCATATTGTCACCAAAAATAGTTGGAGTTCCAAACTCCAATCCAAGATCTTTGAATAATGTCTTCATCCACATAGCTTCCTGAGTAGCTATGGCAAGACCTCTGTATTCAGCTTTAGTAGAAGAGAGAGCAACTATGGGTTGCTTCTTGGATGACCATGAAATAAGCTTTGAACCTGCAAAGGTAAGATAACCTGAAGTGCTCCTTCTATCTTCCTTGGAGCCAGCCCAATCTGCATCAGAAAATAGCTTCAAACCTAAATAAGATACATAAGGATAATAAAGCCCTTCATTCATGATTCCTTTGAGATACTTGAGAATGCTTTTGGCAGCATCCATATGTGGTTTCCTTGGTGTGTGCATAAATTGACTTAGCACACTCACACTGTAACATATATCTACTCTTGTCAATATGGCATAGTTGAGACTACCCACTAGACTTTGATATGATGTGATGTCCTCTATGAGTTCACCTTCATGTGAGCTCAATTTGTGATTGACCTCCATTGGAGTACCTGCAATCTTACAATCTTGCATCTTGAATTTTGCCAACATGTCCTTAATGTACTTTCTTTGAGTGAGAAACGAACCATGATCTTTGTAGACAACTTCCAAACCTAGGAAGTAGGTAAGTGAACCCAAATCACTTATCTTGAACTCTTCTCTCATCTGATCTTTGATCTTCTTCATACCATCTGCATCATTTCCTGTCAATATAATATCATCTACATCTACACATAGGTAGATGACCTCAGAGTTACTCTTTTTAATAAAGAGTGAAGGATCTGCCTTGCTTGGTTGAAAGCCTTTGTCCTGCAAGAATGAAACAAGCCTGAAATTCCAAGCTCTTGGAGCTTGCTTGAGACCATACAATGCTTTGTTAAGTTTACACACATAATCAGGATAAACTTGATTCTCAAAACCAGGTGGTTGTGCCATATATACCTCTTCTGTTATCCAACCATTCAAGAATGCATTCTTTACATCTAGTTGAAGTATCTTCCAATTCTTGGAAGAAGCAATACTAAGCAAAACCCTAATAGTAGGCATCTTTGCCATAGGAGAGAAAGTCTCCTCATAATCAATTCCCTGAGTTTGTGCAAAGCCTTTTGCTACAAGCCTTGCCTTATACCTATTAATTGAACCATCAGAATTTCTTCTTGAGTTTATAGACCCATCTTGAGCCTATTACCTTCATGGATGAAGTCTTGGGCACCAAATCCCAAGTGTTGTTTTCCTCAAGTGCTTCAATCTCTTCCTTCATTGCATGCTTCCATTCTGATTTGGCTTTGGCCTCTTCAAAGGATGATGGCTCCTCTTGGTTTATGTCCTGTGCTATGTAGATAGAATGTTTAGTTACTAATGAGGTGTCAAACCCATACCTTTCTGTTTTTTTCTTTTCCCTCATAGATCTTCTTAGGCCATGATGTGATGATTCTGCCTCATGTCCAAGTTCCTGCAATCTTTCTTTACCTTTAGACTTCCATGCTTTGATCTTTTCCATCTGAGATTCTTCATCATCCTCCGAGGTGTCTTGTTCTTCAATCTTTGGTTGTTCTCTACCAAGCTTTGGAAAATCTTCTTCAAGATCATATGGTAAATTGATCTTCCGGCATGAATCTTCATACCATGAATTGTTCTCATAAAAAATTACATCTCTTCTTACCAAGAATCCTTTGTTGGTAGGGTTGTATAACCTGTAGCCCTTTTGATTGTTGTCCTATCCAATAAATACACACCTTTCTGCTTTTGGATCCATCTTGCCTCTAACCTGTGAAGGAACATGAGCAAAAGCAATACATCCAAAAATTTTATAATGATCTAAGCTTGGTCTTCTTCCATTCCAAGCCTCATATGGAGTCATCCCATCAAGAGATTTTGAAGGCAACCTATTAATCAAGTAAGTGGCTGTAGATACAGCCTCAGCCCATAAGTAATTAGGTAAATGCTTGTCATTTAACATATACCTTGCAGCTTCAACAATTGTCCTATTCCTCCTTTCTGCCACTCCATTTTGCTCAGGAGTGTACCTTGTAGTTACCTCTCTTTTGATTCCTCTTTCTTGAAGAAAAGAATCAAAATCATGGGAGAAGTATTCTCCCCCTCCATCTGACCTTAGCCTTTTTAGTGATTTACCTGTTTGATTCTCCACAAGAGCCAAATATCTTTTGAAACATGAAAAAACTTCATCTTTGTGTTTCATAAAGAATACGATAGTCCATCTGCTGCAATCATCAATAAAGGAGACATAATACCTTGATCCAGATATTGAAGCTTCCTTGCTAGGTCCCCATACATCTATATGAACCAACTCCAAGAGATCTCCATGCATATAACCTTTCTTCATGAATGGTAACCTGTGAGACTTTCCAAATTGACATGCACTACACTTATAAATCATATGTTGTTTTGAAAAATTAGGGAGTCCAAGTACACTTTGGTCCCTGCAAATTTGCTTTAATGACCTTTCACCAATATGTGCTAACCTTTTGTGCCATACTTCCAATTCTGTGAGTGTCTGACTACCATAATTAAAGAGAGCAATGTTTCTAGTGTCCTGTAATTCAAATGTGAACAATCTACCTGTCTTTTTCACCTTTTGCAATTTTTCTGAATCCTTGACTTGGATCTTCAACAAATGCTCCTGCTTTTGTGAACCTGACTTGCAACCCTTTCTCTACTATCTGCCCAACACTTATCAAATTCTTTGTAATGGTAGGGACATAGAGTACCCTACTGAGTAGGTTGATGTTTCCATCAGGTGCTTTGACATTGCCTATTTTCTCCACAGGATGTTTTGTATCATCTCCTGTTTGTACCTCATGCTTATTCCTTGGATCTTCTAAATCTGATAGGAGTGGCACATTTCCTGCCACATGATTTGAACAACCTGAATCTATGTAGAAAACATGCTCATCAGATTTACCTTGTGGCATAGCCATGTTCTTGATCAATAATGAATCCTCTTTGTTTGAGTCTTCTGTGTAGTTATTGTAGTCTCTCCTTCCTTTGTAGCCTCCTTGATAGTTTGAATGATTGTAGTTGTTGTAATTGCCATGGTAGTTGTTGAATCTTCCTCTTGAGTAGCCATAACTTCCTCTATTGTATCCTCTGCCTCTTTGATTCGTGGAATTCCTAAAAAAATTTTCAGTTGTATGATTAGTTAATCCACAAATAGAACATGAGTTGGAGTCTTGGGATCTCCCCTTGCCTTGTCTACCTCCTCTTCCTCTACCTCTGCCATGTCTTCCTCTACCTGCATAGTTAGCTTGATATGTACCTGCTACATCATCCACTTTCTTTGCCTTTCCTTTGTTATCTTTGGACTTGCTTTTATCAGTGTATAAAGCTGAAGATTGATTACCTTTAGAGCTTTCTCCATTTTTGATAAGCTTTGCCTCTTGAGTAAGTAGTTGTCCAATGAGTGTATTGAAATCAGGTACATGCATGTCCATGTACAAATCCATAGTTGTGGTGAATGCTTCCCACTTGTCATCTGCCTTCAAGCCATTGATGACCTGCCTTACAATTTGTTCTTCATCTATTACCTCTCCAATGCTTCCCAACTAATCTGCTATGTCCTTGAGCTTTGTGACAAAATCAGTCACATTTTTTTTGGGAGCCTTCTTGAGAGTTGTGAAATCCAGCCATAGTTGATGCTTCCTAGCTTTGGTACTTGAAGAAAACAAAGCTTCAAGTGCATCCCACACTTCCTGAGATGTCTTACAACTTCTAACGTGAGGCAACAAAAAATATGAGATAGAGTTGAGGAGATAAGACCTTGCAAGTGCATCCTTGGAGCACCATGTGCTCAATCTTTCTTGCTCTTCTTGTGTTGGTTGACTTTTGTTCCTGAAACTTGGCATAACTTCATCTCCAGCCACATAACCATATAAACTTCTACCTTGAAGATAAGCTTCCATTCTTAATGACCAAGCTGAGTAGTTACCTCTGTCCAATTTGGCAATTGATGAAGGAAATCCATCTGCCATGTTGTCCAACCTTGCTCTTATACCACTATGAAGAGATGGATAGGTATGTGCTTGAAGATGAAGAGGTGTTGCAAAATCCTTGATCTACACCAACCAAATGAACTCCAAGAGTATATGGTGGGCCCTTTTAGCTTGCCAATGGATGTATTAGACACCCTATGTACCTTGGAAGATCACTCTCAAAAAGATAGATCAAAACAGATAAGTTGGAGTTAGCTCAGAGGTGAAGAACTTGCTATTCTTGGTACATACACCTCTCCAGTGTTTTGCATAATTCTTTGAGCACAACAGAAATTAACTTAATTCCTCTTGAGGAAGTCTAGAAAACGTAAAGAGCTAACTTTCAAGAGTAATCTCATAAAAAATAATGAACCACACACTGAGAATGAGTTTTAACAAGTGATGACATCATCCCGATTTTCACGGGCTGCTATAGTTTGAGACCAGTGAGCAGAAAAATGAACATAACTCAAAATGTGGGAATCCAATGATTATGAAAATTTTTATGTTATACTAAACAGTAATCTGAATCCAACAAGCTTTAAATCATTGAATTTGGATAAGTAACCACTGAGAAATGGCTCTGACAAGATGAGTAAAAAAGTCGGGTACCTGACAGAGAAGTGAAGATGAACAGACCTTGTTGACTTCAAATGAACATAACTGAAGTTTGCAACATCCAAATGACATGAAAATTTGTGCGAATATAATAGACTTATAGAGCTAACTTTAACAAGTTAAATCACTAAAAATGATGCACCAAACTCAGAGAAAACATCTCTGCAATCTGACTGAGAAAACTGAGAGTAATGGCAGTGAGTAGTACACTTCACAAGAACATGGAAATATGAACCCAAATGATCATGAAAATGAAAGTATATTGCTTGTACAATACAATGACTTACTGATACATATGTGTGCCTTGTAATCACACCTTGATATGGCATAAAGCTCAGCTCTTGGAGGTCTTCACATAGGTCTCTCTAACCACGACTAAAACTGCCATCTATTTATAGTTGAGTTTGGGAGGCTAACTTCCCTCAATCACTCTCCAATCAATCAATGATTGATTTGATTCTCTACCTACTACAAATCACGAATTCGTGGCTCCTCTTTCCCTTTTTGATCAAGTGGACTCAATCACTTAAGATTCTTTCACTTTTACATTAAGTAAATTCTTCAAAAGTTACAAGAGGTAGTTCACAAGTGAACTTTACATAGTCTTCATTTTAAAGCTTTTTCTATGACTTTGTGGGATTCAAGCCAATACTTAGGCTTGTCATAGAGTTGCTCCAACATTGTGTGAATTGCCAAAAGGAAAAAATGCCATTGGTACAAAGTGGGTTTATAAAATTAAGAGAAAGTCTAATGGTAGCATTGATTGCTACAAAGCTAGATTGGTTGCCAAAGGATACACGCAATAATATGGCATTGACTATGAGGAAAATTTTGCACCTACATCATGCATGACTACCATTTGTACTATGGTTGCATTGGCTGCCCATCGAGATTGGAAAGTCCATCAGTTGGACATAAAAACATCCTTTTTGAATGGTGATTTGCAAGAAGAGGTATATGTGAAGCAACCTCCTAGATTTACCATGAAAGGGAAAGAGCATATGGTTTGTCACTTGCATAAAGCCTTGTATGGTCTCAAGCAAGCTCCACGTGCATGGTATGATAAAATCCATAAGCACTTGATTGCTCTTGGCTTCACATGTAATCCAATTGAAAGCACACTCTATGTATGCAAAGATAGGGCTGATCTTACAGTGCTTGTTCTTTATGTCAATGATATACTCTTGACTGGGTCATGTGATGCAAAACTTGAAATTCTTATGGTAGATTTGCAACATACTTTTGATGTCACTTATCTTGGTCTTTTGAGCTACTATCTTGGCATCTAGTTTGTATCCGTTGAGGGGGGAATTGTTATGCATCAAGAAAAGTATGTTGAAAAACCACTTCAATGTTTTGACTTTGAGGATGTCAAGCCAGTTTCCAGACCATTTGAGATAGAATTTAGGTTCTCTGTTGAGGATTCCAGTGATGCATTTGACACTATTTTTATCAGCAAGTTGTGGGATTTTCTATATATGCATGTAACACAAGGCTGGATATACATTATGCAGTTTCCTAGTTGAGTCGATTCATGCATAGCCCTGGCACTAAGCATTGGCAAGTGGTGAAACATGTGTTTAGATATCTCATAGGAACTTTGAGCTTAGGTCTCTTTTATGGTAGAGATATTCAGCCATGCTTATATGCTTTTATAGAAAGTGATTGGGTTGGTTGTTATGATACTCGCATGTCCACTAGTGGTAATTGCTTTTACCTTGGAGATTCATGCATATCTTGGTTGAGTAAGAAGAAACCTACAGTGGCGACATCAAGTTCCAATGCTGAGTACAGAGCAGTTTTCATAGCTACAGTGGAGTGTATATGGCTGAGATGCCTATTGATGGATCTTCGCATGGTGATTGATGCTGCTACGTATATTCTCATTGATAGTCAAGGTGCATTTTCTGTTGCACAAAACCTAGTGTTTCATGCATGGACCAAACATATTGAAGGGCACTATCACTATGTGAGAGAGTGCCTTCATGCAGGACATATTGATTTGGTATATGTGCCTACACAAGATAATGTGGTAGACATATTCACCAAAGCTCTTACATGGGAAAAGTTTGAAGCTTTTTGCAAAGCTTTAGACTTATTACCTTGTGGGGGATGATCTATCACTCCTTGTATGTGTTCACATCATTCACACGAGGGGGGTTTGTTACACTTATGTGTTCCTCGAGTAGCTTTGATGTGAACCTTTTCCGTATACATGGGCACTTTTTACTCTAGTGCTGGCTACAGGTTTTTTCCCCATGTTACCACATTCATGATTCATTCATATGTGGTGGTATTTTGTACTTAGGGATATTATTAAGCTCTTACTTCATTTCACTTCATCGTCAGTAGAGAGAGCTATTCCAGCCATCCGTCTTCTCTGTGTGTCTTGTTGGTTTTGTGCTCATGTGTGCTTCTCGTGTGTCTCTCGCACTTCTACACACTCCCAACATATATATGTATGAATCCAAGTCATGAAGTAGGTCAATGACCTCTACTCTCTTCCTAGAGTTAGTATAGAGTGTAAGGAAGTTGGTATATGCAGCCCCCATGCTTGATTAGTGATTTTGTTAGCTTATTCTTCTCTGTAGTTAGCCATTGCTCACTACCTCTCTAAGGAGTGAGCTAGTTTCCAAGAATATTTTATTTTGGTTGTAACTCCTTGTTTTGGTATCCATTCCAAGTGAATCCACTTACATTTGATTGCTTAAAGAGTCTATTGAATGTGGTGTGAATTTGGTGACTATACTCCAATTTATCTCTGAGTGAAGTTGTAAATAGTGAAGGTGTGTCTCTACACATAGGCAGACAATATCATCGACAACTAGACTAATTTGCAGAGGTTGGTTCTCCCTACTTGAGTATCCAAATCAAGTGTTTTAAATTACTATGGATAGCTATTTACTTTTATTCTAGAGAGTTTTATTATTTTTCCATATCTAAATTTTGCATTAGAGGCAAAATAGCAACTCAAAGTCATTGTGGAAAACAACCTGTGAGGGCCTAAAACCTTCGAAGATGCATAGGGGTGTTGAACCTTCCCCAACAACATCTTCTTCCATTGTTGGCCAATATACATTGAATCTTTGCACACTCTTTAGGGTTTGGTGTTTGGAGTGATGTTGCTGCAGTGCACCTACATGTGCTATTTTTTGGTAGGTCATCCACTACTCCATTGGGTGGTTCTCCATGTGTCAACCTAGACAGATGATCAACTCTTATGTGGGTATTTCCTTTTTTGACCACTACTTTGAAATCAAACTCCATCAGTAACAGAAACCATTTCACTAGCCTTCCCGTGTTGCAGGGCTTATTGGCTAGGTATAATAAGGCTTGATGGTCGATAAAGAACTTGAACTTGTTCGGTAGAAGGTAGTGTTTAAATTTCTTAACTGCATACACCATTCCTAAACCTTCTCGTTTCATAGTTGTATAATTTCTTTCTGTTTGGTTTAGTTGTGTGCTTGCATATGCAATAGGGTGGTTTAAATTTCCTTCATCTACAGGTTGAGCTAGGATGTATCCTATTGCATAGTTGGAGGCATCTACATGGATATGAAATGGCTTATTCCAATTGGGTATCTTCAAAATAGGAGCCATACTTAATCGTCTTTTCAATCCATTAAACGCTTTCTCGCATTCATCTATCCACGTAAATTGGGTTAATAGTCCATATAATGGTTTATAAATTATGGTGTACATGTGGATGAATCTACAATAGTATCCACAATGGCCCATAAAAGCTTGCACTTCCTTAACATTTTTTGGTCTTGGTAGCTCTAGGATTACCTTAACCTTATCCTCGTCTGTGGAAATTCCATTCTTCGATACTATATGTCCTAGGATCTTTCCTTGCCTCACCATAAAGATGCATTTTTCAAGATTCAAGCACACTCGATATTGTCAAAACTTCTGAAATATCCTTACTAACTCCGGAATGTGTTCATGTCTTTGACCTAAGTATGTGCAAAAGATGCATTTTTCAAGATTCAAGCACACTCGATATTGTCAAAACTTCTGAAATATCCTTACTAACTCCGGAATGTGTTCATGTCTTTGACCTGAGTATGTGCATAAGTCGTCTATATATACTTCCATACTCTTCCTTAGGAATTCCTTGAATACATGACACATCAACCTTTGGAAAGTAGCAGGGGTGTTTGGGAGCCCGAATGGCATTACTCTAAAAGCATAAACTCCCCATTCAGTTGCGAATGTTGTCTTATGTTGATCTTCTATAGCGATAGCTACTTGGTTGTATCCGGAGAATCCATCTAAGAAGCTATAGACTTCCTTACCCGCAACTCTTTCCAAGAGATGATCAATGATAGGTAATGGGTAGTTGTCACATATTGTGGCTGCGTTTACTTTCTTTAGGTTAATACACACTCTTAACTTTCCATTTTTCTTGGGTACAACCACTAATGGTGACACCCATTCTATGTGCTCTATCTTGTAAATGAATTCTGCTGCCAACAGTTCGTCTATCTCCTCCTTAATTTTTGTTGAATATACATCATTATAAGTGTAAGGGTGTTGCTTCGATGGTTTTGCATCAAGTGTCATTGGGATTCTATGGGAACAAATAGATGGATCTACTCCTTTGAGGTCCTTGTAGGTCCATGAAAATACATCTCGATATTCTCGAATTAGATTTAGCAGTTCCTCTTCCTCTTTGGGTGACACGTCTTTTCCAATGTACGTACATCTCTCTTCTCCATCTTCCATGGTCACTATCGCTTCTCCTTCTCTGGCCTCCCTTTTGGGCATTTGAATAGCTACCTTTCTCTACCTCATATCTTTTGAAGTGCTCTGGAATTTCAAAAAGATCTGGGGTTCGTTCTACCTTATCTAATGTTTCTTCATTGTTCGGTCTTGTCTAAGCTGCTTCTATTGCTAATACTTTGGGTGTTCTTTCTTTATCATCTGCTTGAATTGATTCTAAATATCTTTCCTTCAAATCTAATTCTGGCTCCATTTCTATGCTTTTGTACTTCTCCTTCCATTCCTTTTCCAGTAATTCTCCTGCCTCTACTTCTTGAAGGACTACCATTTAAAAACTTACATCATAACCTTCTTCATCTACACATCCATTCATGGTTAATACCTCCTCATTTACACACACATCTAAGGTGGCTAGACTCTCCATCCAACCATGTGGTTCAAATGCTTCATCCAGAAAAACTTAAGGCATATACATAGGATCATCTATGGGTCGATAATTTTGATTTCAAATAGGCCATATTTGAGTTTTTTTCTCCTCTCGCTTTGCTTCTTTGCACATCCACAATTGAGCATCTTCATGCATCCATGATTGGTCACTTGAACCTGCACTATGAATTGACAAATCATCCTCTTCCTTATGTATGGGATTCCATTGTAGTGGGGGTACGTCCCTATATGAGAATGTATGTAAATTTATCCTGATGCTGTAGGTATAATTTGTCTCTTCCCCAGTCTTGTACTACCCTGAGTTGTCTCATGAAAGGTCATCCTAATATCATTTTGTAATTATTTTCTTTTCCAAATTGACATACGACTAGAGTGCATTCGAATTCTACTCTGCAAGTAGTCAACTTATTTTTCTCCAATATCCCTAGGGGTCTCTCCACATGGCCATCTGCTAATTGAAGCTTCATGCGTGTTGGCCGCAGGGTTGGCTTTCCCCATTTCTCCCAAATTTCTTTGGTGGCTATGCCTACACTTGCTCAGGTGTCTAAAATGGATTTAGTCATGTATCCATTAAATGTGATGGGTAAGCATGTATTGCCCTCATCTCCCCCACTAAATTCTCCAACTTTATCAATAGGGATTTGTATAGTAGATGGAACCTCTGTTTTTTTACTTTCCTTTTCAGTCTCCATAGGTTCTAATTTCGACTATCTGGTTGATTGGTTCCATAATTGTGGTTTGGCTCGTAGTAACTCTTCCATGATCAAGAGGCATTGTACCTTGGTCTTCTTGAGCTCTCCTAGGTTGTGTGATGTCTTACCTGAAGATCCCTCTTCTTTGCCTCGAATTGTGGGAGCGTGAAAGACTATCAACCCTTTCTCGTATTCTCCCATATAATTAGGTAGAATGGAAAAGTTGTGTACATCCTCCCTATTTTGGTCTAAGATAGAAACATCCTCATATACTTCTTCTAAATTTGGGGTCGGTTGGTTTTCCTCAATGTCTAGTTCTTCAAAGGGTGGTCTTGAACTCTCATTCTTTTTCCATCTATCCTCCTGAATCTTACCCCACAAATCTTGTGGCCAATTAGCACCTAGTTCCGGGATTATAGAAGTCAGTTTGCTATGGGTGCTCTGTTGTTCTTCCCTACTATATTTCTCTTTAGGCATTATTGTTTGCTTTCGATCGTTCTCTTTAAAACACTCATTAAATTGATTCTCATATATTCTTGCCTCTCGGAGGACTGAGATAGTCTTTTCTAGGGTGGCTTGGGCTACCTCTATGAGTTTTCTACATATCACCAATCTCTCCTTCTCTAGTTCCCCTTGTGGGTAGAGTTTCTCATGCTGCTCTATATTTGGTCCAGTCGTGATTCTAGATTGATAAGCTTTCAGCCACATGTCCAGGTCTTCCGGTACTAGATCTGCTAGGATTGATCCTGGTTTGTCTAGCTTCTAGGTTTGGGATTTAAGTGTCGTGTTTTCTTGCATTTTTTGTTCTTGTAGTTTCCTACTTTCTTCTTTCTTGTCCTCTTTATTTTTATTCTTTGTCCATTTATTCCTGAGTTTTTCCCTTCTAGTCTTCCAACTTTGCATTTTCTTCATTTGGTCACTCTCACGTGATCTTTCGAATCTTCCACTACCTGCATCTTTGACCCTAGATCCTTACTCATCTCTTGTTCAAAATCTAATTTCTTTATCTCTTCTCCTTTGGCTTGAGCTTGAGTAATGGTTTTTAATGGTACTATGTATTCTTTATCACTTCCCAATGATTCAATCACTTCTATCACATTGATCTGCGTAGTGTTATGAGTCTTACTGGGATTCTTTGGGCGATCTCTAAATAGATGTTCCTTTCCACACTCATTGCACTACCCTTCTCATTCATTGCAGTACCCTTCCCATGTCCTAGGAGGCGGTGGGTTGTATGATAGAGTGAATTCTCTTATGAAGTGATCTCCTCCACATCTATAGCAATAGAAAGACCCTCCCAGCAAAAAATGATATCACTATTCTTAGATGGATTGACTAATGGAATCTTAACAACCTTAGTTTATGTGAAACGGCTTCAGACATTGAGTGAGTGCCTCCAAAAATGCATTGATCTAGAAGAAAACCTAGTTGATGACCTCAAAAGTACACCAAGCTCTACCAAATCAGAGGAGACTAGGAGTACCATGATGACTAGTTCTAGTAATGTGGAGGAGCTAGCAGAACTAGAAGCTAAGAAGTTGGGAGTCCATGGACAGAGAAATTACCAGAACCCATTAATGAGAATGCCAATTCTAAGGAGATCATTCATCTCATGTGTGTACAAGAGGAGGAATAGGCATGCAACAAACCCATCCATACAATAGGCAGCCACCCCAAGGACCCAACCTATATTGTCATATCGAGTAGAAATGCACCAACCATGCTACTAAAAATTCCCATTTAATAGGACATTAAGGCCAATAAATCAATCCTAGTATAGGCCTAAAGGATACCCTCCCAGAGAACAAGGAAGAGAGATTCGGAGATACAATCCCTATCTAGGCCCATAAGGAGCACCTAGACCTTATGACCAGGGAGTGTATGGACAACCAAAGCCTGTATTAGGACAACAACCACCCCTTCCACAGAACGTAGTGCCAATCAAATATACTCAAGTAGAGGAGAACATGGAAAGAGCCATAATACAAGCTACGCCTCTAGCTAGTGCAGAAACAACGAATCAAGGATACGAGCAAACTCAAGGAGAATACTATCCCTATGACACCAGTCTTGTGGAGTATAACCAAACGTATGACCAACACTACTATGGTTATGAAGGATATGAAAATCCCTATGGACCAGAGTATGTGAATCTAATGTACATTGCACCTAAGGCACCAGCACCAATGAGACCACCCATTAGATCACCTATGCCAAATGGGCATCTATCGACATATTGGTTAAATCTTCGGGCAACTGTTTTTACGGTTTTATTTGAGTTTTGTTTGAAACTATGGATTAAGGATGATGAGTTGTATTTAATCCCTTGCTTAGTAAATTCTCCAATGAACGCTTGAAAAAATTGTTCAATATTTCCAAAATGATTTGGATCCAATGGTTGGAACCAAGTCAAGGTTGTTCCTGTGAGGGAAAGTCCAAAGGACTCATACTACACAAAGAAGTCATCCACCTGTTTGGCTCATAACACTTGCTTGAATTCCGCTATGTGGTCATATGGTTCTCCTGTTCCATCATAGTGATTTCTCATACATTTAGCAACTTGAATAGGTCTCAGCCTTCTTACAAGCTCTAATGGTCTGGGCATTACAAGAATTGCTAGTCTAATTGGATGCATTCTTGGTTGCACCCCTAGTTGTGGCCTTGGTCTCACCGGTGGTTGAGTCATGTTACCTACCCCTGAGTTGGTCTGCTTGTGTGAATGTGTTCTTGGCATTGTGAACTGCACATGTGTTTGGTTGGGGATACTTCATTGGCTTGTTTGTCCTGTCATTGTATTCTTTGTTCCTTGGTGTGTTCCAAAAGGGTTGTGGGAGGTAGTTGCCTGCTCTCGAGGAGGGAATACAAGCAACCCCATGTATTTCAGTTGAGACCTATCGACTTCATCTATTGTCCAATACCTTCTTTGGTTTTGTTCTAGGTATGTGACTCTAGACTCATTTTTCAAATCCTTCAGCTCATAGATGGTCACTGGGCTCACTTCTTATCCTTGGATGGGTGAATATGTCTGTACTAGTAGGTTTGACCCCTGATATATGTCCAATAGGTAATCATCTTGAGGTATCAAATCCCCTCTCAAGAGTTGAGTCACCACAAACTTGCCTCTTGGGGTAGTCACAAGTTCTTCAGGGTTAGATCTCCCCAAATTCCCTTATCCATCGAGTTCCCCTCTTTCATTGATCTGGTCTGGGTTCTTAGTTACTACGTAGATTTGGCCTACCTTGTCCATGTACACTCCTCCTTCGTACTTAACTGTAGGTCTGGCACTATTGGTAACTTAGTAGAGTTTATCATTCTCGCGACCAACCTATTTATGCCATCAAGGTAAACAGGGATTCCTTGTCAATTAGTTGAGACATACTATAGAGAGGTGCAGTATTCACCCTCTATATTTGACATGAAATTCTCTATAGGAATAGAACCATGGATGTCCTTTGAATCCATGGGTAGTTCCTCCCCTGAGTCACTAGAGGTGTCCAAGTAGATCGAGTGGTGGCTTGCTTGGGCTACACTTCCTATCGATGAGACGACACTTCTCTGGCTACTTAGCACCCATCCTAATCTTAACTTCCCTATGGGTCTATGTCTGCTCTCCTCTTCGCCTTAATTATCTCCTCAATCACTTCAAATTTTACCTCAAATCAGCTTGAGTTGTTCTGGGCGATATCACTTTTGGCGATACCACATAGGCGATACGATACCACTCTTGGCACCATACGATACCAAGGGTCTATAGTGATACGATACCACTGGGTGGCACAACATGATACTGGACTTGCAAACGATATGATACCTCTCCAATCCAGGATACGATACTAAAGTAGTTGACGATATGATACTTTGCTCAATACATGATACGATACCAATCCCCATGATACGATACCGATGATAGGATGATATGATACTAAGTTGGTGATATGATACCAATCATGCATGCGATATGATACTACTCAGTCAACGATACGATACCGTGGCTGACAAGATATGATACCAAGTGGACCACGATACAATACCACCAGGTGACCGCAATCGCAATACCAACACTTGAGGATACATGATACCTTGACAGTATCACGATACCTCAAGTAGGCATGCACGATATGATACCAGGTGAGTATCACGATACTAGGAAATTTTAGTATCGCAATACCAAAACTCAACCGATTGCGATACTACAGCAAAACATTATCAAAACTAATTTTTTTTTGTGAGAAAATTACTTATTTGTCTCTCCCTTCACTCTTAAACGATTGTATCACTCAAGAACTTCCAAAAAATTCTTTGTTCTACCTCACGATACTGAATGTGACTTTAATCATGTGTGTGCATGTTTTGGTTGTGTTTTTGAGATACAATCTTTAAAGAACTCACCTTCAAAGATACCTTGACTAAGCTTTGGGCTCACAAGGTCACTTATTTGCTCGCTTAGCATGATAGCAACTCGATGATACTGGTCGTTTCTCTCCCATGATACTTGTTCAAACGTGACTAAATGATCTGATTTTTTTTTTGTTTTTATAGCCTTGGTTTGCCAAGTGCCTAAACTAAACTAAATTTGACAATTTTTTTGGGTTTTTCTTAATGTGTTCTACTTCTCCCTAATCTACTCCTCTCTCCAACCTAACCCTAACTCTTCCCTTACTTCCTCACTCCTAACCCTAAATCTAAAAACTCATTACACACACTCCAAAAGTGTGAAGTAACAAGTGCTAGAAAACTTAATGACTTGCCATTGAATGAATTCACCTCTACAAGTATGATTCCTTCATTCTAGATCTATAACCATCACGAAGGCACCTTGGTTAGGTTTTTTTCTTCCCTGGCAATGGTGCCAACGTGTGTACCTAAGTCATGAAGCCTTAGGGACTTGTGTTGATGAGATTGTACCTCAATCGCCCCACAAGCGCATACAGTGGTGGATCAATACATGTTTAATTATCAATCCGAGGAACCACTTGAACCAAGTGTATGAAGACATGTGCACACATGATGGTAAGTGAAGTATCTAAGGTACAATGCATGTGACTAGTCTCATCTACCTCTCCAACTCACTAATCCTCTGAAAATGCATGCCGCGATACCATTTACAATAGTAAGCACAAATTCAAACTTTTCTCTCATCTTCGGACTCCGAATAGGGTCAATCGTGGGTTCATTTTGAAGCTCTCAACGAGATGCTTGCTAGCATTTTCAGTCAAATCTGACAAATGCACTTCAAGTTATGAGCAAAATAGTGAATGGTGGGAACACTAACAGTCCCTCTACAACTCGTTCTGCCTCACACACACACACACACTACATCCATTCAACAACGATGGGATGGGGTAGACAAGAGTCCAATACACACATTTCAAGCATTAGACACACACAAAAGATCATGAAGAAGAAGAAAATTAATAGGAAAGAAGAAAATTCGAAAATCTTCTTCCCAGCTTATAATGGCAAAAAAGTTCTTTACAAGAGTCACAAAGTGACTTATATACATGTGCCCTAAAAATGGTCCTTTCACACAAGAGACTGACACTTTTATTGACTAACTCATGCATTTACATAGCTTCAAGAGAGTTTCATAGGATTTTAAAGAAGAAAACTTATGCCCATAATTTTGAAAATTTTGGGGCTCCTCTTTTGTGCTCTTTTACTCTACAACAACATTCAATATTGTATGTTGTGCTCTATTGGAAGAAGCATTTTTTAAGGAAATTTCTTGTAGTTTGACATCTTCATGTAGTAATAATTATCCAAATGATGTAAAAATGAGGAAGAGTCTTCCTCATGTATAGTAGAAGCATATATATTTTTCTTAGAATTTTTAGAAGCTCTAGAGTAGCATATTTTTAGATTGGAAAGTAGAAGGATCAAATCTCAAGTGTGAAAAGGGACACTTGAAAAAGTATAAAGGATAATTTCTTCTACTTTGTAAAGGTTGTTGCTACTATTACTCATGCTACTCAAGTACTGTGAAGAGCTTCTTGTAAGAAAATCATGTTTCTACTTCTCTTGAGTATCTTCTTGATTTGTTGAGTCTTTCTCTTCTGAAATCTATGGAATTTGTGACCTTCTCTTGTGTATTTATGAGTGAAGTTTATGAAGAGAGGTAATCATCAGTATACTGAGTGAAATGTTGTAAGAGATCAATGCTGGAATGGAAACTCTTAGTTTTTATAGAATCACGATTGTCTCGTTTGTGTGATACAGGTACTGCTTTTGAAATCTGACTTTATATTTGTAATCTACAGAGAAAATGACACACTTTAGGCACAAAGATCATTAAAAATACTTTTGTATAACTCAAGATATTCAAAACCCTAGTTTTCCATCTTCATCTTCACTAATTTCTCAGAATTCAACCATATTTCCTCTTATTCTTGGGTTCCATTAACTAAAAGGGGTTGTGGTCTTTGCATACTTCCCATATTGATAATTTGATGAAGTGTTAGTTAATCTTTTGTGCTATAATGACTGGAGAGTACAATTCCAAAGGTTAACAACAAACATTTTTTGGCACCATTGCCAGGGAAGAAAGCAAAAGCTTCATTGAAGTCTTGGACCTTCCTGGATCTTCTATTGTTGATGGTATTTGAACACATTGAAAAGGTACTACTCTATGATCATGTAAGAAAACTTGGGAAGGTAGGTTTTTAGGCTTGTCTTTTGGGAAAAGAAAGCTTGAACTAACCTTTTAAGACATGTAGGTGTGTACCTTTATGCAAATTGATGCTCATTCTTTTCAAGAGTAAAGTGCATGTCTTTGGCAAAAAGATGGTTTAATTTGCTGAAAGGAAAGTGAAATGTGTTTATTTTGCACATTAAATTTCTTTTTGACAAAGTACCAAGTAATTCTGTTGGTCTTTGGGAAAGACAACATAGTTGTAATGAGGAAAGTCAAGTAAAGTAGCTATGTGCAAATTGATTGTTCCATTTGCTTGTCCTCGGTGAATTGATTGTCTTTTAGAAGGGTTATTTTGGTCACTTGAAGAAAAGACGTTGAGTTTATCTTTGCATAGATTGATAATTACACTTGCCAACACATATATTTCTTTTAAGAAGCCCTAATCCCATTGTGAGATTCCAAGTATAGTGAGTGCACCCAATCATATTTCAAAAGATTAGTGGATCTTCAAAAAGAAAACCCTAGGTGAAGTGTTTTCCTTGATTTAGGGTAAAAATTACTAAAAAAAAACATACAAATTGATAAAACTACAAAAAAATTTCTTTTTTGGTAATGAAGTAATATAGGATGTGTGTGATGAGTAGTGGATGAGAATAAGTTGAAGAAAAATTAAGAAAATCAAAATATTTCAAGTAAAAGTAAAAAATTGTTTGTTTTTCATTTTTAGTTTCTTTTGAATTGTTGAATTTTGATAAATTACAGGTGAGAATTTATTTGGAGTTGTTGAAGGACATTTGAAAAGATCAAGTGGGAAGAAGAGTCAAAAAATTCAATTTTTAGGGAGTTCCAGAAAAACACGATTCTCATCTCAGAATCACGATTTTTAGTAAGATGGTGAATTTGCTTCATTTCTACTTTTGGGCATCCAAGTAAGTCATTAAAGGTCTTATAAGTTTCATATATGAAGGAAATCAAATTTGAGTAAGTTTTGAGCACAAAATTATCAAATCTGGGTGTTGGGGCACAAAATCGCAATTTTTATGAAGAAGCACAAAAATTTTGTTGTTGGGGATGGGATATCATAAGTGAAGTCATGATTTTGCATGGGAACAAGAATCATCAAATATGGAATTTAGATTTTTAAAGTCACTCACAATCGCGATATTCTGAGGCCTATGAAAGCACAAAATTCATTTCAAAAATCATTATGAGAGAGAGAGTGAGGAGAGCTAGAGAGAGAGTGAGCAAACAATCATGATTTTGAGCAGCTAGCAGAATTGTGTAATTTTCTTCAATCTAGCAAGCAAGCTATTGATTGTACAACATTTCTTTTGCAATAGATAATCTTCAAAGTTGTGTTTTTTCAAAGAAATGAGTAGAAATAGGAAAACATAAAAACCGTAATTTTTTGTTTTTTGTGTTTTGCATAACATTATTTTAAAGTTTTGCATTATTTCTTTTATTGCATGCTAATAAAAGGCACTTTAGAACTTGCATTCACAACCGAACAAATCAAAACTCAAAAATTTACAAAATCTGCATAGAATCGCGATTCTGTGCAAGGACTAAAAATCGCGATTTCCAAAATGTAATTTTCATTAGAAAATCCTATTTTTAATGATTGTGAGCAATCATGATTTGTTTGGAAATCATAAAAATCGTGAAAAAACATGATTGACTTGTGAAACAAAGACGATTTTGCTTCAAAAATCGTGAAAAAACACGATTCTGATTCCGGAATCGTGAAAAAAACACGATTTTCAACCAAAATCGTTAAAAACACGATTTTGGTCAAAAATCATGAAAAACACGATTCTGACATCAAAGTCGTGAAAAAACACAATTTTCAACCAAAATCGTTAAAAACACGATTTTGGTCAAAAATCATGAAAAACACGATTCTGACACCAAAATCGTGAAAAAACACAATTTTCAACCAAAACTTTTTCACGATTTTGGCCAAAAATTGTGAAAAACACGATTCAGACACCAGAATCGTGAAAAAAAACACGATTTTCGATCAAAATCGTGAAAAACACAATTTTGGTAAAAAATCGTGAAAAACACAATTCTGACACTAGAATCGTGAAAAAATGATTTTGAACCAAAATCATGAAAAACATGATTTTGGTCGAAAATCATGAAAAACACGCTTCTGACACGGAATTGTGAAAAAATAGGATTTTCAACCATCGTGAAAAAACGTGATTTTCAACCAAAATCGTGAAAAACATGATTTTGGTCAAAAAATCATGAAAAACACAATTGATCCAAAAAATTGTGAGAAAACATGATTTTGGATCACAAAAGGTGATATCAATTAAATACAAAAGAAAAATAATCACATTTTGATAAGAATCGTGGTTCTTGGACCAAACACGATTGTGAGCATTTTGGTGATATTTAGAGGAAATTTTTGTCATAAGAGAGTTAATCTCTCAAAAATAATAAGTCTTGAGGTTAGAAAACACCTTAAGGATAGAGAAATCATCAAATTCGTGATTTGAACAAGAACACGATTTTGACTTAGTTAAAGTACAATTTGAGTTCAAATTTAAAACCTAAGTATTCATCTAGGAAAAATAGCACTTCTAAAACACCATTAGTCAAATAAAAGTTCCAAATAGTGAAAATCAACTCATGACTTGGAAATTGTGAATTTTTGGGTAAAAACATGATTTTCATTAAAAACACAAATTCAAACACAATTTCAAATAGGAACTATTGAGAAAATCAAAACATAGAAAATTTGAAAGAAAACACAGAAAAGAGAAAATTAGAATTTGACTTGGAAAATATAAGCAAGAGTAGTTTTCAGAGAAAATTCTAAATGATTTTGAGATTAGGCACCAATCCACCATTGGATCTGGGGTCGATCTAAACCGTCGGATCAATGCTGACATCAATTTGGATAAGATAAGCTATTATTGTTGAAGAAACTTTGCATTCTTGATCTTTGATCATAAAAAAAGCTTATCCGATGAAGAAGACTTGTGGATCCTCGTTGCTTTATGCTTTAGTGCATCTCCACCCTTGAATATGAGCTCATCCTGACCGTACAACATGGTTCAATCATTGTTTGCCATATGGCAAACCTTCAAACCTTCAATTTTCTTATTCTAGGAAACTGCGATGACCTTGAAAACTAGATTTTATGCTCTTTGACCCTTCAAATATCCTTTGATGAAGATGAAAATTTGTAGGGCTATGTTTTGAAAGGTCTCGTTTAGGAATATGCAGAAAAAACTCCGATCTGAATCTCCCTTATACAAGTTTGACTACATTTGGAACTTTGCAAGGTGGCATTAAGGTATCTAGGAAGCTCTGATAACCTTGAAAACTTGTACAAATATGTAGCCACTTATGATCTTTATATATGTCAAATCATATGGCTAACAAAAATTCATATACAACATTTTGTAGGGTTTAAGTGGAAAAATCACATTTTTTACAAAATGCACATGGCATATGAAATGTGCTAGAAAATCCTTTTTCATGTGAAATTCGGGCTATAGACTGCCTTTGATAGGTTTTACAAGTATATGAATTTTCATGTGATTTTGAGACATTGATATTTTTGCCCTAATTTCCAAAGTTTGACCAACGTTGATTGCTACCCTGGATTTGCTTGATTTCTTCCAAAGTTTGCATGTGAACTCCCTTTGACATCCTTGATGCATTTTGGACTTCTCAGGGAATTCAAGATACCTTCACCAAATGTGTTTCTTGTAGGCCTTCGTGAATGAGAGAAGAGAGAAAATCTCGATGACATTCGCCCCCACTAAACCTGCGATTCCTCCGGAAGCACCACTCTAGTCTTTCTGAAAAACAAAAAGTTCCAAGCATCAAATTCTTTTATAGGCATCATAAGAAACATGGAAGAAAAAATTGATCATATACATAAATGAGTAGGCACTATGACATGAAGCAAAATTTGCATGATGGAAAGAATTGAAACAGGCAACATGATTATGCATGAACAAATAGGCAGCATATATGCAAATGAACAGGCAACATTGACAACATGTAAAGAAGGAAAACAAAAAAGCATCAATATGAAGTGGAAGCGGATGCATTGAGTCATTTTAAGCATCAGTTCCTCTCATCTTGAAGAAAAAATTGTACCTTTTTCATAAAGCAATCTACCTTAAATACGATTATGAACTAAGATTTAGGATTTTCAAGAGACATCTTTCATCTTTAGCTTATTTTAGATCAACTTCTTTCCTACATAAATATGAATGTGCTCTTTCTCTAATAACATGCAAGGAAATCTAACTAAACTCCACTAATGCATAAATCTTCCTATATAGCCCGTGCTTTATTCTTGTACGCTTCCTTACCTTCCTTTGGCTTGCTCTCTTTTTTTTTTCTAATGATGATGATTCGGCGACTTTATGGTTATGTTCACTTTTTTGGGGTGGAAGAAAGTGTAAACTTCCTGGTAACATGTATCAGCTTATCTCTCTCTCTTTCTTTTAATGGGGAAAAATTAAACCCCGATACAAGGTACAACCATTTTTTATGATGGAGAACAATCCTTTAAACTTCGATACGAGTGTTGTGAGGTGGACTAAGGATGTAGAAACATGCAATAGCAGGAGCTAGGACTTCAACAATTATGTTTTCGATACACGATACATATGCATGTTTATATAGGAAAGTCAGGTCACCAAAATAAACCTCAAAATCTACATGTCCTATCTTTCCATAATCCTAGATTATAATTGATTTCTTAGTAGATAAATTACTACTTAAGATACAATTTTACACAAGTAGAGAAATCATCATTTGCCTCTTTTGACTCAAGTGATGTGGATATGCAATGCAATGCAAAGATTGAAAAGAAACATGCATAAACTAAAACTGGAGACAAGCAAAAATGAAAAAAAAAATGGAATGGAATTGAAAAAACATGAACTTGAAAAAGAAATGATATTGTTTTTTTTTTATATTTATTTTATTTTATTTTATTTTTTTAATCATGGATATGGATACTCCTGTTTACGAATTGACCTCATTGTTGTCATCTTCTTCAATGTCGTCATCCAAAATGTACTCATCATTATCACGTTTCTTGAATAGCTTTATCCTTTTATCTGTAATCAAAGTTTTTAGTGCACCACCATTTAATCCACAAAGAGTGTGCGTACCATTGTTGTTGAATTTTGATACAATGTATGGCCCAAACCACCGTTGAGTGAGCTTTTTGCATGCATCATATTGAGAGTCAAATGTACTATCATAAATGAGCACCCAATCTCCTACTTCAATCGGCTTAGGATGCAATCGATGAGTTTTATCGAAATAATGCTTGTTCTTCATTCTAGATTCTCTTAATTTTCAACAACATCATCAAGTCTTAATTTACCTTGTTCTAACTGTTTAATGTGCAAACTCAAAAATTCATCAGTAGACATGTTTTCAGACCAAGGCAAATTCGACCATGTAGAAATATGAGACTGAATTGGAAACAATGGTTTTTGATAGTACATGAGTTCAGCAGGCATATACCCAATAGTACGTGTGCACATCATTCTATCTGCCCAAAGTGCAAAGGGTAAGAATCTAGGCCATTGTTTGATATCACCATTACATGCTTTAGATATGGGTTTCACAATAGGTGGATGCCCTCTCTCTATTTTACCATTGGCCTCTGGATTATATGCAATAGTGAGAGACAAAAAAATATCGTGATGTTCAAAGAACTCTTTAGCTTCTCTCGCATTTAACTCTCCACAATCGGCAACTACTTTCTCTATGTACCGAAAGTGACTTATGACATCTTCAAGCAAGAATTTGCAAACATTATAAGTGGTCTTAGATCATAGTGCACATCCGTGTACATGATTAATTAAGTCCTCTCTTGCAAGTACAATGTAATGCATTTTGTCAATACCTTTAGGCATAGTTACAAGATCTACTACCCACTTGTAGTGAATACAAGGTGGATAAGTAGGATGCAACGGATCTTGATGTTTGATTAACAAATGAATTTGACAAGTAGAACATGTAGAAACATAGCTACTAATGTCAACATACATCCCACACCAATAATAGGCACTTTTAATTTTTTCATATGTTCCAAAAAATCCTTTATGGCCCGCCCATAATGTCTCATGCATTTCCTTCATTACTTGCAACTGATGACCTTGTTTTCCTAGGACTCGTTGTGGATTCTTAACCTTACCCTTAGCATGCCTCCAAAGATAATCGTTACATAGGAAAAAATTATAAGCTCGTTTCCTAATGTTATGGAATCTATCCATAGTCTAGCTAGGTAATGGTTGAAGTGTACTCAGATACTTTCCTATGTCTCCCCATTCATCTTCATACTCAGACTCATGAAATTGCTCATACTCATATATATGTGGAACATACTCAACGAAGTTCACATTCTTTATTAGATCACTTTCAAGATCATCATCAAATCTAGCTCTCGATAACATATCAACAATTGAATTTGACTTACCTGAAATTGGAACTAACTCAGGATTTATGAACTTAATATATGAGATCCATCTAAGCATGGCTATATCATGAGATGAGCAATTGGCTATCATTCCAATGAGAGGCAAACAATCAGTCTCAACTTTAACATTTGCACCTATGAAATATTCTTTGTCTGTTTTCAAAGCTGTTACCATACCCCATAGTTCTCATTTGATCTGTGGATACTTTCGTTGTGTTTCATGTAAAATTTTAGCCCCAAACCTAATTGCATATCTATTTCCTTCACTATCATCTTGACTTATGACCCAACCTATACCAATAGGACTAGTATCAACAGTCAATATAATAGGTTTGTTAACAGAATAGTCTACATGCTTAAGGATGGGAGATTCAAGCAATAATTTCTTCAATTTACGCATAACTTGAGTGTGTTTGTGAGTCCAAATTTTTTTTTTCTTCCTCAACAAGTCATAGAGACAATTAGCAATATGAGCAAAGTGTGGGATCCAAATAACATAAAAGATGCAAGCACCAAGAAATCTACGTACCTCACTCATGTTGTTGGATGTTTCAGAATCTTTCTAATGGCCTCAACTTTTTGTGGGTAAGGCTTTTGATCATAATGACCACATAAATGTCCAACAATAAGAACCTCGTTGCCACCAAAAACAGATTTTTCTATGGAAAATGTGAGACCTACCTCTTCAAATTGTTGAAATATCCGTTCACAATCAGGGATATGGTCAATAACAAATTTACGACATCCAGATGAATCTAAAGTAATGTCCTTTAAACATTCCTCACTCCCTTTATTTGGAATATCATCAATGAATGGCACAGTTATATGAGGGATAAAACCATGTAAGACCATATTCATAGCACTCATCATATGAGCCACTGAATTAGTCGCTCCTTGAGGTAAAGTACACATTCGCACTAAGCCTAAAGGAGTTTTCATTGTGGTTATGTCACGACTATCAATTGCTAATTGGAATTGGTCATATCCCAAACATAAATCACCCATTGAATAGATAGAATGTCCTGAAAATGATTCAGCAAACTCATCTACAATGGTTCCTATTCCTACATGCCTTATGGTGACTTTATTGGCAGTTTGGAGATCTTGAATAAAACTTAGTTTCCCATTCTTTTTAGGCATAGTGAACCATCTGCTTGAGTAAGGTGCAAAAGATGGCTCTGAAATTCTCATGTTTATCTTCTCCTTAAGTAGTTTCATTAGCTCAGGTAAGTGAGCCTTTGGAACTAGTATAGGGTGAAGATTCCATGGAATATGTGGAATAGTAAAGATTATCATGGGTGCAACTAGCTTAGGATCTACACAACCAATCTCATGAGGATACATAGTAAAGGCTTTTCCATGGCTACACATGACTCTCTCAAATTTATCTCTCTGTTGGCAAAAGAAAGTCATCATCTCTACCAATTTTCACCTCTTTGATTGTCTCATCTGTGAATGTCTGGCCTATGTTTTTCTTATCCCAAAGAATTGGATCATTTTTCACATCATTAATTTTTTCATTGCTTCCTTGGGGTAATGGTTGAGCTATGGGTTTGATTTTTTTGTCTATAGTTTTGTACTTTGTTTCAACTAAGGCATCATGTGTTTAGTTAAATTTTGAGCACTTGTCAACATTGAGAGCATACTCTTGGATTAGAGCATACTCATCAAGGGAAGAAAGAAGAATAATATGGGAATTAGAATTTTTCTGAAGACATAACTCTAACTCATTGAGAGTAGAGAAACAATGAGATGTCTCAATCACATGCTAAATGTACTCATCATGTTCCATGATTTTGTTGATTTTATAATTTTTTTTGGGGTTTTTCTGGATAAAAGACTTGGACAATTGACTCTTATCAAGAAAATCTAATATAGAATGTGGAAAACAAAGTGACAAACTATTATCCATGTTGGTTGTTTGCGAGATGTCAAACCTGTATCCACTGTTGTCCCACTCAACAATGGATTCTATCCAAAATTTGATCATATGTAGCTCCAAACATGAATCGAGGTGCACAATCACTACAAGCATGCTCATGACCCTGAGTAACAATAGGTTTCTTCCTAATTGACAATCGATTCCTAGGATGATTCACTCCTATCGTCATGACTTGAAGCGATTTCATTCCATCCTTAGACTTAATTCTAGCATAGGTAGACCTACCATCCATGGCTTTAGTTTCCATACGACTCTCACAAATAAACGGCTGACCTAAGAGAATTTCATAGGAGCAGTTATCTTGAATAAAAAAGTGAAATTCTTTTGTGATTCCTCCTATGGATATGGGCACACTAGCACAAGCTCCATACAGGGTACCTACACCATTATCTACAATTCTCATGCACCATCCACAATCTTTATCTATGGGCCATTGAAACTTATCATAGAATTCTCTTGAAATCCCATTGATTTTAGAGTCGGAATCTACTAATGCATTTACAATGATAGCATTCTTATCATTTCCTATTTTAACATGCATCTCTGATGTACCCCTAGACCAAAATTTTCTTTTAAAGTGACTTTCAGGATTGTTTTCATGACTTTCATGGTCAGGTTGAATAGGTCCTAAGAAATTTTTATTAACATTTACTTCATCATCATCAAGGTCCTCTTCATCAGATTCATCAAAGTTTAAGGCTTCATTCATAGCTTGATCTTGATCTAGATAATCTTGCATCTCTCCTCTATGCCCAAACTTGAGGCAAATGGTAAACATGTCTGTGAAGGCTATATTTTGGGCGAAACATATCGTTCCTCCTTTCCAAAAGATGGTTCAATACAAGCTACTTAGAAATTTTAGCTTATTCACAGTGATGTTTGTGATCCTATGCAAACACCTTCTTTTGGGAACTACCTTTACTTCGTGACTTTCATTGATGATTTTCCAGGCATGCATGGGTATATCCATTGAAAGAAAATTCTAAAATGTTTATGTGCTTCAAACAGTTTCTGGTTTTGGCTGAAAATATGTTAGCATACATAATAGGCACCTCTGTTCGAATCAAGGGGGGAATATATGTCTTTTGATTTTAATGCATTTTTGGCTGAATGTGGGATAAAACGTCAATGTACAGTGTCGTACACACCTCAACAGAATGGAGTTGTTGAAAGGAAGAATAGTTCACTATAGCTGAGTGATGAGTAGCACCTCCTTTAATGTCAATCTGGGAAGACAAGAGGATGGTATGAAGACCTCGAACAAGTGATGGCACAAGTGTGTGAGTGAGAAGCACACAAACATGCACACACATACACACACACGCGCACATAGGGCAAGAACAAAGAGAGAGACAATGGAGCCATTTAGATTACTCAAAAGTGCTCTTACAAGTTCAATTCTACAACAAGCTAACCCCAAAAATGAGCTCTCTGGCTCTATTTATAGTTTTTGACTAGTTTTGGCCCTGTCCAAACCTAGTGCCCGGCTTAGTTAAAAATTAGGTTCTAGGGCCTATTTGAGGGCTCAAACGGAGTCTAAAAAATATGAAAATTGATAGATAGGTACTTCTCATGCTCTTCAAGCTAAAGGACTCCTTGGCTTGCAAAAAATGGAGTTACAAAAGGGTGGAATGGTATTCACAATGGTGTGGAGTGACTAGAATCACTATTTGGGAAATATTAATTCAGGAAAAATTGATAGGACTATTTGCCAGATCTTCTTTGACTGCTTTGCCTGCTTGGCCCTTCTTGTTGGCTCCCTTGTCTTGTAAGTCCTTGACCGCCCTGACCACTGCCAACACTCCCCCCTCTCTCATGTCTGTTGTCTCTGATAGACCCTTGTTGTGTGGACCATTGGATGTAGTACTCCACGACAGCTGTGGCTAAGTGATGTTCTACTATTCTCAGCCCTTTGGCCAAATCAGTGAGTAGGGCATCCCAATCTACTGACCCGGGTACCTCCAGATGTGGCATGCGTAGTTGTTCTGAGTGTAGAGGCTATCCAACTGCAAATAGTTGTAATAGGTGAGATGGTTTTGGTATGACTATCTCGGAATGATATTCCCAGAACCCTGTGATAAACATTTCCTCAAATGTTTGCTGGAAGCAGGCTGGTAGATACTTGATACGAGCATGCCATGCATAGACAACGTTGATGGGTGGTGTTGTGCTCATATCGTAGGCGAGATCCTGGTTGCCTTCATTAAATCTGAGAGCCAACAGGTGAGGTTCTTTGACATTTCTAAAGGTTCTGAGTGTGATCAGCATTAACTCAAATATTTTGAGGCACATATGTGCCATGATATCTGGTACATTTTTGAATCTGACTGCCCAGTGTTGGATGGTTGAAATCATGTAGCTGACCGTGGGTTGGCCATGCGGGGGTGCTAAGTACACATAGTTTAGCCACTTTTCACATCCTTTAACTGTCAAAACTGTTTTGGTGTATTCTGGCCAAGACCCTCTTTGAAAGACAGGGCAGTAGCATGGGTTATACTTGATGTATAAAGGAATGTTATTCCAAGTGCATACCATCGCAGGGTATGTTTCAAGCAGACATATCCTCCAGGTAGGTTGAAATATATTCCCGTGTGTGGCGCTTGCAAGAATGTCATCTGGTGTAAACTATGTTACCGAGGTTCGTTCTTTTGTTCTGTGTTGCTTTATTTCCGCATTATAATATGCCATTAATACGCAGAATGGAAAATACAAATCATCGGATGTGCCAATCCACTGATGATGGGAGAGGTTTCTGAAGTAATCCGATTTGATGACAACTTCTTCCAATCGGGACATAGATTGTATCTGTACTGCCACTCTCTCATCATGGGTTGCACCAATCTTCTCTAACTTTTGCATCCATTCAAGAGCTTCGATCTCAATTGTGTCCATTCCTTCCTCTATTTGCTTACCCCTTGGTGCAGGCATGGGTACGTATGGGTCTTCAAAAGTCTCCTCAACTTCAATTGGAACTAAGTCCTCAGGTTCCGGCTCCACAAGGGGAGAGGTTGACACTCATATTGAAGAACTTTATTTTGTAGTTTTTCCAGTTGTGCTCTGAGTTCTGCGACCTCTTCAGATGTGTCTACTGCGGCTGTGAATTCTTTTGGTGACTCTGAGCTTCCAGTTGCTTTAGTAGGTCATCCCGCTCTCTTTCTAAGGCAGCATGTGCTTCTAGGAGATAGGCATGTGTTTCCAACACGATTCACATATTTTCTGGTGGGATGGCCTTGAAATGCTCTGGGTCAATTTCCTGCGGTGAACCCTCCATTGTTGCTTCCAAGTTTTCTTCGTTCTGTTTCTGTAGTCATTTATTTTCTTCGAGTGTTGCGGACATGTGCTTTCGTAGTAAGGCGAGGTTATGTCGAAGCTTGAGATTGTCCATTATCTGGGCATGTAACATATCATCGAGTTAATGTTTTTCTTCGGTATCTGGCTGGGGTGGATTGGCTACTAATTGATCATGTTGTGCCTATAAGGTATTAAACTACTGTTGTAATAGCCTCTTCTCCTTCTCTAAATTAATGAATCTTTCTTGTAGCATTTCATGGTTTCTGAACAGGCTCGTATGCTGAGCATCTAGGTGTTGGTAATGCTATTGTAGTTGAGACATACATTGGTACAAAGTATTAAATACATTATTAACAGGAGTAGATGTTAGGAAGGTTTTGAATGCAGGAGGGTAGGGAAAAGGGAAAGGGAGTGTGTATGTTGTGCTTGAGAAGGGTGAAGTGGGTGGTGGGGGAATGGGAGATTGTGGGAATATGGGGGAAGGGAGAGGTGCGGAAGTGGGTGATATGTCCATGAAGTCATACGTGGATGCGGTCGTGGGAGTGATTGTGAACATGGGAACTGTCGATGTGGTGATGGTCATGAAGGTGTAAAGTAGTGTGTGTAGTTGTGAATATGGACCGCCAGGAAGTGTGATAGGGGGAATGGGGTTTTCAGTGGCTACAATTAGAATTGCAGTGTCACTGGTAGCATTTACAATAGTGGTGGTGGATTGTGAGGGTTGACTCACAGTCTGTGCTTCGGTATGGGAAGTGGAATCTGTGGCAGTGACAGTGGTGATGGCAGTGGTGGTAGGAGGTGAAGGTGGTGGAGTTGGAGGGGAGGGTGGTAAAGGGGGTGACGGGGGTGCACTTGAGGTATGGGCTTCATCAGTGTGATGAATGGTATGAGTTGTGCCCATGGTGGTGGATGTGATGCCTTGTGGTTCTTATACCAAGACATTCATTTGTTTCCCTGGTCTAGGGGGACGTCTGCCATATCGTCACTCCGATCTCTGCGAGTGGGCGAGAGCAGTATGCACTGTCTCAGGTACCCCCAATGCATCAGCAATCATGTCAAGGGTTGCCCTATATTGCTTGTCCACACCTTCATCTTCCAAGATCTGGTTCATTAGGGCCTTTCCTACTGCCAGGGATAGTTTATGTTGTTCCTGAACCCGGTTAATGGTATCATATAGTCATTTTAATTGCTGCGTATAGGCAGGGGTGCCTTCAAGTTCCAGTATGACTTCTTGTTCATATTCACGCTCTCCTTCATTGGATGGTCCGTCTTGTTCATCCTCTTGCTCCTCTTCTGCAATCTCCTCTTCATCTTCATCTACTTCGACTATGTCTGGTTGACTTGGATGGGGTTGGTCCGTGACAGTTTGTTGTCTACTTGCTTGCTCTGCCTCAACTTCCAAATCAGTAGCATTAATTATTCTTGCTACGTCCTCATCCGTTAGATCCTCTAGCGTGAAGCCATGAGGGAACTCCAAATCAGTGGGTATCGGTGGGAACACTAGATTCGGTCCTTCTGTGCTATGCCTTGGTAATCTGATAGTGAAAGGTTGCACTCGCCTTGGAAGTCGTGGAGTTGTGTCCGGTGTCAGTTGTTGGAATTTGGGGCCCCAGGATCGTTCCAATACTAAAACCTCTTGAGGATACACAAGTTAATTGACAAGATGATAAGTGAGATAGAGAAAGAAAGAGATCTTGAGACAAGGATAGGCAACATAAGTTGGATGCTTACTTCACTAAAAATAATAGATGTACAAATTACAACATGGGAGTACTACTCAACCATATAAAGTGGTGCACTCACTAATGGAAGAATAAGAAGATGATGATAAAAAATTTAGATTATGTCGAAATAATCTAAGTATGTGTGAAGAGAATGAAGCAACAAAGCTAACAAAATAGTGTAACGAAATTGTAAATCAACCACAAGGTTAACTCACAAAAGATAGTTACCACCACCTCGTAGAAGACTTCTTGCTGCGATGAGAGAAGCCTCTCCTTCACCAAAACTTCACCTCCTTCAAGAGTGTGAGAACACTTTGTCTTCAAGAAGATCTCCAAGCTCTAGATCTTTGAGTGAGTGATTTACACAATGAGCCAAGGGCCTTATTATATAGTATTTGAGTATCCATGAAAAGCTAAAAGAAAGCTTAAAGCTACGATCGTAATTGATCGTTAACGAAAAACACTCTATCGAAATAGCGTAGCCGTCGGTGTGTTTTTTAATAAAACAACTAAAACCAAAAAGCTGCCTTCACGATGCATTTAACGGGATTCGAACCATGGTCGATTGGGGAAGCTTTTAGAAGCGATGGTTAGACCAAGTGAACCACGTAGTTTTGTTGTACAAGACTTTAGAAAGACTCTCCTATATGGATGTTGCGCCCGTCGACTGCTTGAAGTAGTCTCTAAGAGTAAAACTTCTATATAGTCTATTGTAGAACTAAGACTTGAAGTTGATGCTTCTTAGTGAAGCTAATTGTTAAGCCAATATAAACATTGACTTCAAAAAGTCCCTCCTTCAATGTCATATTGGTACAAGCTTCAGTAACCTGCAAATCTTCTCATGACTATCTCTAGTCAATGCTTTGGTAAATATATCTGCAACATTCTCACTAGAAGGAACATAAACCAGCTCAATGTGCTTCTTAGCTATCTACTCTCGAATATAGTGGTAGTGTACCTCTATATGATTTGTCCTTGCATGATGCACTGGATTCTTAGCTATAGCTATAGCACTCTGGCTATCTGAAAATATCTGAATGGGTTGATGTACTCTTACATCAAGATAACTGAAAATCTTTTGCAACCATACTGACTCTAGAGTAGTTGTAAATGCTGCACGATATTCAGCTTCACACGATGAAGTGGCAATAGTGGGTTGTCTCTTCGAATACCATGAGATAAGACAATCTCCAAGATAAAAACAAAATCCACTAGTACTTCTTCTTGTGTCTCTATCACCTGCCCAAACAGAATCTGAGAATCCTTTTAGTAACAAATGTGTAGATTTTGAAAATACCATAGCATAATTTGAAGTTCCCTTCAAATAACAAAAGATCCACTTTACTGCTTTCCAATGTAACACTGTCGGATTCTGCATGAACCTTGATACTTGAGAAACTGCAAACTGTATATCAGGACGTGTATTACAAAGATATATCAAGCAACCTATTGCTTGACTATATAGAGTAGCATCAAATGGCTCTGCATCCGCTACCATTTGTAAAGATATGTTCTGATCCATAGGTGTTTGCATAGGTTTAGAATCACCCATCTGAAACCTTTCCAAAAGTTTCTCAATGTACTTCTGCTGTGTCATGTAGATGCATTCATCTTGAAACAGAAACTGAATCCCAAGATAATAATGTAAAATGCCTAAATCATTCACATCAAATGTTTGCTTCAATTCTTCTTTGAACATCTGCAAATCTTCATCTCTGGGACCTGTGACTATAATATCATCCACATAAATGATTGCTATAATCATCATACCTGTTTCAGCTTTGACATAAAGAGTTGGAGCCGCATCTGAGTTATGGAAACCAATGGATAAAAGATATGTATGTATCTTTTTCATACATGCTCTAGGTGTCTGTTTTAAACCATACAAAGCTTTTATAAGCTTACACACTAAGTGTTCTTTACCTGTCTCTTCAAAACCTTCTAGCTGCTGAATATACACATCCTCGTGTAAATCACCGTTTAGAAAAGCAGTCTTGATGTCAAGTTGATATATATGCCAACCAAAATGTGCTGCTAGAGCAAGTATTGACCTAATAACAGTCATCCTAGACGTAGGAGCAAATGTCTCATCATAATCAATACCTTTTTGTTGTGCATATCCTTTGACAACCAACCTGGTCTTGTATCTATCAATAGTACCATCTGCTTTCCTTTTGATTTTGAAGATCCATTTTACACCTATAGCCTTCTTTCCTTCTGGTAACTCACATAGCTACCAAATTTGATTCTTATGAATAGAATCAATCTCTTCTTGCTTTTCTCCAAATAGGAATGTTAAGTGCATCTTTAACACACGCAAGTTCATCTTCAACAGTCGTAAGTGCCAAAATATCATGAATCTCGAAGTCTTCAGCTTACATGATCTTTTTGCTCTCTAGTTTGACTTCTTGTTCTTACATGATCTTGTTGTTGTTGTCTAGTCTGACTCCTTGTTCTTCCAGTAAAAGTTTTTATACCACTATCTTTCCAAGTTTGATATAACCACGTAGGTGTATCCTTGAATAGTGGTGAAACTCTTTCTGAACTTTCAGCTTCCACAGGTTCTGGAACTTGTCCTGCCGAGGTACTAGGACTTTCTGGAACTTTAACTTCTTCCATTTTTGGAATCAAAGTCTCTTGTGGAACTGACTCTGTAGAAGGTTGTGAAATTCCTGTTTCTTCAACTTTTTCTTGAATACTAGGAATTTGAGTATTAACTCCCTCCTGATATGCTGAACATGTACATCCAGAATCTTTCTAAAAATTCCATAGTCATTTTCACTAATGAACTCCGGAATTTCTGCTTCTTTATCATAAACCTTATCTTCAGCAATATAAGCATTACGTGAAAGAATAACTTCACCTATCTCTGGAACATAAAACCTGTATCCTTTGCTTTCAACAAGATATCCAATAAAAATAGCTTTCTTTGCCTTTACATCTAGTTTGCCTCGGTCCTTTTTCTCAACATGTATATAAGAAAGTGATCCAAACACTTTGAAGTAACTCACATTAGGTTTTCTACCATAACAAGCCTCATACGGTGTGATTACCTTTAAAGCTTTTGTAGATGACCTCTTCAAAATGTGATTAGTTGTATGTACTGCATCAAACCAAATTTTTGGTGAAAGCCTCTTGGACGCCATCATGCTCCGCATCATTTCAACAAGTACTCTATTCTTTCTTTCTGCAACACCATTTTGCTGAGGAGTATAAGCAATAGTAAGGTGTTGAGTAATACCTTTCTCATCGAGAAATGTCTGGAAATCATTTGACAAGTATTCTCCACCTCTACAACTTCTGAGAATCTGGACAGTTTCCTGACTTTCATTTTCAACCATAGCTACAAACTTCTTGAACATAGGAAAGACTTCTGACTTCGACTTAAGACCATAGATCCATGAGTATCTTGTAAAATCATCCACAAATAGGACAAAATACCTGAAACCCTGAATAGAGTCTGCTCTCATAGGACCATTCACATCTGAATGAATCATCTGCAATTTTCTGGTAGTTGTAATATGACCATGTTTTCTTGAAAGGTAGTTTGTACATCTTACCTTCAAGACAACCTTCACATATATCTGAATCATCAGGTAGCTTGAATGAGGGTAAACTCTCAACCATACCTCTGTCTTTGATATTCTTGAGAGCTCCAAAACTGATATGTCCAAATTTTTCATGCCATAGCTTCATATCTTCCACCGGTGACGAAGATTTGACTGCATGTGCCTGACTGATTTTTGACAAAACAAAGATCCCTCCTTAATGCGTACCTTGCAAAAGACACTTGTCTTCTTTATGTGATAAGAACTTACAAAGATCTTTCTCAAATACAACTTTAAAACCATCACTTAAAAATGCAGATATAGATAGCAGATTCTTCTTCATTTCAGGTACATAAAGGACATCTGAAATTTGAAAAACACCACCTTCTCTTGACTTTAGGGTTACTGTACCTATTCCCACAACATCCAAATCATTGCCATCTGCAATAGTAACTCTTCTACCTGAAGAATAGGAAAGAGAAGAAAATACATCTCTGCAACCTGTCATATGCTTTGTAGCACCTGAGTCGAATATCCAAGGACTTGCTAAAAGAACTTGTAAAGCTGCTTGATCAAAAGCTACTTCCTCAATGGTGATACAGGCATAAGAATCACCTTGAGATTTCCCTTTTTTATCATCTTCTGCAACATTACCTGGTGCCTTTTTCTTTTCTGCTGCAATCCTTCTATAACATTCTGACTGAATATGTCCACGTTTCTTGCAGAAAGAACATATTTTTACCTTCTTCTTAGAAGAATTCACTTTAGATGTCGTAGATACAGAGTCTGAAGTAGAAGGTGAGAGGGACCTACTTTCCTTCTTGGATTGTTGTTCCTTCTTCTTATCCTTCTTCTTCTTTTGACCCTTTGATGAAGATGAAAGTGCTTCTTCATTCTCTTCCATTCCCTTCAACTGATCTTCATCTTGAAGTAGCAAGAACTCTAACTCTTCAAATGTAACCTCTCTATCTCTTGTGGTAAGGGTAAGAGTGGTTATGAAAGATCGATATGAAATAGGAAGTGAATTAATCAGCACATTTACCATTTCTTCATCTGACTCCTACATTTAGAAGTTGATCTCTCAAGTCCACGAGTCTCATAATGTGGGTTTGAATTGACTCACCAACTTTCATCCTTGTATTTGCTAGTTGTCTCCTCAAGTGAGCTTTCCTAGCAGGATTTTTGCTTTGAAAAAGATTCTCAATCTTCAACCGAGTTTTGCAAGATCTGATCTGTGGTAGAATATGCTTTTTGACACTCATTGCTATGAATGAAAGTGCTAAAGCATCTCTAGCATCCCATCTTGCGTGATCTTCAGTAGGAGGAACTCTAGGTAAAGACCTAGCAGTGACTCTGGATGTCGAAGTGGTTACCTCTTCTTCTATTGGTTCTGTAATTGTAATTCCAGTACCTGTTGAAGCTGTTGTAGACCCTTCTTTGCCTTCTCGTCTTGGTCTTGTTAAAGATCCATTGACGATACTCCATAAATCCTTTGTCACTAACAAGTTCATCATCATGAAACTCCACATGGGATAATTAGAAGATCCATCCAACTTGTCTTCAATCTCAATTCTAATCTCACTCATCTTATCTTAAGTATGTATGTCAATTACGTAGCTCTGATACCAAGTGTTGGAATTTGGGGCCCCAAGATCGTTCCAATACTAAAACCTCTTGAGCATACACAACTTAATTGACAAGATGATAAGTGAGATAGAGAAAGAAAGAGATCTTGAGACAAGGATAGGGAACATAAGCTGGATGCTTACTTCAGTAAAAATAATAGATGTCCAAATTACAACATGGGAGTACTACTCAACCATATAAAGTGGTGCACTCACTAATGGAAGAATAAGAAGATGATGATACAAAATTTAGATTATGTCGAAATAATCTAAGTGTGTGTGAAGAGAATGAAGCAACGAAGCTAACAAAATAGTGTAACGAAATTGTAAATCAACCACAAGGTTAACTCACAAAAGATAGTTACCACCACCTCGTAGAAGACTTCTTGCTGCGATGAGAGAAGCGTCTCCTTCACCAAAACTTCACCTCCTTCAAGAGTGTGAGAACACTCTGTCTTCAAGAAGATCTCCAAGCTCTAGATCTTTGAGTGAGTGATTTACACAATGAGCCAAGGGCCTTATTATATAGTATTTGAGTATCCATGAAAAGCTAAAAGAAAGCTTAAAGCTACAATCGTAATTGATCGTTAACGAAAAACACTCTATCGGAATAGCGTAGCCGTCGGTGTGTTTTTTAATAAAACAACTAAAATGAAAAAGCTGCCTTTGCGATGCGTTTAACGGGATTTGAACCATGGTCGATCAGCGAAGCTTTTAGAAGTGATGGGTTAGACCAAGTCGACCACGTAGTTTTGTTGTACAAGACTTTAGAAAGACTGTCTTATATGGATGTTGCGCCCGTCGACTACTTGAAGTAGTCTCTAAGAGTAAAACTTCTATATAGTCTATTGTAGAACTAAGACTTGAAGTTGATGCTTCTTAGTGAAGCTAATTGTTAAGCCAATATAAATATTGACTTCCAACATCAGTGTGGCACTGTGGGCCTGTGCACAGGGCATCTGAACTGCTCCCCTCATTTTCTTGGACGGAGGCCCTACGGCTGATAGTCTTCGTTGAAATTCTTGCACCCTCGTCCAAACCAGTGCCCTTTGAATTGGCACATCATATGCCAAGCATCGGTAAACAATCCTTGGAAGAGCACAACATCCATAAAGTACTGACTTTTGCTTCTTATACCATCGTTGATGTGACAAGTGTATTTGGTGAATAATCCAATGAGGCATGTTGATTGTCAAATTGAAGGTATCTGCTAAGTATAAACTGAACCAGATCTTCTTCGGTGGCATCGTGAATCTATCTTGAGCAGGGAAAGCAAAATGTTGCATGCACATTCAGAGGTGAATGGCAATAGTTGGTGTCATTGCCACCATGTCCTTCAGTTTAGTCAGGTTCCCGTTCTTCATGTTGTCTGGGACCATTGTCTCCTTCTCTATGGGGATATGCATACCTTTCATATCGAGAGCTTCCCTTACCAAATTGTTAGTCAATTTGAAGCGCTTCAGTTCATTACCTCTTGTAAGAGATGGTAGGACAAGGGTGCTATACCCCTTTTTCTCTTTACTGGGAGTGAGGGTGCTAATCAAGTATGAACACCTTAGAAAGTTCGGCTTCGGTAAGTGGGCTTTGAAGTAATCATATAGTCCAGCCTTCTTCCATATCGATTTCAACCCTTCATTATTTTGAAGCCTCTCAAACTCTCTGGTAAAGAAGTGATACCCGCCCCAGCATCCGTTGAACTCTATTTCTGCCCCCCACAAGTAAGTGCCTTCTCCAAGAGGTCCGACCACATCATTGAACCAATGTGAGTTTTTGCTTACCGGTGATGTGTGCCCTTGGGGAGGATTCTGCACAGGTATGGCATGTAATGCTCTCAATCTCAGTGGTCTTTCCTTCAACTCCTCCTCAATGGGGAGACTTTCAATGTCCACAATCTGAGGGTTGGTGCCTGCCTGGGAGCTAGTTCTTGCAGCTTCGGCCATATGGAAGGGACTGGTCACCGGTTCTGTGAGAATATACAAATGAATGTTAACATTGCAAATGGACACCAAGTGGTCATGTGTCCCCGTTACAACATTAACATGAGTTTTTAGTGATAAGTTAGTTAGTCAGTGAGTGCTTAGTGGTTGTGGGTGTACTTAGTGGATGAATTGTCTTAAGAGCTAAATGGAAAGATGTAGTGTGAGAATGATGCAGTTAGTAGGTGGGGGTGTATTTACAAATGGGGTCGGGGGTTTCATTACAAGCTTTGGGCTGCCAATCATAGTGAATGGTTTTTGGTTTTGTGGAGACTCTGGAGGGCTTGTCTACTTGGAAATGAGGCTTTTTAGGGACCCATTTATAAGTGATTCTGCTCGTGCTCATGGGAGAAGATGTGTTCGTGTGTGTTAAATAGGAGTGGGTGTCAGTTGTTCGAGTGAGTGAACCATGTTGTACAGGGTGTGGTCTCTATGTAGCTATTTGAGCCCGCAAGCAAGCCTTAGGCACCCAAATTTGTCTTGATTGTGGGCCAGCCTTCATTGACTTCTTGGGTACCCAGGTAGACTTCACTTTCACAGAAGAATTCTTGGAAGACTTCTTATTAGTGTCATGTCGTCGATCACTAATAGGAAGTTGAGCGAGTTTCTGTGGCTTGACTGCAATAGGACGCTCACCTTTCCACACCCACATTTGTTTTGGTGGTTGGGACACCTTGCTTTGTACTTTCTTTTGGCTTCGAGCATAGGTAGTCTGCTTCTTTAGCATTTTATCTGCCTCTGGTTGCTGCACCCCGATGGCCTTTGGAAAAGAAGAGAGATCCATCGTATCCTTGACTTCTTTGTTGAGATAATTATCCCTCTGCATCACATAGTTTTGGATCCTGGAAGGACTAGGAGTTGGTGTCTTTCCTAGTTCCTTGAGTGCTTTATTTTCTAGCTCGATTAGAATGCAATTTTGATTTACCTAGACATGTAGAAGTCCACTTCTTAGGTTTAGGTAGACTGCATGATCATAGATCCAGTCTTGACCCAAGACTGGATCCTCATCTTGACACACTAGTACTTTAGCTGTCATTAAAACATCTTGAATGTAGAGGGGAATTTCCACCTCACCCATGCAAGGGGTTTCCACACCTCCCAATCCTATGAGATATGCTTCCACAGGATTGACATTTAAGTTCAATTCTCGACAATAAGAAAGTTTAACAGCACTAGTGGCTGCACCTGAGTCAATCAAGGCCCTTACAGTCCTTGCACTCCTTCCTTGTCCTATCTCTAAGGTTACAAAAGGATGTCGATCAATTATTCTCTGGGAACTTATGCCTGAGATTTCACTCATGGCCATGTGATATCCTAGATCTACATAGGCATCTGTCTTAGGCAGCTCCCTACCTTGCCTTCTCATCTTCATTCTTCGGATACGTTCTAAAGCTTCTGCTTGCATCCTAGAATTCGCTTTTCTTCTTCCTTGCGTTTCTTGGTAGTGTTGAGTCGATTTAGCATCTCTTCAGTCAGGGGTTCTTGATATAACTTGACTCTGCATTCGCTTATGTAGCTTGGGAGAATATCGCCTTCTAAGGTGGCTAGTTGTACTGCTCCACTCGTTGAGATTCTATTTATGATCATAGGTCCATAGCCACGCTTCTCTAATTTTCTTGCATGTTGCTTCAGGGTGTAGAATAAAACTAAGTCTCCTACTTTCAAGCCTTTATCCTTCACATGGGCATCAAAGTACGCCTTCTATCTTTTCTTAGCTGCATATATTCCAGCTGCAGCTCTTAGTCTTGTTTCACCTAGTCATTCTAGATCAACAATCCTCGAAGAGAGTTCATGACCCGTCCACTCATGCTCCTATGCTACTTTCAATGTAGGTATCAAGAAGTCCAATGGTAGCACTGCATTTTGACCGAATACCATCTGAAAGGGTGTGGCTTGGAGTACCGTTTTATAGGCAAATCAGTATGCCCAAACATCATGGTGTAGCTGTTTGTCCCAATCAGAGCGTTTATTATTCACTAATTTGGTCATCACATTGCATAGAATCTTATTTGTGCTCTCCACTTGCCCGTTAGCTTGTGGGTGATAGGGGGCAGACTTCTTGTGTATAACCAAGAACTCTTGGAGAAGATTTTCAATAACTTCATTCAAGAAGTGAGTGCCTCTATCACTAATTAGCTCTATAGGTAGCCCATATCTAGTGAACACATTCTCAAATAAGAACTTGGCTATCGTTTGCGCATCATTCTTCGTGGTTGCTTTTACTTCTACCACTTGGTTAGATACTCTGTGGCCACAATGATATATTCAGCGTGTGAAACCTTCGCTGGGGGATTAATAGGACATACAAAGTCTATTCCCCACTTAGAGAATGCAAGTCCACCCATCATAGGTTTCAGTGGCATCTCATCTTTGCGTATAGGATACTGAGTTTGCTGACAAACATCACACCTCTTCACATAGGTATGTGCATCCATGTGAAGGGTTGGCCACCAAAGACCTGCAAATAGTATAGTCTTGATCACCCGATCTAGACCAAAGTGTCCTCTTGCTACACCTTGGTGAGCAGTTTCCAAGATTTTAAGATATTCGCTCTCATGGACACAAAGTGTTGTCAGGATCTTGCTCATGCGCATACAGAGATTACAGACGCAGAAAAACACACAGAAAATAGAGGCAACAAGAGGCGAGACCGAACGCAAGATTGGGTGCAATCTCCCCCCATGCACTCTGCCTCGACAATCCACAGAGTGCATGTATTTAAAGGAATTTTGATTACGTCGAAAAGAGTGGTTACAAGAGGGCGGCTTTGAAAAGCAAGCGTGAAACTAAAAGTTGATAACTTTTACAGAAAGCCATTGCTTTCAATAACAGAAACCACGGTCTACAACAACCCTTATTCTAACCATTACTTTTCTAACAATAGAACCTTCTACGCAGGTTTATTTACAAACTACTTAATAGTTATTCGGATTATTGATGTCCGCCCTTTCACGCTTTGCACGCTCCTCACGAACCATCAGCTGCTATATCAGAAACATCAAAAACATATTAATACATTAATAATATAACACTTTAGCAATGCATTGTTCAATAATATACAACATGCCTCTCAGTTGACAAGCAACTGACCTCAGTTGATAAAATAATTCAACACTCTAACAATTATAATGCAGTGTTCAACATATTCCATGTGACAATCCAACAATGCATTGGCTATTTTATATTTCAATCCAAGAATGCATTGGCTATTTTATATTTCAATCCAACAATGCATTGGCTATTTTATATTTCAATCCAACAATGCATTGGCTATTTTATATTTCAATCCAACAATGCATTGGCTATTTTATATTCCAATCCAACAATGCATTGTTCAACATATTCCATAAGGTATAACATGCCCCTCAGTTGAACAAGCAACTGACCTCAGTTGATATAATAATAAACATGGATGGCCAGTCACATGTTTCATCACTGAATAAAGAAAATAGGCATGTGCCATGTAAAAATACATGCATGGAAATGTTCATGGAGCTGTTACATTAATGTGTTTGTGTATGATATGCAAAAATTAAGTGGTCATAATGAGGTGTTAATTGTGTTTTATGTATCCATTGACATTCTTCAATAGAGTGATTTTTGTACTTAACCAAATATCGATGATATTGAGTACCTGTGCGTGTAGTAGTGACATCATGATCAATGATTTTCTCAGGAACTAAGATTTCAGATTGTTCTTCAATCAAAGGAGAGTCATCAAGAAGTGGAGCAAGTGGTAAAGTTCCTTTAAAGGGTTTAACTAAACTAATATGAAAAGAATTATGTATAGTCCAATGGGATGGAATATCTAATCGAAATGAATTATCATTAATTTTTTCTATAATGTGAAACGGTCCATAATAGCGTGGTGCAAGTTTAATTTTAGGATGCTGTAAAATATTTTTGAGACGTCTTTTAATTATTAGCAACCATACAAAATCATTTTCCTTGAATTCTTTGGCTAATCGGTTAGTATTGATAATACGTGTATATCGCTCTTGACTTTTCCTAATGTGCTCGTGAACATCATGAAGTATAGAAACGTGATCTTGAGCAATAGAATCAGCCATCGGAATGTCGGTTTTGGTGAGGGACATGGGAGTGGGAAGCTTTCTACCAAAAACTATTTCAAAAGGTGCACGACCAGTAGTGGTGTGTGAAGTGTTATTGTAAGCAAATTGAAGCAATGGCAACTTGTCATCCCAGTTACTAGGATTATCTAATGAATAACAACGCAATAAATCAAGAATAGTACTATTTGTAACCTCACTCTGTCCATTACTTTCAGGATGAAATGCAGAGCTAAAATCTATTTTAGAACCAAAATGTTGAAATAAGGCAACCCAAAAATGATTACAAAACCTAACATCACGATCAGATAACATTACTTTAGGAAATCCATGATGTGGAAAAATGCATTTAATGAATAATTTTGCAGCTTGAGGTGCAGTCAAAGTTTTTCTACATGGAATGAAATATGCATATTTACTAAACCTATCAACTATTGTCCAAATCATATCATTATGTGATGAAGTGATAGGAAGACCTGTGATAAAATCCATAGAGATTTGTTCCCATGGTTCATTTGGAATAGGAAGTGTCATTAATAATCCAAATGGTTTACCATGATGACGTTTGACACGCTGACATACAATGCATTGAGAAACATAATGTGCAATGTCTTTTTCCATGTGTGGCCAAAAGAAGAAATCTTTGCAAGCAGAAATGGTGCTTTGTATGCCTCTATGACCCATGTAAGATGGTTCATGCATTTCTTTAATGACAAAATCTTTAAAAGCTTGGGTTATGCACAATCTATGTTGAAAATAGAGAAAACCATTATGAAATGTATAATGTTCATCAGATAAAGATGCAGCATTGTTGAAGTCATGCCATTCACGTGAAAAATACAAATCAGATGCATAAGTGGAAACCATGTCTTGAAAAGAATGAATTTGAATGGCAGAAATATTATTCAAAAACAACGGAATTCGAAGGAAAACGGCTAAGAGCATCAGCTACGACATTAGCTTTACCTGGCTGATATTGTATCATGGGTTGGAAATTTTGAATGAATGATGCCCATTTAAGATGCCTATCAGAGATTAAGGGCTGACTTAATAAATGCTTAATAGCCTGTTGATCGGTTTTGATTAATACTTCAGAGCCCATAAGATAGTGTTTCCAAATTTGCAAAGCATGCACAACTGCTAACAGTTCTTTATCATATGTACTATAATTATGTTCTGAGGGCTTAAGCTTTCTACTCTCAAATGCAATGGGATGGTCATTTTGCATCAGAACAGCACCTATTCCTGAACCACTAGCATCAGTAACAACATGAAAGGGTTGTGAAAAATCAGGTAACTGTAAAACAGGTGCATGTGAAAGTGCATGTTTAAGTTTGTCAAAGGACTGTTGTTAGGTAATTCCCCATGCAAAATTTATTTTCTTTTTCAACAACAAGGTAAGAGGCAATGCTAAATAAGAAAAATTTCGAACAAACTTCCTATAGAAACTAGCCAACCCAAGAAAACAACGAACATCATTGACTGATTGTGGTGTAGGCCATTCTATGATAACTATAATCTTTTTCGGATCCACATGCACACCTTCACTTGAAATAATATGTCCTAAATATTCTAGTTTACGCTGAAAGAAATAACTCTTTTCAGGATTAGCATAAATTGTGTTCTCTCGTAACAAATGAAAAACTGTTTCAAGATGCTTTTCATGTTCACTATCATTCTTACTGTAAATAAGTATGTCATCAAAGAATACAAGAACAAAAGCTTGGTAATCAAGAAAAATATTGTTCATCATTCGCGCAAATGTAGCAGGGGCATTAGTAAGTCCAAAGGGCATTACCATAAATTCATAATGGCCATTTTGAGTTCTAAATGCAGTCTTAAAAATATCACTTTGTGTCATACGAATCTGATGGTAACCCGATTTAAGATCAATTTTACTAAAGACACGAGCTCCTCGTAACTTATCTAAGAGATCATCTATTCGGGGAATAGGGTATCTATTCTTGATCGTGATCTTGTTAAGGGCTCTATAATCAATGCACATTCGATAAGTTTTATTCTTCTTCTCTACTAAGAGAACTGGTGCTCCAAATGGGGAAGAACTAGGCCTTATAAGTCCTTTTTGTAGTATGTCTTTTACTTGATTTTCTATTTCCTTTTGATGTAATGGGCCATGTCTATAAGGTGCTTTATGAGGAGGAGAACTACAAGGGACTAAGTCTATGCTATGGTCAAAGGATCCTCGAGATGGTGGTAGTTCAGAGGGATATTCAAACATAAAACAATCCTTATAAGTACTCATGAAAGGTTTATATGCATCTGGAAGTGTATGAGTATAATCATTGATGACATTGACAAAAACAATGCATGAGTTGAATCCTTTCCTAAATGCACACTTTACTTGAGTGTGACTAATCAATGGAAATGGCTGGAAATCATGCCGTGCAGACAAAGTAATGATTTGACCTTTGAAAACAAACTTAAAGGTATGAGTATGGTAGTCAATACGTGGGTTATAATGGTGATGAAAAGGAATACCTAATATAACATCATAAGATTGCAAAGGTGCAATTAAAAATGTTCGTGAATCAACATAAGGGCCTATGCTAATCGTAACATCTTGCACTTGTCGTGTTACATTATAACGACTACCTTGAAATGCAGCTTTCACTTTATACAAAGAAGGAAATGTTTGTAATTTAAGTTCTTTTACTAATAAATGTGAAATGAAGTCATGTGAACTACCATCGTCATGTAGAATTTTAACTAGTTTGTTATTTATTGTACCCTGCATGCAAAGAAGAGAGTGTAGAGAGATATCGTTACCCAAGGTACTTAAATCCTTCTCCAGTGATTCCTCTATCCAAACAGGAGGAATTTCTTCATTATAGACCTCCATGTTATGCAATCGAGCTGTAGCCGGTTTCATATGAAGAGGTTGCAATCTGCACCTTATTTTTGTATGTCCAGGTTTACCAACAATTCCAGCAAGTGATTGGTGGTCGCTTCTGTTGGGCATTCACTGCTGAAGTTTGAAGGGTAGGTGGTTTGGTTGGTTGGAGAGATGAAGCAATAGGTGGAGTTGAGTAATTGGATTGTGGAGGACGAGGAAAACTAGGGTAAGATGAGGCAGTAAAATTACGCTTCATAGGAAATGAAGGTTTAACAGGAAATGGTCCTGGACGTGGTTGTTGTAGACGGAGTGACTTGGTTATGGACTGGAATTCTTTTTCTGCATCATAAGCAAAAGATATAGCCTCGTTGAGGGTTGTAGGTCGTAGGGTGTGAAGCTTAGCTTGGATTCCCACCTCCAAACCATCTTCATATTTCTGCTGCAAGATATCTTTTGATACATCTTCAAGCATTCGTACAAGTAGTAAATTTTGCCGGAACCGCTCTGTGTAGGTAGTAACCGTATCATCCTCCTTCCATGTAAGGGTCGTCCATGCACGTCGAACATGCAAATGGTATTGAGGAGGAAGAAATGAATCCTTCACGTTTTCTTGAAAAGCCTTCCAAGTTGTTGGACGCTCCGTACTGCGCCGCAGGACATTCCACCAGAGTTGTGCTTTACCTACTAAATAGTTAGTGGCAAATTTAACTTTTTCACTTTCAGCATACATTTCATCGGTATAAAAATCATCAAACTGCGACAACCAAGAAAGTACTAAAGGCCCATCCTTTCGGCCATCAAATCGTAGAAACTGGTAGTTTCTATTACCAATCTTTGAATGAGTAACATCAGATTGGGCAGACACAATAGCTTTTACTACTCTCGTAAGGTTGTCTTCCTCAGCTTGCATCCTTTGGAGGATTTCATCACGTTGTCGGATCTCGTTCTGAGCTCCTTGAAGCTCATGCCGCAAGACCTCTAGTTGTTGTTCAAGTGTTGCCGCAGGTAGAGGTGAATTACTGTAATCCTCCATGGTGCTCTTGGACCCTTGCTCTCAACCTTGGTGTATTGAACCTTCTTGTTTGCAACCTTGGTGTCTCGATCCCGTGTTCTCAACCTTGCTTGGTATCTTGAACACTCAATCAAGTGCCACCCAAGGATTTTTAAGGAATTCACACTTCCAAGCTAGCTCATTGGAAAGTTTGTTCCGAGAGCTTTCCAATGGTATATTACACACCTCAATCCGACCTACGGATTGAGAGATACACTTGATTCTTTCTTGTGTCCAATCTTGAAATCGACGCACGCGCCTTCCACAAGTAAGAGAGAGAGAGAACTTGAGTACAACTCCAAGAGATGGTGGAGTGGTCAAAGTACTTCCCTTGAAAGTAGGAGGTTGTGGGTTCAAATCCTCCTACCTTGGGGACTCTAAACCTCTCTATTACCACTCAAAAATTAAAATTGCCTCGCGCGTAGCCATTTGCTGCCAACGGTCGCCAACGGAGCCTTGGGTGCCAATGTTGCCAATGTATTGCCTAAGTTATTGACTAAGTTCTTTGCCTTGGAGTAAGCTGAAGGAGTAAACGTAGGTGAAAACGTAGGTTCTGGTTCTGGAACTGGAACAGAAACAGAAACAGAAACCGAAGACGAAGACAAGAACAAGAACCGAAACCGAAGACGGAGATGGAGATTGAGATGGAATTGGAATTCAGAATCGCGAACAGAGAACATAACCCTCTGTATTGACGCGTGCAGAGCTCTAATACCACCGTTGTCAGGATCTTGCTCACGCGCATACAGAGATTACGGACGCAGAAAAACACACAGAAAATAGAGGCAACAAGAGGCGAGACCGAACGCAAGATTGGGTGCAATCTCCCCCCATGCACTCTGCCTCGACAGTCCACAGAGTGCATGTATTTATAGGAATTTTGATTACGTCGAAAAGAGTGGTTACAAGAGGGCGGCTTTGAAAAGCAAGCGTGAAACTAAAAGTTGATAACTTTTACAGAAAGCCATTGCTTTCGATAACAGAAACTACGGTCTACAACAACGCTTATTCTAACCATTACTTTTCTAACAATAGAACCTTCTACGCAGGTTTATTTACAAACTACTTAATAATTATTCGGACTATTGATGTTCGCCCTTTCACGCTTTGCACGCTCCTCACGAACCTTCAGCTGTTATATCAGAAACATCAAAAACATATTAATACATTAATAATATAACACTTTAGCAATGCATTGTTCAATAATATACAACATGCCTCTCAGTTGACAAGCAACTGACCTCAGTTGATAAAATAATTCAACACTCTAACAATTATAATGCTGTGTTCAACATATTCCATGTGACAATCCAACAATGCATTGGCTATTTTATATTTCAATCCAACAATGCATTGGCTATTTTATATTTCAATCCAACAATGCATTGGCTATTTTATATTTCAATCCAACAATGCATTGGCTATTTTATATTCCAATCCAACAATGCATTGTTCAACATATTCCATAAGGTATAACACAAAGTCTCAAATATTTGTCTTTCCCACGCTTATATAGATTATCACCAATGAGTGAGTAATCTAAAGCTTCTTGTTCTAAGCTTCTCCGCCTGGCCAGGGTCATATCTTGAGGGAATGTTTTCGTCCTCAAGAAGGCTACTAGTGGTTCACTCCAATCTGGCACTAAAGATACTTGATAAAGAGTGGCATGTTCCGTGCAACAGATTGGGCATTCCTTGCACAACTTATGGACATCAGCTTCCATAGTCAGCCAATGCACTTCGAGTCTCCTTAGTGTCTGTAGAGTTCTTTGTCTTGAATAGTGTTGCTCTAATGCACCTACATGTGCTAATTGCAACCATTTAGTGTACTCATCCTCTTCCACACAACAAGATAATATTCCTTGATCCGTGTACTTGTACATACTTCTTGCCATGATATGGTACTTTTGGGCTTTTACTACCTCCCTATCTTGTGTGTTTATTACTGGGTGGTTAGGCCCGTATGTCAATACTGGCACTAATGTCTTAGCCCACTGAGGTATGACTTCCAAATTAAACAAGTAAGCATCAAGAAGGTCATCTGATACTCCTTGTGGGGCCTCTCCGGATGTGAGACTAGAGAGATGGTCTGCTCTCAAATGAGTCTTGCCTTTCCTTACCACAACCTCAAAGTCGTATTCCATTAGTAAGAGAAACCATCTTACTAATCTACCTGTATTGCATATCATCCACATAGACTTCCAAATTCTTCCGTAAGAATTCTTTAAATACATGGCACATCAATCTCTGAAATGTAGCGGGCGCATTGGTAAGCCCAAAGGGCATTACTCTAAAAGCAAATATGCCCCACTCAGTGGCAAAGGCTATCTTATGCTCATCTTCAGGAGCAATGGCTACTTGACTGTAGCCAGAAAATCCATCAAGGAAGCTGCACACTTCCTTGCCTGCTACTCGTTCTAGTAGATGCTCAGTGATAGGAAGTAGATAATTATCTCTAATGGTGGCTGCATTAACCTTCTTCAAGTTGATGCATACGTGTAACTTCCCATTCTTCTTGGGCACCACTACAATGGGGGATACCCACTCCGTGTGCTCAATTTCATAGATGAATCCAGCTTCTATCAGTCTATCTATCTCCTCCTTGATCTTAGCAGCATAGTTATGGTTATAGGTGTATGGCTTTTGCTTGGACGGTTTGGCATCTGAGGTCATGGCGATCGTGTGCGAGCATATGTCGGGGTCTACACCTTTCAAGTCCTTGTAGCTCCAAGCGAATACATCTCTGTATTCTCTTAGCAGCGCTATCAACTCTTGCTCTTCTTCCTCTGTTAGGTCATGTCCTATGTATGTGCATCTTTCTTCTCCTTCTTCCATAGCTACAACTATTCTCTTGGTGGTTTCCTTGTTATCATAGGCCTCTCCTGCTTGTGCATCGCGTTTAGGCATTCTTACCATAATTCTCCTATCATCTATCTCGTACTTCTTAAAGTTCTCAGGGACCTCAAACAAGGATTCTTCCTTCTCTGGTGTGACTTCTCTTTTCTTCCTTTTCTTCCCTTCGGTCTTGGCGGTCACTTGGGTGGTTAACCTCACATCATTCATGAGCTCTTCATGTCTCTAAGGGTGAACTTCCACTTCATGGAAGTATTCTTCATATGATGCAAAAGGTGGGTCCATAATGCTTGACTCTAAATCAGAGTCACTTGCATCCTCGAATGCATCAGTGCTAGGTTCACATTCTTCAAGAACCAAATCTCCCATGATTGGCTCTATGGAGAAGACTAAAATGCCATAGCCATCCACGTCACAGTGGGGTGTCCATTGTTCTTCATTGATGGCTACATCCATTGTTGCTAAAATTTCCGTCCAGTCATGAGGTTCAAATTCTTCGTCTAGAAACACGACAGGTTCATAGGCTGGGTCTTGAATTGATCTATGTGTCTCTTTCGCACCTATCTCTCTGGCTTTTTCTCTCTTCTCCTCTTCTACTGCCACTTTGCACATCCATAAGTGATCCTGATCCTATGGAATGCACTGACTCTGTATCATCTTTGGCTTCATGGATGGAATTCCATTGGATAGGAGGGACATCTCTATGAGAGTAATCCTTGAGATTCACTTTGGTCATAACACCTAAGTGTTGCAAATACAAGGAATTGGTTCCCCAATTCTGTACCACTTGCAACTATCACATAAATGGTCTTCTCAAAATCATCTCATATGCATGGTTCTTGCTAAAATCACATATGGCGAAAGTATGCTCAAACTCAACACCACATGTAGTGAGAGTTCCTCCTCTAGCAAGCCTAAGGGTCTTTCTATGTGACCATCAGCCATCTGCAATTTCATTCTTGTTGGTGTTGAAGCTCAAAGTCAAGGACAAAGCATGGAAGCACATCAAAAGGTGGACACACGAGGAAAGGGAGCAAGTAGGGAGCTCCAAGAAGTTTATGTCAAATTTTCAGAAGAATCCCCTACAAAAATAGTGATTTTCATCACTAAAAACCATTGTAAATACCATTATCTATTTTTAGTAACTCCATTTTGTTCAAGCCGAGGAGTCCTCGAGCTTGAGGAGTATTAAAAGTACCATCGTACCAATTTTCATAATTTTTAGACTTCGTTTGAGCCCTCAAATAAGCCCTGGAACCTAATTCTTAACTAGGCCGGACACTAGGTCTGGACAGGGCCAAAACTAGTCAAAAAACTATAAAAAGAGCTAGAGAGCTCATTTTTGGGGTTGGCTTGTGAGAGAATAGAACTTTTTCAAGAGAACTCTTTTGCAATCTAAGCTTTCCATTGTTCCTCTCTTTGATCTTACTTTGTGCGCGTGTGTGTATATGTGTGTGCATGTTTATGTGCTTTCACTCACGCACTTGTGCCTTCACTTGCTCGTGGTCTTCATACCGGTCCTCACATCTCCGCGGATTGACAAGTAAAGGAGGTGGTGCTTACGCTTGAGCTACACCAAATTTTGGCGCCGTTGCAGGGGAGAGAGCTTCGAGGACGAGCGTTGTGATGGTAAGATCATAGATTTGCGACGTTGGAAGGTAAAAAAACTGTCATTTCAGTTCATTTTCTGTTTTTTCCTCTTCATCTTCATCATCATCATCATCTCCACCTTCTTCCACCTTCTTCTTCATAGAAAATTCTTGTTTTTTAGTGCATTTTCACCATCTTCATACCATTTTTCATGCATTATTGTGTGGGAATGAGTTAGGAGAAGCAAGGGAGAGCAAGCGCTGTGTTTTTTTCATGATTTTTAGCTCATACGGAGCTCGCCATAGCCGGCGCTCAGAAATTTGAATTTCCCGCCAAAAAACGCGATTCTGTGATGAAAATCGCGATTCTGTGAAAATTCAAATTTTTTTGAAAAATCACGATTTTCTGTTTTCCCGCCTAAAAGTTGGCTGAAAAAATCACGATTCTGTGGTCATTCTCAGAATCACGATTCTGTGGTTGTGCTCAAAATCGCGATTCTCACAAATCACGATTTTCAGTAAAAAACACGATTTTGTGAAGAAAAAAAGGCGATTCTGTGTAATCACGTTTGTTTGCTCAAAATCGCGATTTTCAGAAACACGATTTTGTGCTCAACATCGCGATTTTCATGCCAAAAACACGATTCTGAGAAAACACGATTTTGTGAAAAAAAAAAAAAAAACACGATTTTGTGAAAAAAACACGATTCTCTGAGTCAAAATCGCGATTTTCAAAAACACGATTCTGTGCTCAAAATCGCGATTTTCATGTCAAAAAACACGATTCTCTAAAACACGATTCTGTGCTCAAAATCGCGATTTTCATGTCAAAAAACACGATTCTCTAAAACACGATTCTGCGCTCAAAATCGCGATTTTCATGTCAAAAAACACGATTTTCTTAAACACGATTCTGTGCTCAAAATCACGATTCTCAGAAAATACGATTTTCAGCGGGCTCAAAATCGCGATTCTCACAAATCACGATTTTCAGTAAAAAACACGATTTTGTGAAGAAAAAAGGTGATTCTGTGTAATCACGTTTGTTTGCTCAAAATCGCGATTTTCAAAAACACGATTTTGTGCTCAACATCGCGATTTTCATGTCAAAAAACACGATTCTCAAAAACACGATTCTGTGCTCAAAATCGTGATTTTCATGTCAAAAAAACACGATTTTCATAAACACGATTTTGTGATCAACATCGCGATTTTCAGAAACACGATTTTGTGATCAAAATCGCGATTTTCAAAACACGATTTTGTGAACACGATTCTCAAGGTACAAAATCGCGATTTTCTCCAAAGGTCCTGTTTGCCTGTTTTGACCCCTAGGAGCCTGAATTGGCATAACGTTGATTTTGAGATAGGATAATTTGAAGTTGACCCTCAAGTGGGACTAGGGGACCAAGGGGACTCCAAAGAATTTTGAACCATACCAAGGGGAAAATTTGGACTCTTGACTAAAGCTTATGAACCTGAGATCTGGTAGACACTTAGGCAAGGATAAACAAAGCATTAGATCTTCTGAGGCTAGTGTCAACCATACATCCAAGTCTTGGGCACAACAACTAAGTGGTCATCTTTTACTAAGTTTAGACACAAGTGATTCAGAAATGTCTTTTTAGTATGGGAAAACCTGCAGGTGGCTCAGGGAGTGCCCATCTACAAACACCAGAAGGTCCCTATAAGACACAGTTGGAATATATTCGGACCAACCAATTAGGTGCTCGTATCTATGAGGATGGTCTGAGGCGATCAGTGGTCCAACTCAAAAATCCAGATCAATCCTTTGGACTTGAACACCCGGTGGTCAAGTTCGAAGAGGGTTCATACATTGATAAGGAAGGAACCATGTATGTGGTCACCAACCTACCAGATAGGACTGATGAGTTTGGAAATGTCATTCCTGAGAATGAAATAGGAGACCTAGAACAAGGAAATGTAGGACAAGGACCCCAGACTCCTAGAGGTAAGCTAGTTTTGACCTGAGTGATCACTCCAGACTGGATCCCTCAAGATAACAAAAGCATAGAACTATTTTTGAATAGAGAAACAGAGGAAGCCTTTTGGAGATTCAAGCCAGATCAACCTAGCCAATTGGGCATAGTCATCATCTACGAGTTCAAGGATCCAGAGATACCAGGCAAAGTTGTCTACCTGGATAACACATCAGAGAAAATTTTCTTGGTAACAGAACATGATAGACATGCATATACTTGGAAGAATGAATTGATTTTCCCCCCACCAAGATCCAATGTTTCCCATGGCCTCCAAGGAGTAGGATCATCCCACGCTCATGAATCCCAGAGAGGAAGAACTAGAGAGAGACCTGAGGTAAGTTTTGCACACACCGTGGGCAGGAATAGATCAGGATGTGAAAATGAAAGACCTGAAAGAGAGAGACATCAAGCACATAGGCAAAAAAGAGATGAACATGATTTTCCATTGCCTAGACCCCGAGAGCACCCAAGAACCCTTAGACCCACTCAAGTGATCAAGGCAATGAAGAATTATTTTGACGGGTCAGGAGATCCTTATGATCATGTGGCCGAGTTCAAACAAGTGTTAAGAGCTAAACAGGTTGAGGATTTATTCACCCAATACGAGGCATTTGGTTTGACTCTTAAGGGCACTGCCTTGGCTTGGTTTCAACCATTGAGTAGTCGCAACTATCGCGATATAGGTCAACTGCTAGACGAATTCATTGTAGAATTTTCCAAGAGTGGTATCAGACATAACACATCATCCTTGATCCACAGTTTCAAGCAGACACCCCAAGAAACAGTGCGACTAGCAGGTAGAAGGTTCAGACAGTACCTAGAAAGATGCCCTGCTCCCGAGTTACCCACACCAGCCAAACAAGTGGCTTTGTTCTTAGATGGCTTACTGAGCACAAAGTTAAGATCATACGTATATTTGAAAGAGCCTAGATCCATAGAAGAGTGCGTGCGGACATGCATTGACATAGAAGATAACTTGGGTGAGGAGTTAGGATTATCCAAACTCTATAAGGATTCAGATAGTTCTACTAGTCATACTTCAAAAATCTCCACGGAAATAGAGGAGATAGCTGAGCAAGTTGCCAAGAAGCTGGGAGTCCAAAATAAACAAACACAAAGAGTCACTCCAGTGAATCGGTGTTATACTTGTGGGGGCGACCACATGGCTAATGTATGCCCAATGCAAAACCAAAACATTAGAGAAAGGAATGCTCCATATTGCACTATTGAGAGAAAATACACAAACCACACGGCTCAAGATTGTCCCTACAATAGGCAGGCTGTTAGACAGAATTATCAGCAACCTTACCCACAAGGTAGGTATCAGAACCAATACCAACAGCCATATTATAGACCACAACAACAATATCAGGTACCATATAGGCCACAACCTGTCTTGGGAAACCAACCGCCAGCTCCAGCCAACGTGATTCCAGTCAAATATGCTGTGGGAGAGGAAAATCTAAATAGAGCATTGGTTCCCCTAACCCCATGGATACCAGATAATGATTCTCATGCTCATAGTTCAGACTACTCCCATGAAGGTAGTCCACATGCGTATTACACAGAGTCACCTGAACATAGCGAGATTTACTCGTATCAATATGAGGCACCACCTATGGAGCAAAATTGGGAGCCAGAATACTCCAATGTCATGTACACAAATCCTAACCCTAGGCCCCAATTGAGACAAATGAGACCACAAGCCCCTAGAGGATCTTGTTTTAGATGTCAAGGTGATCATTTCATTCGTGATTGTCCCCACCCATCATCTCCGAGTCAAGGACAAGCTATCACCATATAGGCTTTTTGCCCTGATTGTGGCAAAGACCATCTCCCTAGAGATTGTCCAAGAAACCCCTCCAGCGCACCCAAGATTACACCCATTAATGTGGTAGGCTTAGTGGCGGATTCCAGTTCAAGTAGCAGTAATGTGGCACCTGTACAGGCAGTTACTAGGGCACAAGCATTAAAACAAGATAAACCAGCAGAGCAATCAGAGTCGAGTGAATCAGGAGAGCCTAGTAAGAGGAAAACAAGAACATGGAAGGATACCAGAGAAAAGGCCAATCGTAAGTGGAATAAAAAGTTATCGGAACTAGAAGAAAGCTTGAAAGACGCAAAAACAAAAATAGAAGACATTGCATCTCAAAACCCCTCGCATGCCGAAACTCCATCCACTCCACCTCATCCGACCCCACCACCCATTGTAATTAGACCGCAACCAGGGTCTGTTCTTGCAGATCCAACCCTAGAAGGCTTGGACATGATGTTCAAGGCCTACAAGGCTCGACTTCAAGAAGGGCCTACAGCTGCAAACCTAGACAAGAGTTACCCTAGAGTGGACTTAGAGATTGAACGGATGAAAATGTGCATGAAAATGGTAGAACAAGCTCAAGCTATACTTGAGATTAGTCAAAAGTTCAATCAGACAAACTCTGTCAAAGGGGATTTGCATTTCCAAGGCTTACTAGAACGATTAGAGCAGTTGGTAAACAAACCACAAGTTTCTTTACCTCCACAGGCTCAACCAGTTATTGAAAGAGGAAGCTCACCACCAATGGGAGCTTATGTTCTTAATTCCACGGATCTAGGAATACCTCCTTCAATTCAACAGTACTCTCAAGAATTCTTGCGGGAAATACAAGAAGAGAAATGGGCCAAGGAGAAGGGTAATTCCCCTCCTATTCCTGAGATTGATGATCTTCATGACCAATTTCCCCAAGACATTCCATCTATTTACGAAGATGAAGTAGAACAACAAGAAGACGAAAGGTTAGATTTTGAATCTAATACCTTAGAAGAACTGCCTCAATTTCCAGGCCCATGGGAATCTGAATCTCTCCAGATTAGAGCTCCCACAATACTAGTAAGGAACGAAGACTCAGTGGTTCCAAGGAACACGGATGTCGTGAAGAACACTAAGGTTCAGTGTCATCTCACTGTAGAAGAGCTGCTCAAAGCAAAACCTGAGCTTTGGAATCATGTGAAGGATCAGGTTCCAGAACTTGATTCCAACATGCCAAAAGCAGGCTCCAAGCAAAGGGTACCAGAGATACCTCTAGACAAAATAGGGGACATGTGTGAGGGTGAAGAAGGTAATACTTATCTTCCAATCACCTACCAAGGTTACACAACCAAAGCAATCATAGATTCAGGTGCTGGTGTTGCTATTGCAACCACCTCCTTGTGGAAGCAATGGGGCAAGCCCACATTAAGACCAACTAGAATGAAGCTTCAAATGGCTGATGGTCATTTTGAAAGACCTCTAGGATTGCTAGAGGGGATCACTCTAACCACTTGTGGTGTAGAGTTTGAGCACACATTTGCTATATGTGACTTTGAGAAAAATAATGTCTATGAGATGATCCTAGAAAGACCCTTCCTACGACAATTGCAAATAGTACAGGATTGGGGAACTAACTCCTTGTACTTACAGCACTTAGGGGTCACCACCAAGGTCAATTTGAAGGATTACACCTTCAGAGATGTACCACCCCTACAGTGGAATTCTATCCACAAAGTGAAAGAAGATTCCATCTCTGTGTATTCTGAAAGTTCACCTGATCCATCATGGCTGCATGAAGATACTCATTTGTGGATGTGAAAGGTCGCAAAGGAAGAGGAAAAACGTTTAAAGGCAAGAGAAGAAGGAACTTCGCTAGGAGATAGACCAGTTAGAGACCCAGCCTACACACCGATGATCTTTCCAGATGAGGAGTTTGAGCCTCATGGCTGGCCAGAAATCTTAGCCACCATGGACATTGCTGTCAATGAGGAATAGTGGACACCTCATTGTGATGAGGAGGGTTATGATATCTCAGTGTTCATGTGTCAACCCTTGCTAGAAGAATGTGACCCTAGTGATGTCATAGAAGAAGAAGAGAATGACGATGATCTGGAGTCTATTGTGATGGATAGTTGCTTTAACTCAGAGCAGCACTATCTAGAAGATATAGGAGTGTTCACCCAGAAAGAAGAAGAACCTCTCACAAGTATTTGCAGTAAACTCAAAGGATGGAAGTGAGAGTAGTCAAAAGAAAAAGAAAAGAAAAGCGGTGAAACAAGAAGAGGAGGAATCATTGTTTGAAGTACCAGAAAACTTCAAGAAATATGAAGTTGACGACCGCAAAATTTTGGTACGAATGCCTAAGAGAGAGGCCATCATAGGAGAATCATATGATAATAAAGAAAAGACCAAGAAGATTGTAGTGACCATTGAAGAGAACGAAGAGAGATGCACATATATAGGAGATGACCTAAGTGCAAGAGAAGAAATGGAGCTCATAGCTCTATTAAGGGAATATAGGGATGTGTTTGCATGGCACTATAGAGACTTGAAAGGGGTAGATCCAAGAATTTGCTCTCATACTATCCCCATGACTGCTGATGCTAAGCCCACCAAATAGAAGCCCTACACATATAATGATACCTATGCAGCCAAAATAAAAGAAGAAATTGATAGGTTGATTGAAGCTGGATTCATCTATGAGATTGAGCATACCGAATGGGTGTCCCCCATTGTTGTGGTACCCAAGAAGAACGGGAAGTTGCGAGTGTGTATTAACCTTAAAAAAGTTAATGCCGCTACGATTAGAGATAGTTATCCACTTCCAATCACAGAACACCTTTTGGAGCGTGTTGCAGGCAAGGAAGTTTATAGCTTCTTGGATGGATTTTCAGGTTACAATCAAGTAGCCATTGCCCCAGAAGATCAACACAAAACAGCTTTTGTCACAGAGTGGGGAATCTTTGCATTTCGTGTGATGCCATTTGGGCTCACCAATGCACCTGCAACATTCCAAAGGCACATGTGTCATGTCTTCAAAGAGTTCTTGCGAAAGAGCTTAGAAGTGTATGTGGATGATTTATGTGCTCATTCCCAAGAAAGAAGGTTTCACATCCCTGAGCTCAGACAAATCTTCAACAAGTGTAGAGAATATCGAGTGTGTCTGAACCCAAAAAAGTGTGTGTTTATGGTGCGTCAAGGTAAAATCTTAGGTCATATTATTTCTAAGAATGGAATCTCAACAGATGAAGATAAGGTACGAGCCATAGCGGAGCTACCAAGGCCAAGGAATATTAAAGAGGTACAAGCCTTTATGGGCCATTGTGGATACTACCGTAGGTTTATCCACATGTACGCGATCATAGCTAGACCCCTTTATGCCTTGTTGTCTAATTTTGAGTGGAACAACGAATGCGAGAATTCTTTCAACGAACTGAAGAAACGTTTGTGCACGGCACCAATACTCACCACTCCTGATTGGAATAAACCATTCCATGTCCATGTGGATGCATCCAATCATGCCATAGGATGTGTGCTAGCACAACCCACAAGTGAAGGAAACTTAGATTTTCCCATAGCATATGCTAGTAGACAGCTCACTGCAGCTGAACGGAACTATACCACAACTGATTGAGAGGGCTTAGGCATGGTATATGCTGTGAAGAAGTTTAGACACTATTTATTGGCCAACAAGTTCAAGTTTTTCACTGATCATCAAGCTTTGTTATATTTGGTCAATAAACCTTGCAATACTGGACGCTTAGTAAGATGGTTCCTCTTACTAATGGAATATGACTTTGAAGTTGTTGTCAGGAAAGGTAGAACCCACCTTCGGGCAGATCACCTTTCTCGCATCACTTCAGGAGAGTCACCGCAAGGAGTGTCTGACGAATTACCCGATGCTTATCTGTTCAATTTAGAAGTTGTTCCTAAATGGGCAAATAAGTTGGTACCAGTCCTAACCTTTGGCCTTGCAAATAAGAATGTGAAAACATCACAAGAAGAAATTGTAAAATCACAAAAATATCACATATTAGCAGGAAGCATGTACAAACAAGATACTGAGGGTGTATTAGCTTGTTGTGTGGAGGATGATGAACATAGTAGTTGGTTGCAACAAGCCCATGAAGGAATGCTAGGAAATCACTATTCTAAACAACGAACATTGCAGAATCTAAAGCGTTTAGGAGTGTATTGGCCTAGCATGGACAAAGAAATACATGAGTGGATTAAGAATTGTCCAAGGTGCAGAGAGAGACGCCCAGTGGAGCATGCGACCCTTTATCAAGTGTCATTAATTCCAGATTGGAGTGCTCCATTGGTAGAGTTTATGAGATCGGGAAGATTACCCAAAGAGGCTAGTCTAGCAAGAAGACGAAGCATGGAGCAAAAGGCTCAAGGCTATGCCTTAGTAGGGGACAACCTATACCGAAGAGGCAAAGATGGTTACTTAAGACTATGCGTTCATGAATCAGACTATTTAAGGGTCTTAGAGACTGCACACAGCGGTGTTGCAGGTGGACATTTTGGTCCTGACCGAGTGATCAAGACCATTCTATTCTCAGGACTTTGGTGGCCCACTCTTCATATGGACGCACATACCTATGTGAAGAAATGTGACACATGCCAACGTGCACAATATCCAGTGAGAAAAGACGAGATGCCCTTGAGGCCAATGATGGGAGGACGTGCATTTTCGAAGTGGGGCATAGACTTCATAGGTCCTATTAACCCCCCAGCTAGAAACTCCCATGCAGAGTACATCATTGTAGCCACAGATTACCTTACAAAGTGGGTAGAAGTCAAAGCCACAACGAAGAATGATGCTCAGACTACGGCTAAGTTCTTATTCGAGAATGTGTTCACGAGATATGGACTACCAATAGAGTTGGTGAGCGATAGAGGCACACACTTCTTGAATGAAGTCATTGAAAATCTTCTCCAAGAATTCTTGGTGATACATAAGAAATCTGCCCCCTATCACCCACAAGCCAACGGACAAGCCGAGAGTACCAATAAGATCCTCTGTAACGTATTGACAAAACTGGTAAATAATAAACGCTCTGATTGGGACAAACAACTTCATCATTCTGTTTGGGCTTATCGAGTTGCCTACAAAACGGTACTCAACGCCACCCCATTTCAGATGGTCTTCGGACAGAACGCTGTGCTACCATTAGATTTCTTAATCCCTGCCTTAAAAGTAGCACAAGAGTATGAGTGGAATGGGCATGAATTGTCCTCTAGGATCTTTGATCTCGAACGCTTGGGTGAGACAAGGCTACGAGCGGCAGCAGGCATCTATGCTGCAAAGAAGAGGCAAAAGGCATACTTTGATGCACACATCAAGGATAAGGGATTGAAAGAGGGAGATCTAGTGTTGGTATACACACTAAAACAACATGCCCGTAAGTTGGAAAAAAGAGGATACAGACCCATGATCATTAATAGAATTTCCACTAGTGGTGCAGTTCAGTTGGCCACTCTAGAAGGAGATATCTTGCCAAACTATATTAGTGGCGGTAGAGTCAAGCTATATCAAGAACCTCTTACTGAGGATATGCTAATGAGACTCAACACTGCTAAGAAGCGAAAAGATGAAGAGTTAAGAGTGAGAGAAGAAGCACAGGTAGAGGCCAGAGAGCGTATTAGGCGAAATAAGTTAAGGCGATTAGGCCTAGAAGTCAACTCAAAAGCCCCAAAATATCACATGGATATGTGTCAAAAGTCAGGCATAGCGACTTCTCAGGTCATTGACCGAAGACCCTTTGTGACCATAGAGATAGGACAAGGGAAGGGTGAAAGGACGGTGAAAGCATTGATTGACTCAGGTGCAGCAAGTAGTGCAGTTAGACTTTCCTACTGCCAAGACTTGGGGTTGAACATCAATCCCATAGAAGCTTATCTCATAGGATTGGGAGGTGTGGAAACCCCTTGCTTGGGCGAGGTGGAACTTCCCATCTACCTTCAAGATGTTCCAATGAGAGTCAAAGCGCTAGTATGTCAAGATGAGAACCTTACAGAACCACTTGTCTTGGGTCAAGATTGGATCTATGAACATGCAGTTAACTTAAACCTAAGAAGTCAAATTCTTCAAGTTTGGGTACATGAACAATGCATTACAATAGAATTAGAGAACTGCATGCTCCTAAATCATGGCACCACACACTCTCTTAGTTCTTCCAAGACTAATCATATGAAAGAAGATGTTGTATGTGTCAAAAGCTCTATGATGTAGAAGGAGTCAATCGTGGAAGACCAGGTTCGAAGGCGGGTGGATCTTTCTTCTTCTCCAAAGGATCAAGTAGCCACAGTAGTGAGCCCACCACACAAGCAAACACAACCGTTCACGACAACTGCTACATCAAATAGAAAGACACCATTCGATAAAAAAGCGGTTCCGGGCATGAAGCAGATCTGGGTACGCAAAGGAAAGCAACCACCAGCCTTGCCCCCACAAATCCCATCCATGCACACTAACCACGCCAGAAGACGAAGGAAGCAGCTCAGACAAGCTCAATCACAAGGTATCCAACAAGTTTGGGTGCCTAAGAAGTTAGCTGCAGCTCAACAAGGGCAATTATAGATGTGGGTACCTAAGAAGCTCCTACATCCACAACAACCTTTGTTCTCCCACATGCAAAAGGTTTCAACAAAGAAGCCAAAAAGAGAAAAGGGTAAGAACCACGTACAACGACCAAAGGAAGATCAAATAAGCTCTTCAACATTAGTAGGAAGACATGCAAAAAGGATATGGGTTTGGAAGCCAAAAGTGCAAGTGGCCTCCACCGAACCAAAGCGTCAACCACACTGGATACCACAGTTCAGAAAGCATCCAAAGAGAAAGACGCCTGAAGTGACCTCTACAGTGCCAAATGATGTTCTAAAATGGACTCCAATAAGGAGGATTACATCAGTTCGAGACTCAATGGATACCTCCACCAAGGTCGGCATCAACCTCCACAAATAACATCGAAAGCCTCGAACGAGCAACAACCATGTGCTCCTTGCACAACCCTGTCTTTTGCACCATTCAGGTCATGCATTTCCAAAGTATGCATTAATATAGGGCCACATTACACGGCCGTGCATAGACACACTTGAGAATCCCGTGCACAAAAGCACAGTGACATAGGTCAAACATTTCTATTGATACTAACTTTTGTGTTCTTGTTTTGTGATATCCTGTTCCTCAAAAAAAAAAAAAAAAAAAAAAAGAAAAAGAGGGAGAAAGAAAAGTGGGAGAGAGCTTGTTCCCAGGTTTGGCTTATGAAACATGAATGAGTCATGCTTAGTTGAAGGTGGAACTGTTGATTACTAGGTATTTATCAATTTGGATAGAAGTGTGTCTCGGCCAGCAGTGAGATTATTGTTGCCTTATCTGGTAGATGACAAGCATTTGGCATGAACATGGCATCTCCCACTATGATTTTCTCTTACCATGGTAGGAATGAAGAGCTTGAAGGTCCGCAACTTGAGTGATGCTTAACTACTTCATGTACCAGAGCATCCAAGGAGATATCTGCAAAAGGTAGTTCTGGAGGAGAAGAATCCTGCATATGGTGAGCTAAAGAGAATATGTGAAACTCAGCTTGGTGTAGTTACCCGATGTTGCTTGCCAAGGAATATAAAGCAATTCAATTCTCAGTATTTCCTGAACCAGTATGGAGCAGTAGCACTGGTGAATGGTCTATGTCAATCAGCATGGTAATCTCTTAGAAACCGGCACGTGTCCAATATTCCTCTGAGTGTCAATATAGGGAAGTGAACGTGCATGAGCCCAAGCTCAAAAATGCACATTTTTAGTGACAAATGTTGCTTTGAAAAGAGGAGAGGGGATCCACCACTCAAAAGATCTCATCAGTGGACAATCAACATGGACATTCATCAACAAGGTTCCATCCCAAAGGCCGAGTGTACAACACGAAGAGACAAACATCCATCAACCTTCGCCATGGTAAGTATCTTTACTCTGGAAACACCATAACCATGATAGTTTAGGAAACCTCTTCGTCAGCATACCCTTGAGCACTTAGCTCAAGACCCGCAATTTTTGCACCATACTTCTTCCAAAGCATTTTCCAAGTAAGCATGCGTAGGGCTACATTACAAGGCCGTGCACAAGGCACATACTTTTTTCAACCCAGGCACGAACACACTTACCCATCATTCATTATGGGTTATGAGTAGTTGGCATGACTGCTCTCAACATCATCTTTAAAAGAGCTAGCGGACATCATGGGAACAACATCCATATCTCGGAAGCAAATTGAAGCCAGTAGTTGCTCCAAATCACTCTTGACAACCTCTTTTGAGCAACTTGCAGTTTTGAAAGGTCACAACGACACATTCTTGCTGGAATCCAAGGAACCAGCTCATACAACGGATGGACACCACCTCTCAAAGCACTACACAAAACAGCCCTTCCAACAAGGGTCTGTCAGGGACGACAGACTCGAGAGGGAGGGGAGTGTTGAAGCTCAAAGTCAAGGACAAAGCATGGAAGCACATCAAAAGGTGGACACACGAGGAAAGGGAGCAAGTAGGGAGCTCCAAGAAGTGTATGTCAAATTTTCAGAAGAATCCCCTACAAAAATAGTGATTTTCATCACTAAAAACCATTGTAAATACCATTATCTATTTTTAGTAACTCCATTTTGTTCAAGCCGAGGAGTCCTCGAGCTTGAGGAGTATTAGAGGTACCATGGTACCAATTTTCATAATTTTTAGACTTCGTTTGAGCCCTCAAATAAGCCCTGGAACCTAATTTTTAACTAGGCCGGACACTAGGTCTGGACAGGGCCAAAACTAGTCAAAAAACTATAAAAAGAGCTAGAGAGCTCATTTTTGGGGTTGGCTTGTGAGAGAATAGAACTTTTTCAAGAGAACTCTTTTGCAATCTAAGCTTTCCATTGTTCCTCTCTTTGATCTTACTTTGTGCGCGTGTGTGTGTATGTGTGTGCATGTTTGTGTGCTTTCACTCACGCACTTGTGCCTTCACTTGCTCGTGGTCTTCATACCGGTCCTCACGTCTCCGCGGATTGACAAGTAAAGGAGGTGGTGCTTACGCTTGAGCTACAGTTGGCCTAAGTGCTGGCTTGCCCCAACGCTTCCATAGGGAAGTGGTAGCAATTGCAACTCCTGCACCTGAGTCCAAAATTGCCTTGGTTGTGTATCCTTGATGGGTGATGGGAAGATACGTGTTTCCTTCTTCTCCTTACTCATATCTCCTATCTTTTCTAGAGGAATTTCAGGCACTGTTCTATGAGAACCTACCTAGGAACGCGATTTAGCTATCTCTGGTACTTGTTTGGCTACATGTTTCCACAGTTTTGGCCTAACCTTGAGTAGCTCTTCTAAAGTGAGATTGCACTACACTTTAGTGTTCCTTACAACCTCTGTGTTTCTAGGTATGACTGATTCTTCTTTTCTTATCATGATCATGGGCGCTCTCATACAAGTGGACTTAGCTTCCCATGGGCCTGTGAAATGGGGTAGCTCTTGTAAGGAATTAGACTCAAAGGCTAATCTCTCATGAGATTGAGAGCTCTCTTGCTCTCCATAAATGGAAGGAATATCTTGTGAGAATTGATCATGTGTGTCATCCACAAGTTCAATCGGAGGAGGGACTTCACTTTCTTTAGCCCATTTCTCTTCTTGAATCTCTTGCAGGAACTCTGATGAATACCTATTCATAGAAGAAGAGGTGTCTGGTTCAGTGGAATTAGGCACATAAGCTTCCTGGGGAGGAATTCTTATTCTCTCGCTTGCCTTGTCCTTACTTTGAGAGGCGGGTTTCTTTTCTGATTGTGCTATTAGCCTCTCCAATCTTTCTAGCAGTCCATCAAAGTGCAACTGCGTCCTGGCAGAACTAGAGAAGTTAAAGAGGCGACTGGCTTCAAACATGGTTTGATCCATTCCACCATCTTAGCACAAATTTTAGTTCGCTCAAGCTCTAGTTCCGCTCTAGGGTAACATTTTTCATGATCCATCACGTTTGGCCCTTCTTGGATTCTGGCCTGATATGCCTTAAGCATCATATTTAGGTCCTCAGGAGTGGGCTCTGCTAATACTGATCCTACTCTAGGGGTTTGTGGGGTCGTATGAGATGGGTTGGAAGGTGGTGGATCAGATGGAGATGGAAATGGTGGTGGTGGGGGGGTAGTGTGAGAGGGAGGTTGAGATGTAAGTTCAATTATCTTGGCTCTCGTTTATCTTAGGCTTTCCTCGAGTTCACTCATTTTCTTTGCCCATTGGCTTTTCATTCTTTCTCGACTATCCTTCCAAGCTCTAGTCCTCTTCTTCGTCATGCTCTTCGTTTCACTAACCTCGGAGCTCTTTTCCTGGTCTACACCTTGGTTCTGCTGCAAAGCTTGAGCTCTAGTGACCACTTGCATCGGGGCAGTGGAAGTTACACTTCTTGTAGAGTCTACTACTAACCCAATAACATTAATAGGAGTGATTTTTGGCATATTATTGGGATTCTTTGGGCAATCTCGTAAGAGATGCTCCTTTCCGCAATCTTGAAAAAAGCCTTGGATTGTTATTCACTGGGGTTGTGTGGGTGCAGGCATGGGGCAATCACAAATGAGGTGATCTCCCTGACATCTGTAGCATGGTCCTCTAGGGAATGGGGGTCTTACTTGCCTAGGTTGAGGTCTAGGGTTGGGATTTGTGTACATGATATTTGCATAATCTGTCTCCCAACTAAGTTCACTCGGTTCTTCACTATAGTAGGACTCACCATGTTCAGGAGACTACATGTAGTAAGCCTGGGGGCTATCAATATGTGTAGAATCAAAGCTATGGTCACTAGGGTCACTTTCTGAAAGTAATGGAGTCACTGGGACTATAGCTCTATTCAAATTTTCTTCAGTAGCTGCATACTTTACAGGAATCACATTGGCTGGAACAGGGGGTTGCTAGGCTAACACAGGCTGAGGCCTTTGCTGATTCTGGTAGGGTTGCTGATAGGACTGTTGTGGTCTACCATATTGTTGTGGTGGGTATTGGTTTTGGTATCTTCCTTGTTGTGGATAGGGCTGAGGGTAGGTTTGCCTAACCGCTTGCTTATTGTATGGGCAATCTTGCGCAGTGTGATTAGTGTTTCTCCGTTCTATAGTGCAATACTGGCCACTAGGATTCACTTGGGGTTGAGCCATAATGGGACAAACATTCGCCATATGGTCACTACCGCAAGTATAGCATCTCTTCACTGGGGCAGATCTTGGGATTTGTTTGCTAGAGACACCTAGTTTTTTAGCTACCTTCTCTGTGAGTTCCTCAATAGATGCGGATTGCATGGAAGAGAGGCTAGAAGAACTATCTGAACCTTTGTAGATTTTTGAAAGCTCTAATTCCTCCCCTAGGTTACCTTTGATGTCTATGCACATCCGCACACACTCTTCTATGGTTCTAGGGTCCTTCAGGTACACATATGATCTCAACTTGGCACTTAGCAATTCGTCTAAGAACAATGCCACTTGTTTGGCTGGTGTGGGTAGCTCAGGAACAGGACACCTCTCTAGATATTGCCTGAATCTTCTTCCTGCAAGTCTCACGATCTCTTGAGGTGTCTGTTTGAAATTGTGGATCAATGAGGAAGTATTATGCCTTATACCACTCTCAAAGAATTCAGTGATGAATGCCTCTAGAAGTTGTTCTATGCTCCTGAACTGTCTCTCATTCAATGGTTGAAACCACGTAAGGGTTGTGTTCCTAAGGGTTAGACCAAAGGCATTGTATTGCATGAATAGGTCCTCAACTTGTTCAGCTCTCAAGACTTGCCTAAACTTGGCCACATGATCGTAGGGGTCTCCCGTGCCATTGAAGTAGTTCTTCATGGAATTAACCAGCTGGGTTGGCCTCGGTTTCTTTTCTATCCGTCTCCGTTCTCATCCTTTCTCTTCCCAATGGGTTAGCAAAACTTACCTCAGGTTTTTCCCTATTCTTGTCTCTTTGAGCTCCATGAGCTTGGGACGTTCCAGCTCCTGGATGGCCATAAGAGACATTAGATCTTGGTTGGGGGAAAACAAACTCACTCTTCCAAGTGTAGGCATGCCTACCATGCTCCGTGAATACAAAGATCCTCTCTGAAGTATTGTCTAAATAGGTCACTTTGTCTGGACTATCCGGATCTTTAAACTCATAGATAGTGAGTGCTCCAACCTCATTAGGCTGACCAGGCTTTTGGACCTCCAAAAGGCTTCGTCAGCTTCTCGGTTCAAGAGTAGATCTATGCTCTTGTTGTCCTGAGGAATCCACTCTGGTGTGATGATTCTAGTAAGAACAGATTTGCCTCAAGGGGTTTTAGGCTCTCCACCTATGTTCCCTTGCTCTAGATCACCTATGTCCGTTTCTAGGATCACATTCCCAAATTCTTTTGTCCTATCTAGGTGATTCGTGACTACGTATATGGTCCCTTCTTTATCCAAGTAAGCACCATTTTCAAACTTGACTGCTGGGTGTTCTAGTCCAATGGGTTGATTAGGGTTTTTAATTTGGACCACGCATCTTCCTAGGCCATCCTCATAGATGCAAGCACCTAATCGGTTGGTCCTAAGGTATTCCAGCTATGTCTTGTATGGGCCCTCGACCCTTTGTAAGTATGGCACACCTGAACTCCCCATGGGTCTCTCTATACCATGGGACATCTCTAATTCACTAGTCTCAGACATCTATACCACGCTTTGAGTTGTTCGTACCACGTTAAGTTCTTTTCTTTTAGGTTATCGATCGCCAAGGGACTATCTTTATGCTTGAACTTGAGTATTTAGGTAGTCTTCCACTTGATAGATGCCTATCGTCGCCCTGACTTACTCCTAGCACTACTCGCACTTATCCTAAGCTAGGAATTGACAGAGGGAGTTGAGAATATTCCAACCTCACTTGCTGATCCCTTGCTCTTTGGTGCTCAAGAACCCCGTTCTCAAGCTTGCTGAATGCCCTTGCTTTGGATACTCTCTAGTGCTCTCAATGGACTTGTAAAAGTCCCAAAGTTAGCTCAAGACTTAAATTCAAATGACAGAACAAATCACTTTCATTATGTAATTTAGATATCAATTTGCACCATGTCTTTATGGAGAACAATTCTAGAGATCCCTTAGTTTTGTCCAATGAGCCTAAGATCACCCCGAATGGATATCATATGAGGAAGTTATGACAGTTCAGGGTTCTAGGGTTAAAACAAGGCTCAAAGAGGCTAACACTTCATAAGATTTTTCTCAAAAATACAAGTGTAGGGACCTCAAAAAATGCTAATTGATTGACAAGTATACCCAAAATTTACCCCAAAAATTGGAACAATGAAACCCTAAAATTTTAGCCAAAAAAGCCTGTCAATCACGATCGACAGGTCTGTCAATCGCGATTGACAGAGGTGTCCGTCAGGCCTATCGGTCGTGATCGACATGTCAGTCGCAATTGACAGTGTCAATTGCGATCGACAGAGTCGGTCATGGGTCCTGTCAATCGCGATAGATGGTGTCAATCGCGATCGACACTTTTTGCACGAATTTCAGCATAATTTCAGTCAATCGTAAGTCTATCCGTCGTGGTGGACACATGTACATGCAAATTCTGGTGTCAATCATCAAATTTCAATCGGTCGCGATCGATGGTGTCAATCGCGACTGATAGAGGTCTCGGTCATGGCTATTGATCGCGATCGATGGTATCAATCACGATTGATAGGGTCTGTCGGTCGTCTTCTGTCGATCGTGGCTGTCGATCATGATCAGCAGTGTCGGTCACGATTGACAGAGAAACACAAAATCTTTTAGTTTTAAGTAGTGATTTGGAATGTGCTCCTCATGTGTGTCATTATGGTGTGCTTTGTTTTACCAAAAGATGAAATTTTCTATCGATCGCTATCGACAGAGATCTGCGACACAGAGATAGGGCCGAGCTTTTCCGTACTTGCGCAGCCTGTTGGTGATGATGAAACAGCCAAATCCTACACACCAACATCACAACTCTACATCTTACCATCACACGCTCGTCCTCAAAGCTCGATCCGCAGAAACGGTGCCAAAATTTGGTGTAGCTCAGTGATGAGTAGCACCTCCTTTAATGTCAATCCGGGAAGACAAGAGGATGGTATGAAGACCTCGAACAAGTGATGGCACAAGTGTGTGAGTGAGAAGCACACAAACATGCACACACATACACACACACGCGCACAAAGAGAGATATAATGGAGTCCTTTAGATTACTCAAAAGTGCTCTTACAAGTTCAATTCTACAACAAGCTAACCCCAAGAATTGAACTTAGTTTTTGACTAGTTTTGGCCCTGTCCAGACCTAGTGTTTGACCTAGTTAAAAATCAGGTTCTAGGGCCTATTTGAGGGCTCAAACAGAGTCTAAAAAATATGAAAATTGATAGGTAGGTACTTCTCATGCTCCTCAAGCTCAAGGACTCCTTGGCTTGCACAAAATGGAGTTACAAAAAGGTGGAATGGTATTTACAATGGTGTGGAGTGACTAGAATCACTATTTGGGAAACATTAACTCAGGAAAAATTGATAGGCCTATTTGCCAGATCTTCTTTGACTACCTTGCCTACTTGGCCCTTCTCGTTGGCTCCCTTGTCTTGTAAGTCCTTGACCGCCCTGACCACTGTCAACATTCACTCATGGAGATCATGAGCTGTATGGTCAAGAGTCAGGCTTTACCACATAGTTTCTAGCTTGAGGCTGTTATGTATGCAGCATTTGTACTTAACAAGTGTCCCACTAAAGCATTGCAGCCTATCACTCCATATGAGGCTTAGCATGATTGCAAGACATCTATTGCTGAGATGCATGCCTTTGGTTGTCTCGCATATGCATTAGTGCTTGAACAAAAACACATCAAATTGGATGATAAAACAATGAAATGTATTTTTTTTGGGTATAATTCTGAAAGCAAATGCTATTGTCTATATCAGCCACTAAACTAAATGCATTTTGGTTAGCCATGATGTTGTTTTTATGGAAGATGCAGTTCAACCATTACTTTCATGTACTAAAGAGACATCAATTAGCTCCAATGATGTGTATGAAACTTTGTTGCCTCTTTTTACAGGTGGACAATCTAGTGCTAGTCCAAATGAGGCAATTTATCAACCTTTGCATGTGTTGATATATTTAGGTAGTGATGTGTGTGAACACTCTAGGAACGTCGAGGCACTTTTTTCCCTCTTTAGGAGGTTTTTTTCCCGGGCTTGTATATATGCCTATTGCCCTAATAGGCTACTTATCTTTGTACATTCTAGTGGTAATACATTCAATATTGTGTGTTGTGCTCCAAGCTTCTTCTTCTTCCTTGTGTTGTTTGTGTGCCTTTGCAGACTTCTAACTCCAACAATTGGTATCAGAGCAGGTCACTGCTTCATCTAGGGCATCGTCAACACTCCTTTGGTCACAGTCTCAGAATCGCACAAAATTTGGTATGTATACTCAAGGTGATTAGGAGATCAAAACGGGCTTTGATTTATCGTGCCGAAATTACAATCTGAGCTCGTTTCAGCCTCTGAATGCACTATCATAGTGTTTGTGTAGGCTATTTCATCTTTTTATGCCAAAGATATATACCAATTTGTGTTCGCCAGTAGAAGCATCTCAAAGTCTGCTACAAGTCTAGCAGAAGTCGTTTGGGTAGTTCTATTCAACTTTTTCAGATATAGTTATTTTTTTACATCAAGGTATTTAAGTGAGTGGCCATGGCTGAAAGTAGTGATGTATTCCGTATGTTGGCTATTGAGGATAAGTTGGATGGTACCAATTATCCATTATGGGCTTATATGATGCATCATGTATTGCTCGCAAAAGGACTGTGGAATATTGTGCAGGGTGTTGAAAAACATCCTATTACACCTGCAAACACAGGTACTGCAAATACATGTACTGAAGCTGATGCAGATGGTGTCAAAGATGGTGATATTTGGACATTCTTGTTCGTGCTGCTGTTTTTGTTGCAGCTACTATAGAGCAAATTTGTTGGGATGGTAGAGATGCTTAGGCACATGCATTGATAGCTTTGTCTGTCAAACATGCCATTATTTCTCACATTTTCTCTTGCAGAGCAACTAAGGATGCTTGGGATACACTTACCACATTGTACGAGGCTAGGAACGAGGCTTGTGTTGCTTACCTCCGAAAACAGTTGGAGAGTGAGCACATGAATGAAGGTGATTTGATGGATAACTTTCTGACAAAGATCAAGGATTTGAAGGAACAATTGATTTCTGCAAATGAAGTCCTTCCTGACATTTCACTTGTGTAGACTATTCTGAATGGTTTTCCCCGACTCATATCAGAGTTTCACTTCTACTCTTCATTTGATGATGAAAGGCAATCCAAATGCCTTAACATTTGAAGAGTTAGTTTTTGTTTTCTTGTAGGAAGACCAGTATAGGCAAAACAGGTCTATTATGCATGTTGTAGATCAAGCTTTCCTGGCTAGTCAAAAGGGCAAAGGTAAATGGAGCTCTTCTACTAGTAAGCAAAAATGTACAAATGTTGCACATTAAAAGAAGGAAGACAAAGATGAGAAGAAATAAAAAAAGAAGAAATTGTTTTGCAAATATTGTAAAGCAAATGATCATGTTATTAAGAGGTCCAAAACTGGCTGCTAAAGAGGCAAAGAAGAAGGAGGCTAGAATGGTTGTTGCAGAGGCCTCCACACCGAAAATAGAGTGTGCTAATCTAGTGCAAAATGAAGAATGGGTGTTTACTACTGATTGCACTTTTGACCCATCTTCTCATGAGCAGTGTATATCTGCAGTAGACTCAGATGTTTGATACTTCGATAGTGGGGAAACCAAACATATTACTTCACAGCACAGTTTCTTCACCTCACTCGAGCCGCCCCTACAAGGAATATTGTCACATGCACCAACAACTCCTCTTATCTTGTCGTGGGAGTTGGTAAGATCATTCTAACTACTACTGACGATAGTTCTTTCACTTTGTCAGATGCTTTATTTGTGCCAAGGATCAAGAAGAATCTATTATGAGTTTTGGCTTTAGCCAAGATTGGCTTGGTTGTGAAATTTGTTGATGATAGGTATACGGTTCATGATCTGTCAAATGACGATGTGATTATTTGCTTCTAGCATTTTATTTCATTGGCTGCATAAGCTCATAGACTATGAAAGATCCATGAATGATTCAGCATGTGCAGTACATGATTCTCTGGCTATGTCAGATGCAAAGCTTTGTCATGTAGACTTTGGTCATCTAAATTTTGCTAGTTTGCTATGCCTGCAGAAATCTGAAATGGTGTCCTCTTTGCCCAAACTTGAGGCACCTGGTAAACATGTATGTGAATGCTGTATTTTGGGAAAAATATAGCGTTCCTCCTTTCGAAAAGATGGTTCAGTCCAAGCTACTCAGAAATTTCAGCTTGCTAACAATGATGTTTGTGGTCCTATGCAGATAGCCTCTTTTGGAAATTATCTTTACTTTGTGACTTTCATTGATGAATTTTCCAGGCATGCATGGGTATATCTGTTGAAATCAAAGTCTGAAGTGTTTATGTGCTTCAAATAGTTTCTGGTTTTGGTTGAAAATCTCTCATCATGTAAAATGGGCACCCTCTGGTCCGATTGAGAGGGGGAATATATGTTCTCTAAATTTAGTGCATTTCAAGCTGAACGTGGGATAAAACATCAGTGTACAGTGCCATATACACCTCAACAGAATGGAGTTGCTGAATGAAAGAACATGTCACTCATGGAGATGGCGAGGTGTGTGGTCAAGAGTCAAGCTTTACCACATAGTTTCTAGCTTGAGGCTGTTATGTGTGTAGTATATGTACTTAACATGTGTCCCACTAAAGTGTTATAGTATATCACTCCATATGAGGTTTGGCATGGTCGCAAGCCATCTGTCGCTCATTTGCATGTTTTTGATTGTCTGGCATATGCATTAGTGCCTGAACAACATCACAGAAGATTGGATGATAAAGCAGTAAAATGTATTTTTGTTGGGTACAATTCTGAAAGCAAAGGTCTATATCATCCATAGACTAAACACATTTTGGTTAGCCGTGATGTTGTTTTTGTGGAAGATGCTATTCAGCCCTTACTTTCACGTACGAAGCAGACATCTGTTAGCTCCAAAGACATGTATGCTACTTTGCAGCCTCTTTTTACAGGTGGATAGTCTAGTGTTGTTCCTAATGAGGCAACTTCTCATCCTTTACCGGTTTCATGTGATGATGCAAATCATTCCATTTCTGATGCAGATTTACATGACGCACTTGTTGATGAGAGGGCTGATATTGAGCAATCAAAAACCATGCCAAATGGCTGGTGCAGACTTTGCGAGATAGTAAATTAGAGGCATCTCTATCATATTGTATTCATTCAGTCCCTCATAGTGCATCTTTTGCATCAGATTGCTATGCTATGGTTGCATCTAGTTTTTGTGATGAGACTGAGCCTATTTCATTTGATGAAGCATAAAATTTTGAACATTGGATGGCAGAAATGGAATCTGAATATGATGTTATCATAAAGAATTATACCTAGTCTTTATGTGACTTGCCTCCTGGCAAGAAGGCCATTGGCACTAAGTGGGTATACAAGCTGAAGCGTAAACCAGATGGAAGAGTTGATAGGTATAATGCTAGGCTTGTTGCAAAGGGTTATGCAAAGGAAAGAGGCATTGATTTTGATGAGACCTTTGCACCTACATGCCAAATGACTACTGTTTGTAGCATTTGTGCACTTGCAGCTCATCATGGTAGGAATGTACATCAGTTGGACATTAAAACAACATTTCAGAATGGTGACTTGCATGAAGAAGTGTATGTTTTTCAACCCCATGGCTTTGTATAGAAAGGGCATGAAAATCAGGTGTGCATGTTCAAGTCTATCTCATTGGACATTGTTTTGAGAACAGTCCAACTAAAAGCACCTTATATGTTAAGCGTTCTAATAATGTGCTTCTGATCATTGTTGTGTATGTTGATGACATGCTATTTACTAGTCCTCATGACACCCATATTGCTGATTTTAAGGCTGATTTGCATGGCTCATTTGAGATGTCTCATTTGGGGCATTTGCATCACTATTTGGGCATTCAATTTATGCAAGTTGATGGTGGGATGGCTTTGTGTCAAATGAAATGTATTGAGACATTATTGAAGCATTTTGGCCATGAAGACTGCAAGCCTATTGCCACTCCTATTGAGATAGGTTTACAATTAAGTCTTCATGATGCTGGAGATGCGTTTGATGTTGTTCTGTTATGCTATGGTTGCCTCTAGTCTTTTGATGAGAATGAGCCTATTTTTTTTTATGAAGCAGAAAATTCAAAAAAATATATGGTTGTTATGCAATCAAAATATGATGTTATTATGAAAAATGGTGCTTGTTCTTTATGTGAATTGCCTCTTGGCAAGAAGGCCATTGGCACTAAGTGGGTATACAAGTTGAAGCATAAGCCTGATGGAACAATCGACAAGTATAAGGATAGGATTTTTGCAGAAGGTTATGCTCAAGAAAGAGGCATTGATTTTGATGAGACCTTTGCTCCTACATGCCGAATGACTATTTTTCGTAGCATGTGTGCACTTCTAGCTCATCATGGTTGGAATGTACATTAGTTGTACATTAAAACTGCATTTCTAAATGGTGATTTGCATGAAGAAGTGTATGTTTTTTAGCCTTGTTGTTTTGTGCAAAAGGGCCATGAAAACAAAGTGTGCAGGTTGAAAAAGGCATTATATGGTTTGAAGCAAGCACCACCTGCTTGCTATGAAAAGATACATGCCTACTTGGTTGCACATGGTTTTGAGAACAGTCCAACTGAGAGCACCTTATGTTAAGCATGCAAATGATGTGATTCTGATCATTGTTGTCTATGTTGATGACATGTTGGTCATTGGTCCTAATGAGAAGCATATTGCTGATTTTAACGCTGATTTTCAAGCCTCATTTGAGATGTCAAATTTGGGTATTTACATCATTATTTGGGCATTCAATTTATGCAAGTTGATGCAGAATAGCTTTGTGTCAAACAAAATATATTGTGTCAAACAAAATATATTGTGTCAAACAGGCCTATGGTTCTTCATGATGCTAAAGATGCATTTGATGTTGTTCTCTGTCAGTAGGATTTTGGATGCTTGATTTACTTATGCATTACTCCGTCAGATATTTAGTCTTCTATCTCAAAGATGAGAAACTTTATGCATTGTCAAGGTGTCAAGCATTGGCAGGCGGTTAAGCACATCTTTCACTACTTGAGTGGTACTCGACTACTTGGATTGTTTTATCCCAAGGGAGGATCACTACCACCAGATTTACATGCTTTTTCTGACTCTAACTTGGTTGATTGCTATGACACGTGTGTCCACCAATGGTTTTTGCTTCATGCTTGCTAGCTCATGCATATCTTGGTTGAGCAAGAAGCAGCCTACTATGCCCACTTCTAGTTGTGAGGCTAAGTATAGGGCAGATTTCACAGCGATTGTTGAATCTCTGTGGCTCAGATGCCTTATGGATGATTTGGATGTTGGTCAGTCTTTTGCCACCACCATCTTCACTGGCAGTCAGAGTGCATTGGGAGTTGCGAGGAACCCCATGTTCCATGCTCACACTAAGCACATTGAGGTGCACTATCATTATGTTAGGGAGATGTTATGTGATAGAGAGATTAGTTTGGCATATGTATCCACACAAGAGAACATCATAGACCTTTTCACAAATTCTTTGGATAGGGAGAAGTTTTAAGGTTTCCTCAAAGCTTTGGGCTTACTTCCTTTTGTGGACTGATTCCACATAGCTTGGCACTTCCTTATACATGAGTGCCATCTCCTTGTTCACCACATCACTCCTAGGGGGGATTTGTTGATATATTTTGGTAGTGATGTGTGTGAACACACAAGGACTACCAGTGCACTTTTTTCCCTCTTTAGGAGGTTGTTTTTCCCAGGCTTGTATATACGCCTATAACCCTAACAGGTCACTTATCTTTGTACATTCTTTTGGTAATACATTTATTATCGTGTGTTGTGCTCCAAGCCTCTTTTTCTTCTTTGTGTTGTTTGTGTGCTTTTGCAGACCTCAATCTCCAACAATTAATGGGTTCAAAAAATGAGTTATGCGATCCAAAACTAACTCCAAAGAAAGTTTGAAGATAATAAATAATTCCATGATTAATATTGTAGCGACACTTCCTATCATATCATGTCGCAAACTCTAGGTTTCAGCCCATCATGTGCAATAATAAGTACAAGTAAGGATGAAAGTTTTATGAGAAGTTGTTAGAGGTTGAATAGGGCCATTAAAATCCAATCCCCATTTTTGAACTGGCTCCAAGGAAAGTATAGGTTGTAATGGAAAATAATGAATATCTCAGGCTTCTCCTGTCCATTGGCAAGGATCACCATATTGTACATAATTGCGAACATCTTTGTGAATTGTTGGCCACCATAATCCACTTTGGAGGAGTTTCTTTACTATTAGTTCTGCACCACACTGGCCACTAGTCATTCCATAATGGGCTTCCATATTTGTAGCAGTTACTTCATGAGGAGGTACACATCAGAGCCATATACCTATAATATCCTTAAATTAGAGTTGGTTTAAGATGATTGAAAAACGTCGACTCCGTAATGTTAACTTTTTTAAGGTCGTGGACCATAAATGCAAAGGAGGAATTTTTTTTGCAAGAAAAGTGAGCATTTCATCATACCAAATTGGAGTTCCTAATTCTGTTTTAGTGCTATTTTCTACAAAAAATAATTCCATATCTGGAAAAGAATCATCAATTTCATCTAGAGGCTCTCCATTATCTAAGCAAGATAAGAAGCTTGCCAGTATATGTGAAGAGTCGGGTCTGTGTACCACATCAGGATTGAATTTTTGTAAAAGGAGTACCCACCATGCCAATCTTTCATTCACATTTTGCTACTTTACCTGATACAAGAGAGAAAAATGATCCACATGAAAAACTCAATTATCGGTCTAATAGATAGTGACAAAACTTTTTGATGGAGTAAATTAGTCCCACACATTTGAATTCTCTTACAGAATAGTTCTTTTAAGAGGTTTTCAACCTTTTATTGGCATAATAAATAGGTTGATACCACGGACGACCAGCTTTTTACATCAAAACACTGCCAATAGATATATCAGAGGTATGGACAAAAACATGGAATGGTTGAATCCAATCTGGATCTTGTAAAATAGACAAGGACTTGAAAGGGGTAGATCCCAATATATGTTCCCATAGGATACCCATGACCGCTGAGGCTAAACCCACCAAGCCAAAACCCTAAACGTATAATGACAACTATGCGTTGAAGATCAAGGAAGAAACAGATAGATTCATAGAAGCCAGATTTATCTACAAGATAGGACACACCAAATGGGTGTCACCCATCATAGTTGTGCCTAAGAAGAACAATGAGCTGAGTGTGTGTATTAACTTAAAGAAAGTCAATGCTACTACCATTAGGGATAGCTACCCTTTTCCTATTACAGAAAACCTATTGGAAAGAGTCACAGGCAAGGAAGTGCATAGCTTCCTTGATGGATTCTCAAGCTATAAGCAAGTCACCATTGCCCCCAAGGATCAATATAAGATGGCCTTCGCCACTAAATGGAGTATCTTTGCATTTCACGTGATGTCTTTTGGGTTGACGAATGCACTTGCAATTTTCCAAAGATTGATGTGCCATGTGTTCAAAGAATTTCTGAGAAAGAATCTAGAAGTGTATGTAGATGATATATGTGCTCACTCAGTGCTTAAACCACATCATATCCCTGAGCTTGAACGCATCTTTGATAAGTGTAGGGAATATCAAGTCTGTTTAAAACTTGAGAAGTGTGTTTTTATGGTATGACAAGGTAAGATACTTGGTCACATAGTTTCAAAAATTGGAATTTCCACAGATGAAGATCAGGTACAAGTGATCAATGAATTACCTAGGCCAAAGTACATAAAGGAGGTACAAGCATTTATGGGCCATTGCGGTTATTATCGACGATTCATACACATGTATGAAATCATTGCTAAACCCCTCTACAACCTACTAGCCAACTCTGAGTGAACAGAAGAGTGCGAGAGTTCCTTTAATGAACTAACATGACGATTGTATTCTGCACCTATTTTAGTTGTGCCTAATTGGAACAAACCTTTTCATGTACATGTAGATGCTTCTAATCATGCCATAGGATGTGTGCTAGCACAACCCAAGGATGAGGGAAATATAGATTTACCGATTGCATATGCCTGTAGGCAGTTGAATGCTGCAGAAAGGAATTACACCACAACGGAGAGAGAGGGGCTAGGAATGGTCTATGCCGTTAAGAAATTTCACCACAATTTATTGGCAAATAAGTTTAAGTTTTTTACAACCATCAAGCTCTCTTGTATTTAGTAAACAAACCCTGCAACAGAGGTAGGTTAATACGTTGGTTTCTATTACTGATGGAATATGACTTTGAAGTCATGGTCAAGAAGGGTAAGACACACTTGAGAGCAGACCACCTCTCCAGGATAACTTTCGGAGAAGCAACTACTGGGGTAGCCGATGAGCTGCCAAATGCTTACCTCTTCAATGCCGAGATTGATCCTGAATGGGCCAAGTCGTTAGTTCCAATATTGACATATGGACCCAAGAATCCTCAAGTGAGAACCCAAGAAAATGATGTGTGAGGGCACAGAGATACCAAATCCTTGTCGGTAGTATCTATAGGTAGGACAACCAAAATATCCTTGCTTGTTGTGTAGAAGAACAGGAGTATAACAATTGGTTGCAACTAGCACATGTAGGTGCACTAGAGCAACATCATTCGAGAAAAATGATGTTATTGAACTTGAAAAGGCTAGATGTGTATCGGCCATCAATGGAAAAAGATGTCCAACGACTTTGCGATGAATGCCCAAAGTGTTGTAATAGACGACTGATAGAACACATCACTCTATACCAGATGACTCTAATGCCAGACTAGAGTGAACCTTTAGTCACTTATCTGAGGACGAAGACTTTTCCAAAAGACATGACTTTGGCACGTAAACGAAGCCTTGAGGAAGAGGCTCTAGACTACAAGCTCATTGGTGACAATCTGTATAAGCGAGGAAGAGACAGTTATCTGAGGATATGTATGCACGAGAGTGAATACCTCAACCTTTTGGAAGCTGCACACCAAGGTGCAGTAGGAAGCCATTTTGGACCCGATTGTGTTATTAAAGTCATACTATTTTCAAGATTATGGTGGCCCACTCTCCATATGGATACCCACACCTATGTAAAACGATGTGACGTATGTCAAAGGACTTAGTATACTATATGCAGGGATGAGATGCCCCTATGACCCATGATGGGAGGCACGCATTCTCAAAATGGGGAATAGATCTTGTTGGACCTATTAACCCCCCTGCAAAGAGCTCCCATACAGAGTACATCATAGTTTCCACTCACGATCTTACTAAATGGATAGAGGCCTAGGCCACAAGGAAAAATGATACACGCACCACTGCGAAATTCTTGTTTGAGAATGTCCTCACACGATATGGACTTCCTATCAAACTTGTAAGTGATCGGGGTACTCATTTCCTAAAGGAGGTTATTGAATATTTATTACGAGACTTCATGGTAATACACAAGAAATCTGCATCATATCATCCATAAGCTAACGGACAGGCTGAGAGTACTATAAGATTTTGTGCAACATCCTAACTAAGATTGTGAACAATAAACGTTCAGATTGGGATCAGCAATTACACCATGCCTTATGGGCTTATCGTTAGCCTATAAAATAGTGCCCAATGCCACACCATTCGAGATGGTGTTTGGTCAGAATGCCATGTTGCCTTTAGAATTTTTGATACCCACACTCAAAATTGCTTAGGAGCATGAGTGGATGGGCCATGAACTTTCGTTGAGAATACTCGACTTAGAATGATTAGAAGCAGTAGTAGGAATTTATGCCGCTAAGAAGAGACAGAAGGCCTACTTTGATGCTCATATCAAAGATAAGGGGTTACGAGTAGGAGATTTGGTGCTAGTTTACACCTTGAAACAACATGCCCATAAGTTAGAGAAACAAGGATATGGACCCATGATCATCAATAGGATATTGACCAGTGGTGTTGTTCAAGTAGCAACTCTAGAAGGTGAGGTTGTGCCTAATTATATCAGCGGATGCAGAGTTAAGCTCTATCAAGAACCCTGGACAAAGGACATGCTTAAATGGCTAACCCTGGCCAAAAAGCAAAAGGAAGAGGAGGAATGAATCAGAATTGAAGCCCAAACATAGGCATTAGAATGCATTAGGCACATGCGCCTAAGAAGGAGAGGCATAGGTAGAGAACCTCAACCGGAGGATGCTCCATGATAGCCCGTAGCTATGTGTCAAATTTGAGGAAGGGATGTCCCTAGTATTGTTGACAGGCTACCATTTGTTAACATCACTCTAGGTCATGACCCCATGTGCATGCAATTTAAGCCTTTAATCGACTATGGTGCAGCGACGAATGCAATTAGGCTCTCCCTTTGTCTAGACTATGAAGTGAAGCCTGTTGCAGCCTATATCATAGGATTAGGTGGATTAGAAACCCCTTGCATAGGTGAGGTCGAGTTACCAATCTCCATCGAGGACAATGATAGTGAAAGTTTTGGTTTGGCATGACAAAGATGTTGGAGAAACACTCACTAATTGGACATATATTTGATGGTCAAAGCTTTAGAAGAAAACCACATACCTATGTGAAGGGACGAATTCACAAGTGTATTATATTTGTAAAGTTAGTTCACTTTAGTTCTAGAAGTTTTTTAAAAGTCACGGGAATGAGAAAATCTATATAAGTTAGTTTGTATCAACTGACGCGATGAGAGAGAAGAAGTAGAAGAGAGTGATCGAATGTGAGAAGGAGTTCATTTTGTATGACTGAATGTAGTCACGCTTCTGTGAGTGAGAAAGCATTTGTAAAACTTCAGAGTTTTTCATAGTTATGAGAAGCAATAGTTAAAGTTCTGTGTATGAGACTCTCTCCATCATCTCCATGCTTGCCTACTGTGTGATGAATTCAAAAGTTCAAGTTTCGACTTCTCACATAAAAGTGGTCTTGTTCATGTGTGTGTTCAAGGGGGTAATTCTACCACTAAAAAAATGGCTGAAAAAGCTCAAAGTCGATGCCCGACATCAACTTTTGGTTGCAAGTCGATGTTAGGCATCGAATTTTCATTTTTAGACAGCGAAATTTACTAAAACAGGCAAAATTTCCAGTTTTGGAAAGTCATATAGGGTCATCTTGTGAAGGCCATAACTTGAGTTCTAGAGATCCGTTTCTTACATATGATAGCTTGTTGGAAAGCTCTACTCGTATACTTGCATCCACTAAAAGATCTTGGAGAAATAATATTTGAGCTAAGAGAAATTAGCAAAATACTGAAGGTATGTCATTTTAGTGACTAGGAATTTCTGTAGAAGCAAAGTTCTCACTTTAGACTATCATTTCTCAAAGTTTGGAGTGGCAATGAGTTAATGGTGACCATAGAGGTGTTCTAGTGTCACATTAATTCATTTCTTGTGGTGTTTCATACATCAACAAGTGGTATCAGAGCAGAAAGGTCGTGAAGAGCAGAAGGCGACAAAGGTACGAGAAGTTTTGGAAAGTTTTCCATTAAAGTTTGAAAGGTGAAACATTTGAAGACACAAGGCATCAAAAGGTTACTTCAAAAGTATCCTCATACACAAAGAACTCCAAAAGGTATTATCCTTTATCCTTTAAGCTCACAGGTTGCAGCAGAAGTGAAGGAGTAAGGTATATCATATCTCCATTGACAAACTGGACAGAGATAACTACTCCGCATGGGTAATGAGAATGGAAGCCTTACTTATGAGTAAGGATCTCATGATATATGTAACAAGTGAAGAAGAGAAGCCATTATTTGAAGATGAAAGCCGACCAAAGAAAGAGGAACTTGATGCTTTAAAGCATTGGCAGAAGAAGGATGCAAGTGCAAAAGCCTACATCTACAATACAATCTCTGATCATTTGCTACCACACATCAGAGGATTGGAATCATCTGAAGATATATGAAATACATTGGAGTATCATTTCCAAAGCACTACTAAAGCAAGGAAAGCAAGTCTATGGTCAGAGTTTACAACATTCAAGAAGAAGCCAAGTCAAAGTATTAGTGATTATGTCACTAAGATGAAGGATCTAGCAGATAGTCTTGGATCCATAGATGAAGATATTGAGGATCACAAGTTGATTGCTCAATTACTTACAGGTTTGAGAGGGGATGAAAGGTGGAAACCTTTTGTCTTATCAACAAACCTTTCATTAAATCATTATGTTCCAGATTTGAACCAGTTGCTTGGTTTGATGCTCACATATGAGCAAGACTTGAAGGGAGATGGAGATAAAGGACAGAGTTCTGCAATGTACATGAAGAACAAGAAGAAAGGAGATAAAGGTAAAGCAAAGGATGAAGAGGAGTCGAGTTCTCAAGCTTATTATGCAAGAGGTAAAGGCACTGGCAGAGGAAGACCAAGAGCTTTTGGAAGAGGTAGAGGTAATCAGAATAACAACAACAAGGCTTGTTGGATCTATGGATTGAGTAATCATTTGGCTCATGATTGTTGGCACAACCAACAAGGATCAAACCAGAATCAAAACAACAATAGTAGAGGCCAAGGTGGAAGATATCAAAGTAATTTTCAAAGAGGTAGACAAAGTCAAAGAGGAGGCTATGGTAGAGGTGGAGGAAGAAGTTGGGGACAGAATCAATCCTACAACACCACCTACTACAACTATGCAAATGACACACAGAATGAAAGTCATACATCATTGATGATGAATTCAATCAGCACATCAGATAAAGAAGATCTAAAGGTATTTTACATTGATTCTGGATGTTCTAATCATTTGTAAGGAAACATAGAATTGATGTCAGAATTGGAAAAAGGCATTTCTAGTCATACAGTTCAAACAAGTGATAATACAAGACACAATGTACATTCAATTGGAAAAGTGAAATGCAAGAGTGGAGCAGATTTGCTAACCAATGTTTTGTATGTTCCCACAATACCTAAAAACTTGATTAGTGTGGGACAGATAGTTGAAAAAGGTTTTCAAGTCAGGTTTACAAATGGAGTATTTGTTGAAGATCCAGAGAATGGATATAATCAGATTGTATCCAGTAAGAAAGAAGGTAGACTCTTTACTTTAAGAGTGCAAGGGAACATTGGTCAAGCTTTGCTCACACATGGTGAAGGAGTGATTACAGAACTTGATCTCTGGCATAAGAGATTATGTCATTTCAATGAAAGAGGAATTAAAAATGGTTGCTAATCAGTCTGTACTAGGATTACCAAATGTGCAGAGTGAACATATGGTTTATAAATGTGAAGCATGTCAAATGGGAAAAGCACATAGGTTACCATTTCAAAAGAAAGGATTCAAACATGATGGATTACTAGAGCTCATTCATACAGATGTATGGGGACCAACAAAAGAAGGATCTATCAGTGGCTCAAGGTATTATGCTCTTTTCATTGATGATGCTACAAGATGGATAACATTATATGTTTTGAAGGAAAGATCAGAAGTGTTTGGAGCTTTCAAGCATTTTCATGCATATGCAGAGAGAGTCACAGGTCAAAAGCTTAAGAGACTGAGGTCTGATGGAGGGGGAGAATACTTCTCCAAAGAGTTCAATGGTTATCTTTGGAATGCAGGTATTAAGAGAGAAATAACTTGCAGGTATACACCACAACAAAATGGTGTAGCAGAAAGAAGGAACAGGACTTTGGTTGAGTTTGCTAGAGCTATGCTAAAGGAGAAGAATTGTCCAAATTATCTTTGGGCTGAGGCTATAAATACAGCTACATATCTTGTGAATAGATTACCATGTGCAGCTCTAAATGGAATGACTCCATATGAGGCTTGGTGGGGTAAGAAACCAACACTAGATCATTGTAGAGTGTTTGGATCAATTGCATATGCTTATGTGCCATCACAACTTAGATATAAACTTGAACCAAAGGCAGAAAAATATGTGTTCATTGGTTATGATGAAAAGCAAATGGGTTACAGATTGTGGAATCCTCTAACAAAACAATTTATTGTTTCTAGAGATGTTACATTTGATGAACAGAAAAGTTGGTATGCAGATCAAAGTCATATAGCTGAAGAATTTGAAGAAGAGGTAAGAAGATATGAGAAAGGAAAATCAATTGTGCAGGTGAATAGAGATGAAGACTATATGTAAGCAAGTACATCCAGAAGTGGATTAACAAGAAAGAAATGAAGAAGCTCCTATATTTGATGAAGAAGTGTATCCAGACACTTATGAAGAATGTGAACCAAGAAGGTCAAGCAAGACTAGAAGACAACCAGAAAGGTATTCTTATGATACTTCTTACATAACTCAGAAGAACTATGCATATATGGTCAAAGATGATGAAGAACCTCATAACTATGATGAAGCTAAAGGTAAGAAGCAATGGGAAGAAGCAATGAAGGAAGAATTCAATGCACTAGAGGAGAACAAGACATGGGAACTTGTTCCTAAACCAAATGGTAAGAAAGTAATTGGAAATAAATGGGTTTATAAAGTGAAGAATCTTTTAGATGGAAGTATAGCCAGATACAAAGCTAGACTGGTTGTGAAAGGCTATGCCCAAACCTATGGCATATATTATGATGAGACATTCAGTCCTGTAGCTAAGATGTCAACTATAAGGACAATCATTGCTACTGCAGCTTCAAAAGGATGGACCCTAAGTCAATTGGATATAAAGAATGCATTCTTGAATGGATACATATCAGATGAGGTACATGGAACAACCTCAAGGGTTTATAGATTCTAGGTATCCAAATTTTGTTTGCAGGTTGAGAAGAGCATTGTATGGATTGAAGCAATCTCCAAGAGCATGGAACTATAGACTGGTGAAGTATCTCAATGATCTTGGATATTGTTGGAAGCAGCCAGAGGCACAGACGACACGGAAGCATGTAACGATGGAGCAGGGAGCTAGTCGAATCGTTTTTCAAAGAATTATGTTTTCAAATACTTTCCAAAAAACCTCCAACAATGATTTTCATCACTATTGTAACATATGTAACATAGAAAACCCCATTTTGTAATCCATAGCTCCATTTTGTGCAAGCGGAGGAGTCCTCGAGCTTGAGGAGCTTAGGTAGAATGCGCGTACCAATTTTCGTTATTTTTAGATACCGTTTACCCTTCCAAATAGCATCTAGGACCTAATTTTTAACTATGCCGGTCACTAGATGTGAAACCGATCAAAACTAGTCTATAAACTATAAAAAGAGCTAGAGAGCTCATTTTTGAGGTTAGTTAGTGTGAGCTTGTTGGAGTAGAGAAGAGCTTAGAGCTATTTTGAGCTTGTAATAGTGTTTTTGAGTAATAGAGCTAATTTCCCACCTTCCATTGTGTCTTGCTTGTCTCTTCGTAGTGTGTGTGCATGTGTGTGTGCATTTCTATGCTTCTCACCTTCACTCTCACTTCATCTCACATTCACGATCTTCATATCACTCCTATCTCTTCCGCGGATTGACATTAAGGAGGTGAAGCTTCTTAACGTGGTTCTCACCATTGTGCTAGAGCAACACCAAATTTGGCGCCGTTGCCGAGGATCGAGTCTAGGACGAATGTGTGATGGTAAGAGTATAGCAAGAAGTGGCGTTGGAAGGTAAAAATTTCAGTTTTTGTTGTTGTTTTTACTTATTTTTTAGTGTTTTTCACCTCCCCCACACTCCATCTTCATCACTGCATCATCATCTTCATCTCCAAAAAAAATCAGAAAATTCACCATATCCACCCATTCTCCTCATTTCCCCTCATTTGTGCATGCGAGAGAGTGAGAGAGAGCTTTTGTGCTTGTGTGTACTTTTGTTTTCTTGAGTTTTCTTGCACGTACAGAGCTCCAGTGCATCAGGAAGGCTGCAAAAAGGTAAAAACTTTAGTTTCTGTCAGAAATTTCCGTCTGTGTCAGACCATCGCGATGGTTTGCAAAGTTCGGAATTTGGAGAAGGCGACCACACCAGCGTGAAGAGCACACCTGCCCTATAGGAATCCATAGCTGCATTCACAAAATTTGCATTTTGGTGGACCATCACGACGGTCTCTGACCATCGCGATTGTGTCACACCATCGCGATTGGCTCACGCCTTCGCGACGGCTTGGCCGGACCATCGCGACGGTCTCTGACCATCGCGATTGTGTCACGCCATCGCGCCGACGGTGCCACGTGGCAATCTAGACCATCGCGACGGTGCACTTCAGACCATCGCGACGACACCCTCACACCATCGCGACACTTCAAAAATTCAGACCATCGCGATTGGCTCACGCCATCGCGCCCAGACCATCGCGATTGGCTCATGCCATCGCGCTCAGACCATCGCGACGGTTCACTTTGGACCATCGCGATTGTCCATGTTGACCGTTGACTGACGCCATCGCGACGGTGCACTTTCACGCCATCGCGATTGTGCGATTTCACGCCATCACGACGGTGCACTTTCATGCCATCGCGATTGTGCAATTTCATGCCATCGCGACGGTGCAATTTCAGACCATCGTGATTGTCCAATTTCACGCCATCGCGACGATGCACCCTCATGCCATCGCGACGGTCCCAGACCATCGCGATCATCTCAGACCATCGCGATTGTGCACCCCCATCGCAAATTTTAGGGTTTCATTTTTTGGACAATTTTGGGGCTATTTTTGGGAAATTTTTGGGTGATTAGACTCATAGGAGACCCCTTCGCTCATATTTGGAGAAAAACCTGTTTGTCAGTTTTTACCCCCCAGGGCCTGAACGGTCATAACTTTTTCATCCGAAGTCCGTTTTTTGAGCTTAATAGCTCGTTAGAAAGCTCTCTATTTTTAGATAAGCTATTTTGAGGTTGACCTAGTTTGGGACTAGAAAGCCAGGGGGCAAACATTGAAAAGTTGGGCAAAAGGGAAGGGACTTAAAAGGTGTATATACTCAAGTGCTTGATCATCCAACTGTGAATTGGTCTAATATTGGATTTGTCCAGGTCTAGCAAGGGCAATCGAAGGCAACCAAGGCAAGGCAGTGAAGGGCATAAAGCTTGGGAAGCGCGGCTTCTTGGGCATCAGAGCAACCAGAAAAGCTGACTCGAGGTTGGAAGATTACTCAACCCCCTTAGTCAATTCTTAGCTTAGGAAAAACGTTAGCATTGTGGATTAAAGACGATAGGAACGCCTCAAGTTCAAGATATTTAATTCTTTCAAGTCTAAGACTACAGATAAAGGTGTGTGACACGAAAACCTAAAGGAAAGAACATAAGTCTGACGGAACGAGAACTCAAAATACCACGAAAAGTCGAATTCCTGACACATACATTAAGACAAGAATCTAAAGAAATTTAAAAAGAATCAAGAAAGTAATAACAAAGAATCTGTGACGATCTGAGCGTGTACAGAGTGTGCAAGGAACAAAATTAATGAACCTTAGATCAGGCAAACATATAGGTAAGTCAGACCGACGAAGCCTTAGATCATCAGAGGCAAGTGTAAGAACTACTGCACGATCGTGGGCTCAACAATTGAACACTAGCTACCCCTACGAGAGCTCAGATACTAGTGATTCAGAAATGGCATTTAGCACAGAAAGACCAGAAGGAGGGTCAAATGTAGCCTATTTAGAAAAACCAGAAGGACCCTATAGAACGCAACTGGAGTTTCTCCGAACCAACCGATTAGGTGCTCGCATCTATGAGGATGGTTTGCAAAGGCAAGTGGTGCAAATGCACAACCCCGACCAACCCATTGGATTGGAACATCTAGAGGTGAAATTCGAGAGAGACGCGTACATAGACAAGGAAGGAACGATGTACATCTTAAGTACGCAGCCAAACAATACCAACGAGTTTGGCGTGATTCAACCAGAGACGGAAGCAAAACCTCAAGGAAAAGAACCATTAGAAGAGCCTAGAACACCTAGAGGGAAATCTATACTGACACGAGTACTAATCCCAAACTAGATCCCTCAGGACAACAGGAGCATAGAGTTGTTTGTAAATAAAGAAACTGATGAAGCCCTTTGGAGATACAAGACAGAACTACTTAGTGAGGTAGGAATCATCACTATATACGAGTTCAAGGACCCGGATACACCTGGAAAGGTTGTATACCTGGATGAGACTTCAGAAAGAGTCTTTGTGGTGCCTGACCGCGCTAAAAACACGTACACATGGAGAGGTGAATTGGTATTCCCTCCATCTAGAACAAACATGAATACAAGTCAACAAGGGGCAGGAACATCCTCAGCCCATGGAAATCAAAGAGAGGGAAATAAAGAGAGACCGGAAGTAAGCTTCACTCATCCCATAGGGAGAGATAGAACAACCACGAACACTAATAGAGCGGATAGACAAAGAGATCATGGAGTACTAGGTGGTAGAGATGATTTTCCTCTACCTAGACCACGCGAACACGCAAGAACATTGAGACCCACACAGTTAGTAAAATCAATGAAGAATTACTTTGATGGGACAGGAGATCCCTATGACCACGTCGCAGAATTCAAGCAAGTACTAAGAGCCGAACAAGTTGAAGACATGTTCACGCAATACAACGCATTTGGACTAACGTTAAAGAATACCGCTTTAACTTGGTTCCAACCATTGCAACAAAGGCAATTTAGAGACATCCATCACTTTTTAGAGTCATTCATCACTGAATTCTCTAAAAGTGGGATTAGACATGACACGTCTTCGTTGATTCATAGCTTCAAACAGACCCCTCAGGAAACAGTAAGACTGGCAGGACGTAGGTTTAGACAATATGTTGAACGATGTCCAATGCAAGAGCTACCCTCAAAGGTCTATAAGGACTCAGACTGTTCATCTCTAGCATCCACAAAATTGTCTAGCTCAATAGAAGTCCTAGCAGAAAAAGTGGCCCAGAAACTAGGAGTTTCTAGTAAACCTAGGTACTAACAAACAAGCATTGTTACACCTGTGGTGGTGACCAGATGGCAAATGTGTGTCCCAATGCACCACAACCACAAGCCAACCCTAGTGGCCAATATTGTACAATTGAGAGAAGATACACGAATCATACGGCTCAGGACTGCCCATACAACAAACAGACCGTGAGACAGAACTACCCGCAAGCATACCCGCAGCCAGGTAGGTATCAAGGCCAATACAATGCTCAACCCTATTACTATAGGCCTCCTCAGAACTACCCATACCAGGCTCAACAGAGACCTCAACCTGTCTTAGCTCAGCAGCCACCCCCACCAACGAATGTCATCTCAGTCAAATACGCTGCTGCAGAAGAGAACCTAAGTAGGGCCTTAGTGCCTTCTTCACCTTTGATCACAGAGAGTGATCCACACTCAAATAGTTTTGACTCTACACATGTAGATAGTCCACCCGCTTATTACACGGAGTCACCAGAACACGTAGAAACATATCATTATGATAGTCCACCAGTGGAACATAGTTGGGAGCCAGATTATGCTAATGTGATGTACACAAACCCAAATCCACGGCCCCAATTGAGACAACAAAGACCACAGGGCCCTAGAGGACCATGCTTTAGGTGCCAAGGAGATCATTTCATAAAGGATTGTCCACATCCCCCGATAGCAGGACAATCACAGTACTATAACATACAAGGCTTTTGCGCCGATTGTGGCAAAGAGCACATAATCAAAGATTGTCCTAAGAACCCTGTTAATGCTTCGAATGTGACACCGATCAACGTGATAGGTATTGTAAATAACGCAGATGGATCCAACCCTACATACGTGCCTATCCAAGCTATCACAAGAGCCCAGGCGCTCTTACAAAACCAAAAGCTTAATCAGGAGAAAGTAGCCGGAACCAGTGAAGTTGCAGAATCTAGCACTAAAAAGACAAAATCTTGGAAAGATTCTAGAGAAAGAATAAAGAGAAAATGGAGTAAAAAGATAAGTGAGTTGGAAGGAAGTTTGAAGGAATCTAGAGCCAAAATCCAAGAATTGACTTCACAAGAATTGAATCAAGAGAATCCAGCTCAGAAATCAGGATCAGTTTTAGCGGAACCCATACCAAAGGATCTAGACATGATGTTTCGTGCATATCAGGCTAGATTAAAAGAGGGACCTCAGGTAGCTGAAATGAGCAAAAACTACCCTCGAGCTGATCTAGAAATTGAGAGAACTAAACTTTGCATGAAGATGGTAGAACTAGCACAAGCTTTGTTCGAAGCCTCTAGATATCTTAATTGGAATAACATGGCAAAACCGGAATTACATTTTCAAGGACTAATGGAGAGGCTAGAATACTTGATTGAAAGCAAAGAGAAAAAGGATCAGCCTAGGAACCCTATTGTCCCAGAGACACAGGAAAGGAATGCACCATCCCTGTCTCAAGTACCCAACTCAGAAAGTCAAGACAACCTGTCTTCCATACATAGGTACTCACATGAATTTTTGAGAGAGATCCAAGAAGAGAAATGGAGAAAGGAACAAGGAACCCATCCTCCTATTCAAGAAATAGACGACTTGCAGGAACAATTTCCCCAAGACATTCCCTCCATTTACGATGATGTAGAGGAAGAACAACTGAGTGAACACACAGGATTTGAATCTAATTCTTTACAAGAATTACCTCAGTTCACAGGACCTTGGGAAGCAAAGTCTATTAGTATGAGAGCACCCACGATAATAGTGAGGAATGAAGAATCAGTAATCCCTAGAAACACGGAAGTGATCAAGAACACTAAAGTACAATGTAACTTCACTCTAGAGGAGTTGTTGAAGGTAAAACCAGAATTGTGGAAGCATGTAGCAAATCAATTCCCAGAGCTTGCTACTACTCCCTCACAAATAGGATCACAAAATAAGGTACCAGAGATACCCGTAGAAAAGATCGGAGATGTAAGCGAAGGAGAGGAAGGTAACACTTATCTTCCGATAACCCATCAGGGCTACACCACGAAAGCCATCTTAGATTCAGGAGCCGGAGTAGCCATTGCTACCACCGCTTTATGGAAACGTTGGGGTAAGCCAGCATTAAGACCCACCAGGATGAAGCTACAAATGGCTGACAGACACATGGAAAAACCATTAGGCTTACTAGAAGGCATATCTCTCACGACTTGTGGTGTAGAATTTGAGCATACCTTTGCCATTTGTGACTTTGCAAAAAATCATGCTTATGAGATGATATTGGGACGACCATTCATGCGTCAGTTGCAAATTGTACAAGATTGTGGAACTAATTCTTTGTACTTGCAACATTTAAGAGTGACTACCAAAGTCAACCTTAAAGACTATTCACATCGAGATGTACCCCCAATACAATGGAATACCATCCATAAGACACCAGTAGAGACGGAATCCGTGCACTCATTAGAATCAGATCCTTCTTGGTTGCATGAGGATACTCATTTATGGATGTGTAAAGTAGCCAAACAAGAGGAAGAAAGGTTAGAAGCCAGGACCTTAGGTGCAGAACAAAATCCATGAACCCTTCAGGATCCAGCTTACGCACCTGTAGTATTCCCAGACGAAGAGTTTGAACCCCATGGTTGGGCAGAAATCCTAGCAACCATGGATGTAGCCATCAATGAAGAACAATGGACACCCCACTGTGACGAGGATGGCTATGACATTTCAGTTTTCACGATAGAGCCAATCATGTGCGATGCAATTTTAGAAGAGTGTGAACCTAACACTGATGCATTCGAGGATGCATGCGATTTTGATTTAGAATCAATTATCATGGACCCACCCTTTGCATCAGAGGAAGAATATTTCTACGAAGTAGAGACTCACCCTCAGAGACACGAGGAAATTACGAATGAGGTGAGGTTAGCCACATAAGTGACTACTAAGAGTGAAGGCAAGAAAAGAAAGAAGAAAGAAACCATGTCAGAAAAAGAAGAATCTTTATTTGAAGTACCCGAGAACTTCAAGAAATATGAAATCGAAGATAGAAGAATCATGGTACGAATGCCTAATAGAAAGGCGAATGACGGACAAGTATATGATAACCGAGAGAAAACCAAGAAAATAATAGTTGCTATCGAAGGAGAAGAAGAAAAATGTACATTCATAGGGCATGATTTGACAACTGAAGAAGAAGAAGAGCTAGTTGCCCTATTGCGCGAATATAGAGATGTTTTTGCGTGGAGTTACAAAGATTTGAAAGGAGTAGATCCAGATATATGTTCTCATAGAATCCCTATGACTCCAGATGCAAAACCGACAAAACAGAAACCGTACACGTACAATGATAACTACGCTGCGAAGATTAAAGAGGAGATAGATCGCTTGATAGAAGCAGGATTCATTTACGAAATTGAGCATACCGAATGGGTATCCCCCATTGTGGTCGTGCCCAAGAAGAATGGAAAATTGCGTGTGTGTATTAACCTTAAAAAAGTTAATGCCGCAACGATTAGAGATAGTTATCCTCTTCCTATCACAGAACATCTATTGGAAAGAGTTGCGGGCAAGGAAGTTTACAGCTTTCTTGATGGATTTTCAGGCTATAATCAAGTAGCCATTGCTCCAGAAGATCAACACAAGACGGCATTTGCCACTGAATGGGGCATATTTGCATTTCGTGTGATGACATTTGGCTTAACAAATGCACCCGCCACTTTCCAGCAACTCATGTGTCATGTTTTTAAGGAATTCTTACGCAAGATCTTGGAAGTTTATGTCGATGACTTATGTGCTCATTCAAATGTAAGACAGACACATATTCCAGAGTTAAGACAAATATTTGACAAATGTCGAGAATATCAGGTTTGTTTGAACCCAGAAAAATGCGTTTTCATGGTCAGACAAGGCAAAATTCTAGGACACATTGTGTCAAAAAATGGAATCTCTACGGATGAAGAAAAGGTGAAAGTAATTGCAAAATTACCTAGACCAACTAATGTGAAAGAGGTACAGGCATTTATGGGCCATTGCGGTTATTATAGGAGATTCATACACATGTATGCAATCATAGCCAAGCCTTTGTACTCTCTTTTAACCAACTTTGAATGGACAGATGAATGTGAAAATTCATTCAATGAACTTAAACGACGCTTGTGCTCAGCACCTATATTGACTACCCCATATTGGAGTAAGCCATTCCATGTACATGTGGATGCATCCAATTACGCCATAGGATGCGTGTTAGCACAACCCACGAATGAAGGTAACATAGATCTCCCCATAGCTTACGCGAGCAGACAATTGAACGCAGCAGAAAGAAATTACACCACAACGGAACGAGAAGGATTAGGGATGATCTACGCGGTAAAGAAGTTTAGGCACTATTTGTTGGCAAACAAATTCAAGTTCTTTACAGATCATGAAGCCCTATTGTACTTAGTCAACAAGCCATGTAACACAGGACGACTGATACGTTGGTTTCTATTACTCATGGATTATGATTTTGAAGTCGTAGTCAGGAAAGGAAAGACACATCTTAGAGCTGACCACCTTTCAAGATTAACCTCAGGAGAAGCTCCTCAAGGAGTAGTGGATGAGCTACCAGATGCATACTTGTTTAACCTTGAGATAGCACCAGAATGGGCTAAGCCTATAGTCCCTATTCTCACGTACGGACCCAAGAATCCTAGGATAAAGATCAAAGAGGGAGAGATTACCAAGTCTCAAAGATACCAAATAATGGCAGGAAGCATATATAAAGAGGATAATCAAAAGATTCTTGCTTGTGTGGATGAATCAGAACATGCAAATTGGTTGCAATTAGCACACATAGGTGCATTAAAGCAACATCATTCAAAACATCGAACATTACAGACTCTGCATAGATTAGGAGTATATTGGCCTACGATGGAAGCAGATGTCTACAGGTTGTGTAAAGAATGCCATGTTTGTTGTGAAAGACCACCAGTAGAGCATGCTACATTATATCACGTGTCTCTCACACCAGACTGGAGTGAATCGTTAGTGACATACTTGAGGACAAAGACATTCCCTCAAGGCATGACCTTAGCTCGACAACGTAGTCTAGAGCAGGAAGCTCAAGACTATTCACTTATTGGCGATAATCTATACAAAAGAGGACGAGATGGATATCTACGACAATGTGTTCATGAGAGCGATTATCTGAGCATACTAGGGACTGCACACCAAGGTGTTGCAGGAGGTCATTTTGGACCCGATAGGATAATCAAAGCCATCCTCTTTGCAGGATTATGGTGGCCCACTCTTCACATGGATGCTCATACCTATGTAAAGAGATGTGATGTGTGCCAAAGAACTCAGTTTCCTACTCGCAGAGATGAAATGCCATTGAAACCCATGATGGACGGACGTGCATTTTCTAAGTGGGGTATAGACTTTGTAGGACCCATTAACCCCCCTGCAAAAGGTACACATGCTGAATACATTATTGTTGCCACAGATTATCTTACGAAATGGGTAGAGGCAAAAGCCACGAAAAAGAATGATGCACACACAACTGCAAAATTCTTATTTGAAAATGTCTTTACAAGATATGGATTGCCTATAGAGTTAGTGAGCGATCGAGGCACTCACTTTCTAAACCAAGTCATTGAATATTTGTTACAGGATTTTATGGTGATTCACAAGAAATCCGCACCATATCATCCTCAGGCCAATGGTCAGGCTGAAAGCACTAATAAGATCCTTTGTAACGTACTGACGAAACTCGTGAACAACAAGCGTTCAGATTGGGACAAACAGTTACACCACGCTATTTGGGCATATCGAGTGGCCTACAAGACCGTACTCAATGCAACTCCCTTTCAGATGGTTTTTGGTCAGAATGTTGTGCTTCCTTTGGACTTCTTGATACCGACCCTTAAGGTTGCACAAGAACATCAGTGGACCAGCCATGAATTATCAGCAAGGATAATGGACTTGGAACGATTAGGTGAAACCAGGTTAAAGGCAGTAGCAGGAATATATGCAGCGAAGAAACGACAGAAAGCATATTTTGATGCACATGTGAAAGATAAAGGCTTAAAAGAAGGAGATTTAGTTCTAGTATATATGCTGAAACAACACGCACGTAAGTTAGAAAAGCGAGGTTATGGACCTATGATCATTAACAGACTCTCAACAAGTGGAGCAGTACAGTTAGCCACTTTAGAAGGAGATATAATGCCTAATTACATTAGTGGCTGTAGAGTCAGGCTATATCAGGAACCTCTTACTGAGGATATGCTTAGACGACTCACGTTGGGAAAGAAGCGTAAGGAGGAAGAAAATAGAATACAAGCGGAAGCTCAGGCAGAAGCAATAGAACGCATTAAGCGCATGAAGTTAAGAAGACAAGGACTAGGGAGAGAACATTATAACCATCTGGAAACTACATCCAGATACCCCATGGCCATGTGTCAAGTAAAGTCAACCACTCATCCTAGTATAGTGGACAGGAGACCATTCATTACAGTCAGGCTAGAGCACAGCAACCCTTGCCAAGAGCTCAGGGCTTTAATTGACTCAGGTGCTGTGACTAGTGCGATTAGATGGTCCCACTATAAGGATTCAAGAATAGAAATGCGGCCAATTGAGGCATACCTCATAGGCCTAGGAGGCATGGAAACCCCTTGCATGGGTGACATGGACCTTCCTATCCTCATTAAGGATGTGACCATGACAGCGAAGCTACTAGTGTGCCATGATGACGACCTGATAGAACCCCTAATCCTTGGCCAAGATTTGCTATACGATCACTCAGTGGACCTAAATCTTAGACAAGGCTCCTTACAGATTGGAACCTTAGAACGGAAGCGAGTGATACCGCTTGACTTCCCTAATGGCATTCCGATTGAGGTTTGTAACCCTAGACCCTATGAAACGCATGCGACGGAAGACCGGAAGATCTTGGGTCAGACCAGTCACGTTACGTCTACACCAACCCACTCGGGCTTGGCTAGGGACAATTGTCAATCAAAAGGACGACAGGAGATCTTCCCTGGGGCTTCTGCAAACTAGAAGGGGCAGCTACCCAACCGCTAGGGTAGATGAACACAATCAGCGGTCAGGTGGGTTGCATCAGCGGCCAAATGAGCACAACACCCTGCGGTGCTCATCCTTCCAAACTTGCTGCGGACTGGCCTAGATTAAAGATAAATAACGAATCACTTCCTAATGGGCAGGTCACGCAAGTGTTGGATCTCCCTTCTTTTCCAAAGCAGAGCGTCCATTGGACCTCTCAAACCCAACCACGAACGAGTCAACCACAACAGAGGAACCCAGACCGATGACATCACTAGACAAGGCAAAGAAAGCAGAAGTATCAACATCACGGAACAAGTGGCACGAGACAAATATGGGTGCCAAAAGGACAGCAACCACAGGCTATTGGCAACACTGGAGACGAGAACAGGACAAAGTTTCAACAAAAGCAGAGTCAGCATCCAAAGTCCCCTCGATCTTCTTTTACAAGTACCAATATTCGACAGATTTGGATCGCCAAGAAGTATCTTATCAATCGACCCACACCCATGCAGATTTGGGTACCCAAACAATGTAATATAGCCCAACCCTCTAGCCATGTAATATATACCCCTCAGAAAGCTTTCCATCCTTCAATACCACCAAACCCGATACCACTTTTTGTCCCTCAGCAGAAACATACCACCCACTCAAAGACTCTTAGGAAATGGATACAGAAACGTATCCAGACGTCTTCTTGTACCATCGTATCTAACAATTCTCCCACCCCGTTTAAACTCCACCCTTGTACTAATTCACCTTCAACCAAACCTTGTATAAATTCATACACCCAAACCCCACATCATGCATAATAACGGCTCATCAAGAAATGTATGCATAATCTGAACCATGTAGGCGTCTAGAGACCTGCATTAGTTTTGCAAATAATCATTGCATCAATCACTTCACTACACTTGGCTACACGGGTTACACATCGGTTATGGAAAGGGATTGCGGTCTCACCTTAATGGGATCATAATTAATTTCCATACTAATGTGTTAATCTTTTGTAGCAGATCTTTTCCATTAGCTCATCAGTCATCATGCAAATCGAAGCAGGACCATCGGAAGCAGGCCCCAGCGTAGCTGCGGTGCCCCTCAATGTTTTACGAGCAGAATCCCACCCGACCGCTCCACCGCCAGAGTTCCAAGGATTTCCGGGACCCATGCCAATCGATAACCCACCTATGGGATACACAGAGAAGATACACCGTAACTCTCACTGGTTCCAAGGCCTAGCAGGACCATTAGCTGATGCTGACTTCATTTTTGAAGCAAATATGACATTTGATGACCGCACATGGGGCAAGTATCAATTCTTCTCAAGAGAATTCGAAGGCCTACAGAACACCCAGGACTTAACTCATGTTTGGGCTAGAGCCGGCTTCACGGAGTATTTCAGTGATCCTCTGCCCAAACCTGACTTTTATAGGTGTTATTACTTAATCACCACTTTGCTGGCCTCAGAGAATAAGGACATCCCAGGAACCTTTATTTTGCCTTCTTTAGTGGATGATCCACCTTACAAAAGATTTTATCTTTCGAAGGATTTAATCAGAGCGGCCATCAAGATTCATGGAACACACACTCCAACGGAGAAAGAACGGCTAGTCCCAGAACAGATGAAGCGTGGTGACGTAACTAAGTGAGAGGATATTTCTGCTATAACACCTGAGCTCTCTAAGCCATTACGGATATGCATGCAGCACTTTGCTTTCCCAGCTCAGGATCGTTTTACCATGCCCCACAAGAGAATCTGGTTTGGATTATACTTAGCATGTACTGGACCGCAAACGGTTGATCTAGCTAGCTGGATAATTGATCAGCTCTATTTGGCACAACATAGGTGGGAGCGAAAGAAGGTAATCAATGGATGCTACGCCCTCACCAGGATCATATATATGTGCTTGGCATATGATTTACCCATAGAGCGTGCCATGACCAGTGAGGAACTGAAAGCATTCAAAGGCACCACAAGGAAGGCTAGAAAGTCTAGCAAAGGCAGAGCCGGAAAGCGGATGAGAGGTACTATCCCGTGCCTACAAGTCCCAGAATCACCCTCGCCACAACCATCTCCAGAGCAGACACCAACAGCAGCCACTCCCACAGTACAACCTATTCGCATAAGGTTATCTAGACCAGTGGTAACGGAGGGCACCACCAGTACTGTCGCACCCCAAGCAGCCACAACCACAGAACCTATCACCACAGCAGCTGAACTTCCCACCACTATTGGTGCGGAAGCTTTCTCTTTTCCAATAGCACATTTAGAACCAGGACAAGCAGAGCCACTGGACCAAACTTTTGATTTTGAGATGCCCGATGCATTCTCCAATGAGTTCCAGTTTTCAGAAGGACAAATGTTTTCTCAAGAAATTGAAAGGCCTAGCTACCCTACCACACCCAGGGATCAGCCACAAGGACAGGTCGTGTCCAGCTCTGATGACGAAAGAACAGCAATCGATGACGACGAAGGAGACGACGAAGCTAGCCATGGAACACATGAATCCCAAGAGCAGGAACAGACAGATGGCCAAGACCAACAAACAGACACACATGGCGATACAAGTACCCATGAAGATGAAACTTACGAGGCAACAACTTACACACTAGCTATCAAGAAGTTGTATAGAACTATGGAAAAAGTTTGGGCACGCAAGAAGCTGACAGAGGAAGAGAGCCAAAAAATAATAGAACAAGAACTTGTCACAGGCGGATTCGAAGACGCATACATCAAAGGATTCAAAGAATTAGTCCAATTAGTAGGCTCCAATGAAGCACTTAGGTACTTGCAACGAAAGCCACTACCACAGTTTGACCCCCGCAGAGTATGACTACTTTCAAAGCCCGGCGAATACATTCGTGTACCAACCGGAGCACAATCTTCAGAACAAGCCAGGGAGGCACGCCTCGTCCCCGAAAGTTCATTGGCCGTAGAAACCATCTTTGTAGATTCCCCACCCCGCGCTACAGCTGTACAAACCTCAGTAGTCACTGAAGTACCGACCACCCCAACCGCTCCTCTCTCACCACCCGTCCATCCAGCCTCCCCTATTCACCCTCCTTCCCCCAGACCAACATCTCCATTCGCCGGAGGTGTTGCAGAAATCGTCTTTACGACCACTCACCCCACAATTCCCGCACCCATTAGCCCTAGTCTACCCCCTCCCACACCCACCTTTCTATCCAACCCATTCCTTCATCAATCTTTTCCATCTTTCGCCACAACTCCAAGACCCCTTTTCCCATTCCCACCACCATTAAGCTTCTCCCCCGTCTCACCTCCCCGACCCACTGTAACCCCTCTTTCCCCTTTCCACCAAGCTGCTCCAGCCAGCTCCCCTGTAAATTACCCCTCAACCTTTGTAAATCCCGTATTTACACCACCACGAGCACCCACGATCACACCCATATTCACGGTCACCGCACTAGATACGTCCACTGACATGGACATCTCACCACCCACAGCACCACCACTCACTTCACTCACAGCACAAACATTTTTAAGCACATCACAATTTTCAACAATCACTACATCATCCACCTTCCCATCCCCATTCCCCGTTCCCGTTGCATCTACACCAACTGCATCTTCATTTAGCACCCCATTAATACTATCATCCACTGTAGATAATGCATTTCGACAGATGTTCATGTGTATGACGCAAGTAAGAGATGAGTTCACATCTCTTGGTGATAATTATCAGCAGCTGCAGAGGACAACCAATGACTTACAGTCGCAGCTTAATTTATTGTCTATTGAGAATGCCTCTCTGAACACCCGATACCAGGAATTACGCGAGGCTTATCACAAATTGGAACTAGAAAGCGAAGAAAAGACCAAGGAAGCCATTGCTGACCTGGATAACCTATTAAGAGCCCAGACAGTCCGCAATGCAACGCTAACACGAAATATGGGCTTACTACGAAGACACCTAGCAGCTGCCAAGGAAGAAAACCAGCGCTTACAGGATCAGAACCGAGAAAACTTAGAAGCAGCGCTCGACCACCCAGACCAACCACTCAGTCCTAGTAGGTTCAAAGCCATTCCTTCAGACTCGATGAGGATGCTGCTAGACGATCATGTGAGATTGTTAGATGAATATGACCGCATGAACGAGGAGTTACAGAAACTCAAAGGAGATCACAAATTACTCCAGTTATGAGAACCGGCACACCAAGACATACCAGCACCTGTGGACCCCTCTCCTGACCTCCTAGAGGAACTCAACTCATTACGGGCCCAGGTATCACACCTTGAATCAAGGATCGCTATATATGAAGCACCACCAAGGCCAGATTCCCCACCTGAGCTTCCAGCTGAGGAAGAAACGGTCACCATCCCGGTGGAGGAAACGTTTGAAGAAGCGTACGAGCCACAACCCATCCCAGGCGGACGCGTCACGGCCGAAGGTCAGATGACGTACGAACTTCCGACCCCCGCGTGGATGAAGACTATTGAGGAACTTGGAACAACGCACTCAGCTAGAGTAGAGGCACAATTACACGCCATGGCGATGATAGAAGAACGAATATTACAATCTCCATTCTTTGCTCGTTTGGCCCCTCGACGATACATATCTGGGCATGAGCTACAGTATAAACCGTATTTCATGTTAATGGCCGAATACCAGTTAGCCATTGAGAAAGAGACAGGTAAGAAACCATCGCATGCAACTCAATTCGAGGAGGACGATTTGCCACTAGATGCGCAGCAAGGAGAGATCTATCAACCAGAGTGGCGAAAAGATTTACTACAGAAGTATCCATAGATGATGAGTACATGGGGAAAGGCACCTTTGCATTTGAAGTACAACCCGTGTTGGGGACCAGTGCCACGACGCCGCTCCTGGACTGCCTTTGCTATTAAGGTACAAAACAATAAGCAGTGCCAAGACTGGTTGAATTACCCCTATTTTAAGCCACCCATTGAGTTACCAACTGTTGGCTACATGATGGCTACAATTCGCCACTGGCTCCCTAGATTAAAACATATGGATGATATAGCGGCGCATATGACTGTCAAAATTTTTGACATGATGCAAATGATTTTTAAAGTCTTCCGACGCGTCAAGGCACCCCATGTCAACACCCCGGGCTTTGAGCATGGCAATTTTGATCTGGTATATGATATGAGTACAACGCCATCGCTACAAGTGTGTTATGCCTGGCACTGCAGAATAAAGTACCTACCGGCGTGCTACAAGCAGACATTCCAAGAGATGTTCACAACTAGCTTCTGGGAATACCATTCAGAGGTATTCATAAGCAGGCCTACACATTTATTACAATTATTTGCCTGTGAACGAATGGTCTATTCCACACACTATCAGCTCCCGCCACCGGAAGAACTGCAACCAATCGACTGGGAGAAACTCGAGGCAGACCTGGCCCGAGGCATTCGTATCTCCGAGCACACCCTCGCTCAAGGCCTCCTACAGAACTATATCCGGCAGACCTCACAACAAGGTTCTGTCAGGGACGACAGAAGCGAGAGGGAGGGGGGTGTTGGAAGCAGCCAGAGGCACAGACGACACGGAAGCATGTAACGACGGAGCACGGAGCCAGTCGAATTGTTTTTCAAAGAATTATGTTTTCAAATACTTTCCAAAAAACCTCCAACAGTGATTTTCATCACTATTGTAACATATGTAACATAGAAAACCCCATTTTGTAATCCATAGCTCCATTTTGTGCAAGCCGAGGAGTCCTCGAGCTTGAGGAGCTTAGGTAGAATGCGCGTACCAATTTTCGTTATTTTTAGATACCGTTTACCCTTCCAAATAGCATATAGGACCTAATTTTTAACTATGCCGGTCACTAGATGTGAAACCGGTCAAAACTAGTCTAGAAACTATAAAAAGAGCTAGAGAGCTCATTTTTGAGGTTAGTTAGTGTGAGCTTGTTGGAGTAGAGAAGAGCTTAGAGCTATTTTGAGCTTGTAATAGTTTTTTTGAGTAATAGAGCTAATTTCCCACCTTCCATTGTGTCTTGCTTGTCTCTTCGTAGTGTGTGTGCATGTGTGTGTGCATTTCTATGCTTCTCACCTTCACTCTCACTTCATCTCACATTCACGATCTTCATATCACTCCTATCTCTTCCGCGGATTGACATTAAGGAGGTGAAGCTTCTTAACGTGGTTCTCACCATTGTGCTAGAGCAACACCAAATTTGGCGCCGTTGCCGGGGATCGAGTCTAGGACGAATGTGTGATGGTAAGAGTATAGCAAGAAGTGGCGTTGGAAGGTAAAAATTTCAGTTTTTGTTGTTGTTTTTACTTAGTTTTTAGTGTTTTTCACCTCCCCCACACTCCATCTTCATCACCGCATCATCATCTTCATCTCCAAAAAAAATCAGAAAATTCACCATATCCACCCATTCTCCTCATTTCCCCTCATTTGTGCATGCGAGAGAGTGAGAGAGAGCTTTTGTGCTTGTGTGTACTTTTGTTTTCTTGAGTTTTCTTGCAGGTACAGAGCTCCAGTGCATCAGGAAGGCTGCAAAAAGGTAAAAACTTCAGTTTCTGTCAGAAATTTCCGTCTGTGTCAGACCATCGCGATGGTCTGCAAAGTTCGGAATTTGGAGAAGGCGACCACACCAGCGTGAAGAGCACACATGCGCCTATAGGAATCCATAGCTGCATTCACAAAATTTGCATTTTGGTGGACCATCACGACGGTCTCTGACCATCGCGATCGTGTCACACCATCGCGATTGGCTCACGCCATCGCGACGGCTTGGCCGGACCATCGCGACGGTCTCTGACCATCGCGATTGTGTCACGCCATCGCGATTGGCTCACGCCATCGCGCCGACGGTGCCACGTGGCAATCTTCCTGAACTTAAATCTTCGTAGAGGAGTGCTCCAGTTGGAACTTGTAGGATGATGCCATGAGCTACCACTCAGAGGTCAGTGCAGAGAAGTGTCGGACTTAACAGAAGACTCTCCATCTATGTGTGGCCTCAATCCAACTTTGTGTGGGTTAACTAGCCCTACCGAATAGAAGCGGGAAATACCACCCATCCAAGAGGTGAGGTTGAGCAAGCAGACTAGAACCAAACAAATATGGCGACGTAAAGTTCAGCCTCCAGCTAGGCGTAAACTATCACAGACTCGGGGCAAGCCCTACAGAACCCCACGAACCCCCCAATCAAGGTAGTTACACAGAAGAGGAGTCAAGAATCTTCATCGGATCACCCTCGCTAACACAGTGTTCACCTAGATCTGTGGTACAGAATGCCTCACTCCCTAATGGGTTGGACACGTTAGCAGCGGATCTCCCTTATTTTCCAAAACAGAGTGTGGATATGACATCTCAGCTTCGATGAGTAGCATGGCCACATCACCCACGTACTCAACGAAGCAGCACATCAGATTGGCCCTTTAGAAAATCCACTAAGGCATTCCCACGCCCAAGGTGGATACGCAAAGCTACAGTATCCAGTGAGTCCAAAACTCTAGATCTTTGGCATCCCTCTCAATTTCAAATGTGGCAATGTATTTGATAGATTTGGGTGCCCAAGACCTTGGTGACAGCTCAGTCCAAGTCTCGCCAGCTTTGGATACCTAAGAATTGTGTAATTTATGCTTCAACTTTAGTCAACCCAAAGAAAACCTTTTCTGGGAGTAATAGGACACCCTACACACCCTCTTTTGTAGATTCCACTTCATCTCTTATACCCCCCATGTTGTACAAAAATGGATTCCCAAGACTTCCCTAATCATGACAACTCTTAACCAAGCCCATCCCCACCGCGGACATGGTAAAGCTAAACACTTACTGACCACTCCACCCATCCCCATCTCAACAAACCCATCTCAATACCATCCTTGTAACCTACACTAACTTTGTAGGCATTGCTCATTAGTTTTCAATTGTAAAGCCATGCACCTCACACACGATCACTCACAGTCAAATCACGCACTTCTCACATTCACCTCACACATCATTAAAACCATGCACACTGCACGAGAAGCATGTTGGTGGTAGAAAGGAATGGAGGTCTCATCTTCTTGGGATCTTAATTATTTTCCATGACTAATGTGTTTTCCTCTTCACTCCAGCTTAGATTCCTTCACAAGCTTTCATCATGCAACCAGAAAGTTCCACTAGCGCAGCACTCAGACGGCCCGCCCGTAGTCGACTTCTTAGCTCTTCCATTTGAGAGCCATCCAGTCTTTGTACTACCTTCCTTAGTCAATGATCCCCCATTCAAGAAGTTCACTTTGTCCCTGGATTTAATCAAAACAACTCTTAAGATTCATGGTAATCATATGCCCACACAGAAGGAGCACCTTATCCTAGAGACTATGAAGTGAAGTGATGTGGATAAATGGTCGGAAATCTCATCCATCACTCCTCAACTCATCACTCCTTTGAGAATATGCCTCCAACATTTTGCTTTTCTGACACAAGAGCCCTTTACAATTCCCCACAAACATTTATGGTTTGGATTGTACCTTGCCACTACTCGGCCTCAAACAATTGACATTGCCACGTATATACAGGACTAGCTTTTACTGGCACGACATCGTTGGGAGAAGAAAACAGTTGTTCATGGTTGTTGTGCCCTCACACACATTATCTATATGTGTTTGGCTTATGATATCGCTATTGAGAGAGCCCTTCCAACAGAGCAGTTACAACAATACAAAGGCTCAAAAGAAACCACGTGACCTCCCAATGCTAGAAGAGTAAAGTGCATGCATGTCACAATCCCTTGTTTATAGGTTCCAGAATTGCCTTCACCACAGCCCACAACTGAGACCTTCCCACAATGCCCTCTAGGTCAACTACAACCAATTGTTCCACCACTCCGAGTCTGCTTGAACCACTCCACCACCATGCGTGAGGTCTCACAGGCAGCGATCATTATACCTATGGCCATCCCGACCACGACTCCCACTACTGTTGAAGCTCTCGTGGTGACCTCTACCTTTGTCTCTGATTCTTTTTAACTTCCCAATCACTAGTTTGGGTATAGAGGATATCAACACTATATTTGATTTCGAGATCCCAGAGGTGTTGTCCAGTGACTTCCAGTTTTTGGACACACAATTTGTTTCTCAAGAATTTGAACAAACTGCTTACCCCACGACACCATCAAAGGGAGAGAACGTTTACTTTGAAGATGAAGATGATGACCGCATAGTGACCGATGAGGGAGCTGCTAATACTGAAGAGATTGAGGAAGAAGCACATCAGTCAGATACCCACGCAGAAGCTCAAGGCGAAACCAGTACATATGAAGAGGAGACAGTAGAAGCAGCATCATACACGATAGCCATTAGACGACTACATAACACTATGAATAAGGTTTGGGCATGCACTAGGGTGATTGAGGAACAAAGCCAAGCCATTTTGCAATAAGAACTGTTCAACGGTGGATTCGAGGAGACTTTTATCTCAGCTATGCACTCAGTAGGTATACCCAAAGCCTTACATTACTTGCTATGGAAACCCCTTCCTTAGTTTGACCCGCGATGAGTTAAAATCCTCAAATGGATGGGCACATATATTCATGTACCTCCTGATCCTATGAAATTCGCACCCCCTATGGGTTCTTCTACTATTGACCTAACAACAAGTGAAGACACTACACCTGTATATACTATTAGTACAACCATCACTTCTCCCCAATGCCAATCCAACCCTCCCCTGACATTGTAGAGAGTCCTGATGTTCGTATTCCATCCCCTGTCTCCATTTGGCCCCCAATATCTAGTCCAATTATGACTACTCCTCCGAGTACCTCTATCTCCATTCCACCTATCCATATGCCACATGTCCTTTCCCAACCCCCTCATTTCCCCTCATACACAACTAACACCTTGTATTCCTTCATCGTGTCTACACCATCACCCTCATCCTACTCCTCTTTCACATCCTTTTTGTATCTGCAAACCTCACCTTTTCCCTTTATAAGGCCCTCCCAGGAACTCAATCCACAAGCTCCCTTCTTATGGCCACCAAGAACACCATTGTAGCTCAAGTGTAAGCACCACCTCCTTTACTTGTCAATCCGCAAAGACGTGAGGACCGGTATGAAGACTGTGAGCAAGTGAAGGTACAAGTGCATGAGTAAAAGCACCCAAACATGCACACACACGCACACAAGGTAAGATCAAAGAGAGGAAGAATGGAAATCTTCAATCACAAAAGAGTTCTCTTACAAAAGCTCAAATCTATAATAAGCTCACTCTCTCACAAGCTAACCCCAAAAATGAGCTCTCTAGCTCTTTTTATAGTTTTTTGAGTAGTTTTGGCCCTGTCTAGACCTAGTGTCTGGCCTAGATAAAAATTAGGTTTGAGGGCTTATTTGGGGGCTCAAACTCAGTCTAAAAATTATGAAAATTGGTAGGATGATACTCCTAATACTCCTCAAACTCAAGGACTCCTTGGCTTGAATAAAATGGATTTACAAAAAGGTTAAATGATATTTACAATGGTTTGAGTAGGGGATTCTCTAAAAATTTGACATGCACCTCTTGGAGCTCCCTACTTGCTCCCTCTTCTTGTGTGTCCACTTTTCTGATGTGCTTCCATGCTTGTGGTTGACCTTGAGATCTAACACTCCCCCCCCCCCCCCTCTCGAGTCTGTCGTCCCTGATAGACCCTTGTTGTGGTGGTTGTTCCATGTAGGGCGTTGAGAGGTCATGTCCATGATGTAGGAACCAGAGCCGTCTATCTTCCTAATGTGGTAGGGTCGTTTGGCCAGTTCTTCATTTTCCATTGTGAGCCTTTGCAAGTTGTAATCTTGTGGTATGTGCTTCATCCTTGGATTCTTGCGTGAATGTGTCGTTGTGAGCCTCCATTGATGTCCGCTAGATCGTCCAAAGATGATGTTCATAGTAGTCATGCCAAGTACTCGTAACCCATAATGAATGATGGGTAAGTGTGTTAGCGCATGGGTTGAAGAAAAGATGTGCCTTGTGCATGGCCTTGTAATGTGGCCTTATGCATGCTTACTCGGGGAATGCATGGTAAGAAATATGGTGCAAGAGATTTGGGTCTTTGGCGAATTGCTCAAGGGTATGCTGACGAAGAGGTTTCCTAATCTATCATGGTTATGGTGTTTCCAAAGTAAGGATTCTTACCATGGTGAATGGTCGATCGATGTTTATCTCTTCGTGTTATACACCCGTCATAGTGATTGACCAATGGTGCATCTTCCATTGTTGATGAATGTCCTTCTTGATTGTTCACTGCTAAGATGCTTTGAGCACTTGGTCCTGTCCCCTTTCTTCAAAGCAACATTTGCCAAATACTGAGAATTGAATTCTGTTATATGCCTTGACAAACAGCATTGGGTAACTACACCAAGCTTGGTTTCACATATTCTCCTTAGCTCACCATAAGAAGGATTCTTCTCACCCAGTATATATACAAGGATTTGTCCGATACCAGAACTATCTCTTACAGATATCTCCTTGGATGCTCTCATACATACAGTAGTTAAGCATCACTCAAGTTGCAGACCTTCAAGCTCTTCCCTCCTACCATGGTAAGGGGGAACAATATTTGTGGATGTCATGCTCATGCCAAGTTCTTGACATCTCCTAGATAAGGTAACAATAATATCATCTGCTAGACGAGACACACTTCTATCAAAACTGATAAATGCCCCATCATCAATAGTTCCACCTTCAACTAAGCATGACTCATTCATGTTCCATGAGCCAAACCTGGGAACAAGCTCTCTCTCCCTCTCTTCCTCTCTTTTTCTTTTGAAACAATGTCACAAAAAAAGAAGATAGATGTTAGTATCAATAAAAATCTTTGACGTATGTCAATGTGCTCTTGTGCCTGGGATTCTCACTTGTGTCTATGCATGGCCGTGTAATGTGGCCCTATGTTGATGCATTCTTTGGAAATGCATGACCTGAATGGTGCAAAAGATAGGGTTGTGCAAGGAGCACATGGTTGCTACTTGTTGAGGCTTTCGATGTTACTTGCAGATGTTGATGCCATCTATCTTGGAGGTATCCATTGGATCTCAAGATGACAACTGATCATTCCTCCTTATAGGGATCCATTTGAGAACCATGTTTGGTTGCATCAAGAGCACCTTGGGCTTCTTCATCTCTAGATGGTTTCTTGAATTTTGTGCCCTTGTGGTGGAGTCATTGGTTTTGTAGGGGCCACTAGTGCTTTTGGCTTCCAAACCCATATCCTTGATGATTGTCTTGTTACCATTGCCGAAGAGGTGAGGTGATCTTCTTTGGCTCTTTGTTCCAGGTTCTGACCCTTGCCTTTCCTTGACTTCTTTGTTGAGACTTTATGCGTGTGGGAGAATATAGGTTGTGGTGTATGTAAGAGCTTCTTGGGTACCCATATGCATGACTGACCTTGTTGAACTGCCATTAATTTCTTAGGCACCCAAACTTGTCGGATACCTTGTGGTTGAACTTGCCATACTTGCTTAGTTCTTCTTCTGGCATGGTTGGCCTGCCCAGATGGGAATTGTTGTGGCAAAGCTGGTGGTTGCTCTCCTTTTTGTACCCAGATCTGCTTCATGCCCGACACTACTTTCTTCTCCAAATCTCGTTGTCTATTTGATATAGTAGTTGTCATGTAATGTTTCTCTTGCCTGTGTGGTTGAACTACTACAGATGGTTGAGACTTCGTACAAGAAGGGATTCTCAATGGGTCTCCAAATCTTTTGTTGGAGGCAGCATCCTTCTGCATCATAGAGCTTGGGACACATACAACTTCTTGTTCTCTAAGATTAGTCCTAACAAAATGTGTGACACCATTATCTGTGAACATGCAATTTTCTAACTCTAATGTAAATGCATAGTCTTGAGCCTCTTGCTCAATGCTTCATTTCCTTGCTAGACTAGCCTCACGAGGGAGTGTTCTCCATCTCATAAATTCTACCAATGGAGTGCTCCAATTTGGAATTAATGACATATGATAAAGGGTAGAATGCTCCACTAGGGGTTTCTCCTGGCACACTGGACAATTCTTAATCCACTCATGTATTTCTTTGTCCATACTAGGCCAATACACTTCTAAATGTTTTAGATTTTGCAATGTTCATTGTTTAGAGTAGTGATTTCCTAACAATCCTTCATGGGCTTCTTGCAACCAACTGCTATGTTCATCATACTCAACACAACAATACACCTTTTGTATCTTGTTTGTACATGCTTCTTGCCAATATTTGGTATTTTTGTGATTTTACAATTCATCTTTATTTGTTTTCACGTTTTTATTTGTAGGTTTGAAGGTTAGGACAGGTACCAACTTATTTTCCCATTTAGGAACAACTTCTAAGTTGAACAGATAAGCATCGGGCAACTCATCAGACACTCCTTGCGATGACTCTCCTGAAGTAATGCGAGAAAGGTGATCCGCTCTTAGGTGGGTCCTACCTTTCCTGACAACAACTTCAAAATCATATTCCATTAGTAAGAGGAACCATCTTACTAAGTGTCCTGTATTGCAAGGTTTATTGAACAAATATAATAAAGCTTGATGATCAGTGAAAAACATGAACTTATTGGCCAGTAGATAGTGTCTAAACTTCTTCACAGCGTATACCATGCCTAAGCCTTCTCGCTCGGTTGTGGTATAGTTTTGTTCGGCTACGCTCAATTGTCTACTAGCATATGTTATAGGCAAATCTAGATTTACTTCACCTGTGGGTTGTGCTAGCACACATCCTATTGCATGATTGGATGCATCTACATGGGCATGGAATGGTTTATTCCAATCAGGAGTGGTCAATATTGGTGCCGTGCACAAGCGTCTCTTCAGCTCATTGAAGGAATTTTCACATTCATCATTCCACTCAAAATTTGTCAGCAAGGCATAAAGAGGTTTAGCTATGATCGCATGCATATGAATAAAGCTGCGGTAATATCCACAATGGCCCATAAAGGCTTGTACCCCTTTAACATTCCTCGGCCTTGGTAGCTCTATTATGGCTCTAACTTTATCTTCGTCTATTGATATTCCATTCTTAGAAACAATATGACCTAAGATCTTACCTTGACGTACCATGAATACACACTTTTGTGGGTTCAGACACACTCAATATTCTCTACACTTGTTGAAGATATGTCTAAGCTCAGGGATGTGGAGTCTTCTTTCTTGGGAATGAGCACATAAATCATCCACATATACTTCTAAGCTCTTTCGCAAGAACTCTTTGAAGACATGACACATGAGTCTTTGAAATGTTGCATGTGCATTGGTGAGCCCGAATGGCATCACATAGAATGCAAAGATTCCCCATCCTGTGGCAAATGTCGTCTTGTGTTGATCTTCTAGGGCTATGGCTACTTGGTTGTAACCTGAAAATCAATCAAGAAAGCTATAAACTTCCTTGCCTGCAACACGCTCCAATAAATGTTCAATGATGGGAAGCGGATAGCTATCTCTGATTGTAGCGGCATTAACTTTTTTAAGGTTAATACACACTTGTAATTTTCCATTCTTTTTGGGCACCACTACAATGGGATACACCCATTTAGTATGCTCAATCTCATAAATAAATCCAGCTTCAATCAGCCTGTCGATATCTTCTTTGATTTTAGCTGCATAAGTGTCATTATATGTGTAGGGCTTCTGTTTGGTGGGTGTGGCATCAGCGGTCATGGGGATAGTATGAGAGCAAATTTTCGGATCTACTCCCTTCAAGTCTCTATAGTGCCATGCAAACACATCCCTATATTCCCTTAATAAAGCTACAAGCTCTATTTCTTCTTCTGCACTTAGGTCTTCTCCTATGTAAGTACATCGCTCTTCGTTCCCTTCAATGGTCACAACAATTTTTTTGGTCTTTTCTTTATTATCATATGCTTCTCCTGTGATAGCCTCTCTTTTAGGCATTTGTACCAAAATTTTTTGGTCTTCAACTTCATACTTCTTGAAGTTTTCTGGTACTTCAAACAATGATTCCTCCTCTTCTTGTTTCACTGCTTTTCTTTTCTTTTTCTTTTGACTACCTTCACTTCCATCCTTTGAATTTATAGCTTTGATACTTGTGAGAGGTTCTTCTTCCTTTTGTCTAAATACCCCTATGTCTTCTAGATAGTGCTTTTTTTAGTTCAAGCAACTATCCATCACAATAGACTGCAAATCATCATCGTTCTCTTCTTCTTCTATGACGTCACTTGGGTCACATTCTTCCCGCAGGGGTTGACACATGAATACTTAAATATCATAACCCTCCTCATCACAATGAGGTGTCCATTGTTCTTCATTGACCGCAATGTCCATGGTGGCTAAGATTTTTGCCCAACCATGAGGCTCAAATTCCTCATTTGGAAAGATCATCGGTGTATAGGTTGGGTCTTTAACTAGTCTTTCTCCTTGAGAAGTTCCGTCTTCTCTCACTTTTAGGCGTCTTTCCTCTTCCTCTGTGACCTTGCACATCCACAAATGTGTATCTTCATGCATCCACGATGGGTCAAGAGAACTTCCAAAATGCACAGAGATTGAATCTTCTTTCGCTTTGTGGATAAGATTCCACTGTAGGGGTGGTACATCTCTGAAGGTGTAATCCTTCAAATTGACATTGGTGGTGACCCCTAAGTCTTGTAAATACAAGGAGTTGGTTCCCCAATCATGTACTATTTGCAATTGTCATAGGAAGGGTCTTCCTAGGATCATCTCGTAGACATTATTTTTCTCAAAGTCACATATAGCAAAGGTGTCCTCAAACTCTACCCCACAAGTGGTGAGAGTTCCCTTCTAGCAATCCTAGAGCTCTTTCAACATGGCCATCAGCCATTTGAAGCTTCATTCTAGTTGGTCTTAATGTGGGTTTGCCCCATTGCTTCCGCAAGGAGGTGGTCGCAATAGCAACACCAGCACCTGAATCTACAATCAACTTGGTTGTGTAACCTTGGTAGGTGATTGGAAGATAAGTATTACCTTCTTCACCTTCACTCATGTCCCCTATTTTATCGAGAGGTATCTCTGGAACTTTTTTCTTAGAGCCTACTTTTGGCATATTGGAATCAAGTTTTGGGACTTGATCATTCACATGATTCCATAGTTGGGGTTTTACTTTTAGCAGCTCTTCTATGGTAAGATGACACTGAACCTTAGTGTTCTTCATGACATCAATGTTCCTTGGAACCACTGAGTCTTCATTTCTTACGAGTATTGTGGGAGCTCTGATCTGGAGCGATTCTGACTCCTATGGGCCTGTGAATTGTGGCATCTCTTGTAAAGAATTAGATTCAAAATCTAATCTTTCATCTTCTTGTTGCTCTGTTTGGTCTCCATAGATAGACGGAATGTCTTGGGGAAATTGATAATGAAGATCATCAATCTCAAGAATAGGAGGGGGATTACCCTTCTCCTTGGCCCATTTCTCCTCTTGTATTTCTAGCAAGAACTCTTGAGAGTACCGCTGAATTGAAAGAGGTGTTCCATCATCCATGGAATCAGGAACATAAGCTTTCATTGGTGGTAAGCTTTCTCTTTCAATCATTGGTTGAGCCTGTGGAGGTAAAGAAACCCACGACTTGTTTACCAATTGCTCTAATCTTTCTAGTAAGCCCTATAAATGCAAATCCGGTTTGACAGAGTTTGTGTGATTGAACTTTTGACTAGTCTCGAGCATAGCTTGAGCTAGTTCTACCATTTTCATGCACATTTTTGTCCGTTCAATCTCTAAATCTGCTCTAGGGTAGCTCTTGTCTAGGTTTGTGGCTGTTGGCCCTTCTTGAAGACGAGTCTGATAGGCCTTGAACATCATGTCCAAGCCTTCAGGGGTTGGATCTACAAGAACAGACCGTGGTTGTGGTCTATTTACAATGGCTGGTGGGGTGGAATGAGATGGTGTGGATGGAGTTTTGGCATGCGAGGAGCTTTGAGATGCAGTTTCTTCTATTTTTGTTTTTGCATCTTTCAGGCTTTCTTCTAGTTTAGATAACTTTTTATTCCACTTGCGATTAGCTTTCTCTCTGGTATCCTTCCAAGTTCTTGTTTTCCTCTTACTAGGCTCTCGTGATTCGCTTGACTCTGATTGATCAGCTAGTTTTGCTTATTGTACGGCTTGTGCCCTAGTAATTACCTGTATAGGAGCCACATTACTACTACTTGAACTTGAATCCACCACTAACCCTACCACATTAATGGGTGTAACCTTGGGCACACTGGAGGGATTCATGGGACAATCTCTCGGGAGATGTTCCTTGTTGCACTCACGACAAAAGCCTTGTATTGTGATGTTTTGTCCTTTTTTTGGAGTTAGTGAGTGGGGACAATCACGAATGAAATGGTTGCCCTAACATCTAAAACATGGTCCTCTAGGGGCTTTTGGTCTTACTTGTCTCAATTGGGGCCTAGGGTTAGGATTCGTGTACATGACATTGGAGTATTCTGGTTCCCAATTATGTTCCATAAGTGGTGTCTCGTATTGATAGGAATAAGCCTCACTATGCTTTGGTGACTCTGTGTAATAAGCTTGTGGACTATCCTCATGGAAGTAGTCTAAACTATGAGCATGAGATTCATTTTCTGAGATCAATGGGGTTAGTGGCACCAAAGCTCTATTAGGGTTTTCCTCTGCCATTGCATACTTGACTGGAATCACATTGGTAGGGGCTGGCGGTTGGTTTCCTAGGACTAGTTGTGGCCTATACGGTGCTTGATAGTGTTGTTGTGGCCTATAATAGGGATGTTCATATTGTCTTTGATACCTACCCTATTGGTAAGGTTGTTGATAAGTTTGTCTAACAACTTGCCTATTGTGTGGACAATCTTGAGATGTGTGGTTTGTGTATTTTCTCTCAATAGTGCAATACAAAGCATTAGATTTTGTCTAACAACCTGCCTATTGTGTGGACAATCTTGAGACGTGTGGTTTGTGTATTTTCTCTCAATAGAGGTGACCCTTAGTGTTTGTCAATTTTGAACTCCTAGCTTCTTGGCAACCTGGTCAGCTATCTCATCTATCGCAGTGGAGGTTTTGGAGATATGACCAGTAGAACTGTCAAAATCCTTATAGAGTTTGGACAATTCTAACTCCTCACCCAAGTTGTCCTCTATGTCAATGCACATGCGCACACACTCTTCTATGGATCTAGGCTCTTTTAAGTACACATATGACCTTAACTTTATGCTCAGTAAGCCATCTAAAAACAAGGCCACTTGTTTGGCTACTGTGGGTAATTCTGGCACAGGGCATCTTTCCAAGTACTGTCTAAACCTTCTTCCTGCAAGCCGCATTGTTTCTTGGGGTGTCTGCTTGAAGTTTTGGATCAGCAATTATGTGTTATGCCTAACCACCCTTGGAAAATTCTACAATGAATTCTTCTAGCAATTGACCTATCTCTCGGTAGTTGTGACTATTCAGGGGTTGAAACCAAGCTAAGGCAGTACCCTTAAGAGTCAAACCAAATGCCTCAAATTGTGTGAACAAGTCCTCAATCTGCTTAGCTCTTAACACTTGTTTGAACTCGGCCACATGATCATAAGGGTCTCCGAATCCATCAAAATAGTTCTTCATTGCCTCAACCACTTGAGAAGGTCTAAGGATTCTTGGGTGCTCACGGGGTCTGGGCAATGGAAAATCATGTTCATCTCTTTGATGTCTTTGTGCTTGATGTCTCTCTCTTTCATGTCTTCCACCTTCCATTCTTGATCTGTCTCTACCCACATTATGTGCAAAGCTTACCTCAGGCCTCTCTCTGGCTCTTTCCCTCTGGTTTTCATGACCCTTGGATGATCCTACACCTTGGAGGCCATGGGAAACATTGGATCTTGGTGGAGGGAAAATCAGCTCACCTGACACTAGGTCTGGACAAGGCCAAAGCTAGTCCAAAAACTATAAAAAGAGCCAGAGAGCTCATTTTTGGGGTTAGATTGTTAGTGATTTGAGCTTATGTAAGAGACTTTTTGACTAACGCAAAGAACTCCATTGTTCCTCTCCTTGTTCTTTCCTTGTGTGCACGTGTGTGTGTATGTGTGTGCATGTTTGTGTGCTTCTCACTCACTCACTTGTGCCATCACTTGCTCATAGTCCTCATACTAGTCCTCACGTGTCCATGGATTGACATTTATGAGATGGATCTCCTCACATTGGTACTTGCCATTGTGCTAGAGTGACACCAAATTTGGCGCCGTTGTTGGGGAGAGAGCTTTGAGGACTAGTGTGTGATGGTAAAATGTAGAGTTGTGACATTTGAGTCATAGGTAATATCCTTACTTTTCCTTATTTTTCTTGTTTTAGCATCACCATCATCATCCTCCCCATCCCCCACCTCCATCTCCATCACCGTCTATCGCGACGGATAGCCCTAGGCAACAGTTAGCATCTATCGCAACAGACATTGTCTATCCCAATAGACAGACATTTTCGGCAAAATTAAAGTGCTAATTTTCTTGAAAAAAAATTGGGCTAAATTTTGGGCATATTTGCACACTCAATTACCCATACAGTTACAAAGGCCTTAGAGAAATGCACTAAACTCCTGAAAGGTCCTGATTGTCTGATTTAACCCCTTGAACCCTGAATCGACATAACTTTTTCATACGAAATTCATTTTTTGAGATCTAGAGCTTGTTGGAAAGCTCAGATAGGGTATTTTGAAGTTGACCCTCTGTGGGGTAGGTACACCAAGGGAGCTCTAGAAGAATTTTTTTGGCAATACAAAAGGGGGGAAAAGGGGTCTTTAAAAGTGCCTATATCAAATTGTTTGTCAAATGAAGGTAAAAACTTGAGCTAAACTTGGAATTTTTACAGGATCATAGAGAGCTTTTGGAGAAATCGAAGCAAGTGCCATTGTGTGCAGGCTTGGGAACACACTTCGGGGGTTGACTAGCAACGAGAAGCTACTTGAGGTTGGAAGATATCTCAACCCCCTCAGTCCATTCTTAGCTTAGGCTAAGTGCAAATAGTTGTCTTGATTGACTAGGGGTACGATAGGAATACTCAAGTTCTAAGAACCTCTAATTTCTCAAGTCTAAGAATAGGTCAAATTGCAATCAAGGGACAACTTAAGGGAAAAGAACTTAAACTAAGTGGATGAAGAACATCAATTATGACACACTTAAGTGCTCTTGACGACGCTTAACTAGAGACAAGAAAATAAGTACCTAGAAAGTTAAAAAGAACAAGTGATTGGTATCAAAGAATCAACAACATGGTTGTACAAGGATCATTGGGTTAATTGGAAGGGCATATAAACCTTAGATCAGGAAGACACCTAGGGAGAGACTGTCAAAGTATTAGATCATTCGAGGTTAGTGTCAACCATACAGCTAGATCTTGGGCCCAGCAGTTGAGTGATTACCCCTATGCTTTAGACTCAGAAACTAGTGACTCTGAGATGTCTTATAACTTGGAAAGACCTGTAGGTAGCTCAGGAGTGGCATACCTAGAAAACTCTGAGGGTCCCTACAAGACCCAATTGGAATATATTAGGACCAACCGCTTAGGTGCACACATCTATGAGGATGGTCTGAGAAGATCTGTTGTCCAAATCAAAAACCTGGATCAGCCCATTGGACTAGAACACCCTGTAGTCAAGTTCAAAAAGGAACAATGTATGTGGTCACCAGCCAACCAAAAAGGATGGATGAATTTGGCAACATAATCTCTGAACCTAAAATAGGTGACTTAGAGCAAGGGAACTTAGGAAAAGAGCCAAAAACCCCTCGAGGCAAGTCGGTTCTAATGAGAATAATCACTCCAGAGTGGGTTCCCCAGGACAATAGGAGCATAGATCTGCTTGTGAATCGAGAGACAGATGAGGCTTTTTGGAGGTATAAGCCTGAGATAGCCCAGGAAAAGTGACTGTTTGTTATTGATCTTTGGAGTTGTCCTCTCCAATCATTAAGCATAAAGAATCAACAAGACATCTTTATTTTGTCAATCCTGGAAGTATTCTTAAGACCACAGCCCCTTCAAGATGATAGAATCCAAGAAATAAGAGAATAATGGTTGGATTTCTGAGAATAGTGAAAATGAAGAGGAATTTCTAGGGTTTGGATTATCTTGAGCAAATCTCCACCATTTTCTACAATCTTGGTGTCTATTGTATGCTATTTTATCAGCAGAACACAATTATGAAGTCAAAATCAAAAAAATATCACCTGTATCATACAGACGACACAATCGCGATTCTGTGCAAACAGACGATTTTCAGCTCCAGCACCATTCTTCATCAACTTATCACTCAACACAACAGTATTCAGCTCTCTTCATATACATTCAACAGATTTACACACTAGAAGCTCACAAATCTCCATGGATACACAAGACTAAGACTCACAAATCTAAGAAACCACACAAAAGAGGAGAAAACACGATTTTCACCAGAAAACTCCTTCTCTATTCACTTGGATAGCATGTAAACAAATGATTAACCAACCCCCTCATAATAGAGGAAATTAGCTTATATACATTTTCAAGTGTCCCTTTTTACACTTGAATTTCGGCCCTTTCCTCTATTATTCTAAAAATATGCTATCTAGGAGTTTCCAAAAATTCTAGAAAAAATACATAAGATCCTATCCTACATAAGGAAGACTCTTCCTTATTTTTACAACAATTGCATAAATATTTTTACAAATTTCTATCATTTTACAATTATTTTTCTTCAAAAAGACTTCCAAAAATGCATCTTCCAACATCCTTCCCCTCCTAAGCCTTTCGGCTCCTGATGAAAGATTTTCCTGCTCTTTTGCACTGATCACTTTTCTTCATTTCTTCTTTCTCTGATATACTTGTGACAACAAATCATGACTTTTTCTTTCTATAATATTTAGATTATTGACCATCTCAAATAATGCCTTTCTCCACTGTACTGCAGCTTCTGGTTTATCTATGACATCCTTTTTCAAGTACTCTGTATAGGCAGCTTCATATGCTGTAAGTCTAGACTTTGTAACAACTGATAGATTTCCAAAAATCTCTGACTCCCTTTCAAAAAACCCGTAATCAAAGGCATCTTCAAAAATTTGCAAGTAATGACTGCCCAAAAATATCACTCTGCTATAATATGCCATTAAGCAGATTCTGTCAGGTGTTTCGCTCAAATTAAATAACAATGCATCTATAGGAGAATTAAAGCCGATATAATTCAAGGTTCTAATATCTGTGTCAGTATAAGTTTCTATACAAGCCAAAATTAATCTCATTATCCTGATAAGTAGAATGCACGCAGGGTCATTGACATCTTTGTATGTAGCTATTACAGACTCACCAGTATTCCCCATGTAACTCTTGGTAGGCCATGTGCCTGCCTTTGGACCTGCTACTTTCGGGAAATCCAACCACTTAGGTGGAATTTGACCTTCTCTTCTTCTATCCCAAAAAGTTGTCCATTCTCTCCTTCGTGCCACTGGACAGTAAGCTGGATTGATCTTTAAATGAAGAGGTGCCTCTTTCCAGATTTTCCTACACTCTTTGTTGGCATCCAACCATTTGTTTCTCCACTTTGGATTGGCTCTTTCAAATAGTTCTTTAGTCACATTGATGTCCTCTTCATACTCAAGGTATTTGTTTGGAGGTAGCCCAACTCTGGCCAACTGATAATTCTTTATACTCTCCATAATCATACATAACGGTATTCCCAATCCATCTGCGGCCCAGTGATGCTGATCTGGATTGATTCCCTTATTTAATGCAAATGTGACAATTTGTTTTTCATACTCATCATGCATCTTTCTGATAAATTCCATTCTAGAATCTCTACTTGTTAGCAATTTCTTTACAAAATCTTCTGAATACTCTCCTTCTACTCTCTTATCTGCTGGTTCACTGTCATGTTGTATTCCCTCAATATTTTCTACCCCATAATCTTCTGCATATGTGGTTTCCACATGTGTTTCTTCCTGGATTTGTGGTTTATCCAACTTCTTCTGCAATTCCTCTATAGTCATCATCAGACTCCCATTCTGTTGTGCCCATAGTTCTCTTTCTTTTTTCCATTCATTCTGTTCCTTTTCTCTCTTCGTCTACAAATCACTTCTTTCCTTTTCCATATCCATGTATAGCTTATTATACCCTCTCATAGATGTAGCAGCATGTGTGCTAGCCTGCTTTTCTAATTCCTGGGCTTCTTTCAATTCTCTTTGTAATCTCTGAATCTCTTTATGTAATCCTTCCTTTTCTTCCTCTGTCATTTGGGCTGTCTGACTTTCCTCCTTCAATTGCCCTTCCTCCAATAGCAGCTTATTGATTTCTTCATTAGCTTTGGTCAAAATTTGATAGGAAGTTTGTAGAGTTCTATACCTCCCCTCAATATTTCTCAACTCTTTTTCCAATTTAGTGTTCTGCTCTGTTAGTTGCACACTCTTTTCTTCCAAGTATTGAATCTTATTTTGCTTCTGAACTTCTAGCTCTTCCAAAGCAATTATTTTATTGGAAAACTCCTCATTTTTCTCTTGCACCTTCCTTAGTTGCTCTGCCATCTGCTCCTTCTCCCTTTTATGCTCTTTAATAATCATACTGCCTTTTTCAAATTCTAACTCTGCTACCATCCCTGATATGATCATGTTCCGGCTCGAGGGTCTAAATTGTTCAATGTTATTCATAATGAGTTGACATACTGATCTTGTACTCTTTGGTATTCTTTCCAATCCTCCTTCCATTGCTGTTTGTTTGGTTTCTAGATGTTTGTCCTCTTTGCATTCACTCTCCTCTTCCTCTTCTCCTTCATATTCTATAATCTTGGCCTTGTTTTCTTCATTACTTGGATGAGTGTCCACTGTTTCTGAATCTGCCATGTCTTCTTGAACACCTGAATTCTTTTGCTCTAATACATCTGAAATAAGCTTTATTTCCTGTACTTTTTCTTTCTCCAATATTTTGAGTCTCTTCAGAAAGATGTCCTTCCTTTACTTGTATCTCCTTTTCCTGACTTAAAGTTTCCTGGAACAGATTATATTCAGTTTCCTTACCAAAGTTTCCCTGACATTCACCTGCTTGTTCTTCCTGTCTTTCCTTTTCCTGGGCTAGAACTGATTCAGTTACTTCCAAATCTTTCACCTGATCATTACTTCTTTCCTCTTTGTGTTCTTCTTCCTGTTCATCAATGTTCATGAGGTCCATTGCTACCTCTTGTTCTTGATCCTCATTGGATGTAAATTCCTCATTGTTCTTCAAATCATGCAGCACATCCTTTATACTCTGAATGATCTCTTTTTCCACTACTTTCCCTGTGACTTCTTGAACATTGTCTTTCTCAAATATTTCTTCTGCTTCCTGTAGTGAATCTTGATCTGTGCCTTTTTGTTTTATGACTGAGCTGCTCACTTGTGCCTTCTTAGCTATTTCTTCTATGCTCTCCTCTAGTTTAAAGTAGGTTTGTGAGGTTTTGTCCATATGGATTTCATCCCAATATGCACTAATCCAAAACTAACTTCTTCCCTTACTTCACTTGCTTGTTCTATCAGAACTGCTTTTCCCTTCATCAACCTTCTTTCATCTTCAATACCAAGTTGTTCTCCTGCTTGTTCCTGAATTGGCTTCTCCTAAGCCTTCTTCTTCAATTCCTCAGGTGTTTTCTGTTTCTCAGAAGCCTGTGTAATTATATTAGGAGTATTTGGTATTGACAAATTTAGACTTTTTAGGAAAAAGCTCTCAATGTCACTTTCAGAATCAGATGAAAAGTGCGAAGGTCCTCCTTTTTCTGGTTCTGTGGGTCTGGATACTTCTTCCACCATGGATGGCTTCTGTGTTTCTTCCATGATTACTTCCTCCCTCTCTTTGGTGACAACAGTTTCAACTATGGATTTGCCCTTTCCCTTCTTGGTCAATTTCTTCTTTTGTATTGGTTTCCTTGGAACCTTCTTTTTCACCACAAAAGTGGTTCTGGTCTCTGGAGGTCCTTGCAATTCCTTGAAATAGGCCAGCAACTCAACTTCTTTCCTGACAAACACCTCCTCAGTTTCAGCTGTCATCATTTGATCATGGAGTGCTTCATAGTGCTCCACCTCCTCCTGAACCCAATCTGTAGCTTTGCATGAGTAGTCTTCCAGCATTTTCTGATATTGTGCCTCATACATAGCTCTTTTGTTGTTTCCTTGGGTTAAATAGGTGTATAATTGCTCTTTGCTTGTTTGGGGTGGATGAGGTTCACTAGAGGATTGAACCTGTTTCTGTGCCTCCTCATGTTCCTCTTTTGTAGCTTCCTCCATTTCTAGTTCCACCTTCCTTGGGTCCAACCTTGTTTTCTTTACAGGAATTACTTCCTCAGCTATCATCTTCCTTTTCATACATGTTCCCCTCATGCGGGTTTCCTTCTGTTTCCCTTTCTGTCATTTTTCTTTGAGGACTCTTGATTCCAGCCATAAGACTTCTGAAATACTGTGCCTCTGGAGCTAATTTCAATTGATCTTCCGTCTCTAGAACATGATAAATGATTCTTGTTAAGAATTGGGCTCCATTCATGAACTTCTTCTGCTCTCAGTGTTTTGCTACTTCCTTCAGCTGTTCATGGATGTATGGTGAGACATCCATTACTCCAAAAGGTTTGGTTCTATCCTTGTTGTTGAACATCAATAATGTCACTATCTTATGCGGCATGGTATATCTTGGTAATTTTGGAAAACAAAAGTACTATAAAAACATCCTTACAGCATATTCTTCATTCTCCCTCCCTTTAAAGTCAGTGAATTTTGCATATCCTATGTAAGTTTCCTTATTCTTTTTGACAAAACTCGGGTCAAGTTTGGTTCCCATTGTGTAGAATTGCAGTGCTGCTCTGATATGTTCTACCTTGATAGTGATGCCTACTTCCTGATTATCCTTGTTTTTGACTTTGCATCTGAAATAGGCAACATTCCCTCTTCCTATTTTTGTCAAACTGTTCATTACTTGTGATACTCTCTCAAAGTCAATGAAAAAAATAGGCTCCTCCAATATTCTGTGCAGTCCTACTGCCTTCCATCTTTTCATATTGACTGCCACTCTTTGAAACATGTAGAACTCCTGACACAACATTGTATACTTATATCCTCCTACTCCCACAGTGAATATGTGCTGACCGATGATGTTTAGGGTCTCCTTAAGTTCCTTCACCACCTTCTCAGCTTCTGGAATTTCTGATTCTTCAACTGACTCTAGGTCCACCTGTTCCTCCATAGCTTCACTGTCCAGAAACCAATGGCCTCTTGATAGAACCATTGATTCTGCCTTGAAGTCATGAATTGGCAACTCCTTGGTATTCACCATTTAGGAAAAACTCTACCCACATAAGTTGCAAGAAATCATAGAGTAATATGTAGGGATTTATTTTTAGATGTCATGACTTAAGAATGAAAATAAAATCCAAAATAAATTCCATTTCTCTAGGAAAGACTCAAAAAGTGATCATCACATGTGTAGCAAGATGTCTAGTGCAGTGCCTTTTCCTAACCACTCTTTTGGAAAAACAAATCAATTATTAAATGATAGAAAACAAAAACTTTAACTAAAAAACTAACTAACAAAAAAAAAGTAAAAAATAGAAAATAAAAAATAAATAGATCTCTATTATTCTTCTACCTATATCTTGCTTTGTGACATATGATTTTTGAAAAAAAACAACAGAAAATAAACAATTTTTCTCAATTTTTCTCAATTTTTCTTTCTCTTTTTTTCAACAATGATTTTTTTCTCTCATGATTTTTTTTCTCTCTCTTTTTTTCTTTTTTTTTTTGAGCAATGATTTTTTTTTCTTCTCTTTTTTCCAATCATGATTTTTTTCTCTCTCTTCTTTTCAAATACTTTTTTCTATTTCTTTTCTTTTTTCATTTTCATTTTTTTCATAATAATAATTTTTTTCTTTCTTTTCTTCCCCTCCTAATTCTCTTTTTAGAAAAGAAAATCAGGTTTAATATGTATTTTTTCATAATTTTTATGATTTTCTAGATATAGATCAAATCTGGATGATCTTTCTTCCACTGGAACAATTCTGATTTTTTAACCCAGTACTTCCTGACTCCACTTAGTCTAGTTCTAGGCCAACCACCATTCCCTCCGGATAAGCATTTTGTAAGAGTTTTTGGTCTCCATATCCATTTTGTCCTTGATTCCTGTTTGAATGAGCATACCTCCTGTAAACCTTGATTCCATGTGCTCCTTGTTCTGATGCTTTGATTCTCTGAACAATGCCATGATTGCCATCTTCTTCCTATTTCTCCCCCCTTCTTTGTTCTTCCAATCTTTTGCTGATTTGGATTACATGAAGCTTGATTATTTAACATTTGTATTGGTAATGCCTTTGAATCTTCAAATGCAAAAGTGAATCCTTCCATGTGTGTATCATGAACATCTGATTGAATTTCCTATTTGTCATTACTCAATAAAAATATTAAAAACCTTTTGTCATTTATGTTCAATTTAAGCCTCATTTTTTCAAAATCCAAGATCACTTTACCTTGTTGAAGCCATGGTTGACCTAAAATCACTTTTTCAGTCATCACATTATCTAGCCATTCTTCACAGTCTATTTTCATATATTCTTCATTGAACTTTACTTCAATAGACAATGAAGACATGCTCTGTACTATATAACCTTCCAAAGTTTTGATTAGGGTTCTGCTTTTAGTTCTATTACCAAAGCTGAACTAATCAAATTTACTTGTGCTCCAGAATCTATCAAAACCCTAGTGTTTTCATTTTGAAAATCCATCATCATCACAGGGACATGTTCCTTTGGTTTTAGAGGAGTTTCACACAGACAGACTTCCCTAAGCTCATTGATTTTTCTTATCCTTTCCATAGCTTCCTGTTGAGCTTCCTTTCTCATGTCTTCCTCTTCTCTTTTCCTGTTCTGAGCTTGTTGCAACCTTCTCCATTCATCAACAGTTAATGGGCAATCATACCTCTTAACTCTACATCCACTTATGAAGTTTGGCATGATTTCTCCGTCTATGTTAGCTAGTTGAATGGCTCCACTGTTGCTTATCTGATGTATAATATATGGTCCATGTCCTTTTTTCTGGAACTTTTTCTGATGTTCTCTAACTGTGTAAGCCAACACTAGATCTCCTACCTGTAGATCTTTCTCTTTTATGTGAACATCATGATAAGCTTTTTGCCTTTTCTTGTCCACATATAAACTCATAATGGCTTGAAGTCTAGATGCTCCCAACTTTTCCAATTCCATTAATCTTTCTGATAGTTCATGTCCAATCCAATTATAGTGACTTCCTACTTTTAATGTTGGAATAAGGAATTCCATAGGTAAAACTGCATTTTGTCCATATACCAGATTGAATGGTGTGTTCCCTATTGCAGTTTTATAAGCCACTCTATAAGCCCATAGGACATGATTAAGTTGTAGATCCCAATCATTTCTATTTTTGTTCACTAATTTTGATAGTACAGTACAAAGTACTTTATTAGTACTTTCTGCTAACCCATTGGCTTGTGGGTGATATGGGGCTGACTTTCTATGACTGATCAGAAAATATTCAGTGATGTTTTCTATGATCTAGTTTACAAAATGAGTCCCCCTATCACTTACTAGTTCAATTGGAAGTCCAAATCTGGTGATAATGTTTTCATATAGGAATCTAGCAGTAGTATTTGCATCATTTCTCTTTGTGGCTTTGGCCTCAGCCCACTTTGTCAAGTACTCTGTAGCCACTATGATGTATTCAGCATGGGATTGTTTTGCTGGAGGATGTATAGGTCCAATGAAATCCAATCCCCATTTGTTAAAGGCTCTGGCTGACATTAATGGAACCAATGGCATATCATTTCTTCTATTTGGCTGACTTACCCTTTGACAGACATCACACCTTTTTACATAGGTTCTTGCATCAAGAAATAGCGTTGGCCACCAAAAGCCAGAATATAAAATGAGTTTAGCAGTTCTGTCACTTGAAAAGTGTCCTCCTGCCACTCCAGTGTGCTATTTCCAACATTTCCAGATATTTATTCTCAAGAACACATATTCTTAGGTATCCATCCATTCCTCTCTTATACAATTCTTCCCCTATCAATTGATATTCTTCAGAGATTACTTGTAAGTTTTTTGAATCTATACTAGCTATTACTTGTTTTCCTTTCTCCTTCCTTCTCAATTCTTCAATGACATTTTCACTCCAATCTGGATTTTTCTGGAACCAATATAGAGTTATGAATTCTGAATCTTGCAATGTTTGGCACTTCTTGCAATTGGTAATGTATTTTGATACATCTTGAATTTTATTAGGCCAATGTACCCCCATCCTATTGAGATTACTTAGGGTGACTACCCTAGAAGCATGAGTTCAAGGGTTCCAATGATGAGCTCTCCTCAGATATTCTTGTTGCTCCTCCTCAGGAGTGCAATATTCTAGTATGCCGGTGTGGTTGAGATGGTATAAATGCCCAGCTAGTAACATAAAGTTCCTGCTTTGTAATACTAGGTGTGCATTATTCCCAACTGTTCTACAAGGTCCCATGGTTAATAATGGTACTAAAGTCATCGCCCACTCAGGAACACTTTCTACCTTGAAGAGATAAGTGTCTGGCAGATTGTCATCTAAAGGTGAACTGGGTTCTTCAGACTGGATTCGTGATAAATGATCTGCTCTCAAGTGTGTTTTCCCTTGTCTGACCACCACTTCAAACTCAAATTCCATTAACAACAGAAACCATCTGACTATTCTCCCAGTGTGACAAGGTTTATTTACCAAATATAACAAAGCTTGATGGTCTACAAAGAACTTAAACTTGTTGGCCAAAAGGTAATGTCTGTATTTTTTTACAGCAAATACCATGCCCAATCCCTCTCTTTCAGTGGTTGTGTAATTTTTCTCTACTAGATTCAATTGTCTACTAGCATAGGCCACTGGAAAATCTAACTTCCTTCCTTCTATTGGTTGTGCTAACACACATCCCAAAGCATAATTGGAAGCATCCACATGAACATGAAAAATTTTATCCCATTGAGGTGTTTTCAGAATTGGGGTTGTTACCAAACAAGTTTTTAGAGTTTCAAAGCCTTGGTCACACTCCTTGGTCCACTCAAACTTTGTAATTAGGGCATATAAGGGTTTTGTTATGTCAGCAAATTTGTGTACAAATTTCCTATAGTACCCACAATGTCCCATGAAAGTTTGAAGTTCTTTTACACTGGTTGGTCTTGGAAGCTCTATTATGGCCTTTATTTTCTTCTCATCAGTTGAAATTCCATTTTTAGAGACTATATGACCCAGCATTCTTCCTTGTCTGACAAAGAATACACATTTTTCTGGATTTAAACATACTCTGTAGGTTCTGCATTTCCTGAATATATTTTCTAAGTCCTGCAAGTGATCTTGTCTTTTTAATGAAAAAGTACAAAGATCATCTACATATATTTCCATTACCTTTCTCAGGAACTCTTTGAAGATATGACACATCAATCTCTGAAAAGTTGTTGGAGCATTGGTTAACCCGAAGGGCATAACCCTAAAGGCATAAATTCCCCATTCTGTGGAGAAGGCAGTTTTATGTTGGTCTTCCAATGCTATGGGAACCTGATTGTACCCTGAAAAACCATCTAAAAAACTATAAACCTCCTTTCCTGCAACTCTTTCTAGAAGATGATCTCTTATAGGCAGTGGATAGTTATCCCTTATAGTTGCTGCATTTACCTTTTTCAAGTTAATGCATACCCTAAGTTTCCCATTCTTTTTTGTACCACAGCTATAGGAGATATCCATTCTGTATACTCAATTTCATAGATGAAATTGGCAGCTAACAGCTTGTCAATTTCTTCCTTTATCTTTGCAGAGTATTTGTCATTAAATGTGTAATGTCTTTGTTTACTAAGTTTTTCTTCAGGTGTAATAAGAATCTTATGCTCACAGATTTTAGGATCAATACCTTTCAAATCCTTGTAACTATAAGCAAATACATCCCTATATTTTTTTGCCAAGTTTCTTAGTGCCTCTTCTTCTTGGGTTGTCATGTCATCAACCACTACAATGTGTCTTTCTTCTCCCTCCTCCTGAGTGATCATGATCTTTTTAGTTTCTTCCTCATTATCATAAGCCTCTCCTTTCTTCTTTTCCCTCTTTGGTTTCCTTCTGAGAAGTAATCTATTTTCCACTTCATAAGTCTTGAAATTTTCTGGTACATCAAACTGTTGATCTTTGTTCACTTCCCTTGTCTTCTTCTCATTCTCCTGGTTTTCCTCTATTTCCTTGTGTTTATTTTTCTTGTACTTACCTGAGATTTTATCCTTAATAGCATCTTCAGCTTTTACTTCCTCCAAAAATTGTGTCTTTCCTTTTTCTAATATCATTTCTTCTTCTAAGTCCTCTTCTGTTCTGGATACCTTTATCATTTGTATTCCAATGTGAAAAATATCATATCCTTCTTCATTCTGAAACTCCACTCCTACATATTCATCACTGGCTAGATCCATGGTAGCCAAAATTTGATTCCACCCATAGGGCTCAAATTCCTCATCCTTGAATTGTTGAGGTACCTAATTCTCATCTTGTAACCCTCTTTCTTCCACACAATCCTCTCTTCTTAATCTCCTTTTCCTATTGGTCAGATTTCTTATCATATTGCACTTCCATACTGATGATTCAGCTTCATCTTGGTCCTCCATTTCTGATTCCTCACTTAACTCTTGATTCTGATGAATTTTATACCATTCTTGAGGAGATATGTCACAGTAGTGCCCATTTCTTAAATTTACTTTTGTTATTGTTCCTTTGCTCTGCAGGTATAAGCAATCATTACCCCAGTCCTGCACAATTTGCATTTGTCTCATGAATGGACTTCCTAGGATAATTTCATATGAAGTAGATTGTGGGAATTCAACTATAGCAAATGTATGTTTTATCTCTATTCCACATATGTCCACAATCACTTTTTCCCATATTCCTAAGGGTTTTTCTATATGTCCATCTGCAAGTTGCAATCTCATTTTGGTGGGTAATAATTCATTTTTTCCCCATTTCTCCCAAGTTTTTTTAGTCATGATGGCCACTCCTGATCCACTATCCAAAATAGCTTTGGCCTGGTTTTTGCCAAATTGTATTTTTAAAGTTGAGTTTCTGTAACATAATCCTGGTAGGAGATGGTTGAACCACACCCTAAGAGAGAGGATTAGGAAGTAATCCTCAACCATGGCTTTTGGGGCAAGTGGTTAGCCCATCACATTCCTAACCAAGAGGTTGTGAGTTCAATTCCTTACATTGGTATCAGAGCCTAGGAAGTAGGCTTGGGCAAAGTGGAATGATCCAATGGCCTCTAAAAAGGGCGCTTGGGCATCCTCTATGTGAAAGGGTAGGAATTGTGGAAGGTGCGCGCGTCGGTTTCAAGGATGGACCTTACAATGATTGGGGTGTATCTCTCAATCCGTAGGTCGGATTGAGGCGTATAATATACCGTTGGAAAGCTCTCGGAACGAGCTTTCCAATGAGCTAGCTTGGAAGTGTGAATTCCTTGGAAATCCTTGGGTGGCACTTGATTGAGTGTTCAAGATACCAAGCATGGGTGAGAACAAGGTTCAAGACTAAGGTTGAGAACAAGGGCTCGAGACACCAAGGTTGCGAACAAGAAGGTTCAAGACACCAAGGTTGAGAGCAAGGGTTCAAGAGACCAAGGTTGCAAACAAGGTTCAAGAAACTGTGCGAGGTTGAGGAACATCAATTCAAGGGCACCTAGGGAGTTCAAGGGACTGATCACCGAGGCTAGAGGGATACAAGAGTAGATCATTGAGGACAATGATCGACCAAGGGGGGAAGAATGTAACATAATCCTGGTAGGAGATGGTTGAACCACACCCTAAGAGAGAGGATTAGGAAGTAATCCTCAACCATGGCTTTTGGGGCAAGTGGTTAGCCCATCACATTCCTAACCAAGAGGTTGTGAGTTCAATTCCTTACATTAGAGAACAAGGATTGCGACCACCACATGCTTGAGAGATGACCTTCTTCTTTTGGTACTCTTAGCTCCTAAGCTTCACAATGAAGATAATTGCGGCACGCATCTCTAGACAGCCGGGAGCAGAATTTGGAAAAGAGGTTATGCACGCCAAGAATTCACGAGCAAGATGATGAAGATGAGAGCTATGGAGAGACGGCTCTGATACCAATGCAAGAAATTGAACTCACAACCTCTTGGTTAGGAATGTGATGGGCTAACCACTTGCCCCAAAAGCCATGGTTGAGGATTACTTCCTAATCCTCTCTCTTAGGGTGTGGTTCAACCATCTCCTACCAGGATTATGTTACAGTTTCCCTCTTCTCCCTCACAATATCCTCCTATCTTATCAATGGGAATATACCACAACTCCTCCATTTCTTGTAGTTGTGGGTGAAGATTTTTTGGTGTTGTCTCCCATTTTTTCACTTAGCTTTGTAAGTGAGGATTTTGTTTCATTAAATCCTCCCATGTGGTGTGATACAGAATTGTGCATCTTTTGTCTACATTCACTTGGAGTGTTACTTGTGGGTTTTCTTCCTTGATACTCTTTCCTCTTGCTTTTGTTGTCTCAAATTCCTCAACTGCTTTTTGAGAATTGTCTTCTTCCCCCATTTTGAGTTGTACTTCCCGAATGATTTGTTTACATTTCTGCATTCTTTCATGTTCTAAGTCTGGCATAGGATAAGCCATTGTATGATCAGCAGGGCTTGGTCCCTCTTGAATTCTTCCTTTGTATGCTTTTATCAGAGTGTCTAGACTTTTTGAATTTCCTATTTACAACTGGGTCTGTGTCTTTGGAGGGTTGTTTGATTGTTCCCTATTTTCTTCTTCAATATTTTTACTCATTTTTTGCTTCCTCTCCCATTTCCCTTTTTGTCTATATTTCTTTACCTTTGAGATTGAACCTTCATTTTTTTCCTTAGTTGTTCTTTGTTGTTTTGTTTGTGACCTTGTTACAGCATTTACATCTACTAAGTCAATGTCACTCAATTCTTCCTGTTCCATGATACTGACTGCTTTTAGTGGTATGTTATTAGGTGTGTTCTATTGTTTTTGAGGATTTTTTGGGCAATCCTTTATCAAATGCTCCCTGCCACAATCCTTGCAATATGCTCCTTCTATTCTTAATGTAGGAGGTTGTGGAGAGTCTCTAATAAAATGATCTCCCCCACACCTATAACAAGTTATCTTTGGTCCTCCTTTGAATTGAGGTTTTTGATTGGACATATAATTATTGGTTATATACATGAAAGTGGCAGTGTCCATCTCAATTCTTCCATTTCCCAAGTCTAAAGCTTGTAATTCTGGCTCTCTTGATTCATAGCCTTCCCATTCTTCTTGATATCCCTCATTCCATTGATAATCTTCCTTGTATGGTGGCTTTGTTCTTGAGTCTCCCTCCTTTATTGGTGTGTATTTGATTGGCACCACATTTGTTGGTATAGGAGGTTGTTGCCCAAGCACAGGTCTTGGTTGCTCACTATACACTGATTCTCTTTGGCTCCCATAGTCTCTCTCCTTTATGGGTTGTTTATTATAGAAGCATTCTTCCCTAGTATGGTTGGTCCATTTCCTCTCTAGTGTACAATATTTGAGTGTCTTTCTGTCTTGCAAATGTGGAGGCTTTTGATATGGGCAATGTTGTATCAGATGACTTTCTCCACAATTGTAGCATTTTTTATTTGTGTTTATCCTGGAATTTATCAAATTAGTTTTAGTGCTTACCTCTAGGGCTTTAGCAATGGCCTGAGCCAATTCTTCTGCTGGAGGAATTTTGTCTTCATTTGATATGGGTTGATCAAATGCTAACAAATCCTGGCCTCTGTTATCTTCCAAATCTATTGCTTCTTTCACACAAGCTCCTAGATCAGGGCATCTCTTGTAGTACACTAGGGTTCTTAATTGAGCACTTCTCAACCCTTCTATGAATAGGGATACTTGTCTAGCCATGGAAGGTACTTTCTCCCTTAGGGCATCTGTCAATATATTGTTTAAATCTCCTAGCTGCCTCCCTGACATTCTCATCTTTTTGTTGTTTAAAACTGTGTATCAAAGTGGTTGTGCTATGTTTTATCCCGGTCTTTGAGAATTCTCCAATAAAGGCTTCTAGGAAGGATTCAATATCTAGGTACATTTCTTTTCTCAAAGGGATGAACCAAGATAATGCTGGTCCTATTAGGGTTATACCAAATGCCTCAAATTGAACTTTGTAATCTTCCACCTCCTCAGCTCTAATTAATTGCCTAAACTCTGCAGCATGAGCATGGGGATCTGAATACCCTTCATATTGATTTTTCATACATTTGGCTACTTGATATGGTCTAAGCATTCTACCCTGAGGTTGCCAATGGTGTCTTCTTCTGAGTGGAAATTCATTATATCCTTCTGGTTCCTTGTCAAAGGGATTTGGTGAAGCATGTGTCCTCCTCCCATGTTGTTGTTCAGTACTAGTGTAGTTTTCATTGGGTCTAGGTAAATCTGGTTGTCCCATGTTATGCTCCCAAGGTCCTTTGTCAGCACGTTGCCCTAAGTCATTTGAATTATCTGGGTCTTGAGAGAAGATGTACACACACCCTTGCCTATCCTCATACCTACCATCTTTGAATTGAGCTACAGGTGTTATGTTTAGGGGAGCTTCTAAGTTTCTCAATCTAATGAGAAACTTATGCATTCCATCCTGATATACATAGGTGCCAAACCTATTTGTATACATGTATTTGAGGATATTTCTATAATCCCCAGTTTCAATGTGTTCATTTGTTTCATTTAAATTTTCCATGTTGTTTTCTTGCCCTAAATTTCTTTCTTGGGCTTCCCCTACTACTGACTCTATCTCCTTCCTTCCTAGGTCTTGCTTGGTAAGTGAATTTAGTTTGTTCCCAGACCTAAGGATCATTCAGCTAATTTTCACGATTTTGAACTCAAAATCGTGTTTTTCACGATTTTGAGTTCAAACTAGTGATTTTTCACCAATTTCTGTTGAAAATCGTGTTACCCACGACTTTCTACCTAGGAAAGTGTTTTTTCATGATTTTGTGACTAAAATCGTGTTTTCCACGATTTTGAACTTAAAGTCGTGTTTTCCACGATTCTCTAACTAGGATAATGTTTTTCATGATTTTGTGTCCAAAATCGTGTTTTTCACGACTCTGTGCTCAAAATCGTGTTTTTCACGACTCTGTGCTCAAAATCGTGTTTTTCACGACTCTGTGCTCAAAATCGTGTTTTTCACGACTCTGTGCTCAAAATCGTGTTTTTCACGACTCTGTGCTCAAAATCGTGTTTTTCACGACTCTGTGCTCAAAATCGTGTTTTTCACGACTCTGTGCTCAAAATCGTGTTTTTCACGATTCTGTGCTCAAAATCGTGTTTTTTCACGACTTTGTGCTCAAAATCGTGTTTTTCACGACTTTGTGCTCAAAATCGTGTTTTTCACAATTTTGTTCCCAGACAATCGTGATTGCTCACAATCGTAAATAACACGATTTTCTGATGAAAATCGTGTACTGGGAATCGCGATGTTGTTCTTTGTGCTCAAAATTGCGATTTTGTGTTGACTTCAGAATCGCGATTTTGAACAATTTTTTGAATTTTTTCAAGTTTTGATTTTCAGATTTCTCTTTCTTCTAATAGAACCCGCCTTATTGAATTTTTAACATGCAATGAAAGAGATTTATTACAAAATACCTTTTTCCTACTGAAAACCCAAAAAATCAGAAAGTCACGATTTCGAGGTTTTGGCTATTTCCTATTTTTTGGTGCTATATGAACACTCTAATGCAAAAATATGTACTCAAAAATGATACTAAGACTTTTTACCTTGCTTGCTTGGTTAAAAGTTTCTCCAAAGGTGGCTGGTTGCAGAAAGTCGCGATTTTGCTCGATTTTGCTCACTCTCTCTCTTCCTCACTCTCACTCAAATGAATTTTTCTTTCAATTCCAGGTTTTATAGTGTCCAGAAAATTGCGATTTTGTGTGATTTCCACAGTTCTTCACTCTTCCACTTGTCCCAACTTTACTTACCCAATCTTGATGACATCTTTTGCAATTTTCTTTTCTCAAAGTACCCAAATATGCTAGAAATTCTAGAAATTTTCCCTTAGAGAAAATCGCGATTTTGTGCAGAAAATCGTATTTTTTCTGTAGATCTTATTTTGTGCAAATTTGAGTATTATTTCTTCTTGTTCTCTTTCAATACCTTCTTTCCTTTGTAATTCACCAAACTCCTGTACTTCTACACCAAAATCACAACCTTACTCAGAAATCGCGATTTTGTGCAGAAAATCGTGTTTTTTCCAAACTTCTGATTTTCTGAAAATTTGAGTATTCTTTTCTCTTGTTCCCCTTCAGTATCCTTTACCAACTCCAATTCCACAATCACCTGCAATTTTACCTCATAATCACAATCATTAATCAGAAAATCGCGATGTTGTGCAGAAAATCGTGTTTTTTCAAATCTGCTAATCTTTAAAATTTTTTTTGCTTTTCTCTTACTTGGTCCCTATCACTCTTATCCACAAAGCTCCAGTGCAACTTCCTAAGAAGAAAAGAAATTTGTTTGATTGTTTTTTATGAATTTTATGAATTTTTTTAGTTTTTTGCCCTAAAATAAAGGTGAACACTTTACTTAGGGTTTCTTGTTGGTGATCTATTGATCCTATGTTTCTTGATTGGTCATGATTTCTTATAGCTTAGCTATCACAACAGTTCATGAGAAAAATTTTCCAAAGAAAATGTGCTATGGAATGCAAGCAATTTTTGCAAAGATAAACTCAATCACATCTTTCTTTTCAAAATGCAGATCAACTCAAGATTTATGCTCAGATTTAGTTAACAAATGAATCTTTTCTACTTGCATCTAGCTACTTTAACTGACTTTTCCTTAGTGCAACCATGTTATCTTCCCAAGATCCACAATGGTGCCTAGTACTTGGTCAAAAAGAACTCTAAAAATGCAAGAATAGACTCATGAACCTTTCCTACTTGCATCTAGCTACTTTAACTGACTTTTCCTTAGTGCAACCATGTTATCTTACCAAGATCAACAATGGTGCCTAGTACTTGGCCAAAAAGAACTCTAAAAATGCAAGAATAGACTCATGTTACCTCATCTTTAACTTTCTTGGCTCAAATCTTCCACACACCTGCACTTTTTCTTCAACAATGTAATGAGCAACTATCAATTTACAAAAAATTCAGCACTTCCAATTCTAAAAGATGATCTATTGCTTTCTTTTCCCAAAAGACAAACAAAAGACATCTACCTTTTCATGTTCACATTTCTTGATTAAAGAGTGTTACCTTTTCCTTGTGTTTGTTACCATCATCAATAGAAGATCCAGCAAGGTCCAACTTCAATGAAGCTTTTGAATTACTCCTCGGCAACGGTGCCAAAAAATGTTTGCTATTGATCTTTGGAGTTGTCCTCTCCAATCATTAAGCATAAAGAATCAACAAGACATCTTTATTTTGTCAATCCTGGAAGTATTCTTGAGACCACAGCCCCTTCAAGATGATAGAATCCAAGAAATAAGAGAATAATGGCTGGATTTCTGAGAATAGTGAAAATAGGAATTTCTAGGGTTTGGATTATCTTGAGCAAATCTCCACCATTTTCTACAATCTTGGTGTCTATTGCATACTATTTTATCATCAGAACACAATTATGAAGTCAAAATCAAAAAATATCACCTGTATCATATAGACAAGACAATCGCGATTCTGTGCAAACAGACGATTTTCAGCTCCAGCACCATTCTTCATCAACTTATCACTCAACACAACAGTATTCAGCTCTCTTCATATACATTCAACAGATTTACACACTAGAAGCTCACAAATCTCCATGGATACACAAGACTAAGACTCACAAATCTAAGAAACCACACAAAAGAGGAGAAACACGAATTTTCAGCAGAAAACTCCTTCTCTATTCACTTGGATAGCATGTAAACAAATGATTAACCAACCCCCTCATAATAGAGGAAATTAGCTTATATACATTTTCAAGTGTCCCTTTTCACACTTGAATTTTGGTCCTTTCCTCTATTATTCTAAAAATATGCTATCTAGGAGTTTCCAAAAATTCTAGGAAAAATACATAAGATCCTATCCTACATAAGGAAGACTCTTCCTTATTTTTACAACAATTGCATAAATATTTTTACAAATTTCTATCATTTTACAATTATTTTTCTTCAAAAAGACTTCCAAAAATGCATCTTCCAACAGTGAACTACCTAGATGATGCTTTTTAGAGGATCTTTGTGGTCTCAGAGCATGGAAGACACTCATACACTTGGAAGGGTGAATTTGTTTTTCCCCAACCTCGATCCACTATGTCTTATGGTCACCAAGGAGCTAGAACATCTCAGGCTCATGGAACTCTAAGAGAGAGGAGTAGAGATAGACCCGAGGTGAGCTTTGCTAACCCACTGGGAAGAGAAAGAACGAGGATAGAGATAGATAGGATGGACAGGGAGAGATAGAGGGACCCAAGGAATCCAAGAAATGCAAATGAATTCCCTCTGTCAAGGCCTAGAGTACACGCCAGAACCTTAAGGCCCACATAATTGGTTAAGTCCATGAAGAATTGCTTCGATGGCACAAGAGACCCATATGACCATGTAGCAGAGTTTAGGAAATTTTTGAGAGCTAAGCAAGTTGAAGACTTGTTCACTCAATACAATGTTTTTGGCCTAACTCTCAAGAACACTGCATTGACTTGGTTTCAACCGCTTCACCAAGGTCAATTCAGAGATATAGATCAACTTCTCGAAGCAATCATCACTGAGTTTTCTAAGAGTGGCATTAGGCATAACACATCCTCCCTTATATACAACTTCAAGCAAACATCTCAAGAGACAGTGAGGCTCGCAGGAAGAAGGTTTGGGCAATAATTAGAGAGATGCCATGTTCTAGAGTTACCCACTCCAGGCAAACAAGTGGCCTTATTTTTAGATGGATTGTTAAGTATCAAACTGAGATCATATGTGTACTTAGAGGACCCTAGATCCTTCAAAGAGTGTGTACGCATGTGCATAGACATTGGGGATAATCTAGGGGAGGAATTAGAGCTCAAAGATCTATAAAGATTCAGATAGTTCTACTAGCCTCACTTCCTCACATTCCACGTTAATTGAGGATCTAGCAGAGAAGATAGCTCAGAAATTAGGCGTATCTAGCAAGCAGATTCCTAGATTTGCCCCAAGAAAACGATGCTACACCTATGGAGGAGACCATATGTCTAATGTGTGCCCTATCATGGCTTAACCCCAAGTGAACCCTAACAGTCAATACTGCACCATAGAAAGAAGATACACCAACCACACTACACAAGACTGCCCATATAACAAACAAGTTGTTAGAAAAAGTTATCCTCAGACTTACCCACAGATAGCATTATGGTAGGCCCTAGCAACCTTATCAACCACCCTATCAAGGGTAGCAAAGACCTCAACCAGTCCTAGCGTAGCAACCCCCTCCTCCAATGGATGTGATCCCAGTGAAGTACGCAGCTGCAAAAGAAAATTTGAATAGAACCTTAGTGCAAGTAACACCATCGCTTTTAGAAAGTGACCCAAGTGATCATAGTTTTGACTCTACTCATATTGATCGCCCATGGGCTTACTACATGCAGTCACCTGAACATAATGAGTCATACTATTATGAAGAACCAAGTGAACCTAGTTGGGAGCCAGAGTATGTGAATGTCATGTTGGTGCAGACCAATCACCAATTGAAGACTTGGAAGGTTAAAGAGTGAAGGAAGGATCAACCATTGAAGCTTGGAAGAAAGACATATTCAGAGGATAAGAGAAATGTACACATATGTACATTAATATAGTCATAGGTGACTCAGATCTTTGTTTAAGTGAAAACCTTGTACAAATTGTCTATAAATACTTTGAGAAAAGTCGGGGCATAAGTGAGAGCTTATGAGAGCATATGTAGAAGCCAAGATTGAGGAAGTTAGATGTCAAGAGATAGAGAAAAGTTAGTTGAGTTAGCTCTCATCACTCAGTTGTAAATTTCTGAGTTAATGAAGAAAGTTTGCGCCCGATCTTTTCGTGTCTGCTCCTTCTGTGTTTGATCATTTGTGAAATCCTTTTGAGGATATCTAAGTTGTTAGTTAATGAGCCTGTGACCTGAATTTCAGAGTCTAATTGTAATCAGGCTAGGAGAATTGTTAGTAGGAACATTCATATGTGTTGAGTGTCTACAGTTCTCTGAAACAGGCGCAAATTTCGAGTTTAATCTTTTGACCAGTGCTCACTCCATAGTTTAAAGTTTTGTGCAAGCAAGCACTTAATCTTTAAGTTGGAAGGTGATCTACTCGTGGCTAAAAGCATTTGGCAAAACGGGTTAGATATTGTGAGAACCAAAGTTAAGAAGTTAGGGGTGTAGAATCGACTGTTCTGAGTAACAGTTTCTGACATAGGTAACTTGTGAAGACAATTTCTCAAGTTATACTAAAGCTTTTCAAGTGATTCAACTTGGAGGTGATGCGCAATCCCTAGGAGATGATTCGTACAAAGTTTCATCAAAAACTTTACAAGTTTGATAAGTCAATGTGAAGAAATTCTGCAGCAGACTTTTATGTGTTTCATTTTCTTCACAGATTTTCTTAATTTTGATAATTTGGAGATTAGACCTCTAATTAAGTGAAGGTTTTGACTTACTCTTGATATAGAGGTGTTCTAAATTCAAGAGTAGGTTGTTCTTTTGGAGATTAACACTCTCCATCAGTGGTATCAGAGCAGGAGACATCAAATCAAGGAAAGGAAGGTCCCGACTGCTGCAGATTCAAGAAGTTCAACATTTGAAGAACAAAGAAGTGAAAGCTTGGAGTCAAAAGCCTAAGGAGAAGACTACTCGACATCAAGAAAGGCAAAAGGAGCTTAATTCGAAGTAAAGGTACATACATTGTTTGTGAAGCTTGAAGATTTCTATATACAGGTGGATATAAGATGGGAGATGCTCTACAGATAGAGAAATTGGATAGGGAAAACTATCCTGCATGGTCAATGAGGATGGAAGCTCATCTTATGAGCAAAGATTTAATTGCTTACATCACAGGAGAAGAAGAGAAACCACAGTTCAGAGATCCTAGTGTTCCAACTAGGGAAGAGTTAGCAGATCTTAAAAATTGGATGAAGAAAGATGCTCAAGCTAGGAGCATTATCTACATGGGAGTCAATGATTACTTGTTACCTCACATTAGAGGTCTTGAAAGTGCTACTGACATATGGAATGCTTTGGAGGAGCATTTTCAGAACACTACAAAGTCAAGGAAGGCATCCTTATGGGCAGAGTTTACTACCTTCAAGAAGAAGGCCTCTCAGTCCATCTCAGATTATGTAACAAGGATGAAAGATATTGCAGATGCTTTAGGAGCTGTTGATGAAGACATTGAGGAAGATAAATTGGTAAGACAAATCCTTACAGGGTTGAGAGGTGATGACAAATGGAAGCCATTTATTTTGTCTACAGAACTATCACTTGACCATTTCACTCCTGATTTAAATCAATTGTTAGGTCATATGCTAACATTTGAGCAGGATGTTAAAGGAGATGGTGACAAGAGTACAGGTCATGCAATGTACTCAAAGGATAAGAAGAAGAATAGCAAAGGAAAACAACAAGCAGGTGAAGATGAAGGAACAACTACTCAAGCCAACTTCCTAAGAGGAAGAGGAGGTGGCAAAGGTAGAGGAAGAGGCAGGAATAATAAAGATGGAGGCAAAACTTGCTGGATTTGTGGTAAGACAAATCACTTAGCTAATGATTGTTGGCATAATACTCAGAATAATAATGGATATAGTCAAAATTATAATGCAAGAGGAAGAGGTGGCAGAAATCAAAGAGGTAATTACAGAGGTAGAGGTGGAAGGAATTACTTTGGAAGAAATGCAGGTAGAGGATTCCAAAGTCAACAATACAACAACACCTACTACAATTATGCTTCAGATCAAAAGGAAGATTCAACACTGATAATGAATGCAACCTGTGAAAGGCAGAGTGAAGATCAAAGAGTCTTCTACATTGACTCAGGGTGTAGCAATCACCTGAGTGGTAACATATCTTTGATGACTGATTTGGAAAGTAAAGTTTTTAATCATGTTGTTCAAACAGGTGACAACACAAAGCACAATGTGAAGTCAATAGGATCAGTGAAGGCCAAGGATGGAAGCACCTTATTGAGTAAGGTCTTGTATGTTCCTACAATCCCTAAGAATTTGATAAGTGTAGGTCAAATTGTTGAAAAGGGATATGAAGTAAGGTTCACTAATGATGGAGTATATGTGGAAGACCCTAGCCAAGGGTATAAACAGATTGTTTCAGGGAAAAAGGAAGGAAGACTATTTACATTGAAGATTCAAGGCAACATTGGTCATGCTATGTTCACATATGGAGGACATAAGATCTCTGAGTTAGATCTTTGGCACAAGAGGCTTGGACATTTCAATGAAAGAGGTATTAAAGATATGGTTAACAATGGTTCAGTGCTTGGATTGCCTAATGTTGCAGGTCAACATATGACATACAAATGTGAGGCATGTCAATTAGGTAAGGCTCATAAACATTCATATTCCAAGCATGGTTTTATGCACTCAGAGAAGCTTGAGTTGGTACACACAGATGTGTGGGGACCATCAAAAGATTTCAGTATAAATGGATCAAGGTATTATGTGATTTATGTTGATGATGCTACTAGGTGGATCACTATCTATGTGATCAAAGATAAGTCAGAAGTGTTTAATACATTTAAACACTATCATGCATATGCAGAAAGAATTACAGGTCATAAGTTGAAGAGACTAAGGTCAGATGGAGGGGGAGAGTATTTCTCAAATGAGTTCAGTGATTACTTATGGAATGCAGGTATAAAAAGGGAAATTACTTGCAGGTACTCTCCTCAACAAAATGGTGTTGCAGAAAGGAGAAATAGAACTCTTGTTGAGTTTGCGAGATCCATGATGAAGGAGAAAAATTGTCCTAATTATTTGTGGGCTGAGGCTGTAAATACAGCCACTTATTTGGTCAATAGGTTACCATGTAAAGCCTTGCAGGGTATGACACCATATGAGGCTTGGTGGGGTAAGAGACCTACCTTGGATCATTGCAGAGTTTTTGGGTGTGTGGCATATGCATATGTGCCATCACAATTAAGACACAAATTGGAACCCAAAGCTGAAAAGTATGTTTTCATTGGCTATGATGACAAGCAGATGGGCTATAGATTGTGGAGTCCATCAACAAAACAATTTATGGTTTCTAAAGATGTTACATTTGATGAACAAAGCACTTGGTATGCAGGTACAATCAAAATCAATACAGATGATGAAGAAGAAGTGAGTCAAAGAAAAGGTAAATCAAAAGTTCAGATATTTGATGAGCAAGATAATAATGAAGTGCAGGTTGAGGTGGAAGAGACACCAAGATTTGATCCTGAATGTGAAGAGCAAGAAACCTCAAGGAGTGGAGAACTCAGAAGGTCAACAAGAAATAGGTGGCAACCTACAAGGTATAGTTATGATACTTCATTTCTAGCCACAAAAGATTATGCTTATATGGTGAATACAGATGAAGACCCTTCTACATATGAAGAGGCAAAAGGTAAGGAAAAATGGGAAAGTGCTATGCAGGAGGAATATGATGCACTATTGGAGAATCAAACTTGGGATTTGGTCCCTAAACCAAATAGTCAGAAGATTATTGGATGCAAGTGGGTCTACAAGACAAAAAGGTTTGCAGATGGAAGTGTGTCTAGATACAAGGCTAGACTTGTTGTCAAAGGCTTTGCTCAGACATATGGCATTGATTATGATGAGACCTATAGTCCTGTGGCAAAGATGACAACCATAAGGACACTTATTGCTATTGCTGCATGTAAAGGTTGGAAGCTATGTCAACTTGATGTGAAAAATGCTTTTTTGAATGGTTATATTTCAGATGATGTATTCATGGAGCAACCTCAATGGTTCAAAGATAAAAGGTATCCAGATCATGTGTGCAAGCTCAAGAGAGCTTTGTATGGCTTAAAGCAAGCTCCAAGGGCATGGAACTATAGACTTGTGAAGTTCCTTAAGGAACTTGGTTTTCAGGTGTCTAAAGCAGATAGTAGCTTGCTTGTCAAGGCAAGTGAAAATGGTTTCATATATATGTGCATATATGTTGATGATATAATTCTTACAGGTACAGATGAAGAAGGAATACAAAAGCTCAAGAGGCAAATGGAAAAGGAGTTCAAGATAAGTGACTTGGGAGACTTGTCATACTTCTTGGGCATGGAGATAACATATACTCAACATGGAGTATTTGTGACCCAAGAAAGGTATTTGAAGAACTTGTTAATCAAGTTTAAAATGGATGATTGCAGTGTAGCACCTACACCAATGGAGGTAAATCACAAATTGAGTAAGTATGGAGGTGAAGAATTCAAAGACATGAGACAATATCAGAGTTTGGTTGGTAGCCTTATCTATGCTACTCTAACTAGACCTGATTTATCATATGCAGTAGGAGTTTTGTCTCAATTTATGCATTGCCCAAGGAAAGAACATTGGATTGCAGGACAAAGGGTGTTGAGGTACATTAAGGGTACACTCAATGAAGGTTTGTATTATGGGTTTACCTCAGATACAAATATCAAAATTTATAGTGATGCAGATTGGGCAGGTAATCCAGATGATAGAAGATCTACATTTGGGTACATGTGTTATGTGGGAGATAAACTTATCTCATGGTGTTCCAAGAAGCAACATACAGTTGCTTTATCTTCTACAGAAGCAGAGTATAAAGGCATGGTTGAAGCTGCAAAAGAAGTAATTTGGGTTAAGACCTTGATGAAGAGTCTTGACATTGTGCATGGAGTACCAATCATATATGGAGATAACATGAGTTCATTGTATTTAGCTGCTAATCCTGTTTTTCATGCCAGGACTAAACACATTGAGATTCAGTATCACTTTCTAAGAGAGAAAGTGATGGATAAGGAGATTGAAGTCATACATACTTCAACAAAGGATCAGATAGCTGATGTGCTTACAAAGAGCTTGGATGGACCAAAGCTACAGAAGTTTAAGGACATGGCAGGTATAAAGAAGAAAGAAGAAGACCTCAATTGATGATTGAGGGGGAGCTGTTGGTGCAGACCAATCACCAATTGAAGACTTGGAAGGTTAAAGAGTGAAGGAAGGATCAACCATTGAAGCTTGGAAGAAAGACATATTCAGAGGATAAGAGAAATGTACACATATGTACATTAATATAGTCATAGGTGACTCAGATCTTTGTTTAAGTGAAAACCTTGTACAAATTGTCTATAAATACTTTGAGAAAAGTCGGGGCATAAGTGAGAGCTTATGAGAGCATATGTAGAAGCCAAGATTGAGGAAGTTAGATGTCAAGAGATAGAGAAAAGTTAGTTGAGTTAGCTCTCATCACTCAGTTGTAAATTTCTGAGTTAATGAAGAAAGTTTGCGCCCGATCTTTTCGTGTCTGCTCCTTCTGTGTTTGATCATTTGTGAAATCCTTTTGAGGATATCTAAGTTGTTAGTTAATGAGCCTGTGACCTGAATTTCAGAGTCTAATTGTAATCAGGCTAGGAGAATTGTTAGTAGGAACATTCATATGTGTTGAGTGTCTACAGTTCTCTGAAACAGGCGCAAATTTCGAGTTTAATCTTTTGACCAGTGCTCACTCCATAGTTTAAAGTTTTGTGCAAGCAAGCACTTAATCTTTAAGTTGGAAGGTGATCTACTCGTGGCTAAAAGCATTTGGCAAAACGGGTTAGATATTGTGAGAACCAAAGTTAAGAAGTTAGGGGTGTAGAATCGACTGTTCTGAGTAACAGTTTCTGACATAGGTAACTTGTGAAGACAATTTCTCAAGTTATACTAAAGCTTTTCAAGTGATTCAACTTGGAGGTGATGCGCAATCCCTAGGAGATGATTCGTACAAAGTTTCATCAAAAACTTTACAAGTTTGATAAGTCAATGTGAAGAAATTCTGCAGCAGACTTTTATGTGTTTCATTTTCTTCACAGATTTTCTTAATTTTGATAATTTGGAGATTAGACCTCTAATTAAGTGAAGGTTTTGACTTACTCTTGATATAGAGGTGTTCTAAATTCAAGAGTAGGTTGTTCTTTTGGAGATTAACACTCTCCATCATGTCATGTATGCAAACCCCAACTCTTGACATTTCCTAGAGTACCATGCTTCAAGGAGATCACCTCATTCGTGATTGCACTGTACCTGCACCTACACAAACCCAATCTATGATAATTCAAGGTTTTTGCCCTGATTGTGGGAAGGAGCACTTGCTAAGATATTTTCCTAAAAACCCCACCAATATGCCAAAAATCACTCCGATCAAGGTTATTGAGTTAGTGATAGACTCCACAGGAAGTGTGACTTCCACAGCCCTGTGCAAGTCATCACGAGAGCTCATGCACTTAAGCAAACCCAAGACTTAGGACAAGAAAAGAATTCGGAGGTTAGCTAGACCAAGAGTTGGAATAAGAAGAGGACAAGAGCTTGGAGAGAAAGTCGTGAACGTATGAAAAGGCAATGGGCAAAGATGAATGAGCTCGAGGAAAGTTTGAGAGAGACAAAAGCCAAAATAATAGAAATCACATCTCAAACGCACTCTCACACATCACCTCCACCACCGTCCCTATCACCTTCCATCCCCCAACCTTCTAATCCACCACACATAACCCACCCACCACCCAAAGTAGGATCAGTCTTACCAGATCCCACTCCCGAGGACATAGATGTGATGCTTAGGGCATATCAAGCCAGAATCCAGGAAGGGCCAAATGTAACAAATCATGAAAAGTGTTACCCTAGAGCAGACCTAAAGCTCAAACAAACAAAACTTTGTGTGAAGATGGTGGAATTGGCTCAAGACATGTTTGAAGCCAGTCGCCTCTTCAATTGCTTTGGCTCCACTAGAACACCACTACATTATGATGGTCTATTAGATAGAATCGAGAGGTTAATTGCAAAAGGAGTCACCTCCTAGGCTAAGAAGAGGGCAAGTGATAGAATAAGCATTCCTCCCTAAGAAGCTTATGTGCCTAACTCCACTGGACCAAACACCTCTTCTTCTATGAATCGGTATTCACTAGAATTCTTGCGTGAGATTCAAGAAGAGAAATGGGCAAAAGAAAGTGAGAATCCTCCACCCATTGAACTTGTGGATGACCCATACGACCAGTTCCCACAAAACATTCCCTACATTTATGGAGAATAGGAGGATGCCCCATCAAGTGAACGATTAGACTTTGAGTCTAATTCGTTGCAAGAATTACCCCATTTCACAGGCCCTTGGGAAGCAAAATCTACCTGTATGAGAGCACCCACAGTCCTGATAAGAAAAGACTTAGTCATACCTAGGAACATAGAGGTAGTAAAGAACACTAAAGTGTAGTGCAACCTCACTTTAGAAGAGCTACTCAAGGTTAAGCCCAAGTTGTGGAAACATATAGCCAAACAAGTGCCAGACATAGCAAAACCTCACCCCCAGGTAGGATCTCATAGAACAGTGCCGAAAATACCTTTGGACAAGATAGGCGACATGAGTGAAGCAGAAGAAGGAAACACCTATCTCCCTATCACTCATCAGGGTTACACAACCAAGGCAATTTTGGATTCAGGTGCAAGAGTTGCAATTGCTACCACTTCCCTATGGAAGCGATGGGGCAAGCCAGCACGCAGACCCACGAGAATGAAAATACAAATGGTTGATGGTCACATCGAAAGACCATTGGGGCTATTAGAAGGGATAACTCTCACTACTTGTGGTGTAGATTTTGAGCATACTTTTGCTATATGTGACTTTAGCAAAAATCAAACCTATGAGATGATTCTTGGAAGGCCATTCCTGAGACAATTGCAAGTAGTACATGATTGGGGAACCAATTCCTTATATTTGCAACACTTAGGTGTTACAAACAAAGTCAATCTCAAGGATTTCTCTCATAGAGACGTGGCCCCCATTCAATGAAATCCCATCCATAGAGCCACAGGTGATACGGTGTTGCAGAGCAACGAAGAGCAAAGATGCAGAGAAAAAGAAGGGCCCCAAATTTTTTTGAATTGGACACTTTGTTTTTGTATCATAGTCATTTTGTAATATATTTTCCATTGTAAATGCACTAGAGGAGTCCTCTAGATGCATACACATAAAGATTTGTCCCATTACCCTTGTAAATTAGTAGGAAATTAGTCTTTTAGTCAATAAAGTGCTGGTCTCTTGTGTGAAAGGACCAAGACCAGGGCACATATATATAAGTCATTTTGTGACTCTTTGTAAGCACTTTTGGCCATTGTGAGAATCAATAGCACAGAATTTTGAATTTGTGTCTTCTCCTCTCTGTATCTTCTTCCTTGTGAGCTTGCATGCACGTGTGATGCTTGAAAAGACTGCTTAGAAGTGTTGTTCATCCATGAAAGTGCTTGTTTGTTGTTCTTAAGGTGTGTGTTAAGTGTAGGAAGTGTTGAAGTGTAGGAATATCATTCCCATGGCTCAGTATTTTGCTCATAACTTGAAATAAGAGCATCAAAATTGAGTGAAAAGACTGCCATTGGATGCGTCTTCTTGAGAGCTTCGAAATGAACCCACTATTCTCTATATTCTAAGTTCGAAGCTAAGAGAAAAGCTCGATTTATTGTTGACTATTGTTCCAAGTGTCACGACACCATAGCCGACCTTGAAAACTTGAATGTGGTGGATTTATACTTGCATGTACCTTATTAGACATCATTTGCATTGACCATCATTTGAATGCATGTCCTCATACACTCGGCTAGGTTTTGGTACTCCTTGGATTGATAATTAAAGCGTAAATCCCCACTATATGCACTTGAGGGGGATGGAGGTATAGTCTCTTTCTCCACAAGTCCCTAATTCGATACTCAGGTACACACGTTTTTTGGCGTCGTTGCTAGGGACTGTCGAATCAAACCAAGGCATTTGTGTGATGGTGAAAGAAAAGCTCTTAGCATTGAAGTGAGTAGAGGAGTTGTGAATTTCTCTTCTTTGGTAAGTCACTTTCATCCGCACTCACTACTTCTCACTCTTGGGAGTGTGTGTAGAGAGTTGATAGTTTAGGGAAGCAAGTAGAGAGAGAAGTTAGAGTAGGTAGGAGGAAGTAAGTGAGTAGGCTAGAAAGATATGGTTAATTTTCAAGTTTTTTTTCTTTTTTCAGCCTTTTTAGTTAGGTACTTCTCAAAAGTATAAAAACCAAAAACAAGTCTTTTTCAAATCACTTGTCTTCGAGCAAGTATCATGAGAGCAAGACCGTAGGTGTCACGAATTGAAAACATGGTGTGTGGAGCTAAAAACAGCACGAGCGGTTGTTGAAAGGTTTTTGAGGGCACTTAGGAGGTGAGCATATCAATTCCTTACAAATATTAATTTTAAGTTCAAACAAGGTAAAGAAGGAAAGGACCTGCGGTAGATGTTGTTAAAGGTAAGATCGTTTACTATTAACTTAACTGTTAACTACCTACCACAGCCGTTAATTACTAGTTTAAAACAACAATCCTTCAAAGACTCCAGAATCTGGTTCCACACCTGCGTACCAGATATTTCCGAGTCTCTCTTTCTCTGTACTCAATCTTACCGCAAAATAAACTGACTCTAATCATGTGGGTCCTTGGGAGTGGTAGGGGTCTGTTGATAGAGGCCCTGTACTATTTTCCCAACTCCTCACTCAACCGTAGTTATGGTTTTCACGTCTTAGCTCAGTTTTGCTCCTGAACAACTTCAACTAGACTAACGTGCTGGACTCAGAGCTCCCAGTCTGTTCCTGCCATAGTAGTTGAGCAGTAGTCCGAGATGACAGTCCAATACCTTTAGTAACTTAACAAAATCATAACACACAGTTCTTCTTGTCAGTTCACAGACTTACCGTGTATCTACCTTCAACCCGTAATATCTACTGACCGCAAGACGTGTCGCAACATTGTTACCATTCTACGCGTACTTAGACATTACCGGCGTTACCTTTGAACACAGACTATGATACCGACTCAGTCACTTACAGAGAATCATAGCAACTCATGTCCAATCTTCACGCTTACCTATTCCACCGAAGAAATAGCAGATAGACAACACACTAACACCTTACGCATAATCAAAGATATCTTAACTCGTTATCGAACAGAATCTCAAAATCGCAGTACCGACTCGTAACACCGCAGTGTATCACGCATACGCAGTCAAATGGTTACACAGATAAGGCGCGCAGAACAGGACAGAACCAAGATACTCTACTCGTTAACACCTACCTACACACAGTAGAAGAGTTAATCCCAAATCAGGGCTCTCATAATACACTCGCAACTCCCAAAAACGGGGCTCCTTCTCTGGTCCCTCTGCCGTTCTTTTCATTGCTTTAAATAGAATTTTATTACAAGGCTTGCGCGAATCTTTCTCTACCGCGTACTTCCAGAAGGGTTCTTTCTACATTAAAAACCTCTGTCTAAGTACAATTGTCCTTTGTTCGGCGGCCGTCTAACACTGGCACGCACGGTGGACTCGAACCTGCAAGTTCCTATGGTTCAGATACTAGACCTTCTAAGTACATACTTCGGGCGAGCCTAAATGTTCGGGTAATTTTCTTTTTGAGGGTTTCTAACATTTGCACTAAGGTGGTAGGTTCTAATAATTGGGCGTCGGTTCTGACTGCACTGAGGGCTATGGCTTGATTTAACAAAATTTCGGCTTGGGTTTGAAGAAAAGCCTCCTGGAGATAAAATTCGTTGGCTAATGCCGTATCTCGGGCTGTCGTTATTTCAGTCAGTTTGGTCTGCATCTCTCTGATACACTCCTTCTGGTTGCGTATTTGGTTGTCTTGGCGTTCAAATTGCTGTGTTTGGAAATTGAGGGTTTTCTTATACGCATCGCGTTCTCTGCGGGCGTTGGCGATATCTTTTTGGTATTGGCCTTCCTTTAGTAATTGTTGTTTGAGAATACGGTTGACCGCGTCGGCACATTCTTCGGCTCGCCGTAATTGCTCTTGAACTTGGTCCGCTTCTTTCTGTTGGTCCTGCATCTTCTGGGTGGTTTCTTGTAATTGAAGCTTCGTGTCTGCGATCAATTCTTCGAGAGATACGTTGATATCTTCTTGTTCTTGAAGGGCGGCCTTCAGTGTTCGAATTTCCTCATGTGCGTCGTGTATGAGTTGGTCTTTGGCAGCTAGCTGGTCCAGGGCTGCATCTCGTTGTTGTACTAGCGTCTGTTCTGTCGAAAATCGTGCTTGGAGTTCTGCTAGCTGTGTCCGGAGTTGATGATTCTCGGTCTTTACGGCATCAATTTCTTCCTGGAGGGGGGCGATGTCGGCTTCCAGGGTGTCTACCTTGTGCTGGTATTCGAGTTTCAGGTGGTCCGTGGCTGCCGTAAACTGGGCGGGCAGCTGGTGTGATAACTGGATGAGGAACTGCCCCATGGCGGCAAGTTCCGAGAATGCGTTATGTGGCGGTGGTGGTGGAGGATGACGAGGTTGAGAGGATGTGTCGGTGAGTAGTTGCTGGGAGTTTGGCGGAGAGTAGTTAGGGGAGGAAGAGGAGGATGCTGCGGGTTCAGTGGTGGGTGGGAGGGGTGGTTCCGGTGGGGGTAGGGGTTTGGCAGGAGGTGGTGTAGGGAGAACGGTATCTGAGGGGTTTACCTTGGCGAGTGTTTGTTGTATGGTTTCTGTCTGGTTGATGGCGTTGATGAGTTGATCCAGTGCTTTGGTGGCCGATTCCTGTTCATCCTGGTGCTGCTCAGATTCTTTTTCTGTGGACACTATTTCTGTCTCTGCTTGATCCTGCTGGTCTGGTTGCTCCGTCGATGTTTCGTTGTGTGTGGCGGTGTCGTGGTATGTTTCCTCTTGGTCGTCTGGCTTGGTCTCCTGATCTTTTCCGGCGGATCCTTGGACTTCACTTTCCGAGGAGCTGATCCGAATTCGCTTGGTACGGAAAAGCTGATTAATCTCTTCGTCTTCTTCTTCAGTGTCCTTGATTGGTTGTGCGGATTCTTCGTGTCGAAGTGCGGGGCCTGCGGGTGGGGGTTGTGCGGCGAGAATGGTTGGGAAGAGGAAGGAGATGATGTGGGGAAGGCGAGAGCGGGGGGTAGAACCCTTTTGGAGCTGTTTTACGAGAGCTACACATTCTTTATGGATTCTAAGGAAAAAGTAAGAGGCAAAATTTACAGGTTCGCGGGCAGCTAAGTCTAAGGCGGAATAGAAGGGGCGAGAGATGCCATATGTTCGTTTTTGCAAGTTAAGGATGGCTACAAGGAACTGTAGGGCGGATCGCTCGGGTTCTGGGCGGCATAGAATGGCGTATTCGTTTGATGAGGAGCGGGGAAAGAGTTCGGTCATACGGGCGAAAGGGATGGTAGGGCCATTTTCGCGGCCCTGCGGGGCGAGGCGGTAGGCGTCGGCGAAGGCTTGGAAGGTGATGACGGATCTATGTGGGAGGGAAAGGAAGACCTACTCTCGTTCGGTGGCGGGGCTTTGGGCAATGGCTTGGATGATCTGTGCGGAGAAGGGATGGGCTTCCACTGAGTGCCAAGGCAACTCAGCGAAGTTGGCCAACCCTCTGCATCGCAGGTATTCGCCTACGTCTGTAGGGATACCGTCGCGGAAAGAAGCGTAGTTAGCTAGCGCTTCCATGGTGTTCACAATGCACACTTACAGAAAACACAGAATACTGAGATAACACACACAATCACGAAAACACAATAGCGGTTTTTGGCGCAACTCAGGGGGTTAAATATGGAGAACACGGTGTGGGGGTGAGTATCATTGTGTGGTGCGGGAATGATACGGTTTGCATGCTAGCGTGCGTACTGAGTGACCGGTAGGGAGAGGCGGCTGGTATCATAAAGATTTGTACAAAAGACGGCTAAAAGCAAAACATAAAAATTTATACAAAACGTGGCTCGTCGCCGAATAATTAAGGCGTACTGGTAGTGGGATAATACGGCCGCAACTTCGATCCATTAATTACTTTTGGAAGTGGAATTTCGGTCAACGTAGTCAACCGAAAAGTTGCCGGACCTACTTGTGCTGAGATCTTGAAAGGGCCGAACCATCGTAGTTTGAATTTTCCTGCTGCTCTGTCCGATTTTGCGTTATAGAAGAGTACAAGCTGTCCTACCGAAAAGATTGGCATCTTCAAATATCGATCGTGTGTCTTAGCTTGCCTTAGTTGAACTTCGCGCATAGTTAAAAAACTGAGCCATCGGTGCTCATCAAGTTCTCTGAGTGCGTCCATTCGTGTTGTCAGTGAAGATTCCGGTAGCATCTTCTGAGTGATTGCTACCCGCAAACTTGGGATGACTACTTCCATGGGAGCGATTGCTTCTAAGCCATAAGCTAGCTTGAAAGGTGTCAAGCCTGTTGTTACTTTATATGTAGTTCGGTATGCCCATAAAACTGCAGGTAGTAGTTGATCCCATCTTTCCGGTGCTTCCATGATCAATTTCCGGAGGATGTTTAACAGTGATTTGTTTGTACTTTCAGCCAATCCATTGGCACGTGGATAATAAGGAGAGCTAAATTTATGTGTGACTTGGAAGGACTGTGTGAGTGCCTTCATTAAATTGTTTACAAAATGAGTGCCTTGATCTGAGACAATTTCCAGTGGTAAACCAAATCGTGGGAAGACATCCGTGAGTAGACATTTTGCTACCGTAACTGCTGTTGCAGACCGCAAAGCCCAAGCTTCTGCCCATCTAGTTGCGTAATCTGTGCAAGTCAGTATGTATCGATTGTTACTGGATACTGCTGGGGGTGTAATTGGCCCGATAAAATCTAAACCCCATTTCTGAAAAGGTTCTAATGGTAAGATGGGTTGCAGGGGAAAAAGATGCCGTTGTAAAGGCTGACCAGCTCTTTGGCAAGCATCGCATTGTTTAACAAACTGTGAGATATCTCTGTACATAGTTGGCCACCAGAGTCCTCCTTGCAGAATTTTCCGGTGAGTTAAGTCTGCTGCAAAATGGCCACCGGGAGGAATTGAGTGAGCCAAAGTGATAACTGAGTTAACTTCATGTGGTGGAATACAGCGAAGTAGGATTCCGGTATGATCTGTATAATATAGTTCTCCAGCAACTAACCGAAATCGGCGGCTAAAAACTGCGATTTTCCTTCGAACTGCCTTGGCAGTCTCGGCTGGAAAGCATCCTTCGGTGAGAAAAGTTAGAATCTGACCATAGTATGTATGTGGTGTTTGTACTTTGGTAGTCTCATCGTGCAGTGGTTCAGCATTGTAAATTGCAGGAGTCGTGTCATCTATGCCTACCGGAGCTTTACCGAAATCTAGGCGTGATAAGAAATCTGCTAAGGCATGTGCATTTCCGGGTCGGTGAATGACATCATAGTCGAATTCTTGTAAAAGTAGCACCCATCGTGCTAATCGTCCTCCTAAGTGTTGCTGTCTTACTAGATAAACAAGGGCAGCATGATCCACATGAAAGGTAAATTTCCGGCCTAGTAGATAATGTCTGAACTTTTTGATTGAGTAAATCAATCCTAGACATTCTCTTTCAGTGGTGGAATAGTTCTTTTCTACCGGTGCCAGTCTTCTACTGGCGTAATAAACAGGATGAAACCACTTATCTATTTGCTGCATCAGAATACTGCCGATTGCAATATCTGAAGCGTCAACAAAAACGTGGAACGGATTGTCCCAGTCCGGTGGTTGTAAAATTTGAGCGTGCGTCAGGAGATACTTGAGTCGATCAAATGTAGTTTGACATTCTTCAGTCCATTCAAACTGTCGGGGAGTTTTTGTGATTAGCTTGTTCAGTGGCACGGCTAGGTGAGCAAGCCACCGTAAGTGTCTGCCATGCCACCGTATTTGACCCATAAAACGCATTACTTCCTTCGGAGTTGTGGGTATCGGGGCTTCTAAAATCGCTGAAATCTTATCCGGGTCCACTCGAATACCTTGACCAGATACAATATGCCCAAGTAGTTTGCCACACGAAACTGCAAACACGGATTTGTTGGGATTAAGGCAGAGTCTATATTCTCTACACTTCTGAAAACAGCATCGTAAATGAAACAAATGGGCTATCATCTTCCCAAAGATTGAGAAGTCGTCGAGATATACTTGCATGAATGAAGTGAGATAAGGAGAAAATATCTCCTGCATACATCTTTGAAATGTGCTTGGTGCATTTCTCAATCCGAACCACATTACTGTGCAGGCAAAGACACCCCAATTGGTAATGAAGGCAGTTTTTGGTATATCCTCTTCAGCCATTCTAACCTGGTTGTACCTGCTGTATCCATCTAAAAATGAATACATTTTGTGACCTGCGACTCTATCAAGCATGGTATCCAAAAAGGGGATCGGGAAAGGATCTGGTACTGTTGCTGCATTTAATTTTCGGTAATCCACACAGATTCGTAACTGCTTGTTTTTCTTTGGCACGATCACGATGGGTGAGATCCATTCAGCGTGTTCTAATGGTACAATGAATCCGACTTTTAATAGTCTATCAAGTTCGGCTTTTACCTGTGATGCATAATGGGGGTTCATTCTGTAGCTGGGTTGTCTTTTTGGTTTCACTTCCGGTTTCAACATGACCCTGTGTTGATAGATGCGCGGATCTAATCCTTTCATGTCTTTGTAATCCCATGCAAAGACGTCTGCGAATTCGCGAAGAAGTTTAATCAAATCCTCTTTAAATGTTTCCGGTAAGTTCTGCCTCATCTTCACAGGTCGTGGGTGGTCTCTATCTCCTAGATTGTACGTGATCAGCTGGTCTTCTGGAACATAAAATTGTTGAGGTTTCTCTGTATCATCTGTTGGCTTGAACAGTGGTTGTAATTCGTCGTCATGGGTTGAGGAAGTATCTTCCTGGACCGAATTTCCGGTGATAGCTACTACTGTACATACTGACGTGTTCCAGTTATCTATGACGGATTGTAGGTCAACAGTTCCTAGAGACATTAAATCGGCATTACTCTTCAGAAATTGCTCTTCTTCATCATCTGACAGTCCATCTAACATATGAACTGGTTCAGCAAAGTATGGTCTGGCGTGAGGTTCGCAGGATTGCATAGCATCTAGTTTCACCACATATTTACGATGGGCATCCTTGAATGTAAGCTCTTGTGCAGACCAGTCCTGTATTACCTTCGCATGCTTCAGCCAAGGTCGGCCGAAAAGAAGATTGTAATCCAAAGTGGATTCGGGTAGATCTAGTATGACAAAAGTCATCTTGAAAGTTGTACCTGTAGAGTGATGGGTACATTCCGCACAAGTCCTACAGGATGGACTCTCGATTGATCCGCCATTCGAACAAAGAATTGAACTGGTTCAATTTCGGTCCAGCCTAGCTTTTTGCATAACGCTGCGGTCGCAATGTTTACGCCTGAGCCTCCATCAATTAATACCTGCGTGATCATCTGATTCTTATACCATACTGTGATCAAGGGCACTGCGTGATCAATCGCAGCATCAGGTTCCGGTTGAACTGCGGCTGTCGTAGGAATGCAAGAAGGTACTGGGCTGAATTGTTGCTGAAACTGTTGTCGGATCCCGGGCACTAAGGCCAGAAGTTGGCCTAGAGGCAGCGTGATGGATGCCTTGGACAAAATTTCCCAGGCCTGTTGAGCTTGACTGTCTTGTTCTTTTGGACTTGAAGTTTCTACTGACGCAGAGGTGTCTGCTGTTGTCTCTACTGATGATGATGGCCCTACTGATGCATCCTTTTGTGTTGTTTCGTCCTTTGACGAAGAAGCCTGAGTCACCGGAATAGGTTCTGGGAACACTGGTGGTTCTGTTGTGGTCCAGTGACTAGCTTTGTTATACATCCTTCGTTGTTCTTGTATCCCTGGTTCAAAGATTTCTGCTGCCGGCTGAAGTTGTTTACCGGAACGGGTCTGGACTGTAGCAGTCTGTGTCTCGATCGGTGTAATTTTTACCATGTTGGCCATTGGATTTTGGCGTTCCTTCTTTCTTTGATCATACTCCATTGCGTCTTTACAAAACCTTCTAATGTGGCCGAATTCGCCATAGAAACGACAGCGTGGAGGTGGTAACTCAGGGTTTTCCGGTGGTGGTCCATTCTGCCATCGGTTGGCATTATAAGTGTTGTTTCTCTGTCCTCGGTAGTTCCGATATCCTTGTTGTTGATTGTTTCTCAGTTGCGGAGGCACATAGTGATTTACTGGTTGGCCATGTTCTTGGATGACTGCATTGACGGTTGCTGTCCCTTGTATTCTAGCGTTGTAGACATAGTTTCCGGTGGTGTGCCCGGTAGTGTTGCAGATAGCGCAAAACACTTGGTTGAGTGCACAGTTGGCACTTGTATGCCCCGAATTTTTGCATGTGGTGCAATATACTTGCCTGGTGATATCTTCAGCCATAATTTTGATTGTTTTTAACCATTCCAAGTCTTCTGAAAATCCACCAACCTTGGATTCTAGCTGTAGAGCCATTGCAATGACGGCATCCAAGGTCATAGCTCCGACACATCTTATGATCATGATCTGCTTCAGTTGTGGGGTTAATCCATTGATAAACCATTGAGAGATGACATCATCAGGTAGATTAGCGTGAGCCTGTGGTATCTGCCGTAAATGTGTTCTAAAGAGGGTAGCGTACTCCTGGACGGTCTGATTTACCTTCTGTCTGTTGTTCTATAAATACTCAAAGATTTCAACAGGATTCTTCTTTAGTCTGAATCGCTGTAAAAAGGCGTCTCGTACTGCATCGTAAGTACCGAAATGATTGATATCATATTCCGTGAGCCATCTCGCCGCTTCATTGATCAGTGTAGATTGAAAAACAATGGCTTTATACGCCTGATCTGGTGGATGGTTAAGAACTGCATAACTTATCTCGAAAGTTCGTACGTGGGCGTCTGGGTCGTCTCCTGGGAATCCACCGAATTTTGTGTAGGTTACTCCTGTTGGAGGTGGCCTTGGCGGTCCTAGCTGTTGTTGTTGATGTTGTTGTTGTTGGTGTTGCCCGCTCATTGTGAAGGGTTCAGGGTTTCCTTCTGTATCTCAGGATTGATCGGGTGAACTATCGGGACTTGTATCACCGGATGGTGCGTTTTCCGGTGTGCTGTTTCGACTTAGGATGCTTCGAATCTCTGTTTCGAACAGCTTTCCTTCCTTCTGGATGTCTAATATTCGAAATCTTTCTTCCAAACACGAAGGTTGAGCTGATGATTCCGCAAAAAAGGCTAAACCTTTGCCAGCGATCGGTGATTCTATCACCGGAATCTCACCGGAGTGAACCGAAATTGGGCCAGAATGCCCTGTTTTACTACTTTTGCCGAATTTTCCTAACGTATTTCTGACCGTGGATAACTCTAAATCTTTATCTGATATTGTTAAACTAAGTTCCAACGGCGTTTTGATAGATTCTGGACTTGCTATATCTTCGATAGGCTGGGTCGAAGTAGCATCAGAATGTATCGAAGGCGTTGACCGTCCTACCGGAATATGACCGAAATCAGTTGTAACGTTTCTACTTTTCTTGACCACTTGGTCAGATCTAGTTATGCCTGCTTCTCCCGAGGCTATCTTTTGTGATTTTCGTGCTTCAATCTGACGATTCTTAGGATATGTTTCGCCCGATCGAGTGACCGGCATGTATCATTGCCCAGTGATACTATCTGAGCAGTTTGCAACAATCTGGATCTGTTGCTACTGTCAGTGAAGCAAATGTTGCTGGATGTTTGCTTCTTACAAACCGTTAGCACTCTAATGCCACTGTCTCACAAGTGACTCGTAATCAAATGCTACTTTACCGCAGAGACTGGTAATCAGTTGCCACTTTCCCACAGGCAACGGGCCAGAGAACTGGCAAGCGGATGCCACTTTCCCACAGACAACGGGCCAGAGAACTGGCAAGCGGATGCCACTTTCCCACAGACGGCGCAAAATGTTAAAGGTAAGATCGTTTACTATTAACTTAACTGTTAACTACCTACCACAGCCGTTAATTACTAGTTTAAAACAACAATCCTTCAAAGACTCCAGAATCTGGTTCCACACCTGCGTACCAGATATTTCCGAGTCTCTCTTTCTCTGTACTCAATCTTACCGCAAAATAAACTGACTCTAATCATGTGGGTCCTTGGGAGTGGTAGGGGTCTGTTGACAGAGGCCCTGTACTATTTTCCCAACTCCTCACTCAACCGTAGTTATGGTTTTCACGTCTTAGCTCAGTTTTGCTCCTGAACAACTTCAACTAGACTAACGTGCTGGACTCAGAGCTCCCAGACTGTTCCTGCCATAGTAGTTGAGCAGTAGTCCGAGATGACAGTCCAATACCTTTAGTAACTTAACAAAATCATAACACACAGTTCTTCTTGTCAGTTCACAGACTTACCGTGTATCTACCTTCAACCCATAATATCTACTGACCGCAAGACGTGTCGCAACATTGTTACCATTCTACGCGTACTTAGACATTACCGGCGTTACCTTTGAACACAGACTATGATACCGACTCAGTCACTTACAGAGAATCATAGCAACTCATGTCCAATCTTCACGCTTACCTATTCCACCGAAGAAATAGCAGATAGACAACACACTAACACCTTACGCATAATCAAAGATATCTTAACTCGTTATCGAACAGAATCTCAAAATCGCAGTACCGACTCGTAACACCGCAATGTATCACGCATACGCAGTCAAACGGTTACACAGATAAGGCGCGCAGAACAGGACAGAACCAAGATACTCTACTCGTTAACACCTACCTACACACAGTAGAAGAGTTAATCCCAAATCAGGGCTCTCATAATACACTCGCAACTCCCAAAAACGGGGCTCCTTCTCTCGTCCCTCTGCCGTTCTTTTCATTGCTTTAAATAGAATTTTATTACAAGGCTTGCGCGAATCTTTCTTTACCGCGTACTTCCAGAAGGGTTCTTTCTACATTAAAAACCTCTGTCTAAGTACAATTGTCCTTTGTTCGGCGGCCGTCTAACAATGTCATGAGGGAATTATCTAGGGACTGAGTGAGAGTTTCTTTGATTCAGACACTTGAGGAAGGGGAAATAAGCACTAGGATCACCCACATTAATTTGGTTTTCAAATATACTTGCTTGTGTATGAAAAAATTTCAAGTATCGTGACCTCCCAAGGTTGAGTGTCGCCACATTTAGGTGTCGTGACCTCCCCAGGTTGAGTGTCGCGATACCTACACTCATCGAGTGTCTGTCGTGTGTCACGGACTGACCAAGTGTCGCAACACCTGACAGGTGTCGAGTATCGTTGACTAAACCAATGTCATGTGTCGAGTGTCGTGGACCTCTAGTGTCACGATATCTAGCAAGTGTCATGTGTCACGAACTGACCAAGTGTCACGACACCTCACAGGTGTCTAGTATCATTGACTGAGCCAGTGTTGTGTGTTGAGTGTGGTGGACTCTAAGTGTCATGACATCTGGCAGGTGTCATGTATCATGACTAAGCAAGTGTCGAGTATCGTTGACCCTCAAGTGTCGTGATACTTGCCAGGTGTCGAGTGTCGCTGACCAAGTGTCGCGACACCTGACAGGTGTCAAGTATTGTGTCGCTAAGACTAGGTGCCGTGATACTTTTCGAGTGTTGTGTGTCGTTTAGCAGGCCAAATGTCGTGACATCTACCAAGTGTCGGGTGTCATGCAGGGAAACTTTAATTGATACCTCACTCAGGAGATTACAAATTAAGAAAAAACATTCATATAATTCTACATATTTTAAAGAGAGCACTAGGAGCTAAGGGCAGTTCAAACTCAATTAGATCTCTTAAGTGAATGAACTTAAGATCGCGAAGAATCCTAGGAAGCCAAAGAACTGTAGTCTCATCTCTAGTGTAACAAGTCTCCTAATCATGAATCACAATCCCACACAGAATAATAGGCCTCGACACCACAAGATATAAAGAAGGAAAACAGAGTATACGCAGAACAAGAAGAGAGAGAATTTTATTATCTGTGCAAATTTACAAGTAGTATTGATCTGCGTTACAAAATCTATCAGATAGCTTCAATGTGAAGCCTCATCCACCCGACCACCCCCAAGTTGATCTCAAACCCAATCTGAATCACAATCACAATCTCAATCCCAATCTCAATCACGATCACAATCTCAATCTCAATCTCAATCTCAATCGCAATTCCAGAAGCCAAAAAATGATCGTAATGTTGATCTCAATCCCAATCTCAATCACAATCACAATCTCAATCCCAATCTCAATCACAATCACAATCTCAATCTCAATCTCAATCTCAATCGCAATTCGAGAAGCCAAAAAATGATCGTAATGACTGTACGACCATCCTCCTTTTCTATCTTTCAGTCTTCGTCTTTTTGGATCTCCACCTTTCGCTAGCGCACGACCAATCACGCCTTCCTAGACCTGCACTTTTAGAATCTGCATGCTCCAAGATAGCGTCTTTTCACATGTCTCATGCAAGACTTCCAGACCACCCATGCATCTACTTTTCATGTCCACCATCAAGAATCGTACCTGCAAAAATAGAGGTGATCCCTGCAATGCACTCACACACACACGTCAATCACCCAAAATTAACCTATAAACCCATGTGCGTTTTCTAAATCCGCGAACATGAATGAATGAATGCTTCTTTTTTTTTCTAAGTGTTGGAAAACGGCACTTTTCCAAGCCATGTAACTCAAAAACGATGAGGAATCAGCTTGAGCTTCTGAGAGACAAAAATATTCAGTTCTTAAATCTGTACAATAGTGTTATACACGCCTCAGGTCCAAATCTGCTTCTAGATATCACTTTTGGGCCTTGCAAAATCAAAAATTCTAGAGAGAGATGAAAAAACATGAAAAATCTCTTCATTAACCTATCTTCATGGAACCAAATGAAATTTTCATGTCATTTGGATGTTGCAATCTTCAGTTATGTTCATTTGAAGTCAACAGGGTCTGTTCATCTTCACTTCTTTGTCAGGTACCCGACTTTTTTACTCATCTTGTCACAGCCATTTCTTAGTTGTTACTTATCCAAATTCAATTATTTAAAGCTTGTTGGATTCAGCTTACTGTCTAGTATAACCATACAAATTTTCATAATCATTGGATTCTTACATTTTGAGTTATGTTCATTTTTCTGCTCACTAGTCTCAAACTGTAGCAGCCCGTGAAAATCGGGATGATGTCATCACTTGTTAAAACTCATTCTCAATGTATGGTTTATTATTTTTGATGAAATTAGTCTTTAAAGTTAGCTCTTTAAGTTATCTAGACTTTCCCAAGAGGAATTAAGTTAATTGCTGCTGTGCGCAGAGAACTATGCAAAACACTAGAGAGATGTATGTACCAAGAATAGCAAGTTCTTCACCTCTAAGCTAACTCCAATTTATCTGTTTTGATCTATCTTTTTGAGAGTGATCTTCCAAGGTACATAGGGTTTCTAATACATCCATTGACAAGCTAAAAGGTCCCACCATATACTCCTGGAGTTCATTTGGCTGGTGTAGATCAAGGATTTTGCAACACCTCTTCATCTTCAAGCACATACCTATCCATCTCTTCACACATAACTTGTTGGAGCAAGTCTATGACAAGCCTAAGTATTGGCTTGAGTCTCACAAAGTCTTAGAAGAAGCTTTAAAAAGAAGACTATGTAAAGTTCACTTGTGAACTACCTCTTATAGCTTTTGAAGAGTTTACTTAATGTAAAAGTAAGAGAATCTTAAGTGGTTGAGTCCACTTGATCAAGAATGGAAAGAGGAGCCACGAATTCGTGATTTGTGGTAGGTAGAGAATCAAATCAATCATTGATTGATTGGAGAGTGATTGAGGGAAGTTAGCCTCCCAAACTCAACTATAAATAGATGGCAGTTTTAGTCGTGGTTAGAGAGACCTATGTGAAGACCTCCAAGAGCTGAGCTTTATGCCATATCAAGGTGTGATTACAAGGCACACATATGTATCAGTAAGTCATTGTATTGTACAAGCAATATACTTTCATTTTCATGATTATTTGAGTTCATCTTTCCATGTTCTTGTGAAGTGTACTACTCACTGCCATTACTCTCAGTTTTCTTAGTCAACTTGCAGAGATGTTTTCTCTAAGCTTGGTGCATCATTTTCAGTGATTTAACTTGGTAAAGTTAGCTCTATACGTCTATTATATGCTCGTAAATTTTCATGTCATTTGGATGTTGCAATCTTCAGTTATGTTCATTTGAAGTCAACAGGGTCTGTTCATCTTCACCTCTCTCTCAGGTACCCGACTTTTTCACTCATCTTGTCAGAGCCATTGCTCAGTGGTTACTTATCCAAATTCCGTGATTTAAATCTTGTGGGATTCAGCTTTTTGTCTAGTATAACCATACAAATTTTCATAATCACTTGTTAAAACTCATTCTCAGTGTGTGGTTCATTATTTTTTATGAGATTACTCTTGATAGTTAGCTCTTTAAGGTACCTAGACTTCCCCAAGAGGAATTAAGCTAATTGCTGCTGTGATCAGAGAATTATGTAAAACACTGGACAGGTGTATGAACCAAGAATAGCAAGTTTTCACCTCTGAGCTAACTCCAACTTATCTGTTTTGATTTATCTTTTTGAGAGTGATCTTCCAAGGTACATAGGGTGTCTAATACATCCATTGGCAAGCTAAAAGGGCCCACCATATACTCCTGGAGTTCATTTGGCTGGTGTAGATCAAGGATTTTGCAACACCTCTTCATCTTCAAGCACATACGTATCCATCTCTTCACAGTGGTATCAGAGCAAGGTTGGACAACATGGCAGATGGATTTCCTTCATCAATTGACAAATTGGATAGAGGTAATTACTCAGCTTGGTCATTATGGATGGAAGCTTATCTCCAAGATAGAAGTTTATATGGTTATGTGGCTGGAGATGAAGTTATGCCAAGTTTCAGGAACAAAAGTCAACCAACACAAGAAGAGCAAGAAAGATTGAGCACATGGTGCTCCAAGGATGCACTTGCAAGGTCTTATCTCCTCAACTCTATCTCAGATTTTTTGTTGCCTCACATTAGAAGTTGTAAGACATCTCAGGAAGTGTGGGATGCACTTGAAGCTTTCTTTTCTTCAAGTACTAAAGCTAGGAAGCATCAACTATGGCTGGATTTCACAACTCTCAAGAAGGCTCCCAAACAAAATGTGTCTGATTTTGTCACAAAGCTCAAGGACATAGCGGATCAGTTGGGAAGCATTGGAGATGTAATAGATGAAGAGCAAATTGTAAGGCAGGTCATCAATGGCTTGAAGGTAGATGATAAGTGGGAAGCATTCACCACAGCTATGGATTTGTACATGGACATGCATGTACCTGATTTCAACACACTCATTGGACAACTACTTACTCAAGAGGCAAAGCTTATCAAAAATGGAGAAAGCTCTAAAGGTAATCAATCTTCAGCTTTATACACGGATAAAAGCAATTCTAAAGATAACAAAGGAAAGGCAAAGAAAGTGGATGATGAAGTAGGTACATATCAAGCTAACTATGCAGGTAGAGGAAGACATCGCAGAGGTAGAGGAAGAGGAGGTAGACAAGGCAGGGGGAGATCCCAAGACTCCAACTCATGTTCTATTTGTGGATTAACTAATCATACAACTGAAAATTGCTTTAGGAATTCTAGGAATCAAAGAGGCAGAGGATACAATAGAGGAAGTTATGGCTACTCAAGAGGAAGGTTCAACAATTATCATGGCAACTACAACAACTACAATCATTCAAACTATCAAGGAGGCTACAAAGGAAGGAGAGACTACAATAACTACAAAGAAGACTCAAACAAAGAGGATTCATTATTGATCATGAACATGGCTATGCCACAAGGTAAATCTGATGAGCATGTTTTCTACATAGATTCAGGTTGTTCAAATCATGTGGCAGGAAATGTGGCACTCCTATCAGATTTAGAAGATCCAAGGAATAAGCATGAGGTAAAAACAGGAGATGATACAAAACATCCTGTGGAGAAAATAGGCAATGTCAAAGCACCTGATGGAAACATCAACCTACTCAATCAAAGAATTTGATAAGTGTTGGGCAGATAGTAGAGAAAGGGTTGCAAGTCAGGTTCACAAAAGCAGGAGCATTTTTTGAAGATCAAAGTCAAGGATTCAGAAGAATTGCAAAAGGTGAAAAGACAGGTAGATTGTTCACATTTGAATTACAGAACACTAGAAACATTGCTCTCTTTAATTATGGTAGTCAGACACTCACAGAATTGGAAGTATGGCACAAAAGGTTAGCACATATTGGTGAAAGGTCATTAAAGCAAATATGCAGGGACCAAAGTGTACTTGGACTTCCTAATTTGTCAAAACAACATATGATTTATAAGTGTAGTGCATGTCAATTTGGAAAGTCTCACAGGTTACCATTCATCAAGAAAGGTTATATGCATGGAGATCTCTTGGAGTTGGTTCATACAGATGTATGGGGACCTAGCAAGGAAGCTTCAATATCTGGATCAAGGTATTATGTTTCCTTTATTGATGATTGCAGTAGATGGACTATCGTATTCTTTATGAAACACAAAGATGAAGTTTTTTCATGTTTCAAAAGATATTTGGCTCTTGTGGAGAATCAAACAGGTAAATCACTAAAAAGGCTAAGGTTAGATGGAGGGGGAGAATACTTCTCCCATGATTTTGATTCTTTTCTTCAAGAAAGAGGAATCAAAAGAGAGGTAACTACAAGGTACACTCCTGAGCAAAATGGAGTGGCAGAAAGGAGGAATAGGACAATTGTTGAAGCTGCAAGGTCTATGTTAAATGAAAAGCATTTACCTAATTACTTATGGGCTGAGGCTGTATCTACAACCACTTACTTGATTAACAGGTTGCCTTCAAAATCCCTTGATGGGATGACTCCATATGAGGCTTGGAATGGAAGAAGACCAAGCTTAGATCATTGTAAAATTTTTGGATGTATTGCTTTTGCTCATGTTCCTTCACAGGTTAGAGGCAAGATGGATCCAAAGGCAGAAAGGTGTGTATTTATTGGATATGACAACAATCAAAAGGGCTACAGGTTATACAACCCTACCAACAAAGGATTCTTGGTAAGCAGAGATGTAGTTTTTGATGAGAACAATTCATGGTATGAAGATTCATGCAGGAAGGTCAATTTACCATATAATCTTGAAGAAGATTTTCCAAAGCTTGGTAGAGAACAATCGAAGATTGAAGAACAAGACACCTCAGAGGATGATGAAGAATCTCAGATGGAAAAGATCAAAGCATGGAAGTCTAAAGGTAAAGAAAAATTGCAGGAACTTGGACATGAGGTAGAATCATCACATCATGGCCTAAGAAGATCTATGAGGGAAAAGAAAAAACCAGAAAGGTATGGGTTTGACACCTCATTAGTAACTAAACATTCTATCTACATAGCACAGGACATAAACCAAGAGGAGCCATCATCATTTGAAGAGGCCAAAGCAAAAACAGAATGGAAGCATGCAATGAAGGAAGAGATTGAAGCACTTGAGGAAAACAACACTTGGGATTTGGTGCCCAAGACTTCATCCATGAAGGTAATAGGCTCAAGATGGGTCTATAAACTCAAGAAGAATTCTGATGGTTCCATTAACAGGTATAAGGCAAGGCTTGTAGCAAAAGGCTTTGCACAAACTCAGGGAATTGATTATGAGGAGACCTTCTCTCCTGTGGCAAAGATGCCTACTATTAGGGTTTTGCTTAGTATTGCCTCTTCCAAGAATTGGAAGATACTTCAACTAGATGTAAAGAATGCATTCTTGAATGGTTGGATAACAGAAGAGGTATATATGGCACAACCACCTGGTTTTGAGAATCAAGTTTATCCTGATTATGTGTGTAAACTTAACAAAGCATTGTATGGTCTCAAGCAAGCTCCAAGAGCTTGGAATTTCAGGCTTGTTTCATTCTTGCAGGACAAAGGCTTTCAACCAAGCAAGGCAGATCCTTCACTCTTTATTAAAAAGAGTAATTCTGAGGTCATCTACCTATGTGTATATGTAGATGATATTATATTGACAGGAAATGATGCAGATGGTATGAAGAAGATCAAAGATCAGATGAGAGAAGAGTTCAAGATAAGTGATTTGGGTTCACTTACCTACTTCCTAGGTTTGGAAGTTGTCTACAAAGATCATGGTTTGTTTCTCACTCAAAGAAAGTACATTAAGGACATGTTGGCAAAATTCAAGATGCAAGATTGTAAGATTGCAGGTACTCCAATGGAGGTCAATCACAAATTGAGCTCACATGAAGGTGAACTCATAGAGGACATCACATCATATCAAAGTCTAGTGGGTAGTCTCAACTATGCCACATTGACAAGAGTAGATATATGTTACAGTGTGAGTGTGCTAAGCCAATTTATGCACACACCAAGGAAACCACATATGGATGCTGCAAAAAGGATTCTCAAGTATCTCAAAGGAACCATAAATGAAGGACTTTATTATCCTTATGTATCTGATTTAGGTTTGAAGCTATTTTCTGATGCAGATTGGGCTGGCTCCAAGGAAGATAGAAGGAGCACTTCAGGTTATCTTACCTTTGCAGGTTCAAAGCTTATTTCATGGTCATCTAAGAAGCAACCCACAGTTGCTCTCTCTTCTACTGAAGCTGAACATAGAGGTCTTGCCATAGCTACACAAGAAGCTATGTGGATGAAGACATTATTCAAAGATCTTGGATTGGAGTTTGGAACTCCAACTATTTTTGGTGACAATATGAGTTCTTTTCACTTGGCTGCTAATCCTATTTTTCATGCAAGGACTAAACATATTGAAGTTCATTATCACTATGTACGAGAGAAGGTTCTAAGCAAACAGATTCAAATATCATATGTGTCCACTCATCAACAATGTGCAGATATTCTAACCAAAGCATTGGATGGTACAAAGCTTTGCAAATTCAAGGCTATGATTGGTTTGCAGGTAATCTTGGAAGATTGAAGACCTCAAGCATACTTGGCTTGAGGGGGAGTTGTTGGAGCAAGTCTATGACAAGCCTAAGTATTGGCTTGAGTCTCACAAAGTCTTAGAAGAAGCTTTAAAAAGAAGACTATGTAAAGTTCACTTGTGAACTACCTCTTGTAAAGAGTTTACTTAATGTAAAAGTAAGAGAATCTTAAGTGGTTGAGTCCACTTGATCAAGAATGGAAAGAGGAGCCACGAATTCGTGATTTGTGGTAGGTAGAGAATCAAATCAATTATTGATTGATTGGAGAGTGATTGAGGGAAGTTAGCCTCCCAAACTCAACTATAAATAGATGGCAGTTTTAGTCGTGGTTAGAGAGACCTATGTGAAGACCTCCAAGAGCTGAGCTTTATGCCATATCAAGGTGTGATTACAAGGCACACATATGTATCAGTAAGTCATTGTATTGTACAAGCAATATACTTTCATTTTCATGATTATTTGAGTTCATCTTTCCATGTTCTTGTGAAGTGTACTACTCACTGCCATTACTCTCAATTTTCTTAGTCAACTTGCAGAGATGTTCTCTCTGAGCTTGGTGTATCGTTTTCAGTGATTTAACTTGGTAAAGTTAGCTCTATAAGTCTACTATATGCTCATAAATTTTCATGTCATTTGGATGTTGCAATCTTCAGTTATATTCATTTGAAGTCAACAGGGTCTGTTCATCTTCACCTCTCTGTCAGGTACCGGACTTTTTCACTCATCTTGTCAGAGCCATTTCTCAGTGGTTACTTATCCAAATTCAGTGATTTAAAGCGTTTTGGATTCAGCTTAGTGTCTAGTATAACCATACAAATGTTCATAATCATTGGATTTCTAGATTTTGAGGTATGGTGATTTGTCTGCTCACTGGTCTATTTCTGTAGCAGCCCGTGAAAATCGGGATGATGTCATCACTTGTTAAAACTCATTCTCAGTGTGTGGTTCATTATTTTTTATGAGAATACTCTTGAAAGTTAGCTCTTTAAGCTACCTAGACTTCCCCAAGAGGAATTAAGCTAATTGCTGCTGTGATCAGAGAATTATGTAAAACACTGGACATGTGTATGAACCAAGAATAGCAAGTTTTCACCTCTGACCTAACTCCAACTTATCTGTTTTGATTTATCTTTTTGAGAGTGATCTTCCAAGGTACATAGGGTGTCTAATACATCCATTTGCAAGCTAAAAGGGCCCACCATATACTCTTGGAGTTCATTTGGCTGGTGTAGATCAAGGATTTTGCAACACCTCTTCATCTTCAAGCACATACCTATCCATCTCTTCACATAACTCCCAAGTGCCATTCCTATGTATGGAATCCATTTCTGATTCCATAGCACGCATCCATTGTGGATCTTCACATGCATCTTCAAAAGTAAGTGGCTCTTCATTACATGTTGTTGCAATAAGAGAATAATCCAAAAAATTACTTGATGCATGGAGTTGGAAAGTGTTGGCATACAAGCTATAAGAAGAGCATACAAGCACAAAGGAGCAGTCATGCACAATCCGGCAACAAGGCCTAATCATTTTTTCCATAAACTATTTCCAACTCAAGTGATTTTCATCACTACACAAACATTGTAAATCCCGTTTTTGGTAGAATAGACTCCATTTTGTTAAAGCCAAGGAGTCCTCGAGCTTGAGGAGTATTAGAATTAGCTCCATACCCATTTTCATAATTTTTTAGATTCCGTTTGAGCCCTCAAATATGATCTAAAACCTAATTTTTAACTAGGCCAAACAATAGGTCTGGACAAGGCCAAAGCTAGTAAAAAAACTATAGAAAGAGCTAGAGGGCTCATTTTTGGGGTTAGATTGTTAGTGATTTGAGCTTGTGTAAGAGACTTTTTTACTAATGCAAAGAACTCCATTGTTCCTCTCCTTGTTCGTGCCTTGTGTGCATGTGTGTGTATGTGTGTGCATGTTTGTGTGCTTCTCACTCACGCACTTGTGCCATCACTTTCTCATAGTCTTCATACTAGTCCTCACGTCTCCACGGATTGACAACTATGAGGTGGATCTCCTCACATTGGTACTTGCCATTGTGCTAAAGTGACACCAAATTTGGCATGGTTGCCGGGGAGAGAGCTTTGAGGACAAGCATGTGATGGTAAGATGTAGAGTTGATACATTGGAGTCATAGGTAATATCCTTAATTTTCCTTATTTTTCATCATTTTTTCTTGTTTTTTGCATCACCATCATCATCCTCACCACCTCCTTTTTGGTCATGTTCCCCTCCCTACCTTATTTCCCTCATTTCACTTGTGTGAGAGAGTGAGTGAGAGCTTGTGTGCAATCTGTTTTTGTGTGTTTTTGAGCTTTTGCTATAGGTTGTAGTTGTATCCCCATCTCTAGAAGCTTGCGCAAGTACAACAGACCTTTGCACAGGTCCCAGGACAATGACCTTTGACTGTCGCGACAAACATAAAAACTTAGTATTTTTTGTTTAGATGCATGGCATGATAACCTACACCATTAGAGCACTCCAAATCATTAAAAGTTTATAAAAAATTTACGTTCTTTCTATCTATTGTGACAGACACCATCTATCATGACAGACAGCGTCTATCGTGACAGACACCATCTATCGCGACAGACAGCACCCCACGATAGAGACCATCTATTGCGATAGATACCCATCAATCGCGATAGATAGAGTCCCATGACGAATTGCATCTAACGCAACAGACACCGTCTATCACAACAGACCAAAAGCACGATAGATGAGAGGTAGTGTCTATCATGGCAGACAGCACCCCACAATAGAGACTGTCTATCACGATAGAAACATGTCTATCACGATAGACCAAAAGCATGATAGATGACAGACCACGTCTATCGCAACAAACACCATCTCTCGCGATAGATAGGACCCCATGATAGACCCCATCTATCGCGATAAATAGCCCCATGCGACAGTCATCGTCTATCATGATAGACATCGTCTATCGCGACAGACAGACCCATGATAGATGACAGACATGGTCTATTGCGATAGACATCCGTCTACTGCGATAAACAGGACCCCAAGATAGATACCGTCTATCGCGACAGACACTATCTATTGCGACAGACAAGGCCCCGTGACAAATAGTGTCTATCGTGACAGACACCCTTTATCGTGATAGACAGGCCCATGTGGCAATCAACGTCTATCGTGATTGACACCGTCTATCGCGATAGACAGGTATTTTTGGTAAAAAATAAAGTGGTAATTTTTTTGAGAATTTGGGCTAAATTTTGGGCATCTTTGCACACTCGAGCCTTAGAAAAATGCACTAAAATCCTGAAAGGTCTTAATTTTCTGTTTTAACCCCCTAAACCCTAAATCGACATAACTTTTTCATATGAAATTCATTTTTTGGGCTCTAGAGCTTGTTGCAAAGCTCATGGTGAATCCTACACGGCTGATTTTTAGAGCTCGTGGTGAATAATGTGCTGATTTTTAGATAGGTTAATTTGAAGTTGACCCTCTATGGGGTAGGTACACGAAGGGAGCTCTAGACGAATTTTTTTGGCAATACAAAAAGGGGAAAAAGGGTGTTTAAAAGTGTTTGAATCGAATTGACTGTCAATTGAAGTTGGAAGCTTGAGCGAAACTTTGAACTTTTACAGGATTAGTGAGAGATCTTCAAGAGACGAGAGTAAGGTGCTAGTGTATGCAGTCTTGGGAACACGCTTCTTGGGCGGAGAACTGTAGTAAAGAGAAGCTACCGAGGTTGGAAGATCTCTCAACCCCCTCAGTCGATTCCTAGCTTAGGCTATGTGCGGATAGACCTTTTGATTGATTAGAGGTATGATAGGAACACTCAAGTTCTAAGAGACTCTAATTTCTCAAGTCTAAGAATAGGTTAAGTTGTAATCAAGGGACAACTTAAGGGGAAAGAACTTAAGCTAATTGGACGAAGAACATCAAGTGCCACACACTTAAATGCTCCTAATGATGCTTAAGTAAAGACAAGAAAACAAGTACCCAAGAAATTAAAAAGAACAAGTGATTGGTATCAAAGAATCAGCAACGTGGTTGTAAAAGGATCATTGGTTTAATTAGAAGGGTATATGAACCTGAGATCGGGAAGACACCTAGGGAGAGATCGTCGAAGTGTTAGATCATCAGAGGCTAGTGTCAACCATACAGCTAGGTCTTGGGCCCAACAGTTGAGTGATTACCCCTATGCTTGGAAAGACCTGTAGGTCTTGGCTAGTGACTCTGAGATGTCTTATAACTTGGAAAGACCTGTAGGTAGCTCCAGAGTGGCATACCTAGAACAACTCGAAGGTCCCTACAAGACTCAATTGGAATATACCAGGACCAACTGCTTAGGTGCTCACATCTATGAGGATGGTCTAAGAAGATCCGTTGTCCAAATTAAAAACTCGAATCAGCCCATTGGACTAGAGCACCCTGTAGTCAAATTCAAAAATTGTTCCTACATAGATAAAGAAGGAACAATGTATGTGGTCATTAGCCAACCAGAAAGGACGGATGAATTTGGAAACATAATCTCAGAGATTGAAATAGGTGACATAGAGCAAGGGAACTTAGGAAAAGAGCCAAAAACCCCTCGGGGCAAGTCAGTTCTGACTAGAATAATCACTCCAAAATGGGTCCCCCAAGACAATAGGAGCATAGATTTTCTCTTGAATCGAGAGACGGATGAGGCTTTTTGGAGGTATAAACTTGAGCAACCTAATGAAGTGGGAGCACTTACCATCTATGAATTCAAAGATCTTGATAGCCTAGGCAAAGTGACCTACCTAGATAATGTGTCAGAGAGGATCTTTGTGGTCTCAGATCATGGAAGACACACCTACACTTGGAAAGGTGAATTTGTTTTTCCCAAACCACAGTCCACTGTCTCTTATGGTCACCAAGGAGCTGGAACATCTCAAGCTCATGGGACTCACAGAGACACGAGTAGACACAGACCCGAGGTGAGCTTTGCTAACTTCCTAGGAAAGAGAAATAACGAGAATAGAGATAGATAGAATGGAAAATGAGAGACATAGAGACCCGAGGCATCAAAGAAATGCTGATGAATTCCCTCTACCAAGGCCTAGAGAACATGCTAGGACCTTGAGGCCTACACAATTGGTTAAGTCCATGAAGAATTTCTTCGATGGCATAGGAGACCCATATGACCATGTAATAGAGTTTAGGCAAGTTTTGAGAGCTGAACAAGTTAAAGACTTGTTCACTCAATACAATACTTTTGGCCTAACTCTCAAGAACACCGTATTGACTTGGTTTCAACCGCTTCACCAAGGTCAATTCAGAAATATAGATCAACTTCTTGAAGCGTTCATCATTGAGTTTTCTAAGAGTGATATTAGGCATAACACACTCTTCTCTGATGTGTAGCTTCAAGCAAACACCTCAAGAGACAGTGAGGCTCATAGGAAAAAGGTTTAGGCAATACCTACAGAGATGCCCTGTTCCAGAGTTACCCACTCCAGCCAAACAAGTGGCCTTATTTCTAGATGGACTGTTAAGTACTAAACTGAGATCATATGTGTACTTAAAGGACCCTAGATCCATAGAAGAGTGTGTACGCATGTACATTGACATTGAGGATAATCTAGGGGAGGAATTAGATCTTTCAAAGATCTATAAAGATCCAGATAGTTCTACTAGCCTCGCTTCCAAACAATCCACATCGATTGAGGATCTAGCAGAGAAGCTAGCCCAAAAATTAGGAGTCTCTAGCAAGCAGATTCCTAGATTTGCCCCAGGAAAGCGATGCTACACTTGTGGAGGAGACCACATGGCCAATGTCTGCCCTATCACGGCTCAACCCCAAGTGAACCCTAACAGCCCATACTACACCTTAGAACGGAGATATACCAACCACTCTACACAAGATTACCCATATAATAAAAAAGTTGTTAGAAAAAATTATCCTCAGACTTATCCACAGCAAGGAAAATACCCAAATTAGTATCCACAACAGTAGTATGGTAGGCCCCAACAACCCCCTCCTCCAACCAATGTGATTCCAGTAAAGTATGCAGCGGCAAAAGAAAATCTGAATAGAGCCTTAGTCCTAGTAACACCATTACTTTCAAAAAGTGACCCTAGTGATCATAGTTTTGACTCTACTCATATTGATAGCCCACAGGCTTACTACATGGAGTCACCTGAGCATAACGAGTCATATTATTATGAAGACCTGAGTGAACCTAGTTGGGAGCGAGAGTATGCAAATGTCATGTATGCAAACCCCAACTCTAGACCTCAACCTAGGCAGATAAGACTCCCATTTCCTAGCGGACCATGCTACCAATGTCAAGGAGATCACCTCATTCGTGATTGCCCTATGCCTGCACCTACACAAACCCAGTCTCTGACAATTCAAGGTTTTTGCCTAGAATGTGGCAAGGAGCACCTGTTACGGATTGTCCCACGAACCCCATCAATATACCAAAAATCACTCCTATCAACGTTATTGGGTTAGTGGTAGACTCCACGGGAAGTGTGACTTCCACGACCCCAGCGCAAGTCATCACGAGAGCTCAGGCACTTTAGCAAAACCAAGACTTAGGCCAGGAATGGAACTTTGGGTTTAGCAAAACGGAGAGCCAAAATAAGAAGAGGACAAGAGCTTGGAGGGATAGTCGAGAGAGAATGAAACGGCAATGGGCAAGGAAGATGAGCGAACTTGAGGAAAGCCTAAGAGAAACAAAAGCCAAAATAATTGAACGCAGATCTCAAACGGACTCTCACACAACCCCACCACCACCATTCCCATCATCCTCCAACTAGGGAGCTCCAAGAAGCACATGTCAAATTTTCAGAAGAAATCCCTATAAAAATAGTGATTTTTATCACTAAAAACCATTGTAAATACCATTTTCCATTTTTGTAACTCCATTTTGTTCAAGCCAAGGAGTCCTTGAGCTTGAGGAGTATCAGAAGTATCATCCTACCAGTTTTCATAATTTTTAGACTCCGTTTGAGCCCCCAAATAAGCCTTTGAACCTATTTTTTAACTAGGCCGGACACTAGGTCTGGACAGGGCCAAAGCTACTCAAAAAACTATAAAAAGGGCTGGAGAACTCATTTTTGGGATTAGCTTGTTGTAGATTTCAGCTTTGTAAGAGAGCTCTTTTGTGATTGAAGTCCTTCCATTGTTCCACTCTTTGCTCTTACCTTGTGCGTGTGTGTGTATGTTTGTGCATGTTTGTGTGCTTTCACTCATGCACTTGTGCACTTCACTTGCTCTTGGTCTTCATACCAGTCCTCATGTCTCCACAGATTGACATTCATGAGGTGAAGCTCCTCACGTTGGCACTTGCCATTGTGCTAGAGTGACACCAAATTTGGTGCCGTTGCCGGGGAGAGAGCTTGGAGGACGAGCGTGTGACGGTAAGACGTAGAGTAGCGACGATGGAAGGTAAAAAAATCATCATTTTCAGTTCAGTTTTTGAGTTTGCCTTCTTCTTCATCTTCATCATCATCACCATCTTCTTCCATCTTCAATTTCTCTGATTTTTTCTCATTTTTGAGTGTACATTCACCTCATTTTTCACTTACAACTATGAGGAACAAGCGCAGAGGGTGTTCAGAGCTGAAACACTGAAGAAATCGCCTTGAAATCCACTTAAAACATCAAAAATCTGAGTGACAGTATCGTGGCGTGACCAAACCTGCGTCTGGTATCGCGACAGTGGTATCGTGAGTTTGGAGGGTGCCATTGTAGATACAGGCACATAGCAGTGATAAGGCCCGAACCCAAGGTACAAACATTTGCAAAAATTTTTGAATTTGGGCTTAAAAATCTCCAAGTATCATGTCCAGTTGAGTTTTGGTATCGCGATACCAGAATTCCCGAGTATCGCGATACTTGTCAAGGTATCATATCCTGCACGCCCACTTGAGGTATCGTGATATCATTTTGGTATCGTATCGTCAAGTGTTGGTATCGTGATCACTGTCGCCCCGGTGGTATCGTATCGTTGACCGAGCGGTATCGTATTGCGCGTGACGGTGGTATCGTATCGCCTGAGATCTTGGTATCGTATCATGCAAAAATGTGGTATCGTATTGTCCATATTTCCAGTATCGTATCGTGAGATTTCAAGTATTGTATCATGAATTGTTGGTATCATATCATCTATAGACAAGTATCGTATCGTCCCTTACCCTGGTATCGTATCGTGTGATTGTTGGTATCGTATCGTCGACAGACCAAGTATCGTATCGTCGATTATTTTGGTATCGTATCATGCCCAATTTAGTATCGTATCATGCAAAAAAGTGGTATCGTATCGTGTCTCCTTAGTATCGTATCGCCTGTCTCCTTGGTATCGTATCGTGAGCAATCTGGTATCGTATCGTGTACTGGTCAAGTATCGTATCACCCACAACTTGGTATCGTATCGTGACCATTTCCAGTATCGTATCGTGTGGATAGCAGTATCGTATCGTGGAAGTTGGTATCGCGATCGTAGTCTCCAAGGTGGTATCGTATCGTCTAAGGTGGTATCGTCCATAGTGGTATCACGTGGAAAATCTAGTATCGTATCGCCTATCCTGAGGTACTCCTAGAGGGACCCTATTTCCCTGTTTTAACCCCTAGAACCCTGAACTGGCATAACTTTCTCATATGAAATCCGTTCGGAGTGATCTTTGGTTTGTTGGAAAGCTCCTGGGGTATTTTGAAGTTGACCCTCAGGTTGGACTAGGAAGCAAGGGGTTCCACAAGATTTTGAGCAATTCAAAGGACAATTTTGGACTTGTGCTTATGAACCTGTTAGGCTGCCGGAATGGATTGTATTTTTCATATATCGCATGCACCAAAAAGGCATAGCGAATGGATGTAACTTTTTATCCATTAATGAAAGAGCATTACGATGTTCTTCGAGAGAGACGGGTTCGCCAGACTATCTGTCTGGGCGACCGTCCGGAGACGCTGTGTTGTAGAATTGCAAATATCTTGAGTACTGTTATTCTGCTCTTGTTGAATTGTGGTAATTCATTATTAACACAGTAACGTTGTCCTATCATTAACAAGTTTGTGCGACGTTGTGATTCATAATTCGCTCGCTAATATACTGTGTAACGATAAGTTATTGCCTTGGAAATATAAGTTACTGTGTAGTTGAATAGTTAATTTGGGAAAATTACATAAAGGGCCTTTGCATTGTCAGACCCCTAACCATCCCCAAGAACCCGAAATTAGATTAAAAGCGACTTGACAGAAGTGCTTTTAACGCTGGCGCCGTCTGTGGGAAGATGGAAAATTAGGAATAATCAGTAAGTGGACAATAGTAACCGCTAATTGAAGAATTGATATATGCCGGTTACTCATTCTAGCGAATCCTATCCAAAGTATAGGAGAGATCAACATCCTTGGGCAATTCCAAATTTATTAGGGACACCCTCGGGTGGTAGAAGTGCAGGCCAGTTAAGTCCAGTTGCAGAAGGATCGGAGACAGTCAGTAGCGGTTCCGGTGCTAGTTCAGTGACACATGATAAGATTTCGGTGGATTCCTGTGTGAATCCGGTGCCTCTTGGAGAAGGTAGAGTGACTTCTGCGTGTACAGAGATGCAGTGCAGAGTTAGTCCGACACTATTTGGTCAGAATTCGACCATTTTCGGTGATAAAGTTGTGTTACCAAGTGAGACCGTTTCCGGTGAAAGGGTAACCGGGTTCGGTGAAGGTTCGACAAGTTCCGGTGGAAGTTTGGTACCATTCGGTGGGAATTTGAAATTTTTCGGTGATAGTGCGGTGCTACCTGGTGGACCCTTATTACGTTCACCACTTTTTGGGGCAAGCTTACTTGATTTTGATACCAAAGCTGAGGACAGGCTATTTGATTTGGAGATAAGTAAGAGATTCAACAATATTTTTGAACCGGAAAGTGAGCAGGCTGATAATACAGATTCTGAAGGACAAGAGACATCCCCTCAACATACAGATAACAATAATACTACCCACAATAGCACCATGAGTGGTTCACAGTCACAGCAGCAAACACCCCCACAGCCACAATCGTAGTTCCATCAGCAGCAACAGCAGCAATCACAGCCAATCATTCCACCTCGACCGATTCCAACTGGAGTGACATATACAAAATTTGGTGGATTTCCGGGGTGTTTATGCTTGCACCGTAATGTGGTTTGGTTTACGGAATGCCCCCAGTACATTCCAAAGATGTATGCAAGAAGTCTTTTCCCATTACTTGACCACGTTTATGCAAGTATATTTGGATGATTTTTCTTTATTTGGAGCCACTTCAGCGCACCTGTATCATTTACGGTGCTGCTTTGAAAAATGCCGAGAGTATCAATTATGTTTGAATCCTACCAAATCAGTTTTTGCGGTCTCCTGTGGTAAACTGCTTGATCATATCATTTCTAAACACGGAATACAGGTAGATGTGGATAAAGTAGCCGCTGTGTTGGAGGCACTAGTCCCAAAGATGCCGAAAGAAGTTATGCGTTTTCTTGGCCAAATTCGGTGGCATGGCAGACATTTACGGTGGTTAGCTCATTTAGCGACACCACTTAATCTGCTTCTGACCAGTGCTCCGCGGAAGTACGAATGGAATCTAGAGTGCCAAAGTGCATTTGATCGGTTGAAGGTCTTATTGACGCATGCACCGATCCTGCAACCACGTGATTGGGAACGACCGTTCCATGTCTTCGTGGATGCGTCAGATATTGCGATTGGTAGTGTCCTCATGCAACAAATTGATAAATGGTTTCGGTTTGTGTACTATGCAAGCCGCCGATTAGCTCCTACGGAGAAGAATTACTCTGTGACAAAACGAGAATATCTTGGATTAGTATACTCTGTTAAGAAATTTTAGCATTACTTGCTAGGCCATAGATTTACTTTCCATGTGGATCATGTTGCACTGGTGTACTTGGTTTGGCAGTACTATTTAGGTGGTAGATTGGCCAGATGGGTTTTACTATTATAGGAGTTTGAATATGAAGTTATTCATAAACCTGGCACAGCACCTGCCTTGCTAGATTTTCTATCTCGACTAGATTTCGGTGAGTCTCCGGTAGGGGTTGATGACACTACACCGGCAATTTATGTTACCGAGATAACTTCTGAAGACTCTGCAGAACCTCCTGTTGCTACTATATACTATGATACGTTACTAACTTTCCTCGCTGACGGTTGTCTTCCTCCTAATACTCAGACTGCTCTGCGCCGAAAAATTGCAGTCTACAGTCGACGATTCCGGTTGATTGTGGGTCAACTGTATTACCTAGATCATACTGGTGTTTTACTTCGATGAATTCCTCCACATGAAGCGGCATCCGTTATTGCCATGGCTCATTCATTACCCTCTAGAGGACACTTCGTAGCTGATCTTACTCACTGAAAAATTATGCAAAGTGGGCTATGTTGGCCTACCATGTACAGAGATGTTGTTCAATTTGTGCAGCAATGTGATGTCTGTCAAAGGTCTGGACAGCCCTTGTAGTAACACTTTTTTCCTCTTCAACCTATCTTACCTTTGGAACCCTTTCAGAAGTGGGGTCTAGATTTTATTGGCCCAATAACACCACCAGCGACCCTCACCAACAATCGCTACATATTGACTTGTACAGATTATGCCACTAGGTGGGCGAAAGCTTGGGCTTTACGTTCTGCCACAGCTGTTTCAGTGGCCAAATGTTTGATGAAGGATGTCTTCCCTCGATATGGACTACCTCTGTAAATAGTGACGGACCAAGGAACACATTTTGCCAAAAACTTACTGCAAGTACTAACTCAAACTTTTCACATTACGCATAAATTCAGCTCACCGTACTATCCACGTGCTAATGGTCTGGCTGAAAGTACCAATAAGACTCTGTTGAATATGTTCCACAAATTGATTTTGGAATGTCCAGAACGTTGGGATCAACTCTTACCTGTAGTATTATGGGCATACCGGACCACATACAAAGTGGCAACCGAAACAACTCCGTTTAAACTCGCTTACGGCATGGAAGCTATTGCGCCAATGGAAGTAGTGATACCGAGTTTGCGTGTTGCCTTAGCTCAGAAATTACTGCCGAAAGAATCTCTGCCATTTCGGTTGGATGCGCTCAGATCATTGGATGAACACCACTGGGAAAGCTTCATGGCTCTCCAAGAAGTGCAGCTTCGTCAAGCCCGTACTCATGACCGCTTCCTAAAAACCCCTGTCTTTACGGTTGATCAACTTGTTTTATTTTATAATGCTAAAGCCAATCGCGCTGCTGGGAAATTGAAGTTATGGTTTCAGTCCATACCGGATTGCTGAACAAGTGGGACTAGCAACTTTTCGATTGGCGACCTTTAGAGGTGTTCTCTTCCCAAAAGTGATTAATGGTTCTAAGCTTCGCCCATATCACCAGCCGTCTGATAACCGCTGACGTGTACTTAGTGTTGCTCTAGCACAATGGTAAGTACCACGTTAAGAAGCTTCACCTCCTTAATTGTCAATCCGCGGAAGAGATAGGAGTGATATGAAGATCGTGAATGTGAGAAGAAGTGAGAGTGAAGGTGAGAAGCACAAAGATGCACACACACATACGCACACACTACGAAGAGACAAGCAAGACACAATGGAAGGTGAGAAATTAACTCTATTGCTCAAGAACACTAATACAAGCTCCAAAGAACTCTAACCTCAAACAAGCTAACACTAACCAACCTCAAAAATGAGCTCTCTAGCTCTTTTTATAGTTTCTAGACTAGTTTTAACCGGTTTCACATCTAGTTACCGGCATACTTAAAAATTAGGTCCTAGATGCTATTTGGAAGGGTAAAAGATGTCTAAAAATAACGAAAATTGATACGCTTGTTCTACCTAAGCTCCTCAAGCTCGAGGACTCCTCGGCTTGCACAAAATGGAGCTATGGATTACAAAATGGGGTTTTCTATGTTACATATGTTACAATAGTGATAAAAATCATTGTTGGAGGTTTTTGAAAAGTATTTTTAGAACATGATTCTTTGAAAAGAGATTCCACTGGCTCACTGCTCCGTTGTTACATGCTTCCGCGTCGTCTGTGCCTCTGGCTGCTTCCAACACCCCCCTCCCTCTCGCTTCTGTCGTCCCTGACAGAACCTTGTTGTGAGGTCTGCCGGATATAGTTCTGTAGGAGGACTTGAGCGAGGGTGTGCTCGGAGATACGAATGCCTTGGGCCAAGTCTGCCTCGAGTTTCTCCCAGTCGATTGGTTGCGGTTCTTCCGGTGGCGAGAGCTGATAGTGTGTGGAATAGACCATTCGTTCACAAGCAAATAATTGTAATAAATGTGTAGGCCTGCTTATGAATACCTCTGAATGGTATTCCCAGAAGCCGGTTGTGAACATCTCTTCGAATGTCTGCTTGTAGCACGCCGGTAGGTACTTTATTCTGCAGTGCCAGGCATAACACACCAGTAGCGATGGCGTTGTACTCATATCATATACCAGGTCAAAATTTCCATGCTCAAAGCCCGGGGTGTTGACATGGGGTGCCTTGACGCGTCGGAAGACTTTAAAAATCATTTGCATCATGTCAAAGATTTTGGCAGTCATATGCGCCGCTATATCGTCCATATGCTTTAATCTAGGGAGCCAGTGGCGAATTGTAGCCATCATGTAGCCAACAGTTGGTAACTCAATGGGTGGCTTAAAATAGGGGTAATTCAACCAGTCTTGGCACTGCTTATTGTTTTGTACCTTAATAGCAAAGGCAGTCCAGGAGCGGCGTCGTGGCACTGGTCCCCAACACGGATTGTACTTCAAATGCAAAGGTGTCCTTACCCATGTACTCATCATCTCTGGATACTGCTGTAGTAAATCTTTTCGCCACTCTGGTTGATAGATCCTTCCTTGCTGTGCATCTAGTGGCAAATCATCCACCTCAAATTGAGTTGCATGCGATAGTTTCTTACCCGTCTCTTTCTCAATGGCTAACTGGTATTCGGCCAATAACATGAAATACGGTTTATACTGTAGCTCATGCCCAGATATGTATCGTCGCGGGGCCAAATGAGCAAAGAATGGAGACTGTAATATTCTTTCTTCTATCATCGCCATGGCATGTAATTGTGCCTCTACTCTCGCTGAGTGCGTTGTTCCAAGTTCCTCAATAGTCTTCATCCACGCGAGGGTCGAAAGTTCGTACGTCATCTGACCTTCGGCCGTGACGCGTCCGCCTGGGATGGGTTGTGGCTCGTATGCCTCTTCAAACGTTTCCTCCACCGGGATGGTGACAGTTTCTTCGTCAGCTGGTAGCTCAGGTGGGGAATCTGGCCTTGGTGGTGCTTCATATACTGCGATCCTTGATTCAAGGTGTGATACCTGGGCCCGTAATGAGTTGAGTTCCTCTAGGAGGTCAGGAGAGGGGTCCACAGGTGCTGGTATGTCTTGGTGTGCCGGTTCTCGTAACAGGAGTAATTTGTGATCTTCTTTGAGTTTCTGTAACTCCTCGTTCATGCGGTCATATTCATCTAGCAATCTCACATGATCGTCTAGCAGCATCCTCATCGAGTCTGAAGGAATGGCTTTGAACCTGCTAGGACTGAGTGGTTGGTCTGGGTGGTCGAGCGCTGCTTCTAAGTTTTCTCGATTCTAATCTTGTAAGCGCTGGTTTTCTTCCTTGGCGGCTGCTAGGTGTCTTTGAAGTAAGCCCATGTTGCGTGTTCGTTGCATTGCGGACTGTCTGGGCTCTTAATAAGTTATCCAGGTCAGCAGTGGCTTCCTTGGTCTTTTCTTCGCTTTCTAGTTCCAATTTGTGATAAGCCTCGCGTAATTCCTGGTAGCGGGTGTTCAGAGAGGCATTCTCAATAGACAATAAATTAAGCTGCGACTGTAAGTCATTGGTTGTCCTCTGCAGCTGCTGATAATTATCACCAAGAGATGTGAACTCATCTCTTACTTGCGTCATACACATGAACATCTGTCGGAATGCATTATCTACAGTGGGTGATAGTATTAATGGGGTGCTAAATGAAGATGCAGTTGGTGTAGATGCAACGGGAATGGGGAATGGGGATGGGAAGGTGGATGATGTAGTGATTGTTGAAAATTGTGATGTGCCTAAAAATGTTTGTGCCGTGAGTGAAGTGAGTGATGGTGTAGTGGGTGGTGAGATGTCCATGTCAGTGGACGTATCTAGTGCGGTGACCGTGAATATGGGTGTGATCGTGGGTGCTCGTGCTGGTGTAAATACGGGATTTACAAAGGTTGAGGGGTAATTTACAGGGGGGCTGGCTGGAGCAGCTTGGTGGAAAGGGGAAAGAGGGGTTACAGTGGGTCGGGGAGGTGAGACAGGGGAGAAGGTTAAGGGCGGGGGGAATGGGAAAAGGGGTCTTGGAGTTGTGGGGAAAGATGGAAAAGATTGATGAAGGAATGGGTTGGATAGAAAGGTGGGTGTGGGAGGGGGTAGACTAGGGCTAATGGGCGCGGGAATTGTGGGGTGAGTGGTCGTAAAGACGATTTCTACTATGCCACCGACGAATGAAGATGTTGGTCTGGGGGAAGGAGGGTGAAGAGGGGAGGCTGGATGGACGGGCGGTGAGAGAGGAGCGGTTGGGGTGGTCAATTCTTCAGTGACTACTGAGGTATGTACAGTTGTAGCGCGGGGTGGGGAATCTACAAAGATGGTTTCTACAACCAACGAACTTTCGGGGACGAGGCGTGCCTCCCTGGCTTGTTCGGAAGATTGTGCTCCGGTTGGTACACGAATGTATTCGCCGGGCTTTGAAAGTAGTCGTACTCTGCGGGGGTCAAACTGTGGTAGTGGCTTTCTTTGCAAGTACCTGAGTGCTTCGTTGGAGCCTACTGATTTGACTAACTCTTTGAATCCTTTGATGTATGCGTCTTCGAATCCGCCTGTGACAAGTTCTTGTTCTATTATTGTTTGACTCTTTTCCTCTGTCAGCTTTTTGCGTGCCCAGACTTTTTCCATAGTTCTATACAGCTTCTTGATAGCTAGTGTGTAAGCTGCTGCCTCGTAAGTTTCATCTTCATGGGTACTTGTATCGCCATGTGTGTCTGTTTGTTGGCCTTGGCCATCTGTCTGTTCATGCTCTTGGGATTCATGTGTTCCCTGGCTAGCTTCGTCGTCTCCTTCGTCGTCATCGGTTGCTGTTCTTTCGTCATCAGAGCTGGACACGATCTGTCCTTGTGGCTGATCCTTGGGTGTGGTAGGGTAGCTAGGCCTTTCAAATTCTTGAGAAAACAATTGTCCTTCTGAAAACTGGAACTCATTGGAGAATGCATCAGGCATCTCAAAATCAAAAGTTTGGTCCAGTGGCTCTGCTTGTCCTGGTTCTAAATGGGGTATTGGAAAAGAGAAAGCTTCCGCACCAATAGTGGTGGGAAGTTCAGCTGCTGTGGTGATAGGTTCTGTGGTTGTGGCTGCTTGGGGTGCAACAGTACTGGTGGTGCCCTCCGGCGTAACTGGTCTCGATAACCGTATACGAATTGGTGGTACAGTGGGAGTGGCTGCAGTTGGTGACTGCTCTGGGGATGGTTGTGGCGAGGGTGATTCTGGGACTTGTAGGCACGGGATAGTACCTCTCATCCGCTTTCCGGCTTTACCTTTGCTAGACTTTCTAGCCTTCCTAGTGGTGCCTTTAAATGCTTTCAGTTCCTCACTGGTCATGGCACGCTCAATTGGTAAGTCATACGCCAAGCACATATATATGATCCTGGTGAGGGCGCAGCATCCATTGATTACCTTCTTTCGCTCCCACCTATGTTGTGCCAAATAGAGCTGATCAATTATCCAGCTGGCTAGATCAACCGTTTGCGGTCCAGTACATGCTAAGTATAAACCAAACCAGATTCTCTTGTGGGGCATGGTAAAACGATCCTGAGCTGGGAAAGCAAAGTGTTGCATGCATATCCGTAATGGCTTAGAGAGCTCAGGTGTTATAGCAGAAATATCCTCCCATTTAGTTACGTCACCATGTTTCATCTGCTCTGGGACTAGCCGTTCTCGCTCCGTCGGAGTGTGCGTTCCATGTATTTTCAGGGCTGCGTGAATTAAATCTTTAGACAAATAAAACCTTCTGAATGGAGGATCATTTACCAAGGATGGTAACATGAATGTGCCAGGTAGATCCTTGTTTTCTGAAGCTGTTAAGGTGGTTACCAAGTAAAAACATCTGTAAAAATTGGGTTTAGGCAGAGGGTCGCTAAAATACTCTGTAAATCCCGCTCGTGCCCAAACGTGCGTTAAATCTTGTGTATTCTGCAGTCCTTCAAATTCTCATGAAAAGAACTGGTACTTGGCCCATGTGCGAAGATCGAATGCCAAATTGGCCTCAAATATGAAATCAGCGTCTGCTAATGGTCCTGCTAGGCCTTGAAACCAATGAGAATTACGATGAATCTTCTCAGTATATCCTCTAGGAGGATCATCGATTGGCATGGGTCCTGGAAAACCTTGAAACTCTGGTGGTTGCATCGTAGGATAAGATTCTGCGAGTAATTCTCCAATATTGGCCATTGGTGTGCTTGGGCCAGCTTCTGATGGTCCTGCTTCGGTTTGCATGATGACTGATGGGCTAATGGAAAAGATCTGCTACAAAAGATTAACACATTAGTATGGAAATTAATTATGATCCCATTAAGGTGAGACCGCAATCCCTTTCCATAACCGATGTGTAACCCGTGTAGCCAAGTGTCGTGAAGTGATTGATGCAATGATTTTTTTGTAGAGCTAATGCAGGTCTCTAGACACCTACATGGTCAGGTTATGCCTGCAATTCTTGATGAGCTTTTATCATGCATGATGTGGGGTTTGGGTGTATGAATTTATACAAGGTTTGGTTGAAGGTGAATTAGTACAAGGGTGGAGTTTAAACGGGGTGGGAGAATTGTTAGATAAGGGGGTACAAGAAGACGTCTGGATACGTTTCAGTATCCATTTCCTAAGAGTCTTTGAGTGGGTGGTATGTTTCTGCTGAGGGACAAAAAGCGGTATCGGGTTTGGTGGTATTGAAGGATGAAAAGATTTCTGAGGGGTATATATTAGATGGCTAGCGGGTTGGGCTATAATACATTGCTTGGGTACCCAAATCTGCATGGGTGTGGGTCGATTGATAAGATACTTCTTGGCGATCCAAATTTGTCGAGTATTGGTACTTGTAGAAGAAGATCGAGGGAACTTTGGATGCTGACTCTGCTTCTGGTGAAACTTTGTCCTGTTCTCGTCTGCAGTGTTGCCAATAGCCTGTAGTTGATGTCCTTTTGGCACCCATATTTGTTTCGTGCCGCTTGTTTTGTGATGTTGATATTGCTGCTTTCTTTGCCTTGTCTGGTGGTGTCGTCGGTCTGGGTTCCTCTGTTGTGGTTGACTCGTTTGTGGTTGGGTTTGAGAGGTCCATTGGACGCTCTGCTTTGGAAAAGAAGGGATATCCAACACTTGCGTGACCTGCCCATTAGGAAGTGATTCGTTATTTATCTTTAATCTAGGCCAGTCCGCAGCAAGTTTGGAAGGATGAGCACCGCAAGGTGTTGTGCTCATTTGGCCGCTGATGCAACCCACCTGACCGCTGATTGTGTTCATCTGCCCTAGCGGTTGGGTAGCTGCCCCTTCTAGTTTGCAAGAAGTCCCAGGGAAGATCTCTTGTCGTCCTTCTGATTGACAATTGTCCCTAGCCAAGCCCGAGTGGGTTGGTGTAGACGTAACGTGACTGGTCTGACCCAAGATCTTCCGGTCTTCCGTCGCATGCGTTTCATAGGGTCTAGGGTTACAAAACTCAATCGGAATGCAATTAGGGAAGTCAAGTGGTATCACTCGCTTCTGTTCTAAGGTTCCAATCTGTAAGGAGCCTTGTCTAAGATTCAGGTCCACTGAGTGATCATATAGCCAATCTTGGCCAAGGATTAGGGGTTTTATCAGGTCGTCATCATGGCACACTAGTAGTTTCGCTGTCATGGTCACATCCTTAATGAGGATAGGAAGGTCCACCTCACCCATGCAAGGGGTTTCCATGCCTCCTAGGCCTATGAGGTATGCCTCAATTGGCCGCATTTCTATTCCTGAATCCTTATAGTGGGACCATCTAATAGCACTAGTCGGAGCACCTAAGTCAATTAAAGCCCTGAGCTCTTGGCAAGGGTTGTCGTGCTCTAGCCTGACTGTAATGAATGGTCTCCTGTCCACTATACTAGGATGAGTGGTTGACTTTACTTGACACATGGCCATGGGATATCTGGATGTAGTTTCCAGATGGTTATAATGTTCTCTCCCTAGTCCTTGTCTTCTTAACTTCATGCGTTTAATGCGTTCTATTGCTTCTACCTGAGCTTCCGCTCGTATTCTATTTTCTTCCTCCTTACGCTTCTTTGCCAACGTGAGTTGTCTAAGCATATCCTCAGTAAGAGGTTCTTGATATAGCTTGACTCTACAGCCACTCATATAATTAGGCATTATATCTCCTTCTAAAGTGGCTAATTGTACTGCTCCGCTTGTTGAGAGTCTGTTAATGATCATAGGTCCATAACCTCGCTTTTCTAACTTATGTGCGTGTTGTTTCAACGTATATACTAGAACTAAATCTCCTTCTTTTAGGCCTTTATCTTTCACATGTGCATCAAAATATGCTTTCTGTCATTTCTTTGCTGCGTATATTCATGCTGCTGCCTTTAGCCTAGTTTCTCCTAATCGTTCCAAGTCCATTATTCTCGCTGATAATTCATGGCCGGTCCACTGATGTTCTTGTGCAACCTTAAGGGTCGGTATCAAGAAGTCCAAAGGAAGCACAGCATTCTGACCAAAAACCATATGAAAGGGAGTTGCATTGAGTACGGTCTTGTAGGCCACTCGATATGCCCAAACAGCGTGGTGTAACTGTTTGTCCCAATCTGAACGTTTGTTGGTCACGAGTTTCGCCAGTACGTTACAAAGGATCTTATTAGTGCTTTCAGCCTGACCATTGGCCTGAGGATGATATGGTGCGGATTTCTTGTGAATCACCATAAAATCCTGTAACAAATATTCAATGACTTGGTTTAGAAAGTGAGTGCCTCGATCGCTCACTAACTCTATAGGCAATCCATATCTTGTAAAGACATTCTCAAATAAGAATTTTGCAATTGTGTGTGCATCATTCTTTTTCGTGGCTTTTGCCTCTATCCATCTCGTAAGATAATCTGTGGCAACAATAATGTATTCCACATGTGTACCTTTTGCAGGGGGGTTAATGGGTCCTACAAAGTCTATACCCTACTTAGAAAATGCACATCCGCCCATCATGGGTTTCAATGGCATTTCATCTCTGCGAGTAGGAAACTGAGTTCTTTGGCACACATCACATCTCTTTACATAGGTATGAGCATCCATGTGAAGAGTGGGCCACCATAATCCTGCAAAGAGGATGGCTTTGATTATCCTATCGGGTCCAAAATGACCTCCTGCAACACCTTGGTGTGCAGTCTCTAGTATGCTCAGATAATCCCTCTCATGAATACATTGTCTTAGATATCCATCTCGTCCTCTTTTCTATAGGTTATCACCAATAAGTGAATAATCTTGAGCTTCCTGCTCTAGACTGTGTTGTTGTGCTAAAGTCATTCCTTGAGGGAATGTCTTCGTCCTCAAGTATGTCACTAATTGTTCACTCCAGTCTGGTGTGAGAGACACGTGATATAATGTAGCATGCTCTACTGGTGGTCTTTCACAACAAACATGGCATTCTTTATACAACTTGTAGACATCTACTTCCATCGAAGGCCAATGTACTCCTAGTCTATGCAGAGTCTGTAATGTTCGATGTTTTGAATGATGTTGCTTTAATGCACCTATGTGTGCTAATTGCAACCAATTCGCATGTTCTGATTCATCTACACAACAAGCAAGAATCTTTTGATTATCCTGTTTATATATGCTTCCTGCTAAGATTTGGTATCTCTGAGACTTGGTAATCTCTCCCTCTTTGATCTTTATCCTAGGATTCTTGGGTCCATATGTGAGAATGGGGACTATAGGCTTAGCCCAGTCTGGTGCTATCTCAAGATTAAGCAAGTATGCATCTGGTAGATCATCCGCTACTCCTTGAGGAGCTTCTCCTGAGGTTAATCTTGAAAGGTGGTCAAATCTAAGATGTGTCTTTCCTTTCCTGACTATGACTTCAAAATCATACTCCATGAGTAATAGAAACCAACGTATCAGTCGTCCTGTGTTACATGGCTTGTTGACTAAGTACAATAGGGCTTGATGATCTGTAAAGAACTTGAGATTGTTGGCCAACAAGTAGTGCCTAAACTTCTTTACTGCGTAGATCATCCCTAATCCTTCTTGTTCCGTCATGGTGTAATTTCTTTCTGCTGCGTTCAATTGTCTGCTCGCGTAAGCTATGGGGAGATCTATGTTACCTTCATTCGTGGGTTGTGCTAACACACATCCTATGGCGTAATTGGATGCATCCACATGTACATGGAATGGCTTACTCCAATCTGGGGTTGTCAATATAGGTGCTGAGCACAAGCGTCGTTTAAGTTCATTGAATGAATTTTCACATTCATCTGTCCATTCAAAATTGGTTAAAAGAGAGTACAAAGGCTTGGCTATGATTGCATACATGTGTATGAATCTCCTATAATAACCGCAATGGCCCATAAATGCCTGTACCTCTTTCACATTTGTTGGTCTAGGTAATTCTGCAATTACTTTCACCTTTTCTTCATCCGTAGAGATTCCATTTTTTGACACAATATGTCCTAGAGTTTTGCCTTGTCTGACCATAAAAACACATTTTTCTGGGTTCAAACAAACCTGATATTCTCGACATTTGTCAAATATTTGCCTTAACTCTGGGATATGTGTCTGTCTTACATTTGAATGTGCATATAAGTCATCGACATAAACTTCCAAACTCTTGCGTAAGAATTCCTTAAAAACATGACACATGAGTCGTTGGAAAGTGGCGGGTGCATTTGTTAAGCCAAATGGCATCACACGAAATGCAAATATGCCCCATTCAGTGGCAAATGCCGTCTTGTGTTGATCTTCTGGAGCAATGGCTACTTGATTATAGCATGAAAAACCATCAAGAAAGTTGTAAACTTCCTTGCCCGCAACTCTTTCCAATAGATGTTCTGTGATAGGAAGAGGATAACTGTCTCTAATCGTTGCGGCATTAACTTTTTTAAGGTTAATACACACACACGCAATTTTCCATTCTTCTTGGGCACAACCACAATGGGGGATACCCATTCGGTATGCTCAATTTCGTAAATGAATCCTGCTTCTATCAAGCGATCTATCTCCTCTTTAATCTTCGCAGCGTAGTTATCATTATACGTGTACGGTTTCTGTTTTGTCGGTTTTGCATCTGGAGTCATAGGGATTCTATGAGAGCATATATCTGGATCTACTCCTTTCAAATCTTTGTAACTCCACGCAAAAACATCTCTATATTCGCGCAATAGGGCAACTAGCTCTTCTTCTTCTTCAGTTGTCAAATCATGCCCTATGTATGTACATTTTTCTTCTTCTCCTTCTATGGCTACGATTATTTTCTTGGTTTTCTCTCGGTTATCATATACTTGTCCGTCATTCGCCTTTCTACTAGGCATTCGTACCATGATCCTTCTATCTTCGATTTCATACTTCTTGAAGTTCTCGGGTACTTCAAACAAAGATTCTTCTTTTTTTGACATGGTTTCTTTCTTCTTTCTTTTCTTGCCTTCACTCTTAGTAGTCACTTGAGTGGCTAACCTTACCTCATTCGTAATTTCCTCGTGTCTCTGAGGGTGAGTCTCTACTTCGTAGAAATATTCTTCCTCTGATGCAAATGGAGAGTCCATGATAATTGATTCTAAATCAAAATCACTCGCATCCTCAAATGCATCAGTGCTAGGTTCACATTCTTCTAAAATTGCATCGCTCGTGATTGGCTCTATCGTGAAAATTGAAATGTCATAGCCATCCTCGTCACAGTGGGGTGTCCATTGTTCTTCATTGATGGCTACATCCATGGTTGCTAGGATTTCTGCCCAACCATGGGGTTCAAACTCTTCGTCTGGAAATACTACAGGTGCGTAGGCTAGATCTTGAAGGGTTCGTGGATGTTGTTCTGCACCTAAGGTCCTGGCTTCTAACCTTTCTTCCTCTTGTTTTGCTTTTTTACACATCCATAAATGAGTATCCTCATGCAACCAAGAAGGATCTGATTCTAATGAGTGCACGGATTCCGTCTCTACTGGTGTCTTATGGATGGTATTCCATTGTATTGGGGGTACATCTCGATGTTAATAGTCTTTAAGATTGACTTTGGTAGTCACTCCTAAATGTTGCAAGTACAAAGAATTGGTTCCCCAATCTTGTACAATTTGCAACTGACGCATGAATGGTCGTCCCAATATCATCTCATATGCATGATTTTTTGCAAAGTCACAAATGGCAAAGGTATGCTCAAATTCTACGCCACAAGTGGTGAGAAATATGCCTTCTAGTAAGCCTAATGGTTTTTCTATGTGTCCGTCAGCCATTTGTAGCTTCATCCTGGTGGGTCTTAATGCTGGCTTACCCCAACGTTTCCATAAAGCGGTGGTAGCTATGGCTACTCCGGCTCCTAAATCTAAGATGGCTTTCGTGGTGTAGCCCTGATGGGTTATTGGAAGATAAGTGTTACCTTCCTCTCCTTCGCTCACATCTCCAATCTTTTCTACGGGTATCTCTGGTACCTTATTTTGTGATCCTATTTGTGAGGGAGTAGTAGCAAGCTCGGGGAATTGATTTGCTACATGTTTCCACAATTCTGGTTTTACCTTTAACAACTCCTCTAGAGTGAGATTACATTGTACTTTAGTGTTCTTGATCACTTCCGTGTTTCTAGGGATTACTGATTCTTCATTCCTCACTATTATCGTGGGTGCTCTCATACTAATAGACTTTGCTTCCCAAGGTCCTGTGAACTGAGGTAATTCTTGTAAAGAATTAGATCCAAATCTTGTGTTTTCACTCAGTTGTTCTTCCTCTACACCATCGTAAATAGAGGGAATGTCTTGGGGAAATTGTTCCTGCAAGTCATCTATTTCTTGAATAGGAGGATGGGTTCCTTGTTCCTTTCTCCATTTCTCTTCTTGGATCTCTCTCAAAAATTCATGTGAGTACCTATGTATGGAAGACAGGTTGTCTTGACTTTCTGTGTTGGGTACTTGAGACAGGGATGGTGCATTCCTTTCCTGTGTCTCTGGGACAATAGGGTTCCTAGGCTGATCTTTTTCCTCTTTGCTCTCTATCAAGTATTCTAGCCTCTCCATTAGTCCTTGAAAATGTAATTCAGGTTTTGCCATGTTATTCCAATTAAGATATCTAGAGGCTTCGAAGAAAGCTTGTGCTAGTTCTACCATCTTCATGCAAAGTTTAGTTCTCTCAATTTCTAGATCAGCTCGAGGGTAGTTTTTGCTCATTTCAGCTACCTGAGGTCCCTCTTTTAATCTAGCCTGATATGCACGAAACATCATGTCTAGATTTTCTGGTATGGGTCCCGCTAAAACTGATCCTGATTTCTGAGCTGGATTCTCTTGATTCAATTCCTGTGAAGTCAATTCTAGGATTTTGGCTCTAGATTCCTTTAAACTTCCTTCCAACTCAGTTATCTTTTTACTCCATTTTCTCTTAATTCTTTCTCTAGAATCTTTCCAAGATTTCATCTTTTTACTACTAGATTCTGCAACTTCACTACTTCCGGCTACTTTCTCTTGATTAAGCTGTTGGTTCTGTAAGAGTGCCTGGGCTCTTGTTATAGCTTGGATAGGCACGTATGTAGGGTTGGATCTATCTGCGTTGTTTACAATACCTATCACGTTGATCGGTGTCACATTTGAAGCATTAACAGGGTTCTTAGGACAATCTTTGATGATGTGCTCTTTACCACAATCGGCGCAAAAGCCTTGTATGTTATAGTACTATGATTGTCCTGCTATCGGGGGATGTGGACAATCCTTTATGAAATGATCTCCTTGGCACCTAAAGCATGGTCCTCTAGGGCCCTGTGGTCTTTGTTGTCTCAATTGGGGTCGTGGATTTGGGTTTGTGTACATCACATTAGCATAGTCGGGCTCCCAACTAGGTTCCACTGGTGGACTATCATAATGATATGTTTCTACGTGTTCTGGTGACTCTGTGTAATACGCGGGTGGACTATCTACATGCGTAGAGTCAAAACTGTTTGAGTTCGGGTCATTCTCTGTGATCAAAGGTGAAGAAGGCACTAAGGCCCTACTTAGGTTCTCTTCTGCAGCAGCGTATTTGACTGAGATGACATTCGTTGGTGGGGGTGGCTGCTGAGCCAAGACAGGTTGAGGTCTCTGTTGAGCCTGGTATGGGTAGTTCTGAGGAGGCCTATAGTAATAAGGCTGAGCATTGTATTGGCCTTGATACCTACCTGGCTGTGGGTATGCTTGCGGGTAGTTCTATCTCACGGTCTGCTTGTTGTATGGGCAGTTGTATCTTCTCTCAATTGTACAGTATTGGCCATTAGGTTTGGCTTGTGGTTGTGGTGCATTGGGGCACACACTTGCCATATGGTCACCACCACAGGTGTAACAACGCTTGTTCATTAGTACCCTAGGTTTGCTAGAAACTCCTAATTTCTAGGCCACTTTTTCTGCTAGGTCTTCTATTGAGCTAGAAAATTTTGTGGATGCTAGAGATGAACAGTCTGAGTCCTTATAGACCTTTGAGAGTTTCAACTCGTCTCCTAAGTTGTCCTCAATGTCTATACAAATTCTTACACATTGCTCTAGCGTTCTGGGTTCTTTTAGGTACACGTAGGAGCGTAGTTTAGAGCTCAACAAGCCATTTAAAAACAATGACACTTGCTTGGCTTGTGAGGGTAGCTCTTGCATTGGACATCGTTCCATATATTGTCTAAACCTACGTCCTGCCAGTCTTACTGTTTCTTGAGGGGTCTGTTTGAAGCTATGAATCAAAATCAACGAAGACGTGTCATGTCTAATCCCACTTTTAGAGAATTCAGTGATGAATGACTCTAAAAAGTGATGGATGTCTCTAAATTGCCTTTGTTGCAATGGTTGGAACCAAGTTAGAGCGGTATTCTTTAACGTTAGCCCAAATGCGTTGTATTGCGTGAACATGTCTTCAACTTGTTCTGCTCTTAGTACTTGCTTGAATTCTGCAACATGCTCATAGGGATCTCCTGTCCCATCAAAGTAATTCTTCATTGATTTTACTAATTGAGTGGGTCTCAATATTCTTGCGTGTTCACGTGGTCTAGGTAGAGGAAAATCATCTCTACCACCTGGTATTCCATGATCTCTTTGCCTATCTACTCTATTAGTGTCTGTGGTTGTTCTATCTCTCCCTATGGGGTGATTAAAGCTTACTTCCGATCTCTCTTTATTTCCCTCTCTTTGATTTCCATGGGCTGAGGATGTTCCTGCCCCTTGTTGACTTGTATTCATGTTTGTTCTAGATAGAGGGAATACCAATTCACCTCTCCATGTGTATGTGTTTTTAGCGCGGTCAGGCACCACAAAGACTCTTTCTGAAGTCTCATCCAGGTATACAACCTTTCCAGGTGTATCCGGGTCTTTGAACTCGTATATAGTGATGATTCCTACCTCACTAAGTATTTCGGTCTTGTATCTCCAAAACGCTTCATCAGTTTCTTTATTTACAAACAACTCTATGCTTCTGTTGTCCTGAGGGATCCAATCCGGGATTAGTACTCGTGTCAGTAGAGATTTCCCTCTAGGTGTTCTAGGCTCTTCTAATGGTTCTTTTCCTTGAGATTTTGTTTCCGTCTCTGGTTGAATCACGCCAAACTCGTTGGTATTGTTTGGCTGCGTACTTAATATGTACATCGTTCCTTCCTTGTCTATGTACGCTTTTCTCTCGAATTTCACCACTGGACGTTCCAATCCAATGGGTTGATCGGGGTTGTGCATTTGCACCACTTGCCTTCGCAAACCATCCTCATAGATGCGAGCACCTAATCGGTTGGTTCGGAGAAACTCTAGTTGTGTTCTATAGGGTCCTTCTGGTTTTTCTAAATAGGCTACATTCGACCCTTCTTCTGGTCTTTCTGTGCTAAATGCCATTTCTGATTCGCTGGTATCTGAGCTCTCGTAGGGATAACTAGTGTTCAATTGTTGAGCCCACGATCGTGCAGTAGTTCTTACGCTTGCCTCTGACGATCTAAGGCTTCGTCAGTCTGACTTGCCTATATGTTTGCCCGATCTAAGGTTCATTAATTTTGTTCCTTGCACACTCAGTACACGCTCAGATCGTCAATGATTCTTTGTTATTACTTTCTTGATTCTATTTAAATTTCTTTAGATTCTTGTCTTAATGTATGCGTCAGGAATTCGACTTTCCGTGGTACTTTGCGTTCTCGTTCCGTCAGACTTATGTTCTTTCCTTTAGGTTTTCGTGTCACACACCTTTATCTTTAGTCTTGGACTTGATAAATTTAACTCTCTTGAACTTGAGGCGTTCATATCGTCTTTAATCCACAATGCTAACGTTTTTCCTAAGCTAAGAATTGACTGAGGGGGTTGAGTAATCTTCCAACCTCGAGTCAGCTTTTTTGGTTGCTCTGATGCCCAAGAAGCCGCGCTTCCCAAGCTTTATGCCCTTCACTGCCTTGCCTTGGTTGCCTTCGATTGCCCTTGCGAGACCTGGAAAAATTCTATATTAGACGATTCACAGTTGGATGATCAAGCACTTGAGTATATACACCTTTTAAGTCCCTTCCCTTTTGCCCAACTTTTCAATGTTTGCCCCCTGGCTTTCTAATGAGCTATTAAGCTCAAAAAACGGACTTCAGATGAAAAAGTTATGACCGTTCAGGCCCTGGGGGGTAAAAACTCACAAACAGGTTTTTCTCCAAATATGAGCTAAGGGGTCTCCTATGAGTCTAATCACCCACAAATTTCCCAAAAATAGCCCCAAAATTGGCCAAAAAATGAAACCCTAAAATTTGCGATGGGGGTGCACAATCGCGATGGTCTGAGACAATCGCGATGGTCTGGGACCGTCGCGATGGCGTGAGTGTGAACCGTCGCGATGGTCTGAAGTGCACCGTCGGCGCGATGGCGTGAGCCAATCGCGATGGTGTGGGGTCAACCGAGCAATCCCGATGGTCCGCGAACCGTCGCGATGGTCCAAATGAACCGTCGCGATGGCGTGAGACCGTCGCGATGGTCCGGCCGAGCCGTCACGATGGCCTGAGCCAATCGTGATGGTGTGACACAATCGCGATGGTCTGAGACCGTCGCGATGGTCTGAGACCGTCGCGATGGTCCACCAAACTATGAATTTTTGAGATGCGCCTGTGGATTCGTGCAAGCGCAAGGGTCGCCTACCTCGTGGTGTGGTCGCCTACCAAAAATACCGAAGGTTGCAGACCATCGCGATGGTCTGACACACTCAGAAATTTCTGACAGAAGGTGATTTTCTTACCTTTTTGCCGCCTTCGTGATGCAGTGGAGTACTGTTCCTGCAAGAAAACTCAAGAAAGCAAAGCACACACAAGCACAAAAGCTCTCTCTCACTCTCTCGCATGCACAAATGAGGGGAAATGAGGAGAATGGGTGGATATGGTGAATTTTCTAATTTTTTTGGAGATGAAGATGATGATGCGGTGATGAAGATGGAGTGTGGGGAAGGTGAAAAACAACAAAAACTAAGTAAAAACAACAACAAAAACTGAAATTTTTACCTTCCAATGCCACTTCTTGCTATACTCTTACCATCACACATTCGTCCTAGACTCGTTCCCCAGCAACGGCACCAAATTTGGTGTTGCTCTAGCACAATGGTAAGTACCACGTTAAGAAGCTTCACCTCCTTAATTGTCAATCCGCGGAAGAGATAGGAGTGATATGAAGATCGTGAATGTGAGAAGAAGTGAGAGTGAAGGTGAGAAGCACAAAGATGCACACACACATACGCACACAGTACGAAGAGACAAGCAAGACACAATGGAAGGTGAGAAATTAACTCTATTGCTCAAGAACACTAATACAAGCTCCAAAGAACTCTAACCTCAAACAAGCTAACACTAACCAACCTCAAAAATGAGCTCTCTAGCTCTTTTTATAGTTTCTAGACTAGTTTTGACCGGTTTCACATCTAGTGACCGGCATAGTTAAAAATTAGGTCCTAGATGCTATTTGGAAGGGTAAACGATGTCTAAAAATAACGAAAATTGATATGCTTGTTCTACCTAAGCTCCTCAAGCTCGAGGACTCCTCGGCTTGCACAAAATGGAGAGAATGTCCTTTTATCCTCTTGCGATGAAGAAATAAAGCAGTTAACGCAGTTAGTACAGGATAAGGAAGATGCTCGGGTTGCTCTTGGTAATTTGTTAGAAGAAACCCATGCGGATCTTGAGTTGGTGACCCAAAAAGGATAGGAAATGGCTGATCTGGCCATGCAAAACACTGAAGAATTAAAGACAGTGTCCGTCGCACTTCACCAAAAGTGTCGTGACTTGGATGCACAGACCCTCTAGACAATTAAGTTAAAGAAAGAGTTGGAAGGCATCATGAAAGAAAGCGATGCATATTACAAAACCATCCAATATCAAGCTCAGGAGCTGGAACGCAGAGAAAAGTAGTTAGGCGCGCAAGCAGCGAGATTGTCCAGAGTTGATGGTCAAATTGCTGATATGAAGGTCGGACGGGATGCGGCCATCGCCAACAAATTCTATTCACAAGAAGCCTTTTTGCAGACGCAGACCGATGCACTGATGAGTCAAGTTATTGCGGCAAGTTCAGTTAGAACAGACGCACAACTGGTGGAGCCAGATACATTGAAGATTATGTTGGATTCCCTGAAACAAAACATCACCCGAACATTTAAATTAGTTAAATCTATGTATATACAAGGCATAGTTGATGAGCCTCAATTTTATTTTTCTTTGCGAGTTTGAGTCCACCGTGCATGCTAGTGTTAGGCCATCGGAATGGATTGTATTTTTCATATATTGCATGCACCGAAAAGGCATAGCGTTGCAACTTTTTATCCATTAATGAAAGGGCATTGCGGTGTTCTTTGAGAGAGACGGTGCCAGACTGTCTGTCTGGGCGACTGTGCAGAGACGTTGTGTTGCAAACTTGCAAATATCTTGAGTACTGTTATTCTGCTCTTGTTGAATTGCACGAATTCATTATTAACACAGTAACGTTGTCTTATCATTAATAAGTTGGTGCGACATTGTGATTGATAATTCGCTCGCTAATATATTGTGTAACGATAAGTTATTGCCTTGGAAGTATAAGTTACTGTGTAGTTGAATAGTTAATTTGGGAAAATTACATAAAGGGCCTCTGCACTGTCAGACCCCTAACCATCCCCAAGAACCTGAAATGAGATTAAAATCGACTTGACGGAAGTGCTTTTAACAAACCTAAGCTCAAGTTGATACTTAGGAAGAGATAGATAAAGTACCAAATCACTTGAAACTAAGGTCAACCACACAACCAAGTAAGGGACTCACAACTCAATGGTTAACACTATGTGCTGAGTTCATAGACAAGTGAGTCAAAAATGTGATTTAACTCGGAGAGACTCTTGGCTTCTGAAGACATGCATAGATCTGTACCTAGGGAAGGTCTTATGTCTATAGTGGAAGGGGAATATAGGATGTCTCTTCAGTACATATCCACTAACCTGCAAGGAATACCCATCTACCTCGACGGTCTATACAGGTCAGTGGCAAGAATGAGAAACACTATTGAATTAGAAATAGTTCCAAGACCAGTTGTCAAGTACGAAGACGGAGTCTACATGGACAAGATGGGCTAGATATATGTAGTAACCGAAAACCCTGATCAGATTAATGAAAGAGGAGAGTTAGCTCGAGACCATGCAACTACCTCACAAAACCCATTCGAGACCTAGCAAAGAATAGAAACTGTGATGTTAGGACAAATGAGCCAAGGTAGTATACCCAATAGACTGTTGAGATATCAAGCTCAACATGTGGTGATCCAGGATGACACGTATCAGTTTTTTGTTTCTCTGACATCTATAGTGGTCACGCCAGTATATGTCAGGGATACTTCATTGAGCTTTATTAGATTTATCTACCGAGAGTGATGGCACATTTGTTTCTTGCCAGCTCACTCATTCACGGACATTAGGTTTTTCCTTATGTACTAGTCTTTATATATTGCACTTGTATTCTTGTTTTTAGGTCATTCTTGTACATCCTTTTATGTAATAAAAGAAGAAGAAGAAGAAAATCATCTTCTCTGTCTCAATTTGTGTGTGTGCTTCTCCTTGAGAGTGAGAGTGTGTGTGAGCTCTCTTCCTTATCTCCTTCCTCGTGACATGGTATCAGAGCCAGCGTGGCTGTAGAGAGCTCATGGAGAAGGCGACAGTGAAGACTACACGGAAAGGCATGGAGAAAACGTGATTTCACAAACGGCCTCCGTTTGCTACGAAAATCGGCGTGAAGGTAGAGACCTCAAAATATTTTTGAGAGTTATCCCTTTAGGGTCACTTGTTTTTGTCAGATCGAAGTTTCGGAGCCATCTCGACTCCGTTCTGAGCCCGTAAGGTGGGGCCCATAGACAAACCAGGTCAGTTTCAGAAACTGTAACTTGCATTGTGTTCGGCGACACTCATATATTCCAGATCCAGAATTTCAAGCGATTCCGTGTACTGTTGATGCACGAAAACTGTGTTTTCTTTAGATCGAACTATCACGTCATAGTGCGATAGTGTTCAAGCAGAAGTGCTGCTTGTAGTGTATTGCGGTGTTGTGAATTGTTGCAGAAATGGCAAACGCAGATGGAATGAGTCAGCTTATGAGCGATAAGCTGGACAAGAATAAATTCCATGCTTGGAGATTCCGAATGAAGAATTTCTTGATGGGAAAAGGCTACTGGAAGTACATCAAAGGAGAGAATGAAAATGCTCTGCAGTTACCAGAAAGGAATCGGACAAGGAAGTACATTCAGACATTAAGATCTGATGGAGGAGGTGAATACATGTCAAATGAGTTGAGTAGTTTTCTAAAAAATCATGGAATTTGGCATCAGTTTTCATGCAGGTACACACCACAACCGAATGGTGTTGTTGAACGCAAAAACAGACATATTCCAGAAATAGCAAGAGCCTTAATGGTTGAGAAGAATATGCCTCATTGTTATTGGGTAGAAGTTGTGCATACTGTTGTATACATCATGAACAGAACTTTGACTGCTAATGTACATCAAGTTACACCTGAAGAGAAGTTTACATGTAAAAAGCCAAACTTATCACATCTGAAAGTTTTTGGTTGTATTGCATATGTACATGTCCCAGATGAATTGAGGACGAAGCTTGATCCAAAAGTAGAAAAGTGTGTCTTCATTGGATACTCCCTTGAGCAAAAGGGATATAAATGTTATAATCCACTCACACGACAGGTAAAGGTGAGCAGAGATGTGGTATTTGATGAAATGTCAAGCTTCTATGCAAATGCCAAAGAAGGACTGAGTCTTGAACCAAATGACAAAGAAAATGTTGAAAAATGGAGTGCAAAATCTAAGGTTTTGAGTGGACCAGATGCATCAAGAAGCAATAGTTCCAACTCAAATCCATGGAGTGGAAGATTACAATGGAATTTCAGTCCAGAAAATTCATCAAATACATCCAAGAAAGGTAAAGAAAAGCTTTCTGCTGGTCATAAAACATGTGCAGGTTTTGAAGACGTTGATGGAGATTCAAGCGGTTCAGAAAAGATTCTTGATGAGGAACTTGGATTGCCCTCTGTGAAGACTCCAGGAGTAAGAAGGGCACATGCAGATGATACAAGGAGAAGTGACCCAGGACCAAGAAGATATGGGAGGATGCGTAATTCAGTGCAACGATTGGCATATGATAGTTACATGGCTCGCCATTGTGCCTACATGACAAAGGTAATACAAGATGCTGAACCTTCTTGTTTTGAAGATGCAATTGGTAATGCAGATTGGGAAAAGCTATGGATGAGGAGATGGCTGCACTTTATGGAAATGATACATGGAAGCTGGTTCCATTGCCGCAAGGAAAGAAACCCATAGGTTGTAAATGGGTTTACAAGGTAAAGCATAATGCTGATGGTAGCATAAGCAGGTATAAAGCACGATTGGTAGCTAAAGGATATGCACAGACATATGGCATTGATTATGAGGAAACATTCAGCCGTGTAGCTAAAATGTCTACTGTTAGGACACTTGTTGCATTAGCTACAGCAAAAGGATGGACTTTGCATCAGATGGATGTGAAGAATGCTTTCCTACATGGTGAGTTATAGGAAGAAGTATATATGGACCAGCCACAAGGATATGAAGATTCAAAGCATCCAGAATATGTTTGCAGGTTGCAAAAGGCTTTGTATGGGCTGAAGCAGGCTCCGCGTGCATGGCATGCAAGGATTGCTGATTACTTAACCAGCATTGGGTTTTTCTATGTGTGATGCAGATCACTCACTATATGCAAGGAAGGCTGATGATGGCATCACTATTGTGGCTATTTATGTTGATGACCTGATTGTAGGTGGTGATAATGAAGAAAGCATCAAAGAGGTAAAGAAACTTCTTATGCAGGAATTCGACATGAAAGATCTTGGTGTGCTGCGCTATTTCTTGGGCATTGAGTTTATACATACAGAAACAGGTATATGGATGTCGCAAAGGCAATATGTCTTGAATATGCTGCAAAAGTATGGTATGGCTGATTGTAAGCCAATTTCTATGCCTTTAGATCAGAATTTGAAATTGGATACTACATCACGTGAAGCATTGCAAAATGCTACTATGTACAGGAAAATTGTGGGAAGTCTTATATATATTACAATTATAAGGCCTGATTTAAGCTACACTGTTGGACTTGAAAGTTAGTTTATGCAGGTTCCCAGGAAGCCACATTTGGATGCTCTGAGGCGCACTCTACGTTATGTGAGTGCTACTTTGGATTATGCATTGTTTTATGAAGTTGGTGTAGATTTGCAGGTTCATGGATACACCGATGCAGATTGGGCTGGTAGTACTCCAGATAGAAGATCTACTAGTGGCTTTCTTTTCTCACTTGGAGGTGCATCTATTACATGGAGCAGTAAGAAGCAACCCACTGTTGCTTTCTCAAGTACAGAGGCTGAGTATAGAGGTGCTGCAATGGCAGCATGTGAGGCATCATGGTTGGAGATGTTACTTGCAGATTTAGTTGTGGAAGTGCAAAAGCCTATCACTATCTATTGTGATAATCTTAGCAGCATACAGTTAGCACATAACCCTGTTTTCCATGCTAGAACAAAGCATATCGAGGTACATTATCACTTCATCAGAGAGAAGGTATTAGCAGGTGATATTGATCTTGTTTATGTGAGAACAGATGAGCAGGTTGCTGATATTTTCATCAAAGCACTTGGAGCTGAGAAGTTGAAGAAGTTTTGGAAGATGCTTGGATTACAGGATATGGCGTTGAGCTTGAGGGGGAGTGTTGAGATATCAAGCTCAACATGTGATGATCCAGGATGACACATACCATTTTTTTGTTTCTCTGACATGTATAGTGGTCACGCCGGTATATGTCAGGGATACTTCATTGAGCTTTATTAGATTTATCTACCGAGAGTGATGGCACATTTGTTTCTTGCCAGCTCACTCATTCACGGACATTAGGTTTTTCCTTATGTACTGGTCTTTATATATTGCACTTGTTGTATTCTTGTTTTTAGGTCATTCTTGTACATTCCTTTTATGTAATAGAAGAAGAAGAAGAAGAAAATCATTCTTCTCTGTCTCAATTTGTGTGTGTGCTTCTCCTTGAGAGTGAGAGTGTGTGTGTGAGCTCTCTTCCTTATCTCCTTCCTCATGACATAGACCACATGAGCAATTCACTATGCCAGGAATTAACTCCAACAACCAAATTAGCCAAGGAATGGGAAATATGAATAGACCTACCTTTACGATAGAACCACACCAAGGTGTTCCCATCATCATTGAATCCTGAGAGCCAGGCAGAAGACTGAGACCCATCCAATTGGCCAAATGTATGCGAAAGCGTTACGATGGCACAGGAGAGCCATATGACCACATTGCAGAATTCAAGCAGGTGTTGCGAGCGGAGCAAGTGGATGACTTTTTCATGCAATATGAATCCTTTGGCCTAACCCTTACGGGAATAGCCTTAACTTGGTTTCAATCCTTGGATCTAAGTTGCTTTGGAAATATCAAACAATTCTTCCAAGAATTTATTTGGGAATTCACTAAGCAAGGGATCAAGCACAATTTGTCATCCTTACTACATAGTTTCAAACAAGCTCCTAATGAGACAGTAAAAAATGAAGCACGAAGATTTAGTCAATATGTAGACAGATGCCCTGTGACAGAGAAACCTTCTCAACAGAAAATGATATCCTTATTTTTAGAAGGCCTAACCAACGGAACATTGAGTATCTTGGTATATGTAAAACAATTGCAAACTCTGAGTGTGTTCAAGAGTGCATAGATTTGGAAGACAACTTAGCTGAGGATCTCAAAATCACACAAGAACCTACCAAATTAGAGGATACAAGGAGAAATGAAACTTCTAGTCCGAGTTACGTGGAGGAAGTGGCAGCGTTAGTGGCCAAGAAATTGGGAGTACAAGGACAAAGGAACTACCAGAACTCCTCCTTGAGAGTGCCAATGTTAGAAAGATGCACACTTTGTGGTGGAGATCATCCATCTCATGTCTAAATCAGAGAAGGATTAGGGTTATCACAACCTTACCCTTACAATAGACAACCAACTCAAGAGCCTAACATGTACTCTTATATTGAGAAAAAGTACATCAACCACAACATCAAAAACTATCCAATGAATAGACAGCCACGACCGTTAGTACCACCCCAATGTAGACCATACGGGTACCCTCCTAGAGAACAAGGTAGAGAATTTCCTAGGTACAACCCATGTCCAAAACCATGAGGAGCAACTAGACCGTATGAACATGGAGGATAAAGCCAACCTCAACCTATACCAGGACAACAACCACCACACCTACTAGCTCCGATACAAGGACAGAACATCACAATACAAGTCGTTTGTCTTGAGTGTAGCAAAGAACAACCCCTGAAAGATTGTCCTGGACATCCCTCTAGTGCACCAAAGGTTACACCAGTTAATGTGGTAGGCTTGGTAGGGGATTCAAGTTCCAGTAGTGATAATGTGGCTCCTATACATGCAGTTACTAGGGCACAAGCAGTACAAAAAGCTAAGCTAGATGAACAATCAGAGCCAAGTGAGTCAGGAGAGCCTAGTAAGAGAAAAACAAGAACATGGAAGGATACTAGAGAGAAGGCCAATGGTAAGTGGACCAAAAAGTTATCAAAACTAGAAGACAGCCTGAAAGATGCAAAAACGAAAATAGAAGATACTGTCTCTCAAAGCTCCTCGCATGTCGAAACTCCATCCACACCACCTCATCCCCAGCCTCACCCCCACCCACCAACCATTGTAAATAGACCACAACCAGGGTCTGTTCTTGCAGATCCAACCCCAGAACACTTGGACATGATGTTCAAGGCATACCAAGCTTGACTTCAAGAAGGGCCAACACCTGCAAACCTAGACAAGAGCTACCCTAGAGTAGATTTAGAGATTGAATGGACAAAAATGTGCATAAAAATGGTGGAGCTCTCTCAAGCTATGTTCGAGGCCAATCAATCGTTCAATCAGACAAATTCTATTACACCGGGTTTGCACTTCAAGAGCTTACTAGATAGATTAGAGCAGTTGGTAAATAAACCTCAAGTTTCTTTACCTCCATAGGCTCAACCAACTGTTGAAAGAGAAAGCTCATCACCACAGAAAGTCTATGTTCGTGACTCCATAGATGAGGGAGAACCTCTTTCAATTCAACAACACACTCAAAAGTTCTTGCGGGAAATATAAGAAGAGAAATGGGCCAAGGAGAAGGATGTTTCCCCTCCTATTCTTGAAATTAATAATCGTCATGATCAATTCCCACAAGACATTCCATCTATTTATGGAGACCAAGTAGAGCAACAAGAAAAAGAAAGTTCAGGATTTGAATCCAATTCTTTACAAGAGTTTCCACAGTTCACAGGCCCATGGAAATCTAAATCTCTTCAGATCAGAGCTCCCACAATATTGATCAGAAATGAAGACTCAATGGTTCCAAGAAACATTGATGTCGTGAAGAACACTAAGGTTCAGTGTCATCTCACTATAGAAGAGTTGCTCAAAGAAAAACCAGAGCTATGGAAACATGTGAAGGATCAGGTTCCAGAACTTGATTCCAAAATACCAACAGCAGACTCTAAGCATAAATTTCTAGAGATACCTCTAGACAAAATAGGGGACATGAGCAAAGGTGAGGAAGGTAATACTTATCTCCCGATCACCTACCAAGGTTACACAACCAAAGCGATCATAGATTCTGGTGCGGGTGTTCCTATTGCGACCACTTCCCTATGGAAGCAATGGGGTAAACCCGCATTAAGACCAACTAGAACGAAGCTTCAGATGGCTGATGGCCATGTTGAAAGACCTCTAGGATTGCTAGAAGGGATAAATCTAAACACTTGTGGGGTAGAGTTTGAGCACACCTTTGCTATGTGTGACTTTGGTAAAACTAATACCTACGAAATGATCCTAGGAAGACCCTTCCTACGACAACTGCAAGTTTTACAAGATTGGGGAACCAATTCTTTGTACTTGCAGTGCTTAGGGATCACAAGCAAGGTCAATTTGAAGGATTACACCTTCAGAGATGTACCACCCCTACAGTGGAATCCTATCCACAAGCAACAAGAAGATTCAATCTTTGTGCATTCTAAAAGTTCATTTGAGACACCTTGGATGCATGAAGATACTCATTTGTGGATGTGCAAGGTCGCAAAGGAAGAGGAGAAACGCCTAAAAGCGAGAGAAAAAGGAACTTCTCTAGGAGATAGACCAATTAGAGACCTAGCCTATACACCGATGATCTTTCGAGATGAGGAATTTGAGCCTCATGGTTGGGCAGAAATCTTAGCCACCATGGACATTGCTGTCAATGAAGAACAATGGACACCTCATTGTGATGAGGAGGGTTATGATATTTCAGTGTTCATGTGTCAGCCCTTGCTAGAAGAATGTGACCCTAGTGACTTCATAGAAAAAGAAGAGAACAATGACGATCTGGAGTCCATTGTGATGGATAGTTGCTTTATTTCAGAGGAGCACTATCTAAAAGACATAGGAGTATTTACCCAAAAGGAAGAAGAACCTCATCACAAGCATTAAAACTGTCAATTCAAAGGATGGAAGTGAAGGTGGTCAAAAGAAAAAGAAAAGACAAGGAGTGAAACAAGAAGCGGAGGGATCATTGTTTGAGGTACCAAAAAATTTCGAGAAATATGAAGTTGAAGAACGAAAAATTTTAGTATGAATGCCTAAGAGAGAGGCCACCACAGGAGAGGCGTATGATAACAAAGAAAAGACCAAAAAGATCATAGTCACCATTGAAGAGAACGAAGAGAGATGTACATACATAGGAGATGACCTAAGTAAAGAAGAGGAAGCAGAGTTGGTAGCCTTGTTAAGGGAATATAGGGACGTGTTTGCGTGGCACTATAGAGACTTGAAGGGAGTAGATCCGAAGGTTTGTTCTCATACGATCCCCATGATTGCAGATGCCAAGCCCACCAAACAGAAGCCCTACACATATAATGACACCTATGCAACCAAAATAAAAGAAGAAATTGACAGATTGATTGAAGCCAAATTCATCTATGAAATTGAGCATACTAAATGGGTATCCCCCATTGTAGTGGTGCCCAAGAAGAATGGAAAGTTACGTGTGTATATTAACCTTAAAAAAGTTAATGCTGCTACAATTAGAGATAGCTATCCACTTCCAATCACTGATCATTTATTGGAGTGTGTTGCGGGCAAGGAAGTTTATAGCTTCCTTGATGGATTTTCAGGTTACAATCAAGTAGCCATTGCCACTGAAGATCAACACAAAACGGCATTTTCCACAGAGTGGGGAGTCTTTGCATTTTGTGTGATGCCTTTGGGCTCACCAATGCACCTGCAACATTCCAAAGGCTCATGTGTCATGTCTTCAAAGAGTTCTTACGAAAGAGCTTAGAAGTATATGTGGACGATTTAAGTAGATGTCACATCCCTGAGCTCAGACAGATCTTCAACAAGTGTAGAGACTACCGAGTGTGTTTGAACCCAGAAAAGTGTGTGTTCATGGTACGTCAAGGTAAACTCTTAGGTCATATTGTTTCGAAGAATGGAATATCAACAAATGAGGACAAAGTAAGAGCCATAGCTGAGTTACTGAGGCCAAGGAATGTTAAAGAGGTACAAGCATTTATGGGCCACTGTGGATATTACCAAAGGACACATGTATGCAATTATAGTTAAGCCTCTTTATGCATTGTTGACAAAGTTTGAGTGGAACGATGAATGCGAGAAGTCCTTCAATGAGCTGAAGAGACGTTTGTGCACAGCACCAATACTAACCACTCCTGATTGGAATAAGCCATTCCATGTACATGTGGATGCATCCAATTATGCAATAGGATGTGTGTTGTCACAACCCACAGATGAAGGCAATCTAGATTTGCCTATAGCGTATGCGAGCAGACAACTAAATGCTGCAGAATGAAATTATACAACAACTGAGAGAGAAGGCTTAGGCATGGTATATGCCGTAAAGAAGTTTAGACACTATCTATTGGCCAACAAGTTTCAGTTTTTCACTGATCATCAAGCTTTATTATACTTGGTCAATAAACCTTGCAATATTGGACGCTTAGTAAGATGGTTCCTCTTACTAATGGAATATGACTTTGAAGTGGTTGTTAGGAAAGCTACGACCCACCTCAGAGCAGATCACCTTTCTCGCATCACTTCAGGTGAGTCACCGCAAGGAGTGTCTGATGAATTGCCTGATGCTTATCTGTTCAATCTAGAAGTTGTTCCTAAATGGGAAAATAAGTTGGTACCAGTTCTAACCTTTGGACCTGCAAATAAGGAGGTAAAAACAAACAAAGATGAAATTGTAAAATCACAAAAATATCAAATATTGGTAGGAAGCATGTACAAACAAGAATTAAGGGTTAGAGAAGAAGCACAGGCAGAGGCTAGAGAACGCATTAGGAGAAATAAGTTAAGACACCTAGGCCTAGATGTCAACCCTGAGGCCCCAAGATACCACATGGCCATGTGTCAAACATCAAGTGCAATTGCTTCTCGAATACTTGACCGACATCCCTTTTTGAACATCGTGATAGGACAAGGGAAGAATCCAAGGACTGTGCGCCCATTGATTGACTCAGGTGCAGCAACTAGTGCAGTTAGACTTTCATACTGCCAAGATCTACAATTGAACATCAATTCCATTGAAGCCTATCTCATAGGATTAGGAGGTGTGGAAACCCCCTGTTTGGGTGAGGTAGAGCTTCCCCTATATCTTCAAGATGTTCCAATGAGAGTCAAAATGCTAGTGTGTGAAGATGAGGACCTTATAGAACCACTTGTCCTTGGTCAAGACTGGATCTATGACCATGCAGTCAACTTAAATCTTAAAAGCCAACTTCTTCAAGTTTGGGTACATGAACAATGTATTACCTTAGAATTAGACAATTGCATGCTCACAAATCCAGAGGTCACACATTCTCTTAGTTCTTCCAAAATCAATCTTTGTAAAGAAAATGTTGTGTGTGTCAATCGCCCTACAAAGCAAACGGACTCAATCATGGAAGCACAAGCTCGAAGGCCAGCAGAATTCTCTTCTTCTTCACTGACTAATGCAAGCATAACTCGACCAAAGAGGCAAGCAAAACAAACATCTGCTATATCAAATAGAAAAACCAAGTGTAAGACGAAAGAAGCTCAGGGTAGGAAGCAGATTTGGGTACGAAAATGAGAGCAACCACTAGCTTTGCCACCACCACTTCTATTGAGGCAAGCCTCCCATGCTAAAAGAAGCACCAAGAGATGAGGACAAGCTCAATCCCAAGGTCTCCGACAGGTTTGGGTACCAAAGCAATCGATGAAGGCCGACCATAATAACATACAAATTAGGGTGCCAAAGAAATTAGCTGCAGCTCAACAAGGGTGATTGCAAATGTGGGTACCCAAGGCACTCTTACATGCACAAAACAATATGATCTCCTTCACGAGAAAAATCTCAACAAAGCAACCACGATGAAGCAAGAGTCAAAACCATGCACCGAGACCAAGAAAAGATAAATTCATCTCCTCACCGGCAATAAAAAGACAACCAAAAAGGGTATGGGTATGGAAGCCAAAAGTACCACTAGCTTCCAGAGAGCCAAAGAGCCAACCACACTGGATACCAAAATTCAGAAACCACCCAAAGATACAGAGGACAGAGCTTATGTCTATAGGGCCAAATACTATCCTGAAATGGATCCCTATAAGAAGGATTACATCATTTCAAGATACACTGGCTACCTCCAACAAAGACTGCATCAACATCCACCAGCAACCTTGAAGCCTCGACGAGCAACAACCATGTGACTTTGGCATAAACTTGTATTTTGCACCATTCAAGTCATGCATCTCCAAAGTATGCATTAATATAGGGCCACAATACACAGCCGTGCATAGACACAACTGAGAATCCCATGCACATGATACACAGCTGACATATGTAAAATATTTTATTTTATTGATTCTAACACCTTCCTTGTTTTATTCAATTGTTTCAACCAAAAAAAAAAAGAGAAAAAGAAAGAAAAAGAAGGCGATAGGACAAGAGTGTGTGCTTGAGGAATCTTTGATGTGAACCATCAATAGGGACATCCATCAACACGAAAGACAAGCCATCGGTCAATCACCATGATGGAAGTACAACACGAAGAGTTGAAGATCGATGGAACTTTCACCATGGTAAGAATTGTATGCTTCAGCAACAACATAACCATGATCGATTAGGAACCCTCTTCGTCGGCATACCCTTGAGCATTGAGCTCAAGACCCAACTTCTTGCACCATAATTCTTCCAATGCATTTCCCAAGTATGCATGCATAAGGGCTACATTACAAGGCCATGCACAAAGCACATATTTTCTTCAACCCATGCACTAATGCACTTACCCGTCATACATTATGGGTTACAAGTACTTGGCATGAAATCTAGGGAAGCCATCTTTGAAAACCAGAGGACATCACGGTGACAACAACAAGAGCCAGGAAGCAATCCACCACGAGAGTTGCTCATAATCAATATTGACAACCTCTTTTGAGTAGCTCACCATTTTTGAAAGCTCACAAAGACACCATCAAGCTGGAATACAAGGAGGAAGTCTATACAACGTCAGCAATGACAAAATGATGAACCAGACAATTGCCCAAGCTACAATTGCAAGATGGACCACTCTTGTGGATACATGATGGACACTATCTCTCCACACACTACATGGAACAACCACTACAACAAGGGTCTGTCTGGGACGACAGACTCTAGAGGGGGGGGAGTGTTGGCAGTCAAGGTCACACACAAGCATGGAAGCGCATCAATGAAGAGGACACACAAGAAGAAGGAGCATGTAGGGAGCTCCAAGAAGCACATGTCAAATTTTCAGAAGAAATCCCTATAAAAATAGTGATTTTTATCACTAAAAACCATTGTAAATACCATTTTCCATTTTTGTAACTCCATTTTGTTCAAGCCAAGGAGTCCTTGAGCTTGAGGAGTATCAGAAGTATCATCCTACCAGTTTTCATAATTTTTAGACTCCGTTTGAGCCCCCAAATAAGCCTTGGAACCTATTTTTTAACTAGGTCGGACACTAGGTCTGGACAGGGCCAAAACTACTCAAAAAACTAAAAAAAGGGCTGGAGAGCTCATTTTTGGGATTAGCTTGTTGTAGATTTCAGCTTTGTAAGATAGATCTTTTGTAATTGAAGTCCTTCCATTGTTCCACTCTTTTGCTCTTACCTTGTGCGTGTATGTGTATATGTGTGCATGTTTGTGTGCTTTCACTCACGCACTTGTGCACTTCACTTGCTCTTGGTCTTCATACCAGTCCTCACGTCTCCACGGATTGACATTCATGAGGTGAAGCTCCTCACGTTGGCACTTGCCATTGTGCTAGAGTGACACCAAATTTGGCAAACTTGAGGAAAACCTAAGAGAAACAAAAGCCAAGATAATTGAACTCACATCTCAAACAGACTCTCACACAACCCCACCACCACCATTCCCATCATCCTCCAACCCACCACCTTCTAACTCACCTCACACAATCCCACCACCACCCCAAGTAGGATCAGTCTTAGCATATCCCACTCTCGAGGACATAGACATGATGCTTAGAGCATATCAGGCCAAGATCCAGGAAGGGCCAAATGTAACAGATCATTAGAAGTGTTACCCTAGATCTGACCTAGAGATTGAACGAACCAAGCTTTGTGCTAAGATGGTAGAATTGGCTCAAACCATTGTAGCTCTATGATGAGTAGCACCTCCTTTAATGTCAATCCGGGAAGACGTGAGGATGGTATGAAGACCTCGAGCAAGTGGCGGCACAAGTGCGTGAGTGAGAAGCACACTAGCATGCACACACATACACACACACGCGCACACACGGTAAGACAAAGAGTGAGAATCAATGGAGCTTTTAGATTACTTTCAAAATGCTCTTACAAGTTCGTTTCAATTACAATCTAACCTCAAAAATGAGCTCTCTAGCTCTTTTTATAGTTTTTGACTAGCTTTTGGCCCTGTCCAGACCTAGTGTCCGGCCTAGTAAAAAATTAGGTTCCAGGGCTTATTTGGGGGCTCAAACGAGATCTAAAAAATACGAAAATTGGTACGCAACTACTTCTAAGGCTCCTCAAGCTCAAGGACTCCTTGGCTTGCACAAAATGGAGCTACAAAAATGTGAAATGATATTTACAATGATGGTTAGTGATAAAAATCACTGTTGTTGTAGGGATTTCTTCTAGTGATCTGTCATACATATCTTCGAGCTCCCTACTTGCTCTTCCTCCCTGCATGTCCATCTCTTTGTCTTGAAAAAATATTGGCCTACTTGCCAGATCTTCTTTGACTGCCCTGTTTGCTTGTGCTGTCCCTTCGCTCTGACTCCCTTCTTTGACTTTCATGTCTTGTACGTCCTGGTGTACCAAGGCTACTGCCAACACCCCCCCCACTCTCGCGTCTGTCGCCCCTGACAGACCCTTGTCGAGCTGCTTTTTGGACGTAATATTGGACAACATCCGCGGCGAGGTGGTATTCTTCTAGCCTGAGTCCCCTTGCTAGATCTGTCAGCAATGCATCCCAATTGATTGGCCCTGGGACATCTGGATGGGGCACCCGTAACTGCTCTGAGTGAATGGTTCGCTCCACAGCAAATAAATGGAGGAGATGTGAGGGTCTGGGTACAAATATTTCTGAGTGGTATTCCCAGAATCTTGTTATGAACATCTCCTCGAATGTTTGTTTAAAGCAGGCTGGGAGGTATTTTATTCTGGCGTGCCAAGCATATATCACTTCTATGGAAGGGGTGGTGCTCATGTCATAAACTAAATCTTGGTTTCCTGTAAGGAATCCGACGCCTGAGAAGTGTGGGTCCTTGATATTCTTGAATGTCCTGAATGTAATAAGCATTAACTCAAAAATTTTCATGCACATCTGGGCCATTACATCAGGGGTATTCCTTAATCGGATGCTCCAGTGCCGTATAGTGGAAATCATATAATTGACGGTGGGAGGCCCTTGAGGGGGCGCTAGATAGACGTAGTTTAACCATTTGGCGCATCCCTTGATATTCTTGACTGCAATGGTAAACTCTGGCCATGTGCGTCTGCGGAGTACAGGAACATAACAAGGGTTATATTTAATAAAAAGAGGCATATTCGTCCAGGTGCGAACCATCTCCGGGTAGGTTTCGAGGAGTCGGATCCTCCAAGTGGGTTGATGAATGGATCCTTTTTTGGCGCTCTCTGGGATATCATCTGGCCCAAATTGTGTAGCAAACGTTGGAGGTTTGCCACATCTATGTTAGATTTCTGCATTGTAGTCCGCCAGGAGTATACAATAGGGCACGTATTGATCATCATTGGTTCCGATCCATCTATGGTGGGACATGCTGCGGAAGTATTCTGATTTAATAATAGTGTCCTCTATCTTTGCCATAGATTGGATTTGAACTGCCACTCGATCTTCATGAGTTGATGCCGTTTTCTCTAGTGTTTGGAGCCACTCAGGTACTTCGATTTCTAGCGTATCCATTCCTTCTGCGGTTTGCTCACCACCTGGCATTGGCATAGGAACGTAAGGTTCCTCATACGTCTCATCTACCTCGATGGGTACCAAATCCTCGGGTTCTGGTTCGACAACTGGAGAGGGTTGCCTTTCATGTGTGAGTAATCTTGCCTGTAATTCGGCCACCTGCTCTTTCAATGCCTTGACTTCCTCTGAAGTCGTGGTCGTTTCTGTGACTTTGGGTGCTGTCTGTTGCTCTTGGAGTTGATTGCGCAGCGCATCACGTTCCCTTTCCAAGTCATCATGAGCTTCTAATAGATCTGCATAGCTGTCCAAGATGGTCTTCATTGTCTCTGAGGGCACAGCTTTAAACTGCTCTGGATCAATTTCGTGTGGAGAGCCTTCCATTGCTGCTTCTAGATTTGCTTCATTTTGCTGCTGCAGTCTCTTGTTTTCCTCAAGGGCGGCCGCCATGTGTTTTCTGAGAAGTGCCAGGTTACGCCGGACTTTGAGATTATCGGCTTGGTATACCTCGAGCAAAGCTTCTAGTTGTTTGGCACCTGATTCTGTCGATGGTTGGGGTGCCGCCAATAATGTTTGGTGAGCCTGCTCAAGCGTCGTGTAGCGTTGATTCAGTTCTGCATTTTCTGTTTGTAGAATGTGAAACTGTCTTTGTAAGTTTTGATGGTGTGTTTCCAGTTGCTGATACCGGTTGTCCAGAGCTTTGTACTCATTCTAGAGCTGGTATACACATTGGTTTAATGCTAAAAATATGTTATTTACATTAAATAATGCTGGGAGGGGTGAAGATGCAGGGGGAATGGGGGCGGGAATGGGAGAGGTGAATGCTGTGGATGTAAGTGGAGATGTGGGTGGAGGGGGTATGGGTGATGAAGGTGGCATGGGGGGAGGGAGCGGTGTTGTGGCTGGTGATGTTTCCATCGTGTCAACTGTTTGAGTGACGGTGTAGATGGGAATCGTGGGTGGAGTGGATGTGACATCGGTGAACAGGGTGGTGAAGGTGGGCATGGTGACTCCCCCGAATTGGATTCCCGGGGAGAGTGGGATGCCCATGACAATGGTAGTGGTAGTGGATGTGGTAGTGCTAGTGTCCTGTGGTGGAGTGAATTGTGTAGTGTGAGGTGGGGATGGTGGTGACAACGGTGCTTTGTGATATTCTTCTGCTTGCGATGACTCGCCTGGTGCTGATGTATTGATGTGAATTTGCTTCCCGGACCTCCTGGGACGAACGGGAACCCTTTTCTCAAACCTGTGAATGTAGGCCACTGCCTCATGAATGGCCTCATCCAGTCCTACGGCGTCGGCATGAAGGTTCATGGACTCAATGAACAACTCGTCCACACCTTCCTCAGCTAGCAAGTCGTTCATGAGTCTTTTGCCCTGTTCTAGAGACATCTTATGCTGTTCCTGAACCAGTCGCATGGTTCGATATAGTCTCTTGATTTGTGCCGAATATGCTGGGGCACTTGCTAACTCGGAGAGTTCGTCATATTCTTGATGTTGTTCTTCGTCGGCTTCTTCTTCGTCTCCTCTTGCCTCTTGTTCGTCTACATCGACTTCTACAACTTGTGGTTGGGTGGGGGCCGATGTTGTTTGGGGTTGTGGTTCCTGAGCTCGCGCTGCTTCAGCTTCGAGGTTAGAGTCATAGATTAATCTGGCAATTTCTTCATCTGTGAGGTCCTCAAGAGTAAATCCCTGCGGAAATTCCAAATCGGATGGAATGGGTGGAAACACCAGATTAGGCCCCTCGGTGCTTGGTCTTGGTAACCGGATTGTGAATGGCCTAACTCGTCGTGTCTGGGGAGGAGTGATTTCTGGTGTAGCGGTAGCTCCCCTTGGTTGAGCACAGGGTAGTTGGACTCCCCCCCTCATCTTCTTTGATGGGGGACCTGCTGCTGATAGTCTTCTCTGGAATTCTTGGACTCGGGACCATACGAGTGCCCGCTGAACAGGCACGTCATAAGCCAAGCATCTATAGATTATTCTGGTCAAAGCACAACACCCGTGCAGCACATTCTTCTGTTTTTTGTTCCACCTTTGATGCGCTAGGTGGATCTGATCTATGATCCAGTGTGGCACATTGATGGGCAGGCTTTCGGTTTCTGCTAGATATAAACTGAACCATATTTTTTTCGGGGGCATTGTGAAGCATTCTTGGGCGGGAAAAGCAAAATGTTGCATGATGGTTCGTAGGTGAAGCGCAATGGTAGGTGTCATCGCTACCATATCCTTCAACTTATTAAGATCCTTGTGCTTCATTCGACCTGGGACCATGGTTTCCTTTTCTGTTGGGATGTGCATGCCATACATACCCAATGCTTCTCTTACCAGATTGAGGTCCAACTTGAACCTTTTAAGCTCATTACCCGGCAGCAGTGATGGCAACACAAAGGTGCTGTCGCCTCCTTTGGCCCTGCTTGGCGTGATTGTACTGATCAGATATGAACATCGTAAAAAATCCGGCTTTGGTATGTGGGCCCTGAAATATCTGTCCACACCCGCTTTGATCCAAACTGATCTCATGACTTCGGCGTTTTGATAGCTTTCAAACTCGCGTGCGAAGAAGTGGTATCGACCCCATTTGCCATTGAACTCCAATTCTGCTTCCCAGAAATAGGTCCCATCGCCCAGTGGTCCAGCAACATCACTGAACCAATGCGCATGCTTACCTACTTGAGAAGTGTGCCCTTGAGGAGGATCCTGAATGGGGAGTACATGCATTGCTTGAAGCTCTTGCGGTCTTGCGGTGAGTCGTGGCTCAAGGAGAAGTGTTTCTATGTCCACAATCTGGGCACCAGATCCGGCTTGAGAACTAGTACCTGCTTCTGCCATGGCCCTGTTCGCTGGTTGGTTCTGTGAGAATATAGAACCAAGTGTTAACATCGTAGAATAAATCCGTTGTTGTCCCCGTTACAACATTAACATGAGGTGGATGATGAGTTAGTGGTTAGTAAGTGCATGAAGACAGTGTGTGTATTTAGTGCTTGTGTTGTCCTAGGAGACTACTGCAGTTAGTAAGTGGGTATGGATTTACAAATTGGGGTCGGGGGGTTTATTACAGGCCCTAGGCTGCCAAATGCAGTGAGTGGGCTTTGCCTTCGGTTTCGGAGAGTCTCTACAGAGCCTTCTCGGTGTCGTGGTTTGAAAATGAGGCCTTTTTGGGACCCATTTACAATTGATTACATGTACGCTCTTGGGTTTTGGTGTGTACATGAGTGTCGAGAACGAGTGAAATCTGGCAGTATGCGTCGCTGCGTTATGCTGTTTAAGTTGTGGCCTCAGCGTAGCTACTTGTGCCATCAAGCAAGCCTTAGACACCCAAATTTGTCTTGATTGTGGGCTTGCCTTCATCGACTTCTTGAGCACCCAAATAGATTTTACTTTAGCAGAAGAATTTCTGAAAGACTTCTTATTAGCGTTGCGTTGTTGGTCACTAATAAGAGGCTTTGCCCCTGTAGTTGACGGTAGTGCAACCGGTTGTTCGCCTTTCCGCACCCACACCTGGTTTATTTTCTGGGCCATTCTGCTGCGCCGGTACTTTTGTTCTCGGACATAGGTAGTACTCTGCTTCTTCTGCCTGTGATCTACCTTGGGTTGCTGCTTCCTTCTAGCCTTTGGAACAGAAGGGAGTTCCGTTGCATTCCTGACTCCTTTTTTGCGAATATCATTCCTCTGCAACACATAGTTTTGGACAAGAACAACATGGTCATCTTCATGTGTACCCCTGGAAGGACCAGGAGTCTGTGCCTTTCCTAGTTCCTTGAGTGCTCCATTGTCTAATTCTACTGTAACTCGACTATGATTGATCCAAACCTGGAGAAGTCCACTTCTTAGGTTTAAATTGACTGCTTGGTCATAAATCCAATCTTGACCCAAGACAAGAGGTTCAGTGAGATCCTCATCTTGACACACTAGTGCTTTAACGGTCATTGCCTCCTCGTGAATGTAGAGGGGAAGTTCCACCTCGCCCATGCAAGGGGTTTCCACGCCTCCCATTCCTATGAGGTATGCTTCCACAGGATGGACAGTTAACTGTAACTCTTGACAGTAAGACAACTTAACAGCGCTAGTGGCAGCACCTGAGTCAATCAAGGCTCTTACGGTCCTTGTACTCTTTCCTTGTCCTATGTCTATGGTTATGAAAGGACGTCTATCAATTATTCTATTCGAGCTTGTTCCTGCGACTTCACACATGGCTATGGGAAATCCTTGGCCTGCATAGTCATTCGCTCCAGGCTGATCTCTACCTTGCCTTCGTAATTTCATGCTTCTGATGCGTTCTAAAGCCTCTGCTTGAGCTTCTTCTCTAATTCTCTTTTCTTCCTCTTTGCGTTTCTTAGCAGTGTTGAGTCGGCTCAGCATTTCCTCAGTGAGGGGTTCTTGATACAACTTGACTCTGCATCCGCTAATATAGTTAGGGAGAACATCACCCTCTAATGTGGCCAATTGTACTGCTCCACTTGTGGAGATCCTATTGATGATCATAGGTCCGTAGCCTCTCTTTTCTAGCTTCCTCGCGTGTTGTTTCAGTGTATAGACTAAGACTAGATCTCCCGCTTTCAAGCCTTTATCCTTCACATGGGCATCGAAGTATGCCTTCTGTCTCTTCTTGGCTGCATATATTCCTGCAGCGGCTCTCAGTCTTGTTTCCCCTAATCGTTCAAGGTCAAAGATCCTAGAGGAGAGCTCATGACCTGTCCATTCGTGCTCTTGTGCTACTTTCAATGTAGGGATCAAGAAGTCCAAAGGTAACACAGCGTTTTGACCGAATACCATCTGAAAGGGGGTGGCTTGGAGTACCGTTTTGTAGGCAACTCGGTATGCCCAAACAGCATGGTGTAGCTGTTTGTCCCAATCAGAGCGTTTAGTGTTCACTAATTTCGTCAGTACATTGCATAAAATCTTATTAGTGCTCTCAGCTTGTCCATTAGCTTGAGGGTGATAAGGGGCAGACTTCTTGTGTATTACCAAGAATTCTTGGAGTAGATTTTCAATCACTTCATTCAAGAAATGAGTGCCTCTATCGCTTACAAGCTCTATAGGTAGCCCATATCTCGTGAATACATTCTCAAACAAGAATTTGGCAGTTGTTTGAGCATCGTTCTTGGTTGTAGCTTTTACCTCTACCCACTTGGTGAGATAATCTGTTGCCACAATGATGTATTCCGCATGAGAACCCTTAGCTGGGGGATTAATAGGACCTACGAAGTCTATTCCCCACTTAGAGAATGCACGTCCACCCATCATAGGTTTCAGTGGCATCTCATCTTTGCGTATAGGATACTGAGTCCTCTGACAGACGTCACACCGTTTCACATAGGTATGTGCATCCATGTGAAGTGTAGGCCACCAAAAGCCCGCAAATAGTATTGCCTTGATTACCCGATCTGGTCCAAAGTGTCCTCCTGCTACACCTTGGTGAGCAGTTTCTAAGATCTTAAGATACTCACTTTCATGGACACACAGTCTCAGGTAACCATCTTTACCGCGCTTATATAGATTATCACCTATGAGTGAATAATCCAGGGCTTCTTGTTCTAAACTCCTTTTCCTAGCTAGAGTCATGTCTGGGGGGAATGTGTTTGTCCGCAAGAATGATACGAGAGGTTCACTCCAATCTGGCACAATGGATACTTGATAGAGAGTGGCATGTTCCACACGTGGTTTAGTGCAACAGATTGGGCATTCCTTGCACAACTTTTGGACATCCGCTTCCATAGTTGGCCAATGCACTCCGAATCTCTTTAGAGTCTGCAACGTTCGTTGTTTGGAATGGTGTTGCTCTAACGCACCTACATGTGCTAATTGCAACCATTTAGCGTACTCATCCTCTTCTACGCAACACGCCAAGATCCCTTGATCTGTGTGCTTGTACATACTTCCTGCCATGATGTGGTACTTTTGGGCTTTTACAACCTCTCTATTCCGTGTGTTTACCACTGGATGGTTAGGCCCGTAGGTCAATACTGGTACTATTGGCTTGGCCCACTGCGGCACCACTTCCAAATTAAACAAGTAAGCATCAGGCAGGTCATCTGACACTCCTTGTGGGGCTTCTCCCGATGTGAGCCTAGAGAGATGATCTGCTCTCAAGTGAGTCCTACCTTTTCTTACCACCACCTCAAAATCATATTCCATTAGTAAGAGAAACCATCTTACTAATCTTCCTGTATGGCATGGCTTGTTTACAAGATATAACAATGCCTGATGATCAGTAAAAAATTTAAACTTATTTGCAAGCAAATAGTGTCTAAATTTCTTAACAGCATATACCATGCCTAATCCTTCTCGTTCAGTAGTGGTATAGTTTCGTTCAGCCGCATTCAATTGTCTACTGGCATAGGCAATTGGAAGATCCATATTACCTTCACCAGTAGGTTGTGCAAGCACACATCCAATAGCATAATTGGATGCATCCACATGAACATGGAAAGGCTTATTCCAATCTGGTGTGGTCAAGATTGGTGCTGAACATAATCTTCGTTAGCTCTTGGAAGGAATTCTCACATTCATCCGTCCACTCAAAGTTAGTCAGAAGTCCGTACATGGGCTTTGCAATGACAGCATACATGTGTATAAATCGTCGATAATAACCACAATGCCCCATGAAAGCTTGTACTTCCTTGACATTCTTTGGCCTAGGTAGCTCTGCTATGGCTCTCACTTTTTCTTCGTCGGTAGATATGCCATTCTTTGACACTATGTGTCCTAGAATCTTGCCTTGCCTGACCATAAAAACGCACTTTTCTGGGTTCAGGCAGACTTGGTATTCTCTACATTTGTCAAAGATTTGTCTGAGTTCAGGAATATGGGTTTGTCTAACATTTGAATGAGCACAGAGATCATCCACATAGACTTCTAAACTCTTCCTCAGGAACTCCTTAAACACATGGCACATCAGCCTCTGGAAGGTAGCTGGTGCATTGGTAAGCCCAAATGGCATTACTCTAAAAGCAAAAATGCCCCATTCTGTGGCAAAGGCTGTCTTATGCTGATCCTCTGGAGCTATGGCTACTTGATTGTAGCCCGAAAATCCATCAAGGAAGCTGTACACTTCCTTGCCTGCCACTCTTTCTAAGAGATGTTCTGTGATGGGAAGCGGATAGTTATCTCGAATCGTGGCGGCATTAACCTTTTTCAAGTTAATGCACACACGCAGTTTGCCATTCTTTTTGGGCACCACTACAATGGGGGATACCCATTCAGTGTGCTCAATTTCATAGATAAATCCAGCTTCGACCAGTCTATCTATCTCTTCCTTGATCTTAGCAGCATAGTTATCGTTATATGTATAAGGCTTTTGCTTAGAGGGTTTGGCATCTGAGGTCATGGGGATGGTGTGTGAGCATATGTCAGGGTCAACACCTTTCAAGTCTTTGTAACTCCAAGCGAATACATCTCTGTATTCTCTTAGCAAGGCAATCAATTCGTGCTCTTCTTCTTCTGTCAGGTCATGACCTATGTACGTACATCTCTCCTCTCCTTCTTCTAGGGCTACTACTATTTTCTTGGTGGTTTCTTTGTTATCATAGGCCTCTCCTGATTGTGCCTCTCGTTTAGGCATTTTTATCATGACTCTCCTATCATCTATCTCGTACTTCTTAAAATTTTCTGGGACCTCAAACAAAGATTCTTCCTCTTCTGGTAAGGCTTCTCTCTTCTTTCTTCTTTTCTTTCCTCCTTCCTTAGGGGTCATATGCGTTGCTAATCTTACATCATTAGTAACCTCTCCATGCCTCTGGGGTTGAAATTCTATTTCATGGAAGTATTCTTCATCTGATGCAAATGGTGGGTCCATAATGATTGACTCTAGATCGGAGTCACTTGCATCCTCAAATGCATCAGGGCTAGGTTCGCATTCTTCTAGAACTGCCTCTCCCATGATTGGCTCTATGGAGAAGACGGAAATGTCATAGCCATCCTCATCACAGTGAGGTGTCCATTGTTCTTCATTGATGGCTACGTCCATGGTTGCTAAAATTTCTGCCCAACCGTGAGGTTCAAATTCTTCGTCTGGAAAAACTACAGGTGCATAGGCTGGGTCTTGGATTGATCTATGGTTTTCTTTCGCACCTACCTCTCTGGCTTTCTCTCTCTTCTCTTCTTCTACCGCTACTTTGCACATCCATAAGTGGGTGTCTTCATGCATCCATGAGGATCCAGACCCTATGGAATGCACCGATTCTGTATCGTCTTTAGCTCTATGGATGGGATTCCATTGGATAGGAGGGACATCTCTATGAGAATAATCCTTGAGATTGACTTTGGTTGTAACACCTAAGTGCTGCAGGTACAAAGAATTGGTCCCCCAATCCTGTACCACTTGCAACTGTCGCATGAATGGTCTTCCTAAAATCATCTCATAGGCATGATTTTTGCTGAAGTCACATATGGCAAAGGTATGTTCAAACTCGACACCACAAGTGGTGAGAGTTATTCCTTCCAGCAATCCTAGAGGTCTCTCTATGTGACCATCGGCCATTTGCAGTTTCATTCTCGTTGGCCTGAGTGCTGGCTTGCCCCAACGCTTCCATAAGGAGGTAGTGGCAATTGCAACTCCTGCACCTGAGTCCAAAATCGCCTTGGTGGTGTACTCCTGGTAGGTGATGGGAAGATAGGTGTTCCCTTCTTCACCTTCACACATATCTCCTATCTTATCCAAGGGAATTTCCGGTACTGTCCTGTGGGATCCTGCCCGGGAACGAGGTTTTGCTATTTCTGGTACTTGTTTGGCTACATGTTTCCATAATTCAGGTCTAACCTTGAGTAGCTCTTCTAACTTGAGGTTACACTGCACGTTAGTGTTCTTCACTACCTCGGTGTTCCTAGGTATGACTGAGTCGTCGTTCCTTACCATGACTGTGGGTGCTCTCACACATGTGGACTTTGCTTCCCATGGGCCTGTGAAGTGGGGTAGCTCTTGTATGGAATTAGACTCAAAGTCCAATCTCTCGAGAGATTGAGTACTCTCATGTTCCCCGTAAATTGATGGGATGTCTTGTGGGAATTGGTCGTGTGCATCGTCCACAAGTTCAAAAGGAGGGGCGACCTCACTTTCGTTATCCCATTTGTCTTCTTGAATCTCTCGTAGGAAGTCTGGTGCAAACCGATTCATCGAAGAAGAAGTATATGGCTCCGTAGAATTAGGTACATATGCTATCTGGGAAGGAGGGCTTATTCTATCGTTGGCTCTTTCCGCGGTGTCATAGATAGCTGGAGCACAAGCTTCTTGGAGAGGATTACTTATTCTATTACTCTTCCAAACAGGCTCATACACTCCCTGAGAAGGAATGTAGGCAACCTGTGGAGGTGCTTGAGCTTTCGAGGGAGGCTCATCTGCCTTTTGGGGGGGAAGGTAAGCTTCTTGGAGAGACACATGGGCTTCCTGAAGAGGCTGGCTTATCCGGTCTCTTGCCCTTTCCTTTCTTTGAGGGGTAGGTTCCTTTTCTGGCTGTGCAATTAGCCTCTCTAATCTTTCTAAGGAGGGGAAACTGTCTGGTTTAGTGGAATTGGCCACATAAACTTCCGATTGGGAATGATTCATGTTTTTGCTTGCTTTTTCTTGGTCTTGATTTTTTTCTTCCTTGGCAGATCTTGCAATTATTTCCTCTAACTTCTCTAGGAATCCATCCAAGTGTAATTGCGTTTTGGCTGAGCCTGAGTAATTGAAAAGGCGACTGGCTTCAAACATAGTCTGAGCCAATGCGACCATTGTCGCGCATAGTTTGGTTCTTTCTATCTCTAGGTCAGCTCTAGGATAGCACTTGTCATGATCCGTGACGTTTGGCCCTTCTTGGATTCTGGCCTGATATGCTTTGAGCATCATGTCTATGTCTTCAGGAGTGGGATCAGCTAACACTGATCCTACCCTAGGAGGTGGTGGAATCGTATGACGTGGTGGGGAAGGTGGTGGGTCAGATGGAGATGGTAGGGGTGGCGGCGGGGTATTGTGAGAGGGGATTTGAGAGGTGATTTCAGTTATCCTAGCTTTGGTTTCTCTTATGCTTTCCTCAAGTTCACTCATCTTTTTAGCCCATTGTCTTTTCATTCTTTCCCGACTATCTTTCCATGCTCTAGTCCTTTTCTTAGTTATGCTCTCGGTTTCACTAGCCTCTGAGTTCTTATCCTGGTTTGTCTCTTGGTTTTGCTGCAATGCCTGAGCTCTAGTGACTACCTGCACTGGTGCAGTGGAAGTGACGCTTCCTGAGGAATCTACAACCAAACCAATCACATTGATCGGAGTGATTTTTGGCATATTATTGGGGTTCTTTGGGCAATCTCGTAAAAGATGCTCCTTTCCACAATCTTGGCAAAAACCTTGGATAGTCACTGACTGGGGTTGTGTAGGTGGGGGCAAGGGACAATCACGAACGAGATGATCTCCTTGGCATCTGTAGCACGGTCCTCTTGGGAATGGAGGTCTTACTTGCCTAGGTTGAGGCCTGGGGTTGGGGTTTGCATACATGACGTTCGTGTAATCTGACTCCCAACTAGGTTCACTTGGTTCTTCACTATAGTAAGACTCACCATGTTCTGGAGACTACATGTAGTAAGCCTGGGGACTAGCGACATGTGTAGAATCAAAGCTATGGTCACTTGGGTCACTTTCCGAGATCAATGGGGTTACTGGTACTATGGCCCTATTCAGGTTTTCTTCTGCAACAGCATACTTTACTGGAATCACGTTAGCGGGGTTTGGGGGCTGTTGAGCTAGTACCGGTTGGGGTCTCTGTTGGGCCTGATATTGTGGTTGGTAGGTTTGTTGGGGTCTAGCATATTGTGGTGGTGGATTTTGGTTCTGGTATCGGCCTTGTTGGTAGGGCTGCGGATAGGGTTGCCTAACTGCCTGCTTGTTGTATGGGCAATCTTGTGCGGTGTGATTGGTGTATCTCCGTTCTATGGTGCAGTACTGGCTACTAGGGTTTACTTGGGGTTGAGCCATAATAGGGCAGACATTCGCCATATGGTCACCACCGCATGTATAGCATCTTTTCACAGGGGCAAACCTTGGGATTTGTTTGCTCGATACACCTAATTTCTGAGCTACCTTTTCGGCAAGTTCCTCAATTGATGTGGACTGCGTGGAAGAGTGACTAGATGCACTTTCTGAATCTTTGTAGATTTTGGAAAGCTCTAGTTCGTCCCCTAGATTATCTTCAATGTCAATGCACATGCGTACACATTCTTCTATGGTCCTAGGGTCCTTTAGATACACATAGGATCTCAATTTCGTACTCAGCAATCCATCAAGGAATAAGGCTACTTGTTTAGCAGATGTGGGTAACTCCGAAATAGGGCACCTTTCCAGATATTGTCTAAATCTTCTTCCGGCCAATCTGACAGTCTCTTGGGGGGTCTGTTTGAAGCTGTGGATCAATGAGGAGGTATTGTGTCTTATGCCGCTCTTAGAGAACTCTACAATGAATGCCTCTAGGAGTTGGTCTATGCTCCTGAACTGACGCTCATCTAATGGCTGAAACCATGTAAGTGCTGTATTCCTAAGGGTTAGACCGAAGGCATTGTACTGCGTGAACAGATCCTCCACTTGTTCAGCCCTCAAGACTTGCTTGAACTCCGCCACATGATCATAGGGATCTCCTGTGCCGTCAAAGTAATTCTTCATGGACTTAACTAGCTGGGTGGGTCTCAAAGTTCTTGTGTGCTCTCTAGGTCTCGGCAGAGGGAATCCATCTACATTTCTTTGGTTCCTGTGGGCTCTATGCATCTCAGGTTCTACCCTATTCGTCTCTGTTCTCATTCTTTCTCTGCCCACTGGGTTGGCAAAACTTACTTCTGGTCTATCTCTACTTCTGTCTCTTTGCGTACCATGAGCTTGGGAAGTTCCAGCTCCAGGGTGACCATAGGATACATTTGATCTTGGTTGGGGGAAAATGAATTCACCCTTCCAAGTGTAGGCATGCCTATCATTTTCTGTCACCACGAAGATCCGTTCTGAAGCATGATCTAAGTAGGTCACTCTGCCTGGGCTATCTGGATCCTTAAACTCATAGATCATGATATTTCCTATGTCTGTTGGCTGATTAGACTTATACCTCCAAAAGGCTTCATCAGTTTCTCGATTGAGGAGCAACTCTATGCTCTTGTTGTCTTGGGGGACCCATTCAGGCGTGATAATCCTAGTGAGAACTGATTTACCTCGAGGGGTTCTAGGTTCCGCACCCATGTTCCCTTGTTCCAGGTCACCTAAGTCCGCTTCTGAGATTACATTCCCAAAGTCATCTGTCCTATCCGGGTGACTAGTGACTACATATATAGTTCCTTCCTTGTCCAGGTATGCACCATTTTCAAACTTGACAGCTGGGTGTTCTAGTCCTATGGATTTGTCAGGGTTTTTAATCTGGACCACAGATCTTCCTAGGCCGTCCTCATAGATGCTAGCACCTAGTCGGTTGGTCCTGAGATATTCCAGCTGTGTTTTGTAAGGGCCTTCTACCCTGTACAAATAGGGCACTCCTGAACTTCCCGTAGGTCTGTCCATGCCTTGAGACATTTCTGACTCACTGGTCTCCGAGCTAGGGTAATGAGAGTGGTGGCTCAACTGTTGGGCCCAAGATCTTGCAGTGTGATTGACACTAGCCTCTGATGACCTAAGGCTTTGTCTTTCTCTTGCTAGGTGTCGTCCTGATCTAAGGTTCATATGCCTAACTGATTAGCCCAAATTTTTGCCCAGAGTACAACCTCGTTGCCGATCAATTGGTATTAGTCACTTGATTCTTTTTTAGTTAATTATTGTGTTTATGGTCTTGTCTGATATCACGTCGTCAGGAATACTTGAATGTTCTTCGTGCTTTCCTTTATGTTATCGACAGTACAGTAACTCAGTTTTTAGCTTGAACTTGAGTTTTTAGATAGTCTTCAACTTGATAACTGCCTATCGTCCACCTGACTTACTCCTATCTCTACTCGTTCTTAGCTTGAGCTAGGAAATGACAGAGGGAGTTGAGAATATTCCAACCTTACCTGTTGATCCCTTGCTTTGAGGTGCTCGAGAACCCGGTTCTCAAGCTTGCAAAGAAATCTTGCGTTGTATGCCCCAAGTTGCTCTCAATGGACCTATAAAAGTCCCACGGTTAACTCAATGCTTATATTCAAAGGACAAATCCAACCACTTTCATTCATGTGACACAAACACATATTTGCATTGTGACTTTTAGGAAAATAATTCTAAAGACCCCTGACTTTGATCCCCCTGAGTATGGTCAACTTCAAAATACCCTCTCTGAAAATCAACGCATTATCTTTATAAAAAATGTAGTATATGCCACGAGCTTTCCAACAAGCCCAAGAGCTCAAAAATTGGATTTCGTATGAAAAAGTTATGACTGTTCAGGGTTTAGGGAGTTAAATCAGGATTCAATACAAGCTAACAGTCAAACAGGAATACTCGAGTAGCTTGTGGCACGGCCTCGCGATGCAATACTACACCCTAGTGTTTGTCCCACACTCAATCAAAATTTAGACCAATAATTTTGCCTTGAAAATTTGACCTAATTTGCCCTTCTAACGCGTTCGCAAAGTCTGTCGGTCGCGATTGACAGGTCAGTCGCGATCGACGTATCGATCGCGATTGACAGGTCCGTCGTGGCTGTCAATCGCGATTGACTGGTCAGTCGCGATTGACACGTGGCCGAAAAGTCAATCAATCGTGGTCAAAGCGTCGTTGACTCTGTCGGTCGCGATTGATGAGTCGATCGCGATTGACAGGTCGGTCGCGAGGGTCTGTCGATCGGGGTCAAACAGTCGTTGACTGTGTCGGTCGCGATTGATGAGTCGATCGCGATTGATGACTCGATCGCGATTGACACGTGTCACGCGTATGGTCAGTCGGTCGTGGTCAATCGGTCGTTGACTCTGTCGGTCGCGATTGACAGAGCCGTCGTGGGCTGTCGATCGCGATTGACGTGTCGATCGCGATTGACAGATCTGTCCGTCGTGGTTTGTCGATCGCGATTGACAGAGCGATCGCGATTGACAGAAATCTGAGGAATTTCAAAAAACTAAACACATTTTTGGGAAGCTCTAGGCCTGTAGGTCATGGATATGCACTTTGTTTAGCAATTAGAGCAATTTTTCAGTCGGTCGCGATTGACAGAGCTCGGCGACACACAGACAGTTACTCAAATTTCCGTACCTGCACAGGGTGCTGGGGATGATGATGCGGCCTGTACCTGCAGAATACTCACAAAACATGCAAAAAACAGCACATGCAAATTCGCTCTCTCGCTCTCTCTCACAAGTGAAATGAGGGAAATGAGGTGGAGATGGGGATATAGTCAAAAAACTGAAATTTTCGCGATGATGGAGATGGATGTGGGAGATGGTGATGATGATGATGATGATGAAGATGGTGAAGAAAGTAAAAGAAAATCGATGAGAGTGAAGAAAATACCTACAGCTCCAACGCGTCAACTCTACGTCTTACCATCACACGCTCGTCCTCAAAGCTCGTTCCCCGGCAACGGCGCCAAAATTTGGTGTAGCTCTATGATGAGTAGCACCTCCTTTAATGTCAATCCGGGAAGACGTGAGGATGGTATGAAGACCTCGAGCAAGTGGCGGCACAAGTGCGTGAGTGAGAAGCACACTAGCATGCACACACATACACACACACGCGCACACACGGTAAGACAAAGAGTGAGAATCAATGGAGCTTTTAGATTACTTTCAAAATGCTCTTACAAGTTCGTTTCAATTACAATCTAACCTCAAAAATGAGCTCTCTAGCTCTTTTTATAGTTTTTGACTAGCTTTTGGCCCTGTCCAGACCTAGTGTCCGGCCTAGTTAAAAATTAGGTTCCAGGGCTTATTTGGGGGCTCAAACGAGATCTAAAAAATACAAAAATTGGTACGCAACTACTTCTAAGGCTCCTCAAGCTCAAGGACTCCTTGGCTTGCACAAAATGGAGCTACAAAAATGTGAAATGATATTTACAATGATGGTTAGTGATAAAAATCACTGTTGTTGTAGGGATTTCTTCTAGTGATCTGTCATACATATCTTCGAGCTCCCTACTTGCTATTCCTCCCTGCATGTCCATCTCTTTGTCTTGAAAAAATATTGGCCTACTTGCCAGATCTTCTTTGACTGCCCTGTTTGCTTGTGCTGTCCCTTCGCTCTGACTCCCTTCTTTGACTTTCATGTCTTGTACGTCCTGGTGTACCAAGGCTACTGCCAACAACCATGTTTGAAGCCAATTGTCTCTTCAATTGCTCTAGTTCTGCTAGGACTCAATTGCATTTTGATGGACTACTAGACAGATTAGAGAGGTTAATTACCGCCTCTCTAGGTAAGGACAAGGCAAGTGAAAGAATGAGCTTTCCACCCAAGGAAGCTTATGTACCTAATTCTACAAAACCAGACACCTCTTCTTCTATGAATCGGTACTCAGCAGAATTCCTTCGCGAGATACAACAAGAGAAGTGGGCAAAGGAAAGTGAAAATCCTCCCCCTATTGAACTTGTGAATGACTTACATGAGAAATTCCCACAAGACATTCCCTCCATCTATGAAGAGCAGGAGAATGGCCCATACAGTGAACGGTTAGACTTTGAGTCTAATTCCTTGCAGGAATTGCCTCAATTCACAGGCCCTTGGGAAGTAAGGTCTGCTTGTTTGAGAGAACCCACCATCATGGTAAGAAACAAAGACTCCATCATACCTAGGAATATGGAGGTAGTGAAGAACACTAAAGTGCAGTGCCATCTCACTTTAGAAGAGGTACTTAAAGTTAAACCAGAACTGTGGAAACACCTAGCCAAGCAAGTACCCGAAGCTGCTAAATCCCATTCTCAGGCAAGATCTCATGGAATAGTGCCAGGAATACCTTTGGACAAGATAGGAGACATGAGTGAAGGTGAAGAAGGAAATACCTATCTTCCCATCACTCATCAACGTTACACCACCAAGGCAATTTTGGACTCAGGTGCAGGAGTTGCAATTGCTACCACTTCCCTATGGAAGCATTGGGGCAAGACACCAGTCAGGCCCACGAGAATGAAATTACAAATGGTTGATGGTCACATCGAAAGACCCTTAGGGCTACTAGAAGGAATAACTCTCACCACTTGTGAAGTAGAGTTCATGCACACTTTTGCTATATGTGACTTTAGCAAAAACCAAGCCTATGAGATGATTTTGGGAAGACCATTTTTGAGGCAATTGCAAGTAGTACAGGTTGGGGGAACCAATTCTTTGTATTTGCAACACTTAGGTGTCACAACCAAAGTCAATCTCAAGGATTATTCTCATAGGGATGTGCCCCCTATTTAGTGGAATCCCATCCATAGAACCACAGATGATACATAATTAGTGCACTGCATAGGATCCAGATCCTCATGGATGCATGAAGACACTCACTTGTGGATGTGCAAGGTGGAAGAAGAAGAAGAGAAAAGAGAAAAAGCTAGAGAGATAGGTGCGAAGGAAACTCATAGACCACTTCAAGACCCAGCCTATGCACCTGTAGTATTTCCTGATGAAGAATTCGAACCTCATGTTTGGGCCGAAATTTTAGCAATAATGGATGTAGCCATCAATGAAGAACAATGGACACCCCATTGTGACGAGGATGGATATGACATTTTTCTCTTCACAATAGAGCCAATCATGTGTGATTTGGTTATTGAAGAATGTGAACCTAGCACTAATGCATTCGAGGATGCAAGTGACTCCGATCTAGAGTCAATTATTATGGACACACCTTTTTCATCAGATGAGGAATATTTCTATGAGGTGGAAGCTCACCCGCAAAGACACGAAGAACTTACAAATGATTTGAGATTAGCCACATAGGTAACCACTAAGAATGAAGGCAAGAAGAGGAAGAAGAGAGAAGTCACACCAGAGGAGGAAGAATCCTTGTTTGAGGTCCCCGAAAATTTTAAGAAGTATGAGATAGAAGATAAGAGAGTCATGATAAAGAATGCCCAAACATGATGCACAAGCAAGAGAGGCCTATGATAACAAAGAAACCACCAAGAAAATTGTTGTAACCATGGAAGAAGGAGAAGAAAAATGCACATACATAGGACATGACCTGACAGAGGAAGAGGAGCAAGAGTTAATAGCATTGCTAAGAGAATATAGAGATGTATTCACTTGGAGTTACAAGGACTTAAAAGATGTAGACCCTAACATATGCTCACATACGATTCCCATGACCTGAGATGCCAAACCCTCTAAGCAAAAGCCATATACATATAACGATAACTATGCTGCCAAGATAAAGGAAGAGATAGATTGCTTGGTTGAAGCTGGATTTATCTACGAAATTGAGCATACTGAATGGGTATCCCCCATTGTAGTGGTGCACAAGAAGAATGGCAAACTACGTGTATGCATTAACTTGAAGAAGGTTAATGCATCCACTATCAGAGATAGCTATCTGCTTCCCATCACTGAGCATCGCACTAGACTACTCACTCATTGGAGATAATTTATACAAGTGTGGTAAAGATGGTTACCTCAGACTATGTGTCCATGTGAGCGAATATCTGAAGATCTTGGAGACTGCTCACCAAGGTGTGGCAGGAGGACACTTTGGACCAGACAGTGTGATTAAGGAAATTCTATTCACGGGTCTTTAGTGGTCAACTCTTCACATGGATGCACATAACTACGTGAAGAGGTGTGATGTTTATCAGCGAACTCAGTATCTTATACGTAAAGATGAGATGCCATTGAAACCTATGATGGGTCGCCATAGACTATCTAACCAAATGGGTAGAAGTAAAAGCTACAACGAAGAACGATGCTCAAACGATTGCTAAGTTCTTATTTGAGAATGTGTTCACCAGATATGGGCTACCAATAGAGCTAGTAAGTGATAGAGGCACACACTTCTTGAATGAAGTCATTGAAAACCTTCTCCAAGAATTCTTGGTGATACAAAAGAAGTCTTCCCCCTATCATCAATAGGCTAATGGACATGTTGAGAGCACAAATAAGATTTTATGCAATGTATTGACGAAGTTGGTGAATAATAAACACTCTGATTGGGACAAACAGCTACACCACGCTGTTTGGGCATACAAAGTTGCCTATAAAACGGTACTCCAAGCCACACCCTTTTATATGGTGTTTGGCCAAAATGCAGTGCTACCATTGGACTTCTTGATACCTACATTGAAAGTAGCACAAGAGCATGACTCAACAAGCCATGAGCTCTCCTCTAGAGTCTTTGATCTTGAGCGATTAGGTGAAACAAGATTGAGAGCAGCAGTAGGAATATATGCAGCCAAGAAAAGACAAAAGGCATATTTTGATGCACATGTGAAGGATAAGGGCTTGAAAGCAAGAGACTTAGTCTTAGTCTACACTTTGAAGCAACATGCATGGAAATTGGAGAAGAGAGGCTATGGGCCAATGATTATTAATAGAATCTCCACAAGTGGAGCAGTCTAGTTAGCAACTCTAGAAGGCAACATCATACCCAGTTACATCAGTGGATGTAGAGTTAAATTATATCAAGAACCCCTCACAAAGGAGATCCTAAATTGACTCAACACTGTTAAGAAATGCAAAGAACAAGAAAAACAAATTCAAGAAGAAGCCCAGGCAGAAGCTTTCGAACGCATCCGAAAAATGAAATTGTGAAGACAAGGTAGAGATCAACCTATGTGTGACACTCAAGAAGCTCTAACTCATCACATGGCCATGTGCAAAGCCTTAGGTGAATGTTCCCATAGGATAGTTGATCAACGATCCTTTGTGGCCCTAGAGGTAGGACAAGGAGAGAGTGCAAGGATCGTAAGGGCTTTGATTGACTCAAGAGCAGCCACTAGTACAGTATGCCTTTCTTACCGCCAAGAATTGCAATTGAAGGTCAATCCTATCGAGGCATGTCTCATAGGATTGGGATGTGTGGAAACCCCTTGCATGGGTGAGGTCGAACTTCCCTTCTACATTCAAGAGGTTCTAATGGTAGTCAAAGTGCTAGTGTGTGAAGATGAGGATCTTACCAAACCTCTTGTCTTGGGCCAAGACTGGATCTATGAGTAAGAGCATCACAATTGAGTAAGAGGATCAAGCACTCAGGCCACTAGAGAAGGCACCAAATCCTAGTCCCGCCAAGAACCCACATGAAGATAATGATGTTATTCTTGTCCAAAGTTCTATGGTGCAGAAGATTGTCACTCTTGAAGAAGGTGCACAAGTCAATGAGGAGTTCCCTTCCTTTCCAAAGAGGATTCCAAGATAGCAAGCAGGACAACACATGACACAGAGGAGGCTGATGATCAAGAATCATGAGCAACGACCAGTGCAATATAAAGTACCTCTTAGCATGAAGTAGATCTGGATATGCAAGGGTGAAAAACCGTCGGCTCTAGAGATAGGATCCCAAAGATGCACCAAACGAGCTACACAACCAAGGATTACAAGGAAGGAGTATCCTAGGCATCACTCTAGACAGACCATTTCTATTTGGGTCCCAAAGCATTCAATGAAGGCTATTCCAAATGCTAAAAAAATATGGGTGCCCAAGACCTACTTATGAGCTCAAATAGCTTCACCTCCACTCACAAGATTGAATCAAGACTCACATGCACTCTTGGTACAAATCCCAAGGCAAACATCTACACTCCACACCATTATATCTCCGGTCACACCTAAGAATGTTGGGAAATGGGTACCCAAAAAGTCCCAAATCCAACACAATCTAGTCCACAAACATTTACACGTCATCATGACTAAAAGCTATGATCCCATGATCAAAGTTTGGAGACTTAAACCCCATATCAAAACCCCTGACCCAATTTTGTAAATCAGTACACTCTGATGTAGGTGCATTTTGAGTACAGTGCACACCCAAAAGTATGCATCTAGGGGAATCACTAACCTACTAACCAACATTCACACACATCACGAACACTTCACCCGCTAACCCCTAAACACTTGGGATGTCATGTTAGTATTGTGGAGGGAACACCATAACATCATGTTTCCTATGCAATGTTAATATGCCTCTCTTCTTCTAGCAGATAAGCATCAGTAGCTACAAGCAGTATCATGGTAGAAACAGTAGGCCCAAGTTCACAAGCAAGAGTAAGTACTGTAGGCATTGATGCGGAGAATCTACCAATTGAAGTGCCACCAATTGAACGACCTATAGAGCCGCTAGACATACCGGACCCTCCCATAGGAATAATAGAGGGATTCCATGCAAACTCTCACTGGTTTTATGGCATGTCAGGGCCCTTAGGAGAGGCTAAGTATATCTAGGAGTCCAAGTGTGAGTATGACAAGTCATAGGTACGATTCCAATTCCTTTCCAAAGAGTTCTAGACTATTCAAAACACACCAGAACTTCAAAGCATATGTCATGCGCAGGGCTAGTGGAGTACTTTAAGGCACCCTTACCCAAACCGGATCTCCTACGGTGTTACTATTTGGTATCAACATTACAGGCGAATGATGAAAAGGACAAACCAAGAACCTTCATTCTTCCTTCCTTATCGGGCAACAATGAGTTGAAAAAGTTTGAACTTACCTTGGAACTAGTGAGCTCTGCCTTGAACATGCACGACACTCATGTGTCCTCTGAGAAGGATGCTTTAATACCCACGAACATGAAGAACCGGGAACTACAAAAGCTAAAAGATATGGCGACACTCACACCAAATGTGTCCATCCCTCTCTGTATGTGCATGCAACATTTTGCCTTTCCTGGTCAAGATAGATTCATTCAACCCCACAAACACATATGGTTCGCTCTTTACTTGGCAGAGACAGGTGCACTAATGATTAAGCTTCATGTATGGATTATGGAGCAGTTGTATGGAGCAAATAAAAGATCATCTAGGAAGCTAGTGGTGAATGGTTGTTGTGCAATCATGCGCATCATCTACAAATGCTTAGCATATGATGTACCCATTGAATGTGCTTTAACCTAGGCACAACTACAAATGTTTAAGAGACTCAAAACTACCACACATCAATCCAAGCGCATGAGGGGCTTAATTCCCTATGTCTAGACACGCGAAGTTCTGATGACTCCAGAAGTCTAGCCACGAGGGGATGCCATCGTGCCTCCCTTTACCATTCGAATACCCAGATCTAGATTTCAAGATGCATCACAAGTTGCCCCATCTGCTCCTCCCGCCCTAGCGATCTTTGAATTTGCTACCACCGGAGACGTTGAAGGGATGAGCACCTTCAACTTCGAATCATTCTTGCAAAATAAACAACTCTCTGATGTAGAATTATTTTCAACATAGAAGAATAGGGCACCTCTTCCAAAAGATGGAGGAAATCCACAGAAGGCCGCCATGTACATTGGGATGAGGATCAACAAAGAAAATTATCTCAACAACTAGAACGCCTAGAGGGTGAAGAAGAGGACAAAGAAGCAAAAGAAGAAGAAACCACCGAAGCCCCAGCATATACAATGGAACTCCAGAGGTTATATCAGATCATGGAATGGGTGCGGGCTCAACAATTACTCAATGAACAAAACAATAGAATGCTCATGGCCCAACTCTTGCAAGAAGCTGGAGTGGACTCTGAATATAGCAAAGGTCTCCTATTGATGACAGAAACATATGTTGTAGTGGAAGTAGTCTGATCAGCAATACAGAGGCCTCCCATTCAATTTGATCCAGGAAGATTCCAAACATGACCATGATCAAGCGAAAACATTTAGATTCCCATCACCACTGTGGAAGAACCTACCATCACATCTGAACCAATCGAAACAACCTCCCAAGCAGCCAGAGCTTCAGGCTAGGAACCGATAGTCACCCATGAAGAGTCAGTAGAGCCACTACCATCAACCCCCCCACCATGACCTCCTCGAAGAGAAGTTGTAGATATCACCTCGACTACTAACCCCACAGAGAAAACCTTCATCTTTCGTATTCTTCCTTGCACTTCAACCTTGTTTTCCTCCTTTGACAACCCTATCTATCATGCCACCATCATTACAATCGAATCCCTCATGGAGCCTACCATAGGACAACCAACCCCCACCACCTTTGTCATAGGTCATCCAGACACTAGATCCACCTTTCTCGACTTCCCTATCACCATGCCTCCTTTCATGGCCTTCCCCCCTCTAGGTTCTCACTTCCCACCTCCCATCCCACAAGTCCTTCAACGTGCCCACGAGTTCCTTTCTAGTAGGTTTTAAGCCACTGCCCAACCCTTCTCTTCAATCACATTCCCAAAATCCACATCACACTTATTCACCACGATCACATGCACACCATCTACCATTTTGATATACATGGTAGACACCACACTCACATCCACTTCTGACAGTATGGATATTTCTCCACCCATGGCACCTCCCCCTCCCCCCACACTTCCACCATCCCCCATCCCTCCTCCACCAATTTCACCTACACACACATCTTCAGTAGACACAGCATTCACACTTCCCATTCCCCAATTCCCTTCCCTTGCATCCGTCAGTGTACAAACTACACCTTCATCCATAGGTAATGCATTTGACACCATGTTTGCGTGTATGTCACAATTAAGGACAAGATATAATCAGCTATAGAAACATAACCAACGATTACAAGAGCACTTTGAAGCCCTACAACATCATCTCGCTACACTAGAAGAGGATAACACCAGCCTCCAAACACAGTTTCAGACCTTACAAGAGGTTCATGGCATGTTGGAAACACAATTACAGAATGTAGATCAAGAAGCGATCCAAGGGGTGGAAAGCCATTTACGAACGTAGATGGAACGCAACGCAAAACTCCAACACAATATGGCACTATTAGAACGACACCTTGCAGGGGCTGAAGAGGAAAATCAATGTTTGCAACTCCAAAACCAAGAGAACTTAGAGGCAGCCATTGAGAACACACCCGAGGCACCCCTCAATCCAACAAAATTTCAAGCCTTGACCCTAGAAAACATCAAAATTATCCTTGAAGACTATGCTACTCTACTCAAAGCACATGACCAGTTACCAAAGGAATTCAATCAACTGAAGCAGCAACAATAGAAGGACACAACAGATGTCCCCCAAGCCGTAGCCTCAACCTGGTTGCTGATCACCGACTCAAAAGCCCTATAGGATCTCCAAAAATAAGTCATAGAATTGCAAGCATGACTACTACAGTGCGAAAAGCCACCATCTCCACCCGAGGCTCCCATAGATGAAGAAATAGAATCCATTCCTGTGGAACAAACATTTGAAGAATACTATGAGCCACAACCCATTCCAGGCAAACTAAAAACAGTTGAAGGCCAAGACACATTTAAAGTGCCACGACCCTCGTGGTTAAAACAGGTGGAAGAGATTGGGCGTTCTCATGAAGACCGCACTGTGGTGCAAAATCAGGCCATGCATGTCATCGAACAAACAGTGTTACAATCCAGTTATTTCAAAAACTTGGCACCTAGATTTCTCATCTTATCGTCAGAACTCCAATACCGACCCTACTATGTCATTCTTGCAAGTTACAATGCGAAAATGCAGAGAGTCATGCAAAAGATTCCCTCCTTTGCAACCTAGTTTCAACACAAGGACCTTCCCCCAGAAGCATAGAAAGGCAAGATCCATCAACCGACATGGTGGCAAAAGCTTTTAGAAACATACCCTAAAATGTTGTGTACATGGAACCACCTTCCTCTACATCGAATTTACCATTCATGCTATGGTCCAGTCCCACGACGCACATCATGGAAGGCATTCAATATTAAAGTGCAGAACAATGCATAGTGCAAGGAATGGCTCAACTATCCATACATAGCACCACCACAGGGACCACCATCAATAGCTTACATGATGGCAACAATCTGACACTAGATGCCTCGACTGAAGCCCATGCCAAATGTTGCGACACAAATGATGTTGAAGATTTTGGATTTGATACAAGTTGTCCTCAAGACCTTCCGTAATACACAAGCACCCCAAGTGGCTCTACTAGGCTTCACCAATGGCAACTATGACCTAATCTATGAAATGAGCACCACCCCAAGCATTCGACTTGCCTATACATGGCATGCACGAATCAAATACCTCTCGGCATGTTATAAACAAACTTTCGAAGAAATGTTCAGAATAGGATTCAAGGAATATCAGTCAGAGGTATTCGCACCTAAGCTCACACACCTGCTCCATCTATTTGCATGCGAACAAGCAATGTACTCAGAGTACTACACAACACCATAGCCAGATATCCCAGGTGTCATCAATTGGGATGCATTGCAAGCTGATTTGGTACGAGAGTTACGGCTAGGCAAACACGAGCTAGCCACTAATGTCCTCCAGTACTATATCGAGCACCCTACTGAACAGAGGTATGTCAAGGGTGACAGACACTAGAGAGGGGGGAGTGTTGGCAAGTGTTTGCATACAAGCTATAAGAAGAGCCTACAAGCAGAAAGGAGCAGTCATGCACAATCCGGCAACCAGGGCTAATCATTTTTTCCATAAACTACTTCCAACTCAAGTGATTTTCATTACTACACAAACATTGTAGATCTTGTTTTTGGTAGAATAGACTCCATTTTGTTCAAGCTGAGGAGTCATCAGGCTTGAAGAGTATTAGAATTAGCTCCATACCAATTTTCATAATTTTTAGATTCCGTTTGATCCCTCAAATACACTCTGGAACCTGAGTTTTAACTAGGCCGAACACTAGGTCTGGACAAGGCCAAAGCTAGTCAAAAAACTATAAAAAGAGCTAGAGAGCTCATTGGGGTTAGATTCTTAGTGATTTGAGCTTATGTAAGAGACTTTTTGACTAATGCAAAGAACTCCATTGTTCCTCTCCTTGTTCTTGCCTTGTGTGCATGTGTGTGTGTATGTGTGTGCATGTTTGTGTACTTCTCACTCATGCACTTGTGCCATCACTTGCTCATAGTCTTCATACTAGTCCTCACATCTCCACGGATTGAAAATTATGAGGTGGATCTCCTCATTCTGGCACTTGCCATTGTGCTAGAGTGACACATAGTGAGAGCTTGATCTTGTTCTACCAAGTCAAGGTGCACTCAACTTGCTGTCTTGCAAAGTTTGTTTCAACCACTTTGGCATAGTGTGTGCACTCTTAATAGACATGCGTTAATTATGTAATACATCATCAACATGTACATCATTTGTGGGCTGCATTTCATGCTCATTTCAACCATATTTTGATACAAATGTTCAGCCATATGTGGCTGGAAATTTCCAGTAGTTCCAACAATTTTTTGTTGAAAATTTTCAGCCATGTTTGGCTGGAAATTCTTTGCATTTTTTGCTCTATTTTGCTGGAATTGTTTAGCCCTTTGAGCCTCATTTGGTTAGTCTACATGGCCATAGTCAAGCACACCATTTTGGAACAAAGGCATGAGTGTATCGAACACATCCTGTGAGCTAACTATTGGCTGTTTTTGCATTCAAGTAGAGGGAAAACTGAATTTTCAGTAAATACCACATCTTCACTCACAATAATTGTGTTCATCAATGGCAGGTACAAGCGATATCCCTTACTTTCAGCACTATAACCAACAAATATACATTTCTTTGCCTTTTCATCAAGTTTGTGACGTTGTTGTGATGGCACAAGAGCATATGCCAAACAACCAAACACACACATATGACTAACCATAGGCTTATGTCCATTCCAAGCCTCATAAGGAGTGATGACTCTCAATGCTTTTGTAGGGCAGTCATTCAATACATAGTTTGCACACATGATCACTTCCATCCAAAACTTGTAAGGAAGGTGCTTTCCTTTAACCATGGAGTGTGGCATATCAAGTAGAGTTCTATTTTTACGCTCGTCAACACCATTTTGTTGAGGTGTATATGGCACCGTACATTGGTGTGAAATACCTCTTTCATGAAGAAAAGCATTAAACTCATGTGACATTTATTTACCACCGGGATCCGTGCATAGAGTCAAAAGATTTTGTGAAGAAACATTTTGAGCCATAGCTAAAAATTCTTTGAAGCAAGAAAATACCTCATACTTTGCTTTCATAGTGTACACCCATGTATGGCGAGTATCATCATCAATGAAGGTAACAAAATATACATGCTTCCCAAAAGATGGAGTCTTGACGGGACCACATACATCACTATGAACAAGCCGTAATTTTCTTGTAGTGTGTGTATAAGTGTCTTTTGGAAAAGAAGCATGGTGCATTTTTTTCAAGAATGCAACCTTCACATGCATGCTTTTCAATGGAATCAAGTGTTGGCAAACCAATAACCATGTCCTTCTTTTGCAAGTAAAGCAAACTATTGAAGTTCAAGTGACCAAAATGAGCATGCCAAAGCTCCATTTCAACCATGGAAGAAGTATAAGCAACCAAGCATTTGAGGTAGCCCTCTTGTATGTATCCATGTGATAAAAACCATTACATAACGTACCGGACATCATGATAATATCGACATCGTTGAAATCATGAACCATACACTTATCATCAACAAAGTGTACATGAAGTCCAGCTTTGACAATCAACGGAACTGAAATTAAGTTCTTCTTGATACTTGGCACATACAATGCATTGTTCAAGAGAATCACATCTCCATTTGCAGCAGTAAGCTCAATTTCTCCTACTCCAATGATAGGATAAGAGGCATTGTTTGCACACACCACATTTCCTTTGGGTGCATCTTTCAAAGATGCAAAAAACCTTTTGCATGATGTTATGTGCTTTGAAGCACCACTATCAAAGAACCAATTCGAATCAGCCTCACTCAAAACCATACATTTAGAATGCAAAGATGCATCATAATGACATATAACAACACATGCCCAAAAATCTTGAGCCATGTTAGCTTCATCATTCTTTGCATTTGTTGAATTTTTAGCAATATAGTTATTAGAGATGTAGTGTTTGATGAAAATAATTCATGATTTGAAGATGATTGTAAGAAAGACAAGTTACCTTATGATTTAGATAGTGATTTTCCAACTCTCACTCAAGAAGATCAAAAACTATCAGAAGATATCAATTCAGAGGATGGAGAGCAAATGGACTTCAAGGCATGGAATTCAAAAGGAAAAACCAAAGTGAATCAATGGGAAGACATACTAGAGTCCTCCAACCAGGAACTCAAGAGATCTCAAAGGGAAAGCAAAAATCCCATAAGGTATGGCTATGCTACATCATTAGTTACCAAACACTCTGTATATATCACCAAAGACTCTATGGCAGAAGAACCTTGTACATTTGAAGAGGCTAGTAAGAGGAAGAATGGAGAGACGCCATGCAAGAAGAAGTGGAAGCACTTCAAGATAACCATACTTGGGACTTAGTTCCCAAGAAGCCAAACATGAAGGTAATAGATCTAGGTGGATATATAAAATAAAAAAGAACTCAAATGGTTCTATAAACACGTATAAGGCAAGACTAATGTCAAAGGGGTTTGCTCAAACCCATGGAGTGGACTATGAAGAAAACTTTTCACCTGTGGCAAAGATGCCAACAATTAGGGTTTTTGGAAGAGGAAGATTGAGGCTTTGTTTTTTATGGAGCCAAAGTTGAACCATACTTGCTTTTCCCCTTTTGTGAGATAGCAAGTGCTTGTGTTCCCTCAATCAAACCACTCCTATTCACTCTAGATTGCTCTTCTTGCAAAAGAAGAGACACAAACTCATCAAATGCATACATATTAAGATTCCCCTTCGCAACCAAATGGAGTGTAGTAACAAAGCTTTGAAAAGAATTCAGTAGTCCTTTCAACAATGTAGAAAGGAGTGATGCATCCGGAATAATCTCATCTATGTTTTCCAATTGCTCTTTCAAGTCCTTGATGCGTGTCACATACACGTCCACTGACTCATTTTCAGCCATACACGCATCCTCAAGTTGCTTCCTCAAGTATGCAATGTTGGGTGTGTGTAGAAGTGTGAGAGACACACGAGAAGCACACACAAGGAGCACAAACGCAGCAAGAACACATGGAGAAGACGATGGCTCGAATAGTTCTCTCTATTGATCGATGAACTGAACTAAAGTAAGAGCTGAATAATATCCCAAAGTGCAAAGTACCACCACATATGAGAGTATCAAGTGTTGACAGTATACGGGAAGAAGCAAGTACGGACACACATGCAGATCTAGCACTAAGGCAACCCTTCATTTTTTTTCAAAACCCTTACATCATTTTTAAGTGATTCTCATCACTAAAAACCCTTGTAAATATCATTTCACATTTTTGTAGCTCCATTTTGTACAAGCCGAGGAGTCCTCGAGCTTGGGGAGCCTTAGAAGTAGTTGCCTGCCAATTTTCATAATTTTTAGATCTCGTTTGAGCCCTCAAATAAGCCCTGGAACCTAATTTTTAACTAGGCCGGACACTAGGTCTGGACAGGGCCAAAGCTAGTCAAAAACTATAAATAGAGCTAGAGAGCTCATTTTTGGGAGAGCTTCTTGTAGTTTGAGCTTGTATGAGAACTTTCTTGCAATAGGAGTGATTCCATTGTCTTACTCTCTTTGTTCTTGCCGTGTGTGCGCGTGTGCGTGTATGTGTGTGCATGCTTGTGTGCTTCTCACTCACGCACTTGTGCTTCCACTTGCTCGTGGTCTTCATACCATCCTCACGTCTTCCCGGATTGACATTAAAGGAGGTGCTACTCATCACTGAGCTACACCAAATTTTGGCGCCGTTGCCGGGGATCAAGCTTTGAGGACGAGCGTGTGATGGTAAGACGTAGAGAGGACGCATTGGAATGGTAAGTAGTAGGTAAATTTCTGATTTTTCTCCATCTCCATCTCCATCTTCACCTCCTTCTCCATCTCCACCTCCACCTCCTTCTCCACTACATATTCCCTCTTCCTTATCATTCCCTCATTTGTTGTGTGCGAGTTTGAGAGAGAGCGAGTGTGTGTGCTTGTCTTTGTGTGTTTTTTGCATGTTTCTTGCAGGTGGCAGCTCCATCATCATCTCCAACAAGCTCAGCAAGAACTTTGTGTGCACTCAAGGCAATCCAAATCAAGCTAGCAAGGGTGAGTACCAAGCTTGGGAGAAGGCTTCCTGGGCTTGTGTAGCAGTCTGGTCAACCAGCTAATTGAGGTTGGAAGATCTCTCAACCCTCCTTTGTCAAATCCTAGCCTAGGCTAAGTACGACTTAGGTGTGGTAATTAATTAGGGCAACGTTAGGCACGAATCAAGTCCAAGAGTATTAATCAATCAAGTGCAAGAAGTAAATAGGTCTTAAGTGCGAAAACCCTAAGGGACAAAAGGTAAACTGGAGTCGATCACTTATCAAGTGCGGAAATTCACTTAAGTACTCCTGACGACGCGATTCAGACAAGACCATAAACATAATATTCAACTCAAAAGAACAAAGTGATTGGTGCAAATTAACTTGCAACGAGAGTGTGCTTGAGTCCAAGGGGGTAAATAAATCAGGCATATGAACCTTAGATCAGGCAGACACTTAGGCCGAGACAGACAAAGCCTCAGATCTTCTGAAGCTAGTGTCAATCACACTGCCAGGTCTTGGGCCCAGCAGTTGAGTGATTACCCATACACTCCCAGATCAGAAACAAGTGATTCTGAGATGTCCTATCACATGGAGAGATCAGTAGGTAGTTCAGGGTTGGCTTATCTAGAAAAGCCAGAGGGACCTTACAAGACCCAATTGGAATACATCAGGACTAATCATCTGGGTGCTCGCATCTACGAAGACGGACTGAGAAGATCGATGGTCCAGATTAAGAACCCCGATCAACCCCATGGATTAGACCACCCGGTAGTCAAGTTTGAGAATGGAGCATACCTAGATAAAGAGGGAACTATATATGTAGTCACCACTCTTCCTGATAGAACTGATGAGTTTGGAAATGTGATTGCGGAGACCGACATGGGTGATATAGAGCAAGGGAACTTAGAGAGAGAGCCAAGAACTCCCCGTGGTAAATCTGCCTTGACCAGAATCATGACTACAGAGTGGATTCCACAGGATAATAAAAGCATAGATCTGCTTTTAAACCGAGAAACCGATGAGGCTTTTTGGAGATATAAATCTTCTCAACCTCAGGAAGTGAGTGCCCTCACAATCTATGAGTTTAAAGACCCTGATAGCCCAGGCCAAGTAACCTACCTAGACAATGCATCAGAGAGAATCTTCGTGGTCACTGAGCATGGCAGACATGCCTACACATGGAAGGGTGAATTTGTTTTTCCCCAACCAAGGTCTAATGTGTCCTTTGGTCACCAAGGAGTTGGGACCTCCCAAGCTCATGGGGCTCAAAGAGATAGAAGTAGAGACAAACAGGAGGTAAGTTTTGCCAACTCCCTGGGAAGAGAAAGAACGGGAATAGAAAGGAATAGAGTGGAACCTGAGAGACATAGAACCCCATGGAATCAAAGGAATACTGACGATTTTCCTTTGCCAAGGCCGAGAGAACACACTAGGACCTTGCGACCAACTCAACTGGTGAAGTCCATGAAGAATTACTTCGATGGCACGGGAGACCCTTATGACCACGTGGCAGAATTTCGGCAAGTATTGAAAGTGAGAGGCATTTCAGAAACATAGACCAGCTCTTAGAGGCATTTATTGTTGAGTTTTCTAAGAGTGGAATCAGGCATAACACCTCCTCACTAATTCACAGCTTCAAACAAACACCTCAAGAGACGGTCAGACTAGCTGGAAGAAGATTTAGACAGTACCTAGAGAGATGCCCGATGGCGGAGTTACCCACACCAGCCAAACAAGTGGCCTTGTTCCTAGATGGATTGTTGAGCACTAAGCTCAGGTCATATGTGTACCTAAAGGACCCTAGAACGATAGAAGAGTGCGTGCGCATGTGCATAGACATTGAGGACAATCTAGGTGAGGAATTAGAACTATCAAAAATCTATAAGGATTCTGATAGCTCTAGTAAACTGACATCTGGTCAATCCACATCCATCGAGGAACTTGCAGAGAAGGTAGCCCAAAAACTAGGTGTCTCTAGCAAGCAAATTCCGAGATTTGCCCCAGTTAAGCGGTGTTACAATTGTGGCGGTGAACATATGGCAAGTGTATGTCCCATTATGGCCCAACCCCAGGCGAATCCTAGTAGCCAGTACTGCACCATAGAGTGCAGGTACACCAACCACACTGCACAAGACTGCCCATATAACAAACAAACTGTTAGGCAAAATTATCCTCAGCCATATCCACAACATGGTAGATACGAGAATCAGTACCCATCACCACAATACAACAGACCACAGCAAATTTATCAGCCACCTTATCAAGGGCAGCAGAGACCTCAACCAGTCCTAGTGCAGCAACCCCCTGCTCCAACCAATGTGATCCCAGTGAAATATGCATCTACTGAAGAAAATCCGAATAGAGCCATAGTCCCAGTCACCCCATTGCTATCAGACAATGATCCAAGTGACCATAGTTTTGACTCCACACATATTGATAGCCCACAGGCTTACTACATGCAGTCACCCGAGCATAACGAGTCATACTATTATGAGGACCCAAGTGAAAATAGTGGGGAACCTGAGTATTCTAATGTCATGTACACAAACCCCAACTCTAGACCTCAACCTAGGCAGGTACGACCCCCAATTCCTAGAGGACCATGCTTCAGATGTCAGGGAGATCACCTTATACGTGATTGTCCACTACCTGCCCCGACACAACCTCAACCAGTAACCATTCAGGGTTTCTGTCAAGACTGCAGGAAAGAGCATCTCCTACGAGATTGCCCAAAGAACCCTAATAACATGCCTAAAATCACTCCTATCAATGTCGTTGGGTTAGTTGTAGACTCCACAGGGAGTGTGACTTCCACTGCACCTGTGCAGTTCACAAGAGCTCAGACACTTCAACAACACCAAGGTGTTGGTCGGGAAAAGAGCCCCGAGGTGAGTGAAACAGAGAGCATAACCAAAAAGAGGACTAGAGCCTGGAAGGATAGTCGTGAAAGGATGAAGAGGCAATGGGCAAAAAAGATAAACGAACTTGAAGAAAGCTTGAGAGAAACCAAGGCAAAAATCATAGAGATCACATCTCAACCGCACTCCCACACACTTCCACCACTACCATCCCCATCACCCTCCATTCCTCCACCCTCTAATACACCCCACGTAACACACCCACCACCCCGAGTAGGATCAGTATTAGCTGACCCCACTCCTGAAGGCTTGGACATGATGTTCAAGGCCTATCAGGCTCGACTTCAAGAAGGGCCAACAGCTGCAAACCTAGACAAGAGTTACCCTAGAGCAGATTTAGAGATTGAACGGATGAAAATGTGCATGAAAATGGTAGAACAAGCTCAAGCTATACTTGAGACTAGTCAAAAGTTCAATCAGACAAACTCTGTCAAGCCGGATTTGCATTTCCAAGGCTTACTAGAAAGATTAGAGCAGTTGGTAAACAAATCACAAGTTTCTTTACCTCCACAGGCTCAACTAGTTGTTGAAAGAGGAAGCTCACCACCAATGGGAGCTTATGTTCCTAATTCCACGGATGCTGGAATACCTCCTTCAATTCAACAATACTCTCAAGAGTTCTTGCGGGAAATACAAGAAGAGAAATGGGCCAAGGAGAAGGGTGATTCCCCTCCTATTCCTGAGATTGATGATCTCCATGATCAATTTCCCCAAGACATTCCGTCTATCTATGGAGATCCAACAGAGCAACAAGAGGATGAGAGATTAGATTTTGAATCTAATTCTTTACAAGAGTTGCCTCATTTCACAGGCCCATGGGAATCTGAATCTCTCCAGATCAGAGCTCTCACAATATTGGTGAGAAATGAAGACTCAGTGATTCCCAGGAACACTGATGTTGTGAAGAACACTAAGGTTCAATGTCATCTCACTGTAGAGGAGCTACTCAAGGCAAAACCGGAGCTCTGGAATCATGTGAAGGATCAGGTTCCAGAACTTGAATCCAATACACCAAAAGTAGGCTCTAAGCAAAAAGTACCAGAGATACCTCTCGACAAGATAGGAGATATGAGCGAAGGTGAAGAAGGTAACACTTATCTTCCGATCACCTATCAAGGTTACACAACCAAAGCAATTGTGGATTCGGGTGCTGGTGTTGCTATTGCGACCACCTCCTTGTGGAAGCGATGGGGCAAACCCACCTTAAGACCAACGAGAATGAAACTTCAAATGGCAGATGGTCATTTTGAAAGACCTCTCGGATTGCTTGAAGGGATAACTCTAACCACTTGTGGGGTAGAGTTTGAACATACATTTGCTATATGTGACTTTGAGAAGAATAATGTTTACGAGATGATCCTAGGAAGACCTTTCCTACGACAATTGCAAATAGTACAGGATTGGGGAACCAACTCCTTGTACTTACAGCACTTAGGGGTCACCACCAAGGTCAATCTGAAGGATTACACCTTCAGAGATGTACCACCCCTACAGGAATCCTATCCACAAAGCAAAACAAGATTCTTTCTCCGTGCATTCAGGAAGTTCACATGAACCATCCTGGCTGCATGAAGATACTCACTTGTGGATGTGCAAGGTCGCGGAGGAAGAGGAAAAGCGCCTAAAAGCGAGAGAAGAAGGAACTCCCCCAAGAGATAGACCAATAAAAGACCCAGCCTATACACCGATGATATTTCCAGATGAGGAATTTGAGCCTCATGGTTGGGCAGAAATCTTAGCTACCATGGACATTGCAGTCAATGAAGAACAATGGACACCCCACTGTGATGAGGAGGGTTATGATATTTCAGTGTTCATGTGTCAGCCCTGTGAAGAGAGATGGTGGATGCAATCCAAAGATGAGTAGGTGCCGCTACAACCAGCTTCACACCAGCCAACTGAGACTTCAGAGTTGATTAGTAGACCCTTTGAGCTTCCTAAATCCACCAAAATATCAGCCAAGTACTTTGGAACATGTATCCCAAAAGTTTAAGTCAAGACAGGCTAGTTGCGAAATGACTAGCTCCCAAAACTTCCTATTTTTGGACATACACCTGCTGGAAAAAATGAACAGTGCTCTCAACCTGGAAGGAATTAGAAAAATTCCTTTTGGGCATAGCAAATAGACTTAGCAAGCTTCCTATTCCAAGTTAAAACACTTCAAATGATGGACTGAGCACTGAGAACAAGTTTCATCAAGTTCTGGAACATTCCCACAATTCTCGGGGCTCTGCAGAGATATACCAGTAAGCAGTAAAATGCAGATATCTCCAAAAGTATAAATCCAATGACCTTGAAAATTTATAGGTAGAAACTAGACAGTGAGAGCTATCTAACGCACTTTAAAACACTGAAAAAGGTTCAGTAAAACTCGAGATATAACCTTCTGAAGTTACTGCTCTGAGTGAGTATAGCAGAGAACAAAACAGAGAGGTAGATGATAATAAATGTATAGATTCACATATGATTACAACCACATTGGCAATGAATCTCTGCACAATGGGAGTAGAATGATAGAGCTATGGAGTAAGCTCTTCAATCTCTACAAAATGACATGAAGTGGTCACGTACAAGGCTTGCTAATCGCCTCTTCCTTCTTGCTCCTTTTATAGCTATTCTTGGGAGGAGTTTTGAATTCGAATTCGAATGGCTCCACCTAAAAGTGATCCCCAAAGTTAGGAGAGATTCCCTCAGCTCAAAAATTCGTGATTTTGGTAGTTGGAGCCACGAATTTGCTTTTACATCATGGATGAGGTAAGCCATCCTTTTCCTTTTTTCTTTTTCCATTTACAAGAGATAAAATGTACTCTTTTACAAGAGGTGTTCACATGACTACTCATGTGACTTACAAATGAGGATAATATCAAGCATATCAAGCATGTAGGCTTGGGCAAAATGCACCAACAGCTCCCCCTCAAGCCTTACATGCTTGGCCTCCAAATAAGTCTTCAATTGTCCTTGATTTCCTGCAAGCCAATCATCAACTTGAATCTACTTAACTTCGTACCATCAAGAGCTTTCGTCAACATGTCTGCACATTGCATATCTGTAGAGACATAGGATAGTTGAATATCCTTGCTCAATAGCTTCTCCCTTACATAATGGTAGTGGACTTCAATATGCTTGGTTCTAGCATGGTATACCGGATTAGCTGCTAGATGTAGTGAGCTTGTGTTGTCACCAAAAATGTGAGGTGTTGAAGAATGAAGTCCAAGATCTGTGTACAAAGATTTTAACCACATGATTTCTTGAGTTGCATTAGCCAAACCTCTATATTCTGCTTCAGTAGAAGATAATGCCACGGTTGGTTGCTTCTTCGATGACCAAGAAATGATTTTTGAACCTGCAAATGATATATACCCTGATGTGCTTCTTCTATCATCTTTAGATCCGGCCCAATCTGCATCTGAGTAGACCTTTAGCTCAATATCTGAAGTAAATGAATAAAACAAACCTTCATTCATGGTCCCCTTTAGGTACTTGAGGACTCGCTTGGCCGCTTCCATATGTGGTCTTCTCGGCTTATGCATAAACTGACTCAATATGCTAACACTATAGCATATATCCACCCTTGTGAGTGTTGCATAGTTCAAACTTCCAACCAAGCTTTGATAGCTTGTGATGTCTTCAATTGGCTCTCCTTCATAAGCACTAAGCTTATGATTTTGCTCCATAGGTGTACCTGCACACTTGGTATTTTCCATCTTGAACTTGACGAGCATGTCATGGACATACTTCCTTTGTGTGATGTATATACCTGAATCTGTGTAGATCAACTCCAATCCAAGAAAATAAGTGAGTGGTCCGAGGTCACTTATTTTGAACTCCTCCTTCATTTGACTCTTTACCTGTTTGATTCCTTCAAGATCATTGCCTGTGATAATAATATCATCAACATACACACATAAATAGATCACTTCAGATCCATTCCTCTTTATGAACAAAGAGGTATCCGCCTTGCTAGCTTTGAATCCTTGGTCCTGCAAATAAGTAACCAATCTGAAATTCCAAGCTCTTGGAGCTTGCTTCAATCCATACAAAGCTTTCTTTAGTTTGCATACATAGTTAGGATGATGTGCATCCTCATATCCAGGAGGTTGTGCCATATACACTTCCTCAGAAATCCATCCATTCAAGAAGGCATTCTTTACATCAAGTTGATAAAGATTCCAATTTCTAGATGCAGCAAGACTTATGAGAACCCTAATTGTAGGCATTTTTGCAACAGGAGAGAAAGTCTCCTCATAATCAATACCATGGGTTTGAGCAAACCCTTTAGCAACTAACCTTGCTTTGTGTCTATTTATACTTCCATCTGGATTCCTCTTGATTTTGTATATCCATCGAGATCCGATTATCTTCATAGATGGCTTGTTAGGTACAAGCTCCCAAGTGTCATTCTCCTTCAAGGCTTCCATTTCTTCATCCATTGCATCTCTCCAAGCTTTCTTGCTTTGTGCTTCTTCGAATGTGGTAGGTTCTTCATTGGTTGAATCCTTTGCAATGTAGATTGAGTGCTTGGTGACCAAAGAAGTATCATAACCAAACCTCTCTGGTTTCTTCTTCTCCCTCGAAGACCTTCTAAGTGGTTGATGTGAGCTCTCGGGTCCATATGTAGCATCCTGCATCTTTGCTTTACCTTTGTTCTTCCATAGCTTTAGTCTTTCCAAGTCTTCTAGGTCAATCTCCGAATCACTTTCTTCAATCTGCTTTGGCTCCTTCGGTTGAAGTGAGGGAAAGTCTTCATCCAAGTCATACGGCAGCTTCACTTTCCTGTCATCATCAAACCATGATTTGTTTTCATCAAAAATTACATCTCTACTCACAGAAAATCCTTTATTGGTTGGATTGTACAATCTATATCCTTTTTGGTTTTGATCATAACCAATGAATACACACTTCTCTGCCTTGGGATCCAATTTCCCTCTTACTTGAGAAGGAATGTGAGCATAGGCTAAGCATCCAAAGATTTTACAATGCTCTAGACTAGGTCTTCTTCCATTCCACACTTCATATGGAGTGGTTCCATCTAGTGACTTAGATGGAAGTCTATTTATGAGATATGTGGCTGTCGACACAGCCTCTGCCCATAGGTAGTTCGGCAATCCCTTTTCGTTGAGCATGGACCTTGCAGCTTCGACGATAGCTCTATTCCTCCTCTCTGCTACACCATTGAGTTCGGGTGTATACCTTGTAGTGACTTCCCTTTTAATGCCTCTTTCATGCAAGAAGGCATCAAATTCAGAAGAGAAGTATTCTCCTTCACCATCTGATCTGAGTCTTTTCAAAGTCCTACCTGTTTGATTTTCAACAAGAGCAATATACTTCTTAAAGCAATTAAACACTTCATCCTTGTGCTTCATGAAAAACAGAATGGTCCACCTGCTACAATCATCTATGAAAGACACATAATATCTTGAGCCTGATATAGATGGCTCCTTACTTGGACCCCACACATCCGTGTGCACTAGATCCAAAGGATTTTGATACATATATCCTTTCTTATTGAAAGGTTGTCTATGAGCCTTGCCGAGTTGACAAGCTTCACACTTATAAATCATGTGTTGCCTTGTGATATTAGGCAAACCAAGTACACTTTGGTCCCTGCAAATCTGTTTGAGTGTCCTCTCACCAATGTGAGCAAGCCTTTTGTGCCATATCTCCAACTCTGTTAGAGTTTGAGATCCATAGCTAAACAAAGCTATGTTCTTTGTATCTTCCACTTCAAAAGTGAAAAGCCTTCCTGTCTTTTCTCCTTTGGCAATCCTTCGAAAGCCTTGCCTTGGGTCTTCAACATATGCTCCAAATCGATTGAATCTAACCTGCAATCCTTTTTCAACAATCTGTCCAACACTTATTAAATTTTTGGTAATTGTAGGGACATACAAGACTTTGCTTAAGAGGTTCATATTCCCATCTGATGTCTTCACATTACCTATCTTCTCCACTGAGTGCTTTGTGTCATCTCCTGTCTGCACTTCATGCTTGTTATGAGGATCTTCCAAATCAGAAAGTAAAGCCACATTTCCTGCTACATGGTTCGAGCATCCAGAATCAATGTAAAATATGTGATCAGCATCCTTACCCTTCTTCGCTGATAGATTCATAATCAATAATGAATCTTCTTGACTTTGGTCCTCTGCATAGTTATTGTAATCTCTTCTTCCTCTATGGCCACTTTGATAGTTGTTGTTGTTGTTGTTGTAATTGTTGTTGTAGTAGTTGTTGTTGTTGTAGCCTCCATTGTACCTACCTCTATTTGATCCATAGCCACCTCTATTGAATCCTCTTCCTCTTGAGTTCCTTGGATTCCTGAAACATTCTTCAGTAGTATGGTTAGATAAGCCACATATGTTGCAAGGTTGAGATGATTGGAATCTCCCCCTGCCTTGCTTTCCACTTCTGCCTCTTCCTCTAGCTCTTCCTCTACCTGCAAAGTTTGCTTGGAAAGAGCTTCCTTCATCTTCATTCTTTCTATTCTTTGACTTGTCCTTGACCTTAGCTTTATCAGAATATAAGGCAGAAGTTTGATTACCTCTTGAGGACTCACCACCTTTGCTAATCTTTGCTTCATGAGTGAAGAGTTGGCCCATGAGTGTGTTGAGGTCGGGTACATGCATATCCATGTATAAATCCATGGCTGTTGTGAATGACTCCCACTTGTCGTCTGCTTTGATTCCATTCATGATTTGTCTTATGATTTGCTCCTCTTCAATTACCTCTCCAATGCTTCCAAGTTGGTCGGAAATCTCCTTCATCTTTGTGACATAATCAGTCACATTTTGCTTCGGGCTTTTCTTCATTGTTGTGAACTCCATCCACAATTGGTTCTTCCTTGCTCGAGTGTTGGAAGAGAAGAAAGAAGCAAGTGCATTCCAGGTTTCTCTTGATGTCTTGCATCCCTTGACATGAGGTAAAAGAAAATCAGAGATTGAGTTTAGAATATAGGACCTTGCAAGTGCATCCTTCGAACACCAATTCGAAAGTCCTTCCACTTCTTCATGTGATGGTTGCCCTTTGTTCCTCATGGTTGGCATTGCTTCATCTCCGGATATGAATCCATATAGATTCCTCCCTTGAAGGTAAGCCTCCATCCTTAGAGACCATGCCAGATAGTTGTTTCGATCCAATTTGTCAATTGTTGATGGAAATCCATCTCCCATGTTGCTTGACTATGCTCTGATACCACTGTGAAGAGAGATGGTGGATGCAATCCAAAGATGAGTAGGTGCCGCTACAACCAGCTTCACACCAGCCAACTGAGACTTCAGAGTTGATTAGTAGACCCTTTGAGCTTCCTAAATCCACCAAAATATCAGCCAAGTACTTTGGAACATGTATCCCAAAAGTTTAAGTCAAGACAGGCTAGTTGCGAAATGACTAGCTCCCAAAACTTGCTATTTTTGGACATACACCTGCTGGAAAAAATGAACAGTGCTCTCAACCTGGAAGGAATTAGAAAAATTCCTTTTGGGCATAGCAAATAGACTTAGCAAGCTTCCTATTCCAAGTTAAAACACTTCAAATGATGGACTGAGCACTGAGAACAAGTTTCATCAAGTTCTGGAACATTCCCACAATTCTCGGGGCTCTGCAGAGATAGACCAGTAAGCAGTAAAATGCAAATATCTCAAAAAGTATAAATCCAATGACCTTGAAAATTTATAGGTAGAAACTAGACAGTGAGAGCTATCCAACGCACTTTAAAACACTGAAAAAGGTTCAGTAAAACTCGAGATATGACCTTCTGAAGTTACTGCTCTGAGTGAGTATAGCAGAGAACAAAACAGAGAGGTAGATGATAATAAATGTATAGATTCACATATGATTACAACCACATTGGCAATGAATCTTTGCACAATGGGAGTAGAATGATAGAGCTATGGAGTAAGCTCTTCAATCTCTACAAAATGACATGAAGTGGTCACGTACAAGGCTTGCTAATCGCCTCTTCCTTCTTGCTCCTTTTATAGCTATTCTTGGAGGGAGTTTTGAATTCGAATTCGAATGGCTCCACCTAAAAGTGATCCCCAAAGTTAGGAGAGATTCCCTCAGCTCAAAAATTCATGATTTTGGTAGTTGGAGCCACGAATTTGCTTTTACATCATGGATGAGGTAAGCCATCCTTTTCCTTTTTTCTTTTTCCATTTACAAGAGATAAAATGTACTCTTTTACAAGAGGTGTTCACATGACTACTCATGTGACTTACAAATGAGGATAATATCAAGCATATCAAGCATGTAGGCTTGGGCAAAATGCACCAACAAGCCCTTGCTGGAAGAGTGTGATCCTAGTGAGTTCATAGAAGAAGAAGAGAATGACGATGATCTAGAATCCATTGTGATGGATACTTACTTTGACTCAGAGGAACACTACTTAGAGGACATAGGAATGTTAACCCAAAAAGAAGAAGAACCCCTTGCGAGTATTAAAACAATAAATTCAAAGAAAGGAAGTGAAGGAGGTCAAAAGAAAAAGAAAAGAAAAGCAGTGAGACAAGAAGAGGAAGAATCATTGTTTGAAGTACCAGAAAATTTCAAGAAATATGAAGTGGAAGACCGGAAAATTTTGGTACGAATGCCTAAGAGAGAGACCATTATGGGAGAAGCATATGACAATAAAGAAACGACCAAAAAAATTGTAGTGACCATTGAAGGGAACGAAGAACGATGTACGTACATAGGAGATGACCTAAGTGCCAAAGAAGAAGCAGAGCTTGTAGCTCTATTAAGGGAATATAGGGATGTGTTCGCATGGCACTATAGAGACTTGAAAGGAGTAGATCCAGATATTTGCTCTCATACGATTCCGATGACCGCTGATGCCAAGCCCACCAAACAAAAGCCCTACACATATAATGACAATTATGCAGCCAAAATAAAAGAGGAAATTGACAGGCTGATTGAAGCTGGATTCATCTATGAGATTGAGCACACTGAATGGGTGTCCCCCATTGTAGTGGTGCCCAAGAAGAATGGGAAATTGCGAGTGTGCATTAACCTTAAAAAAGTTAATGCCGCTACGATCAGAGATAGTTATCCACTTCCAATCACCGAACATCTTTTGGAGCGTGTGGCAGGCAAGGAAGTTTATAGCTTCCTTGATGGATTTTCAGGTTACAACCAAGTAGCCATTGCCCCCGAAGATCAACCCAAAACGGCCTTTGCCACAGAATGGGGAATCTTTGCATTTCGTGTGATGCCATTTGGGCTCACCAATGCACCTGCAACTTTCCAAAGGCTCATGTGTCATGTCTTCAAAGAGTTCTTGCAAAAGAGCTTAGAAGTATATGTGGATGATTTATGTGCTCATTCCCAAGAAAGAAGTTACCACATCCCTGAGCTCAGAAAAATCTTCAACAAGTGTAGAGATTATCGAGTGTGTCTGAACCCAGAGAAGTGTGTGTTCATGGTACGACAAGGTAAGATCCTAGGTCACATTGTTTCTAAGAATGGAATTTCAACAGATGAAGACAAAGTAAGAGCAATAGCAGAGTTGCCCAGACCAAGGAATGTTAAAGAGGTACAAGCCTTTATGGGCCATTGTGGATATTACCGTAGGTTTATCCGCATGTATGCCATCATAGCTAAACCTCTTTATGGGTTGTTAACAAATTTTGAGTGGAGCGAGGAATGCGAGACTTCCTTCAACGAGCTGAAGAGACGTTTGTGCACAGCACCAATATTGACTACTCCGGATTGGAGCAAACCCTTTCATGTCCATGTAGATGCCTCCAATCATGCAATAGGATGTGTGCTAGCACAACCCACAGGTGAAGGAAACCTAGATTTGCCAATAGCATATGCTAGTAGGCAATTAAATGCAGCTGAGCGAAATTATACCACAACGGAGAGGGAAGGCTTAGGCATGGTATATGCTGTGAAGAAGTTTAGACACTACTTATTGGCCAATAAGTTCAAGTTTTTCACTGATCATCAAGCTTTACTATATTTGGTCAATAAACCTTGCAATACAGGCCGCTTAGTAAGATGGTTCCTCTTACTAATGGAATACGACTTTGAAGTTGTTGTCAGGAAAGGTAGAACCCATCTTAGGGCAGACCATCTTTCTCGCATCACTTCAGGAGAGCCACCGCAAGGAGTGTCTGATGAATTGCCCGATGCTTATTTGTTCAATTTAGAAGTTGTTCCTAAATGGGCAAATAAGTTGGTACCAGTCCTAACTTTCGGGCCTGCAAATAAAAATGTTAAAACAAGCAAAGAGAAAACTGTAAAATCACTAAAGTATCAAATATTGGCCGGGAGTATGTACAAGCAAGATGCCGAGGGCGTATTAGCTTGTTGTGTCGAGGACGATGAACATGCTAGTTGGTTGCAACAAGCCCATGAGGGATTGCTAGGGAATCACTACTCTAAACAACGAACATTGCAGAATCTAAGACGCTTAGGAGTGTATTGGCCTAGCATGGACAAAGAAATACAAGAGTGGATTCACAATTGTTCAGTGTGCCAGCAGAGAACCCCAGTGGAACATGCCACTCTTTATCACGTGTCATTAATCCCAGATTGGAGTGCTCCATTGGTCGAGTTCATGAGATCGGGAACATTACCCAATCAGGCTAGTCTTGCAAGAAAACGGAGCATGGAGCAAGAGGCTCAAGACTATGCCTTAGTAGGAGACAACCTATATCGAAGAGGCAAGGATGATTACCTAAGACTGTGCATTCATGAATCAGACTATTTGAAAGTCTTAGAAGCGGCACACAGCGGTACTGCAGGTGGACACTTTGGGCCTGACAGAGTAATTAAGACCATTCTATTTTCAGGACTTTGGTGGCCCACTCTTCATATGGATGCACATACTTATGTGAAGAGTTGTGACACATGCCAACGTGCCCAATATCCGATAAGAAAAGATGAAATGCCTTTAAGGCCAATGATGGGAGGACATGCATTTTCAAAGTGGGGTATAGACTTTGTAGGTCCCATCAATCCCCCAGCTAGAAACTCCCATGCAGAATATATTATTGTAGCTACAGATTACCTTACAAAGTGGGTGGAAGTAAAAGCCACGACAAAGAATGATGCTCAAACGACGGCTAAGTTCTTATTCGAAAATGTGTTCACTAGATATGGGTTACCAATAGAGTTGGTTAGTGATAGAGGTACGCACTTCTTGAATGAGGTCATTGAAAATCTTCTTCAAGAATTCATGGTGATACATAAGAAGTCTGCACCCTATCACCCACAAGCTAACGGACAAGCCGAGAGCACGAATAAGATCCTATGTAACGTATTGACGAAACTTGTAAATAATAAACGCTCGGATTGGGACAAACAACTTCATCATGCTGTTTGGGCATACCGAGTTGCTTACAAAACGGTACTCAATGCCACCCCATTTCAGATGGTCTTCGGACAAAATGCGGTGCTACCATTAGATTTCCTAATTCCAGCTTTAAGAGTAGCACAAGAGCATGAGTGGAATGGACACGAGTTGTCCTCTAGGATCTTTGATCTAGAGCGTTTAGGTGAGACGAGGCTACGAGCAGCAGCAGGCATCTATGCTGCAAAGAAACGGCAAAAGGCATACTTTGATGCCCATGTGAAGGATAAGGGCTTGAAAGCAGGAGATCTAGTTTTAGTCTACACATTGAAACAACACGCAAGAAAGCTAGAAAAGAGAGGCTATGGACCTATGATCATCAATAGGATCTCCACGAGTGGAGCAGTACAACTAGCCACTCTAGAGGGGGATGTCCTCCCAAACTATATTAGCGGATGCAGAGTCAAGCTTTATCAGGAACCCCTCACGGAGGAAATGCTAAGCCGACTCAATACTGCTAAGCAACGTAAAGAGGAGGAAAAATGAATTCGAGAAGAAGCACAGGCAGAGGCCTTAGAGCGTATCAGACGAATGAAGTTGAGGAGACAAGGGAGGGATCAGCCTATGACTGACACTCAAGAGTCTCCAGGCTATCACATGGCCATGTGTGAGACTGCAGGTGAACGTACCCATAAGATAGTGGACCGACGACCTTTTGTGACCCTAGAAATAGGACAAAGAGACCGCAGCACAAGCGTGAGAGCATTAATTGATTCAGGAGCAGCCACAAGTGCAGTTCGGCTTTCTTATTGCCAACAGCTGCAATTGGAGGTAAAACCCCTAGAAGCATATCTGATAGGATTAGGAGGTGTTGAAACCCCTTGCATGGGAGAGGTGGATCTTCCCCTCTACATACAAGAGGTCCTCATGCCAGCAAAAGTGCTAGTGTGTGAAGACGAGGATCTGACCGAACCTCTTGTCTTAGGCCAAGACTGGATCTATGATCATGCAGTCAACCTCAACCTAAGAAGTGGACTTCTTCAGGCTTGGGTAGGCCAAAGCCGTCTCACAATTGAATTAGAAAATCAAGCATTCAAACCAATAGAACAGGCACCAACTCCTGGTCCCTCCAGGAATCCACATGAAGATAACAATGTTGTGCTTGTCCAAACTTCTATGGTGCAGAGGAATGTCAATCTTACTGAAGGTTCAGGAGCCAATAAAGAGTTCCTAACTGATCCAAAGAAGATTCTAAATGAGCAGACCGAACATCACTCTACACGAAGGAGGCTGCTGATCAAGAGGCAGGAGCGCCAACCCGTGCAACACAGAGCACCTCGGGGCGCGAAGCAGATCTGGATACGCAAGGATGGAAAACCCACAACTCTAATAGCAGACTCTCAAGAAGACAAGAAACGAGCCTCACCGTCAAGGAACGAAGTGAAGAAGCCCCCTAGGATAACCCCTAGGCATACCATTTCTATTTGGGTCCCTAAGCGGTCAATGAAGGCTACCCCTAATGCTAGACAGATATGGGTGCCCAAGGCTTGCTTACAAGCCCAAATTACTTCACCTTCAGGCACTAGGATGAAGCAACTTTCACAAGCACTCGTGGCCAACAACTCAGAAAATGAAAAGATACCTACACCTCTCACTATCCCCACTCCCATCAACCCTAGGAATGTCTGGAAATGGGTACCCAAAAGGTCCCAAATACATCACACTCTCATACAGAAATCTTCACCTATCTTTAGCTCTAAGAGCTACGACTCCTCTATCAAAGTGTGGAGAATTAAACTGTGTACTAAACCCCCTGACCCTATTCTGTAAATCCGTCCACACTAACACAGGAGCATTCCGAGCCCATTGCATAACCAAAGTATGCATCTAGGATGACACTGACCTTTAATCACCACTCACACCTATCACAAACACTTCACCACTAACCACTGACCTCCGGGATTGTCATGTTAGTATTGTGAAGGGAACACCATTACATCTTGTTTCCTATGCAACACTAATGTGCCTTTCGTCTTCCAGCAGATAAGCAACCTACTCTCATGGCAACAGCGGCAGGCACAAGCTCTCAGGCAGGATCTGGTGCTCCAATCAATTGGGATGCCATGCCGGTGGAGGCCCCACCAACAGCTCGACCTGAGGAGTTCGTGAATGTGCGGAGGATTCCTATTCCAGATCCACCAAACAGCCTAACCGAAAGAGTAAAGGGGCATTCTCACTGGTTCAATGAGATGCCAGGAGATTTGGGAGACGCGGATCATATCTGGGAATCCAAGATGGAATGTGGAGGAGTGTGGTGGACCTTCCAATTCTTCTCACGAGAATTCGAAGCATTGCAAAATGAAGCTCCACTTCAAGATATCTGGCAAAAAGCAGGATTACAAACTTATTTCAGTGCAGCTCCGCCTAAACCAGATTTCCTCAGGTGCTACTACCTAATTGCCACGCTGAAGCCGACAGGGGATAAGGAACATTCAGGCACATTTTGGGTGCCCTCCTTGTCAAATCTGGAGGAAATGAGGAAGTTTGAATTGAATGTTACTTTAATAAGGGAAGCACTTCAGATGTATGGCACGCATGTACCTTCTGACCGTGACCCCTTGATACCCGAGTCGATGAAAAGCAATAGAATCAAGAAGCTAAAAGAAATGTGCGCCCTCACCCCCAACATCGCCATACCTTTGCGGATGTGTCTCCAACACTTCGCATTCCCAGCTCAGGACCGTTTCACCCAACCTCACAAGAAGATATGGTATGGGTTATATCTAGCAGAGACTGGAAGCTTGCCGATTAAGATGCCTGTATGGATCTTGGACCAAGTGTATGAGGCAGGCAAGCGGGGAGTGAGGAAGCCCACTTTACATGGTTGTTGTGCGCTGACAAGAATCATCTACAGATGTCTTGCATATGATGTGCCAGTTGCCCGAGCCCTAAAGTATGCACACTTGGAGCTGTTCAAAGGGCGGAAGTCAGGGAGCCAGCCTGCAAAACGAATGCGTGGATCGCTCTCCCAGGTAACGATCCCTCAAGAAGCCACGACCGAAGCTTCTCCCCGACCAGAAGCTCAGGTCACACCTTTCACGATCCATCTTCAAGGAGTTCAAGCTAGGGAGGTGGTACAACCCGTTCCATCCGCCCCTCCACTACCTACCGATGCAGAGTTTGCATCTATGGCCACCTTCACAGAAGATCCAAACTTCGATTTTGAAAGATTCCTGCAGACGGTCCCCCTATCCGACAGTGAAGATTCCCTTGACAATGTTGATCCGGGTACATCAGTCCAAAGAGAACAGCCACGGGGCGAGACCAGCAGAGTACATGGGGAAGAAGTGGCACAACATCCTCAGGACCCAAATACACAAGTTCAGGAAGGTGCACAAAGAAATGAACCAGAAGACAGTGGAGAAGAGGCCCCTGCCTACACGGCACAACTAAGACGGCTATACAAGACCATCAAGCAGGTACAGAGAAGACATAAGATGACAGAAGAGGCGTATAGAGCTCTAGTGAACCAGATGCTCCAAACCGAGAATGTCGACTCTCATTTTGTGGAATCATTGAATCTATTGGCAGAGACATGTGGGATCGGGGAAGCATTGAGGACAATGGTCTATCAGGAAAACCCTATCTATGATCAACGAAGGATTGATACACGGCCATGACGCGGGAAAATGATTCAAATGGAAGCCTCTACCGCCTTGCCTACTATAATTTCAGAGGATGTTCACATGACGAGCCCAAGTCCCACTGACGAACAAGAGGTAATTACTCACGTACCATCTCCACCGCCACCTTCCATCCACCCTTCAGAACCCTTCTCCACAATCCCTTCGGAACAACCGATATCCACCCATCATGAAACCATTGTACACACCTCCATTTTTACATCCTCCCCTTTACCCACATCCAGCACTTCCACCCAAATTTTCGAACCCCACACCGGTCATCCGGCCATCGATCAAACCATAATAGGTCACCCTTCCTATCTCCCCGCCCTTGGACAACCACTTTCCAATAGCCAGACCTCATCCCATCCTTTTCCATTCACCCACAGCCAAACCCTATCCACCACTGCCCTAGCAACTGCCTCACACTCAACCCAAGTCACACAACCCTCATTCTGGACAAACCTTGTAAATATACTCCAACAGGTGGATAATTATAATAAAAAGTCCCTTTCCCAACCCCACTCCCCCACATTCACTGCCACCACTATCACACCACCCACCATTCCTGTATTCACAGTGCAAGAATCACACACTCTCACGTACGATCCCATGGACATCTCACCTTCCGCAGGATCACCCACCACCACTGTTATTCCAACATCACCACGTATCATTTCAACAATACCTCCTTCAGAAAGCCCAAGTGCCTGCACCACACCAACAAGAACCCAAAGAGATGGCCAACGCTGCAACCTCACCAGAGCCGGAATTATCAGTAGCCAGTGAAGTACTAGAGCTACGTCAGCAGGTGGCCGAGTTAAAAATTAAGTTGCTACAATATGAACGACCCCCTTCCCCACCTGAGCAACCCATAGAAGAAGAAGCAGTTATCATTCCAGTGGAGGAAGCATTTGAAGAGAACTATGAGCCTCAACCTTTTCTCGGAGGCACAATCACTGAGGAGGGACAGGACACTTATGAGGAACCCCCATCGGCATGGATGAAACAGGTAGAAGAAATGGGGCAGACTCATGAAGAACGTATCTCCTACCAGATGTTGGCCATGAAGACCATTGAAGAAACCATACTTCAATCAGACTACTTCAGACATCTGGCCCCTAGAAGACTAATAACCAGCTCAGAATTACAATATAAGCCATACTTTGTACTGTTGGCAGACTACAACGCCGAGATCAAACGTAAGACCAACAAGTACCCAACTTTCGCAACACAATTTGAACCTGAGGACATTCCAGAGGAGGCGCGCAAAGGGAAAATACACCAACCCATCTGGAGGCAAAAGCTATTGGAAACCTATCCCGAGATGCTACGGACATGGGACCACGCACCCATGCATTTGAAGTATAACAATTGCTATGGACCAGTGCAACGGAGGAGAACATGGAAGTCATTCGCCATCAAAGTCAAGAACAACGCCAATTGCAAAGAATGGATCAATTACCCTGCCATTGCACCCCCAAACGGCACGCCTACTGTAGCCTACATGATGGCTACCATCAGACATTGGCTTCCACGCCTCCACCCTATGCCAGATGTGGCTGCCCAGATGATGCTCAAGATCTTCGATATGATGCAGGTTGTGCTCAAAACTTTCCGAAATGTCTGTCATATTCAACCTCTGATTCCCGGGTTTGTGAATGGTAATTATGACCTGTTATATGATATGAGCACCACCCCGAGCATACGAGTTGCTTATGCATGGCACGCACGCATCAGATATCTCCCTGCCTGCTACAAGCAAACTTTCGATGAAATGTTCACCACGGGGTTCTGGGAAGCACACTCAGAGGTGTTCGCGCCACGGCCCACCCATTTGTTACACCTCTTCGCATGCGAACAAACGATGCACTCAGAACTCTACACAACGCCACAGCCGGACATATCGGGCCCAGTCAATTGGGAGACCCTCCAGAGAGACTTGGTTCGAGGACTACGCATCAAGGAACAAGAAGTGGCAACCGACCTCTTGCAAGAGTACATTGATCAAACGGTGGAGCAGAGGTTTGTCAGAGGCGACAGACGCTAGGGGGGGGAGAGTGTTGACAGTATACGGGAAGAAGCAAGTACGGACACACATGCAGATCTAGCACTAAGGCAACCCTTCATTTTTTTTCAAAACCCTTACATCATTTTTAAGTGATTCTCATCACTAAAAACCCTTGTAAATATCATTTCACATTTTTGTAGCTCCATTTTGTACAAGCCGAGGAGTCCTCGAGCTTGGGGAGCCTTAGAAGTAGTTGCCTGCCAATTTTCATAATTTTTAGATCTCGTTTGAGCCCTCAAATAAGCCCTGGAACCTAATTTTTAACTAGGCCGGACACTAGGTCTGGACAGGGCCAAAGCTAGTCAAAAACTATAAATAGAGCTAGAGAGCTCATTTTTGGGAGAGCTTCTTGTAGTTTGAGCTTGTATGAGAACTTTCTTGCAATAGGAGTGATTCCATTGTCTTACTCTCTTTGTTCTTGCCGTGTGTGCGCGTGTGCGTGTATGTGTGTGCATGCTTGTGTGCTTCTCACTCACGCACTTGTGCTTCCACTTGCTCGTGGTCTTCATACCATCCTCACGTCTTCCCGGATTGACATTAAAGGAGGTGCTACTCATCACTGAGCTACATCAAGTATGTGGTAACATGGGGAAAAAACCTCTAGCTAGCACTAGAGTAAAAAGTGCCCATGTATAGGGAAAAGGTTCAGATCAAAGCTACTCGAGGAACACATAAGTGTAACAAACCCCTCTGGAGCGAATGATGTGAACACATATAGGGAGTGACAGATCAGCCCCCACAAGGTAATAAGCATAAAGCTTTGCAAAAAGCTTCAAACTTTTCCCGTGGAAGAGCTTTGGTGAATATGTCTTCCACATTATCTTGTGTAGGCACATATACCAAATCAATATCTCTTGCATGAAGGCGCTCTCTCACATAGTGATAATGCACCTCAATATGTTTGGTCCGTGCATAAAACACTAGGTTTCGTGCAACAGCCAAAGCACTCTGACTATCTATGAGAATATGTGTAGCAACATCAATCTTCATGCAAAGATCCATCAATAGGCGTCTCAGCCATATACACTCCACTGTCGCTGTGAAAACTGCCTTGTACTCAGCTTCACGACTCGATGTCGCCATTGTAGGTTGCTTCTTACTTAACCAAGATATGCATGAGTCTCCAAGAAAAAATAAATTACCACTAGTGGACACCCGAGTATCATAACAACCAGCCCAATCACTATCTGTAAAAGCATGCAACCATGGCTGAACATCTCTGCCATAAAAGAGACCTAAGCTCAAAGTGCCTCGGAGATATCTAAACAGACATTTCACCGCTTGCCAATGCTTAGTGCCAGGGCTATGCATGAATCGACTCAACTGGGAAACTGCATACTGTATATCTGGCTTTGCATGCATATATAAGACATCCCACAGCTTGCTGATAAAGAGAAGTGTCAAATGCATCACTCGAATCCTCAACTGAGAACCTCAATCCTGTCTGGTGTGGAAATTGGCTTACAATCCTAAAAGTCAAAATGTTGAAGTAGTTTTTCAACATACTTTGCTTGATGCATAACAATTCCCCCCTCAACGGATACAAACTGGATGCCAAGATAGTAGCTCAAAAGAGCAAGATAAGTGACATCAAAAGTATGCTGCAAATCATCCATACAATGTCAAGTTTTGCATCACATGACCCAGTCAAGAGTATGTCATCGACATAAAGAACAAGCACTATAATATCAGCCCCATTTTTGCATACATAGAGTGTGCTGTCAATCGGACTACATGTGAAGCCAAGAGCAATCAAGTGCCTATGTATTTTGTCATACCATGCACGTGGAGCTTGCTTGAGACCATACAAAGCTTTATGCAAGCGGCAAACCATATGCTCTTTCCCTTTCATAGCAAATCCAGGAGGTTGCTTCACATAGACCTCTTCTTGCAAATCTCCATTCAAGAAGGCTGTTTTTATGTCCAACTGATGCACTTTCCAACCTCGATGGGCAGCCAATGCAACCACGGTACGAATGGTAGTCATGCGTGAAGTAGGTGCAAAAGTTTCTTCATAGTCAATGCCATATTGTTGTGCACATCCTTTGGCAACCAATCTAGCTTTGTAGCGATCAATGCTACCATCAGACTTTCTCTTAATCTTATAAACCCACTTTGTACCAATGGCATTCTTTCCTTTTGGCAATTCACATAACTCCGAAGTACCATTCCTATGTATGGAATCCATTTCTGATTGCATAGCACTCATCCATTGTGGATCATCACATGCATCTTCAAAAGAAAGTGGCTCTTCATTACATGTTGTAGCAATAAGAGAATAATCCACAAAATTACTCGATGCATGGTGAGAGCTTGATCTTGTTCTACCAATTAAAGGTGCACTCAATTTGTTGTCCTGCAAAGTTTGTTTCAGCCACTTTGGCATAGATTGTGCACTCTTGATAGACATGCATTCATTATATAAAACATCTTCAATATGTACACCATGCGTGGGCTGAATTTCATGCTCAGCTTCAGCCATATTTTGACGCAAATGTTCAGCCGTATGTGGCTGAAAATTTCCAGCAGTTTGGACATTTTTTGACTGAATTTTTTCAGCCATGTTTGCCTGGAAATTCTCTGCATTTTCAGCCCTATTTGGCTGGAATTTTTCAGCCCTTTGAACCTCAGTTGGCTGGTCTACATGTCCATAGAACAAAGGCATGAGTGTATCGAACACATCTTGTGAGCTAACTGTTGGTAGTTTTTTGCATTCAAGTAGAGGGAAAACTGAATTTTCAGCAAATACCACATCTCGACTCACAATAATTGTGTTCGTCAATGGATGGTACAACCGATATCCCTTACTTTCAGCACTATAACCAACAAATATACATTTCTTTGCCTTGTCATCAATTTTGTGACATGGTTGTGATGGCACAAGAGCATATGCCAAACAACCAAACACATGCATATGACTAACCATAGGCTTATGACCATTCCAAGCCTCATAAGGAGTGATAACTCTCAATGCTTTTGTAGGGCAGCGATTCAACACATAGTTTGCACACATGACCGCTTCCATCCAAAACTTATGAGGAAGATGCTTTCCTTTAACCATACATCGTGCCATTTCAAGTAGAGTTCTATTTTTACGCTCGACAACACCATTTTGTTGAGGTGTATATGGCACCGTACATTGGTGTGAAATACCTCTTTCACGAAGAAAAGCACTAAACTCATGTGACATGTATTCACCACCACGATCCATGCGTAGAGTCAAAAGCTTTTGTGAAGAAAAATTTTCAGCCATAGCTAAAAATGCTTTGAAGCAAGAAAATACCTCATTCTTTGCTTTCATAGGATACACCCATGTATGGCAAGTAGAATCATCAATGAAGGTAATAAAATATACATGCTTCCCAAAAGATGGAGTCTTGACCGGACCACATACATCACTATGAACAAGTTGCAATTTTCTTGTAGTGTGTGTATGACTATCTTTTGGAAAAGAAGCACGATGCATTTTTCCAAGAATGCAACCTTCACATGCATGCTTTTCAATGGACTCAAGTGTAGTCAAGCCAATAACCATGTCCTTCTTTTGCAAGTAGAGCAAACTATTGAAGTTTAAATGACCAAAATGAGCATGCCAAAGCTCCATTTCAGCCATGGAAGAAGTATGAGCAACTAAGGCATTCGAGGCAGCCCTCTTGTATGTATCCATGCGATACAAACCATTACATAATGTACCGGACATCACAATAACATCGCATTGATGAAATCATGAACCATACACTTATCATCAACAAAGTGTACATGAAGTCCAGCTTTGGCAATCAACAGAACTGAAATTAAGTTCTTCTTTATACTGGGCACATACAATGCATTTCTCAAGAGAATCACACCTCCATTTGCAGCGGTAAGCTCAATTTCTCCTACTCGAATGATAGGATAAGAGGCATTGTTTGCACACACCACATGTCCTCCTATAGGTGCATCTTTCAAAGAGGCAAAAAATCTTTTGCATGATGTTATGTGCTTTGAAGCACCACTATCAAAGAACCAATCCGAATCAGCCTCACTCACAACCATACATTTAGAATGTAAAGAAGCATCATAATGACATGTAACAACACATGCCCAAAAATCTTGAGCCATGTTAGCTTCATCATTCTTTGCATATGCTGAATTTTCAGCAATAGACATGTCGGATTCCTTCTTCTTTTCATTGCGTTTAGCAAGCTTTCTACACTCATCAATAGTATGACCAGCCTTCCGGCAATATTTGCATCTCTTCTTCTTTTGCAAATCACCATCATTAGAGGAATGAGTGGAAGAGGAAGCTTGAGGCTTTGGCTTTAATGAACCCAAAGCTGAACCATACTTGCTTTTCCCCTTTTGTGAGATAGCAAGTGCTTGCGTTCCCTCAATCAAACCACGCCTATTCACTCTAGATTGCTCTTCTTGCAAAAGAAGAGACACAACCTCATCAAATGCATACATATTAGGATTTCCTTTTGCAACCAAACGAAGTGTAGTAGCAAAGCTTTGAAAAGATTTTGGTAATCCTTTCAACAATGTATAAATGAGTGATGCATCTGGAATGATCTCATCTATGTTTGCCAATTTCTCTTTCAAGTCCTTGATGCGTGTCACATACACATCCACTGACTCATTTTCAGCCATACATACATCCTCAAGTTGCTTCCTCAAGTATGCAACACGTGCTTCATTACGCACGGCATACAAAGAAGCAAGAGTGTCCTATGCCTGTCTCGATGTAGAACATGATCGAATGTGTGGAACTATATGACGCTTCACTGAAAGCGCAATCAAAGCATGAGCTTGAGCATCTTTTCCATCCCATCTAAGCTGCTCTTGTGTAGGTGGAGAAGGAGAAACCATTGTACTCGAAGAAGAAGCTCCATCTGTGACAGTAGACTGTGAAGTAGAAGCACCTGCCGGTCTTCGATCTACATCTGCCACTATGTTCCAAAGTTGTTTTGCAACAAGAACATGCTTCATCATGTAAGGCCACATCCGATAGTTGGTCCCATCAAGCTTATCTTCAGCTTCAAGCATGCCAAACAATTCATTGCTGCCTGCCATTTTACGAAGGAACAAAAATGTGACAAAATCTTCACTTCGATGAAAGCTGAAATGAGTGTTGAAATTTTAGCTCACAAACCGTCACTCTGATGGCGATTCTGACTGCACGAATGGCTTCGAAATGGGGGTAAAACCCCAGTGCACCTGCTGGAAATGTTTCCGAGCTGCTGAAATTCACACTTCTATGCTCCGAAGTCGATTTGCACTGTTAAAGTGCGTGCACATCACGATGCGAAAAACCAAAACTTGAGAAGAAGCTGAACCTGCTCTGATACCACTGTTGGGTGTGTGTAGAAGTGTGAGAGACACACGAGAAGCACACACAAGGAGCACAAACGTAGCAATACACACGGAGAAAACGATGGCTCAAATAGCTCTCTCTATTGATCGATGAATTGAACTGAAGTAAGAGCTGAATAATATCCCTAAGTACAAAGTACCACCACATATGAGAGTATCAAGTATGTGGTAACATGGGGAAAAAACCTCTAGCCAGTACTAGAGTAAAAAGTGCCCATGTATAGGGAAAAGGTTCACATCAAAGCTACTCGAGGAACACATAAGTGTAACATGCAACACATGCTTCGTTACGCACAGCATACGAAGAAGCAAGAGTGCCCCATGCATGTCTTAATGTAGAACATGACCAAATGTGTGGAACTATATGATGCTTCATAGAAAGTGCAATCAATGCATGAGCTTGAGCATCTTTTCCATCCCATCTAAGCTTCTTCTATGTAGGTGGAGAAGGAGAAACCACTGTACTTGAAGAAGAAGCTCCATCTGTGACATTAGACTATGAAGTAGAAGAACCTACTGGTCTTAGATCTACATTTGCCACTATGTTCCAAAGTTGTTTTGCAACAAGAACATGTTTCATCATGTAAGACCACATTGGATAGTTGGTCCCATCAAGCTTATCTTCAGCTTGAAGCTTGCCAAACAAGTCATTGCTTCCCGCCATTTCACAAAGGAACAAGACTGTGACAAAATCTTTACTTTGACAAAAGTTGAAATGAATGCTAAAATTTCAGCTCACAAACCGTCACTTTGATGGTGACTCTAACTACACAAATGGCTTCAAAATGGGGGTAAAACTCCAATGTGACTACTAGCACAACTGGTGGAAATGTTTCTTGATTGCTGAGATTCACTATTCCATGCTCCGAAGTCGATTTTCACTGTTAAAAGTGCATGCTGTGATGTAAAAAACTGAAACTTGAGAAGGAGCTAAACCTGCTCTGATACCACTGTTGGGTGTGCATAGAAGTGTGAGAGGCACATGAGAAGAACACATAAGGATCACAAAAACAATAAGACACATGGAGAAGACAGATGGCTGGAATAGCTCTCTCTATTGAGAATGAACTGAACTGAAGTAAGAGTTGAATAATATCCCTAAATACAAAGTGCCACCACACATGAGTGAATCATGAATGTGGTAACATGAGGAAAAAACTCCAGAAAACACTAGAATAAAAAGTGCCCATGTATAGGGAAAAGGTTCACATCAAAGCTACTCAAGGAACACATAAGTGTAACAATATACGCTGTCCAAAAATGCTCCTACAAATTTGCAAGAATCTCTCAATCAACCTCTTTAACATTTTTGGTAAGCTAGGATTTAGGAAAGTGGTTGAGGCTTCTTGATAGCTAAAATTCATTATATGAAGTCTCTAAGTTATAGGTCCACTTGTCATCCATGCCTCTGAGACTTTAGCTATGATTTAGGCAAATATTCAGAAAAATTGCACGTTGGAACATACCAAACTACTGAACCAATAGAAAAAACACTAGGCTACTGGACCACTAGAAAAACACCTGACTACCGAACCACCAGAAAGTCATCGGACCACCACTTGCTCGAGGTCTTCATACCATCCTCATGTCTTCCCAAATTGACATTAAAGGAGGTGCTAATCATCACTGAGCTACACCAAATTTTGGCACCGTTGTCGGGGATTCGAGCTTTGAGGACAAGCGTGTGATGGTAAGACGTAGAGAGGATGCGTTGGAATGGTAAGTAGTAGGTAATTTTTGTGTTTTTTTTCTCCATCTCCATCTCCATCTCCACCTCCATCTCCATCTCCTTCTCCACTTCATATTCCCTCTTCATTGTCATTCCCCTCATTTGCTTTGTGCGAGTTTGAGAGAGAGCGAGTGTGCATTGTTGTTTTGTGTGTTTTTGCATGTTTCTTGTAGGTTTCAGCATCCTCACCATCTCCAGCGAGCTCTGCAGGTACGGAATCCTTCTGCGCAAGGCTCGAGGCGTCAAGCTTGAGCTATCGTGACACACCAAAAAACTGACCCTATCACGATACTGAGTGCACCACTACAGTGCGCAGGTTGAGAGCTCCTAGAATCACTAGCCAGATCAGAAAAATTCACCATATCCCAGTCTATCGCGACACACCGAGGTATCGCGACACACCCATCTATCGCGACACACCGAGGTATCGTGACACACCCATCTATCGCGACACACAGAGGTATCGCGACCCACCTGTCTATCGCAACACACCGAGGTATCGCGACACAACCGTCTATCGCGACACTTCCACCCATCACAACACACCGAGGTATCGTGACACTTCCACCCATCGCAACACACCGAGGTATCGCGACACACCCATCTATCGCGACACTTCCACCTATCGCGACACACCGACCTATCGCGACACACTCGTCTATCGCGACACTTCCACCTATCACGACACTTCCACCTATCGTGACACACCGAGGCATCGCGACACACCCGCCTATCGTGACACTTCCACCTATCGCGACACATGGACCTATCACGACACTTCCACCTATCGTGACACACCGACCTATCGTGACACACCGACCTATCGCAACACTTCCACCTATCACGACACACCGACCCGACCTATCGCGATACACCGGCTTAACGCATGAATTTTTAGGGTGAATTAATTGATTGAACAGAGGTACTTTTGGGCTTAAATCTTGGGCACATTGGGATAATATTAGAGCCTTAGAGCAAAATACCTAAAAACCAGGGAGGAATTTCTTGAACCCTGAGAGCCTGTTTTGACCCCTAAGTGCCTGAATGGTCATAAGATTTTGGGGGTATAGTGAGTTACTCCAAGGGGGGCTAATATTTGTTGATGTGTGTCTTTCAATCCATTGTGGTAAAGGAGCTATATTAACTTGTGAACTTTTGCAAGAACATTGTGTGCAAGCAAGGCATCCAAATCAAGCTAGCAAGGGTGAGTACCGAGCTTGGGAGAAGGCTACCTGGGCTTATGTAGCAGTTTGGTCAACAAGTGACTTAAGGTTGGAAGTTCTCTCAACCCTCCTCTGTCAATTCTAGCTTAGGCTAAGTATGACCTAGGCGTGGTGATTACTTAGGGCAACGTCAGGCACGAATCAAGTCCAAGAGAACTAATCAACTAAGTACAAGCATTAGGTAGATCTTAAGTGCCAAAACCCTAAGGGACAAAAGTAAAATTGATCCGATCAATTATCAAGTGTGAAATTCACTTAAGTACTCCTGACGACGTGATTTCAAACAAGAGCTTAACACAATAACCAACTAAAAAGAACAAAGTGAGTGATACAAACCAACCTGCAACGAGATTGTACTTGGGACTAGAGGGTAGAAAACCCAGGCATATGAACCTTAGGTCAGGAAGACACTTAGGCCGAGACAGACAAAGCCTCAGATCCTCTGAAGCTAGTGTCAATCACACTGCTAGGTCTTGCACCCAGCAACCATCTCAAAACCACTCTCACACTACCCCACCACCACCCTTTCCGTCTCCCTCCAACCCATCACCTTCCATTCCCAAACTTTCTAATCCACCATACATAGCCCACCCACCACCCAGAGTAGGATCAGTCCTCGTCGATCCCACTCCTGAGGATCTAGACATGATGCTTAAAGCATATCAGGCTAGAATCCAAGAAGGGCCAAACGTGAGAGATCATGAAAAATGTTACCCTAGAGCCGATCTAGAGTTAGAGCGAACAAAGCTTTGTGCTAAGATGGTAGAATTGGCGCAAGCCATGTTTGAAGCTAGTTGCTTGTTCAATAGCCCTAGCTCCACTAGAACACCGTTGCATTTTGATGGTCTATTGGATAGGTTGGAGAGATTACTTACAAAGTCTGGGAAAGGAGCCACCTCCCAGGTCAAGGAGAGGGCAAGTGATAGAATAAGCATTCCTCCCCAGGAAGCTTATGTTCCGAACTCCACTAAACCAAACACCGCTTCTTCTATGAATCGGTATTCACCTGAATTCCTGCGAGAGATTCAAGAAGAGAAATGGCTTAAAGAAAGTAAAGATCCACCTCCAATTGAACTTGTGGATGACGCGCATGATCAATTCCCACAAGACATTCCTTCCATTTATGGAGAGCAGGAGAGTGCCCAATCTCATGAGAGGTTAGACTTTGAGTCTAATTCCTTGCAGGAATTACCCCATTTTACAGGGCCTTGGGAAACTAAGTCCACATGCATGAGAGCGCCCACGGTCATGATAAGAAACAAAGATTTGATCATACCTAGGAATACGGAGGTAGTAAAGAACACTAAAGTGCAGTGCAACCTCACTTTAGAAGAGCTACTCAAAGTTAAGCCAGAAGTGTGGAAACATGTAGCCAAACAAGTGCCAGACGTAGCGAAATCGCGTTCCCAGGTAGGATCTCATAGAACAGTGCCAGAAATACCATTGGATAAGATAGGCGACATGAGTGAAGGAGAAGAAGGAAATACCTATCTCCCAGTTACCCATCAGGGATACACAACCAAGGCAATTTTGGACTCAAGTGCAGGAGTTGCAATTGCTACCACTTCCCTATGGAAGCGTTGGGGCAAGCCAGCACTCAGGCCGACGAGAATGAAATTGCAGATGGCCGATGGTCATATTGAGAGGCCCTTAGGATTGCTAGAAGGAATAACTCTCACTACATGTGGTGTTGAGTTCGAGCATACTTTTGCTATATGCGACTTTAGCAAAAACCAAGCCTACAGAAATGGGGAACCAATTCCTTGTATTTGCAACACCTAGGTGTTACAATCAAAGTTAATCGCAAGGATTACTCTCATAGAGACGTACCGCCTATCCAATGGAATCCCATCCATAGAGCCAAAGATGACACGGAGTCAGTACATTCCATAGGATTGGGATCCTCGTGGATGCATGAAGACACCCACTTGTGGGTGTGTAAAGTTGCAGTAGAAGAGGAGAAGAGAGAAAAATCCAGAGAAGTAGGTGCGAAGGAAACTCATAGATCCGTTCAAGACCCAGCCTATGCACCTGTCGTATTCCCTGACAAAGAATTTGAACCTCACGGCTGGGCAAAAATTCTAGCAACAATGGATGTAGCCATCAATGAAGAACAATGGACACCCCACTGTGATGAGGATGGCTATGACATTTCAGTCTTCTCAATAGAGCCAATCATGGGAGATGCGGTTTTAGAGGAATGCGAACCTAACACTGATGCATTCGAGGATGCAAGTGACTTCGATTTAGAGTCAATCATCATGGACCCCCCATTTGCATCAGAGGAAGAATACTTCTATGAGGTAGAAGTTTACCCTCAGAGACATGAAGAGCTTGCTAATGATGTGAGATTAACCACCCAAGTGACCACCAAAACTGAAGGCAAGAAGAGGAAGAAGAAAGAAGTCACACCAGAAGAGGAAGAATCTTTGTTTGAGGTCCCTAAAAATTTCAAGAAGTACGAAATAGAAGATAGAAGAGTCATGGTAAGAATGCCTAAATGTGAAGCACAATCAGGAGAGGCCTATGATAGCAAGGAAACTACCAAGAAAATAGTTGTAGCCATAGAAGAGGGAGAAGAAAGATGCACCTACATAGGGCATGACCTGACGGAAGAAGAAGAGCAAGAGTTTGATAGCATTGCTAAGAGAGTACAGAGATGTATTCGCTTGGAGCTACAAGGACCTGAAAGGTGTAGACCCTGACATATGCTCACACACGATTCCCATGACCTCAGAGGCCAAACCCTCTAAGCAAAAGCCATACACATATAACGATAATTATGTTGCCAAGATCAAAGAAGAGATAGATCGCTTACTGGAAGCTGGATTTATCTATGAAATCGAGCACACTAAATGGGTTTCCCCCATCGTAGTGGTACCCAAAAAGAATGGTAAACTACATGTATGCATTAACTTGAAGAAGGTTAATGCAGCCACTATCAGAGATAGTTATCCACTTCCAATCACTGATCATCTATTAGAAAGGGTAGCAAGCAAGGAAGTGTACAGTTTCTTGGATGGATTCTCTGGTTACAATCAAGTAGCCATTGCACCAGAAGATCAGCATAAGACAGCTTTTGCCACAGAGTGGGGCATATTTTCTTTTTGGGTAATGCCATTCGGGCTTACCAATGCACCTGCAACCTTCCAGAGATTGATGTGCCATGTGTTTAAAGAGTTCCTGAGGAAGAATTTGGAAGTCTATGTCGATGATCTTTGCGCTCATTCCAACATTAGATAGACCCATATACCCGAACTCAGGCAAATCTTTGATAAATGTAGAGAATATCAAGTCTACTTGAACCCAGAAAAGTGTGTTTTCAAGGTCAGGCAAGGCAAGATTCTAGGACACATAGTGTCAAAGAACGGCATATCCACTGATGAAGAGAAAGTGAGAGCCATCACAGAACCGCCTAGGCCAAGGAATGTCAAGGAAGTGCAAGCTTTCATGGGGCATTGTGGTTACTACTGATGTTTTATACACATGCATGCCATCATTGTGAAGCCTCTATATGGACTTTTGACCAACTTTGAGTGGACTGATGAATGTGAGAATTCCTTCAATGAGCTTAAACGAAGATTATGTTTAGCACCAATCTTGACCATACCAGATTGGAACAAGACGTTCCATGTTCATGTGGATGCCTCCAATTATGCTATTGGATGTGTACTTGCACAACCTACTAGTAGACAATTGAATGCAGCTGAACGAAATTATACTACCACTCAACGAGAAGGATTAGGCATGGTATATGCTGTTAAAAAGTTTAGACACTATTTGCTTGCAAATAAGTTTAAATTTTTTACAGATCACCAAGCTCTACTGTACCTGGTAAACAAGCCATGCAATACAGGAAGATAAGTAAGATGGTTCCTCTTACTAATTGAATACCACTTTGAGGTAGTAGTGAGAAAGGGCAAGACTCATTTGAGAGCAGATCATCTCTCAAGGCTCACATCAGGAGAGGCCCCACAAGGAGTGTGAGATGACCTACCTGATGCTTACTTGTTTAATTTAAAAGTTGTACCTCAGTGGGCTAAGCCATTAGTGCCAGTATTGACATACGGGCCCAGTCACCCAGTAATACACACAGAAGATAGAGAGATAGTAAAAGCTCAAAAGTATCATACCTTGGCAGGAAGTATGTACAAACACACGGAGCAAGGAGTATTAGCATGTTGTGTGGAAGAGGACGAGTACGCTAAATGGTTGCAATTAGCACATATAGGTGCATTAGGGCAACACTACTCAAAACAATGAACCCTACAGACTCTAAGGAGACTAGGAGTGCATTGGCCAACTATGGAAGTTGATGTCCATAGAATGTGCAAAGAATGCCCAATCTGCCGCACTAAACCACCAGTGGAACATGCTACTCTTTATCGAATATCTTTAGTACCAGATTGGAGTGAACCATTAGTAGCCTTTCTGAGGACGAAAAAATTCCCTCAAGATATGACTTTGGCTAGACAAAGGAGTTTGGAACAAGAAGCCTTAGATTATGCAATCATTGGTGATAATTTATATAAACGTGGTAAAGATGGTTACCTAAGACTGAGTGTCCATGAGAGCGAATACCTCAAGATATTAGAGACTGCTCACCAAGGTGTAGCAGGAGGACACTTCGGTCCAGATCGGGTGATCAAGGCAATACTATTTGCAGGATTTTGGTGGCCCACCCTTCACATGGATGCACATACCTACGTGAAGAGGTGTGAGGTTTGTCAGCGGACTCAGTATCCTATACGCAAGGATGAGATGCCATTGAAACCTATGATGGGTGGACGTGCATTCTCTAAGTGGGGAATAGACTTTGTTGGTCCTATTAATCCCCCAGCTAAGGGTTCACATGTTGAGTATATCATTGTGGCCCCAGACTATCTAACCAAGTGGGTAGAAGTGAAAGCCACAACCAAGAACGACGCACAGACCACTGCTAAGTTCTTATTTGAGAATGTGTTCACCAGATACGGGCTACCTATAGAGCTAGTCAGTGATAGAGGCACTCACTTCTTGAATGAAGTTATTGAAAATCTTCTCCAAGAGTTCTTGGTAGTACACAAGAAATCTGCCCCCTATCACCCACAAGCTAATGGACAAGCTAAAAGCACAAATAAGATTCTGTGCAATGTGCTCACCAAATTAGTGAATAATAAACGCTCTGATTGGGACAAACAATTACACCACGATGTCTGGGCATACCGAGTTGCCTATAAAACGGTACTGCAAGCCACACCCTTTCAGATGGTGTTTGGCCAGAATGCGGTGCTACCATTGGACTTTTTGATACCCACATTGAAAGTAGCACAAGAGCTTGAGTGGACATGGCATGAGCTCTCCTCTAGAATCTTTGATCTTGAACGATTAGGTGAAACACGATTGAGAGCGGCAGCAGGAATATACGCAGCCAAGAAGAGGCAAAAAGCATATTTCGACGCACATGTGAAGGATAAGGGTTTAAAAGCAGGAGACCTAGTTTTGGTCTACACCTTGAAGCAACATGCACGGAAATTAGAGAAGAGAGGCTATGGACCTATGATAATCAATAGAATCTCCACAAGTGGAGCAGTACAATTAGCCACTCTAGAAGGCGATGTTCTCCCTAGCTACATAAGCGGATGCAGAGTCAAGTTATATCAAGAACCCCTGACTGAAGAGATACTAAATCGACTCAACACTGCCAAGAAACGCAAGGAAGAAGAAAAGAGAATTCGAGAGGAAGCACAGGCAGAAACTTTAGAACGCATCCGACGAATGAAATTGAGAAGACAAGGTAGAGATCCGCCCATGCCTGACTCTCAAGAAGTTTTAGGTTATCACATGGCCATATGCGAGGCCTCAGGTGAACGGACCCACAGGATAGTTGATCGCCGACCTTTTGTGACCCTAGAAGTAGGACAAGGAGAGAGTGCAAGGACAGTGAGAGCTTTAATTGATTCAGGAGCAGCCATTAGTGCAGTTCGGCTCTCTTACTGCCAAAAAATGGAATTGAGGGTCAGACCTATTGAGGCATATCTCATAGGGCTAGGAGGAGTTGAAACCCCTTGCATGGGAGAGGTGGAACTTCCCCTCTACCTTCAAGAGGTCCTCTTGCCAACAAAAGTGCTAGTATGTGAAGACGAGGATCTTACCAAACCTCTTGTTTTGGGCCAAGACTGGATCTATGATCATGCAGTCAACCTCAACCTAAGAAGTGGACTTCTTCAGGCTTGGGCAGGCCAAAGCCGTCTTACGATTGAATTAGAAAATCAAGCACTCAAACCATTAGAACAGGCACCAACTCCTGGTCCCTCCAAGAACCCACATGAAGATAACAATGTTGTTATTGTCCAAAGTTCTATGGTGCAGAAGATTGTCACTCTTGACGAAGGAACAGAAGTCAATGAGGAGTTCCCATTTGTTCCAAAGAAGATTCGAGAAAGGCAGGTTGAGCAACACACAACACTAAGGAGACCGTTGATCAAGAAGCATGTGCACCAACTTGCGCAATATGAAGTACCTCGTGGCATGAAGCAAATCTGGATACGCAAAGGGGACAAAACCACGACTCCAGAGACAGGTTCTCAGAAAAGCATCAAGCGAGCCACACCATCAAGGACTAAAACAAAGGAGTTCCCTAGGCAACACTCTACCCTTTCTATTTGGGTCCCTAAGCGGTCAATGAAGGCTATCCCCACTGCTAGATACATGTGGGTGCCCAAGGCCTACTTACGAGCTCAAATAGCTTCACCTCCAATCACTAGCATAAATCAACACTCACTAGTACCCTTGGTAAACAGTTCAGGAAAGATACCTACACCTCACACTATTACACCTTTGGTCAAACCTAGAAATGTCTGGAAATGGGTGCCCAAAAGGTCCCAAATCCACCACAATCTAGTTCATAAATCTTTACCTATCATTAGCTCTAAGAGCTACGAATCCTCAATCAAAGTTTGGAGACTTAAACCCTGTATCAAACCCCCTGACCCAATTTTGTAAATCCATCCACTCTGATGTAGGTGCATTCTCAGTACATTGCATATCCAAAGTATGCACCTAAGATGACATTAACCATTAACCACCACTCACATCTATCACAAACACTTCACCTCTAACCACTAACCATCTGGATGGTCATGTTAGTATTGTGGAGGGAACACCATTACATCATGTTTCCTATGCAGCACTAATGTGCCCTTCTTCTTATAGCAGATAAGCATCAGAAGTCTCATGGCTGCAGCAGTAGGCACGAGCTCCCAGGCAGGCATGAGTACTCAAATGAATTGGGATACCATGTCGGTGGACGTCCCACTGACAGCGAGGCCTGAAGAGTTTCTGAATGTGCGAAGAATTCCCATCTCGGATCCACCAAGTGGCCTAACAGAAAGAGTGAAAGGACATTCTCATTGGTTCAATGAGATGCCAGGAGATTTGGGAGATCCGGACCACATCTGGGAGTCCAAGTTGGAATTCGGAGGAGTTTGGTGGACCTTTCAGTTCTTCTCACGAGAATTTGAAGCATTACAAAATGTAGCTCCTCTTCAAGCTATTTGCCAGAAAGCGGGGTTACAGGATTATTTTAGTGCATCTCTGCCTAAACCTAATTTCCTTAGGTGCTATTACTTGATTGCCACTCTGAAAGCGACAAGAGATAAAGATCAGTCAGGCACATTCCTGGTGCCCTCTCTATCAAACCAGGAGGAAATGAAAAAGTTTGATTTGAACATAACTTTAATCATGGAAGCCCTTCAGATGTACGGCACCCATGTACCCTCCGATAGAGATCCTTTGATACCGGAGTCTATGAAGAACAGTAAACTCAAGAAGTTGAAAGAGATGTGTGCCCTCACCCCGAACATTGCCATACCATTGAGAATGTGCCTTCAACACTTCACATTTCCGGCTCAAGATCGATTCACTCAGCCTCATAAAAAGATTTGGTACGGACTATACCTGGCGGAGACCGGGAGTCTACCGATTAAGATGTCGATGTGGATCCTGGACAAATTATATGAAGCAGGAAAATGAGGAGTAAGGAAGCCTACTTTGCATGGTTGTTGTGCCATTACAAGAATTATATATAGATGCCTCGCTTACGATGTGCCGATTGCATGGGCACTTAAATACTCCCAGCTACAGTTCTTCCAGGGGCAAAAACCAGGGGTTCAACCAGCTAAGAGAATGTGTGGATCTCTTTCCCATGTGCTAATTCCTCATGAGTCCACCACAGAAATCTTCCCTACAGAAGAAGCACAGGTGGCCCCGTTCACGATCCATCTCCAACGACCACAATCAGAGGGTGTGGTACAACCCACTCCATCAGCCCCTCCACTACCCACCGATGCGGAGTTTGCCTCAATGGCTACATTGGCAGAAGATACATCCTTTGACTTTGAGAGATTCTTGCAAACAGCACAGTTATCTGAGAGTGAGTTCTTCTCAGAGTTTGACAGCCCTAGATCATCATCCCAGAGAGGACGACCACAGAGTGATGCAAGAAGGGTACATTGGGAAGATGAGGCACAACATACTTACGCTGAAGGCACACAGGATCAAGAAGAGGCACAGGGAAATGAATTAGAGGAGAGTGAATTAGAGGAGAGTGAGGAGGAAGCCTCTGCCTACACAGCACAACTCAAACGGCTCTACAAAACTATCAAGCAGGTACAAAAAAGGCACAAGCTATCAAAAGAGGCAAATAGAGCACTGGTGAACCAGATGCTGCAAGCGGAGAATGTAGACCCTCATTTTGTAGAATCATTGAATCTTTTGGCAGATACCTATGGAATAGTGGAAGCCATGCGGACCATGGTATATCGTACCACCCCTCAATACGACCAACGAAGGATCGATATATGACCACGCAGGGGAAAAATGATTCAGATGGAAGTCTCTACCTCACGCCGTGCCAGCGCTCAGGAAGATGTGCACATGACCAGCCCCACTAACACTGATGCACACGACGACAGCACACAAATACCATCTCCCCCATCATCTCCCACCCAACCCACTAAAACCCTCGCCTCTAGCATCATTGAACAACCCACAGCCATCCTTAAAGAACCTATGCCGCACAGCACCATTATGCCATCCTTACCTATCCCTACCTCTATCATTGCTTGCCCATTTTCCAAACCTCATATAGGTCAGCCCGCCACCCATCAAACCATATTAGGTCACCCATCTTATCAACCAGCTCTTGGACAGCCACAGCTCCCTACCCAAACATTAACACACCCATTTTCCCTCACCACTCCAATTCCTCTTTCCCAACTCCAACCCACTGGGCCCTTTCTAACTTTCCCAAAACCTACACAAACCACCCTACCTCCATTTTTGGCAAACCTTGTAAATATAGTTCAACAAATTGAGAATCATAATAGAAAGTCCCTTTCCCACCCCACCTCCCCCACATTCACGGCCACCACTAACACACCACCCACCATTCCAGTATTCACGATTCACACTTCACACTCAATCACGTCTGATCCCATGGACATTTCACCCTCCACTAGACCACTAACCACCACATTTGTCTCAACATCACCACTTGTAACTTCATGCACATCACCACATACACTCACTGTCAGCACAACATCCACTTTTCCCTTCCCCATTTCCCAACCCCTTGCATCTCTCACCTCCACCTCTGCATCCACCTCATTTAGTCATGCACTGGACACTATGTTCGAAGCTGCGGCCCAGCTTAAACAGGAATACAGGTTATTGGAAGAAAAAAATAAGGAGCTTTGTACTCTATCATCCCACCTCCAGGCACGTGTCAACGCCTTGGAGTTGAGTAATACAGCATTACAACATGAGGTTACCGCCCTCCAGGAATCTCATGCGGAGCTTGAAGCCAAATATATAGAGACGGGTAAGGCTATGGAAGAACAACTCAAAGATCAACTGGCCCGCAATGCTAGACTACAAAGAAACATGGGTTTACTTCGCTGCCACTTAGCAGCTACTCAAGAAGAGAATAGAAGACTACAGCAATAGAATCAAGAGAATTTAGAGGCAGCCATCAAAAACACCCCAGGGGCACCTATAGATCCTGCCAAATTCCAAGCTATCCCCTCAGAACACATTCAACAGGTATTGGAAGGTTATGCGACCCTTTTGGAAGCACACGACCAACTGGCAGACCAGGTAAAGGAACTCCAAAGCTCCCAGGTGCCCCTACCACACCCAACAGAACCTAAAGAGATAGTCAATGCTGCTACGTCACCAGAGCCCGACTCTTCAACGACCAATGAGGTACTTGAGCTATGCCAACAAGTTGCAGAATTAAAGATTAAGTTGTTACAATATGAACGACCCCCCTCTCCACCTGATCAACCAATAGAAGAGGAGGCTATTGTCATTCTAGTGGAGGAAACATTTGAAGACAACTATGAGCCTCAACCCCTTCCAGGAGGCAGAATCAATGACGAGGGACAGGACACATATGAGGAACCCCCTCTTGCGCCGATGAAGTAGGTAGAAGAGATGGGCCACACTCACGACGAGCGCATAGCAACTCAAATGCTGGCCATGAAAACCATTGAGGAGACCATACTCCAATCAAAATTTTTCAAGCACCTCGCTCCTAGGCGCTTAATAACCAGCTCAGAGTTACAGTATAAACCCTATTTTGTGCTATTGGTAGACTACAACACTGAAATCAAAAGAGTCACAAATAGGTATCCTTCCTTTGCAACCCGGTTCCAACCAGAGGACATCCCGGAAGAAGCTAGAAAAGGTGCCATATTCCAACCTATCTAGAGGCAAAAATTACTTGAGACCTATCCCGAGATGCTACGAACATGGGATCATGCTCCCATGCATTTGAAGTATAACCCTTGCTTCGGGCCAGTGCAATGTAGAAGATCATGGAAGGCATTTGCCATCAAAGTTCAGAACAATAATAATTGCAAACAATGGCTAAATTACCCCTCCATTGCACCCCCAACAGGCACGCCAACTGTAGCCTACATGATAGCTACTATCAGACACTGGATGCCACATCTACATCCCATGCCTGATGTTGCCGCGCAGATGATGCTCAAAATCCTAGACATGATGCAAGTAGTGTTAAAGACCTTCCGCAATGTACGTCACATCTAGCCACCAATTCCGGGCTTCATAAATGGTAATTATGATTTACTTTATGATATGAGCACGACCCCGAGTATTCGAGTTGCTTATGCGTGGCATGCACGAATAAGATATCTCCCTGCCTGCTACAAGCAAACCTTTGATGACATCTTCACCACGGGGTTTTGGGAATCACACTCAGAAGTGTTCGCGCCACACCCAACTCATCTGCTACAATTATTCGCGTGCGAACAAACAATGCATTCAGAGCTCTACACCATGCCACAACCTGACATGCCTGGCTCAGTTAATTGGGATGCCCTTCAAAGAGACCTGGTCAGGGGACTACGGATCAAAGAACAAGAATTGGCAACCGACATAATACAGCACTACATCGATCAAACCGTGGAGCAAAGGTTTGTCAGAGATGACAGACGCTAGGGGGGGAGAGTGTTGGCATCATACGAGAAGAAGCAAGTACGGGCATACATGCAGATCTAGCACTAAGGCAACCCATTAATTTTTTCCAATCCTTATATCATTCTAAAAGTGATTCTCATCACTAGAAACCCTTGAAAATATCGTTTCACCTGTTTGTAGCTCCATTTTGTACAAGCCGAGGAGTCCTTGAGCTTGAGGAGCCTTAGAAGTAATTGCCTACCAATTTTCATATTTTTTAGACCTCGTTTGAGCCCTCAAATAAGCCCTGGAACCTAAGTTTTAACTATGTCGGACACCAGGTCTGGACAGGGCCAAAGCTAGTCAAAAACTATAAATAGAGCTAGAGAGCTCATTTTTGGGGGCTAGCTTCTTGTAGTTTTGATCTTGTATGAGAGCTTGGTTGCAATAGAAGTGATTCCATTGTCTTACTCACTTTATTCTTGTCGTGTGTGTGCGTGTGTGTATGTGTGTGCATGTTTGTGTGCTTCTCACTCACACACTTGTGCCTTCACTTGCTCGAGGTCTTCATACCATCCTCATGTCTTCCCGGATTGACATTAAAGGAGGTGCTACTCATCACTGAGCTACAAGGCGCAATCATGTCATCAACACCCCCTCTTCAGTTCCATTTCGGAGTGTATGGAGGCTGCTAGGGTATGTGAGAAAGGTCCACCAAGAATGTATCAGCAGTAGCAGCACGAGCACCAAGAAGTCGACGTCTGGGAATCCATAGCCTCCAAGTGGTATCGATCATGCGGGATCGCCAGGTACTCCATAATATGTCCACCAGATGGATCAAGCGAATGCTCCAGAGGTACGCCACCAACAAGGTACACGAGGGGAACAAGATCTCACTGGATGAGATCACCTCCATGCGAGATAGGTAGGATGACTCCATGTGGTATGTCGAAACCTCCAAAGCTTTCACCATGTTCACCACACTCTGTGTAGTGCCAAGAAGTAGGTCCTGCAAGAGTGAAACATAAAGCATGAAGCATAAAATCATAGTCACATGGTAGTACATCTGTATGTTGAAGTCCTCCATGGAGTGTACAAAGTCCTGATGTGTGTCGATAGAACCTTGGAAGCCCCCTCTGAACCGAGAAGCTAGCTCAGAATAGGATCCAACTGAGTGATGAATCCAAGTAAATGCAGGAGTGTCCTGTGGTAAGTGAACAGATGCTGGACTCCATGAATGGAAAAGTACATGCTCCAAATGTTGTTGTAGATGAGGTAAGTGGACTCTCGAAGATAGGAATGGAAAATGATGAGTCACTGATCCTGGAGTAATGCCCAACTGAAGCTGAGGGGAAATATAAGCCTTCGATGATACGATAGGTAAATCCATCTGAGGTATAAGCTGAGATGATATCTCTGATTCCTCATGCTCCAAAACTATACTATGAACGGGAAAGTCATGTACAAAGAGAGCATGCTCCACATAGTGTGATTGTTCAGAACTGGAATCCCCCTCTGAATCTGAAATGGGAGGATCCAAAGGGATGAATACTTAGAGTATTCATCAAAGGTGAAGTCTTTGGTTACTGTAACTGAGTGACTCTTTGGATCATAGATTTTGTATGCCTTTTGTCGCTCACTGTACCCGATGAAAATGTACTGCTTAGGCCAATCATCATCATGGCCTTGGACGTAGGCATCACTACCAAAGATGCAGAAATAGCTTACACTTGGCTTCTTTTGAAAGTAAGCCTCAAATGGTGTTTTGTTCTTCAAAACAGCTCAAAATCCTCTGTTCAGCATATGAATTGTTGTCTGCACTGCTTCACCCCAATACTTTAGTGGTAGTTGCTTTTATCTAAGCATTACTTTGGCCATTTGGATCACAGTTTGACTCTTTTGTAATGCAATACCTGGTTGAGTATCTTGCTTGGCTCGATACTTGATTCCATGTTGCTTCAAGTACTTGGAGAAGTTTGGATTGACAAAGCTACTATCTCCATCAGATCGGATGATCTTCAAAGAACTTGGAAAGTCTTCTTCAACTATTTGTGTCCACTCCTTGAACTTGGAAATGGCATCTTCTTTATGCTTGATTGAATAAACCCATGTGTATCTAGTGAAGTCATCTACAATCAGGAAGAAGTAAATTGACCCACTTAGAGAAGGTGTACTCATTGGTCCACAAATGTCAATATGGGCTAATGCTAAGGGTTTATTTTCAAAAATGGATGCTTCTTTAGGCAAAGAGAAAGCTATTTGCTTGTCACATGCTTTGCAATTCAATTCCACTTGTGCGATCCTGGGTAGACCTTTGACAAGATGATTGGAAGAGATCTTAGATAAGCAAGAGCTATGTCCAAATCTACAATGCCACAAGTTGATACTTGAATCCTTGGCCATAAAACTTGAAAGCTTGTAGAGACCCTTATCTTCATATCCTTGAGCTATCACTTCATTAGATTTGCGATCAATGACTTGAACTTGGTTGTGATTGAACTGAACTGTCATGTTGCACTTTGTGATGGCTTTGACTGAAAGAAGATTCTTACAGAGGCTTGGTACATAAAGAACATCTTTTAGTGATTTGGCCTCGCCTTCAGAGTTAGTGACTTGAACTTTTCCTCTTCCTTGGATTTCAATGCACTTGTTATCTCCAAGGAAAACTTGTCCTTGATGCTCTTCAAACTCATGGAAATCATCTTTGTCATGGCACATGTGGGATGAAGCACCACTATCAAAAATACATTCTTTCTTGGGAGTGGTTGCCACAAGTGCTTGTGTTCACTTGTGAAAAATAGGTCTTCACTTGTGCAGTGAGAATGATGTTCACTCTTGGAATTAGACTTAGACTTGTCCTGGTTCTTTTTCTTGAAGCAATATTTTTCAATGTGGCCAGGTTTGCCACAAAAATTACAAGTGAACCTCTTTGATGAATTATGCGATCCTTTCTTAGATCCATTGCTAGCATGATGACTTGTGGTTTTGCCCTTATTGAATGGGCCTTTGGCGTTCATGGCTGACTCTTGTGAGGAAGTCGATTTGGCTCGCGAGTCGTGAAGGAGCAATAGTCGACGAACCTCTTCCCAAGATAAGACTTGGCCGCGTTTATACAAAGTTGTGACAAATGCCTCGTACGACTTAGGTAACTTGTTGAGAAGCCGAATGGCCATGTCTTCGCTAGAGATCTGCCTACCACATAGTGCTAATTTACATTGGTAATCCTCAAATTGGGCTATGACCTTGGTAATTGTGTCGTGTGGCCTAATGGTCAAATTATGAAACTCGGCCTCTAATGCATATATTTTTGAAGGGGTTTTGTCTTCATACAAAGCGGCTAACGTATCCCAAGCATCCTTGGCCGTCTTGTAGGCCATGATATGCCCTTTCATCAGTTCGTCGTAGGCCACACATGCCAATTTTCTAAGTTGGTATCCCTATTGGGTTCAAGGTCTGACCCATCTACTGTGAAGAGAGAACGTGGATGCAATCCAAAGATGAGTAGGTGCTGCTACAATCAGCTTCACACCAGCCAACTGAGACTTCAGAGTTTATTAGTAGACCCTTTAAGCTTCCTAAATCCACCAAAATATCAGCCAAGTACTTTGGAACATGTATCCCAAAAGTTTAAGTCAAGACAGACTAGTTGCGAAATGACTAGCTCCCAAAACTTGTTATTTTTGGACATACACCTGCTGGAAAAAATGAACAGTGCTCTCAACCTGGTAAGAATTTGAAAAATTCCTTTTGGGCATAGCAAATAGACTTATCAAGCTTCCCAATCCAAGTTAAAACACTTCAAATGATGGAATGAGCACTAAGAACAAGTTTCAACAATTTCTGGAACCTCCCCACAATTCTCGGGGCTCTGCAGAGATAGACCAGTAAGCAGTAAAATGCAGATATCTCCAAAAGTATTAATCCAATGACCTTGAAAAATTATATGAACAAAGTAGACAGTACGAGATATCCAACACAAGTTACATCACTGAAAAAGGTTCAGTAAAACTCGAGATATGACCTTCTGAAGGTACTGCTCTCAGTGAGTATAGCAGAGAACAAAACAGAGGAGTAGATGATAATAAATGTATAGATTCACATATGATTACAACCACATTGGCAATGAATCTTTGCACAATGGGAGTAGAATGATAGAGCTATGGAGTAAGCTCTTCAATCTCTACAAAATGACATCAAGTGGTCACGTACAAGGCTTGCTAATCGCCTCTTCCTTCTTGCTCCTTTTATAGCTATTCTTGGAGGGAGTTTTGAATTCGAATTCAAATGGCTCCACCTAAAAGTGATCCCCAAAGTTAGGAGATATTCCCTCAGCTCAAAAAGTCATGGGTTTTGGTAGTTAGATCCACGAAATTGCTTTTACATCATGCATGAGGTAAGCCATGCTTTTCCTTTTTCTTTTTTCAATTACAAGAGATAAAAATGAACTCTTTTACAAGAGGTGTTCACATGACTACTCATGTGACTTACAAATGATGATGATATCAAATATATCAAGCATGTAGGCTTGGGTAAAATGCACCAACAGCTCCCCCTCAAGCCTAACATGCTTGACCTTCAAATAAGTCTTCAATTGTCCTTGATTTCCTGCAAGCCAATCATCAACTTGAATCTGCTTAATTTTGTACCATCAAGAGCTTTAGTCAACATGTCGGCACATTGCATATCTGTAGAGACATAGGATAGTTGAATATCCTTGCTCATTAGCTTCTCCCTTACGTAATGGTAGTGGAGTTCAATATGCTTGGTTCTAGCATGGTATACCGGATTAGCTGCTAGATGTAGTGAGCTTGTGTTGTCACCAAAAATATGAGGTGTTGAAGAATGAAGTCCAAGATCTGTGTACAAAGACTTTAACCACATGATTTCTTGAGTTGCATTAGCCAAACCTCTATATTCAGCTTCAGTAGAAGATAATGCCACGGTTGGTTGCTTCTTCGATGTTCAAGATTTTATTTTTGAACCTGCAAATGATATATACCCTGATGTGCTTCTTCTATCATCTTTAGATCCGGCCCAATCTGCATCTGACTAGACCTTTAGCTCAATATCTGAAGTATATGAATAGAACAAACCTTCATTCATGGTCCCCTTTAGGTACTTGAGGACTCTCTTGGCCGCTTCCATATGTGGTCTTCTCGGCTTATGCATAAACTGACTCAATATGCTAACACTATAGCATATATCCACCCTTGTGAGTGTTGCATAGTTCAAACTTCCAACCAAGCTTTGATAGCTTGTGATGTCTTCAATTGGCTCTCCTTCATAAGCACTAAGCTTATGATTTTGCTCCATAGGTGTACCTGCACACTTGGTATTTTCCATCTTGAACTTGATGAGCATGTCATGGACATACTTCCTTTGTGTGATGTATATACCTGAATCTGTGTAGATCAACTCCAATCCAAGAAAATGAGTGAGTGGTCCGAGGTCACTTATTTTGAACTCCTCCTTCATTTGACTCTTTACCTGTTTGATTCCTTCAAGATCATTGCCTGTGATAATAATATCATCAACATACACACATAAATAGATCACTTCAGATCCATTCCTCTTTATGAACAAAGAGGTATCCTCCTTCCTAGCTTTGAATCCTTGGTCCTACAAATAAGTCACCAATCTGAAATTCCAAGCTCTTGGAGCTTGCTTCAATCCATACAAAGCTTTCTTTAGTTTGCATACATAGTTAGGATGATGTGCATCCTCATATCCAGGAGGTTGTGCCATATACACTTCCTCAGAAATCCATCCATTCAAGAAAGCATTCTTTACATCAAGTTGATAAAGATTCCAATTTCTAGATGCAGCAAGACTTATGAGAACCCTAATTGTAGGCATTTTTGCAACAGGAGAGGAAGTCTCCTCATAATCAATACCATGGGTTTGAGCAAACCCTTTAGCAACTAACCTTGCTTTGTGTCTATTTATACTTCCATTTGGATTCCTCTTGATTTTGTATATCCATCGAGATCCAATCACCTTCATAGATGGCTTGTTAGGTACAAGCTCCCAAGTGTCATTCTCCTTCAAGGCATCCATTTCTTCATCCATTGCATCTCTCCAAGCTTTCTTGCTTTGTGCTTCTTCAAATGTGGTAGGTTCTTCATTGGCTGAATCCTTTGCAATGTAGATTGAGTGCTTCGTGACCAAAGAAGTATCATAACCAAACCTCTCAGGTTTCTTCTTCTCCCTTGAAGACCTTGTAAGTGGTTGATGTGAGCTCTCCGGTCCATATGTAGCATCCTGCATCTTTGCTTTACCTTTGTTCTTCCATAGCTTTAGTCTTTCCAAGTCTTCTAGGTCAATCTCTGAATCACTTTCTTCAAGTTGCTTTGGTTCCTTTGGTTGAAGTGATGGAAAGTCTTCATCCAAGTCATATGGCAGCTTCACTTTCCTGTCATCATCAAACCATGATTTGTTTTCATCAAAAATTACATCTCTACTCACAGAAAATCCTTTATTGGTTGGATTGTACAATCTATATCCTTTTTGGTTTTGATCATAACCAATGAATACACACTTCTCTGCCTTGGGATCCAATTTCCCTCTTACTTGAGAAGGAATGTGAGCATAGGCTAAGCATCCAAAGATTTTACAATGCTCTAGACTAGGCCTTCTTCCATTCCACACTTCATATGGAGTGGTTTCATCTAGTGACTTAGATGGAAGTCTATTTATGAGATATGTGGCTGTAGACACAGCCTCTGCCCATAGGTAGTTTGGCAATCCCTTTTCGTTGAGCATGGACCTTGCAGCTTCGACAATAGCTCTGTTTCTCCTCTCTGCTACACCATTGAGTTTGGGTGTATACCTTGTAGTGACTTCCCTTTTAATGCCTCTTTCATGCAAGAAGGCATCAAATTCAGAAGAGAAGTATTCTCCTCCACCATCTGATCTGAGTCTTTTCAAAGTCCTACCTGTTTGGTTTTCAACAAGAGCAATATACTTCTTAAAGCAATTAAACACTTCATCCTTGTGCTTCATGAAAAACAGAATGGTCCACCTGCTACAATCATCTATGAAAGACACATAATATCTTGAGTCTGATATAGATGGCTCCTTACTTGGACCCCACACATCCGTGTGCACTAGGTCAAGAGGATTTTGATACATATATCCTTTCTTATTGAAAGGTTGTCTATGAGCCTTGCCGAGTTGACAAGCTTCACACTTATAAATCATGTGTTGCCTTGTGATATTAGGCAAACCAAGTACACTTTGGTCCCTGCAAATCTGTTTGAGTGTCCTCTCACCAATGTGAGCAAGCCTTTTGTGCCATATCTCCAACTCTGTTAGAGTTTGAGATCCATAGCTAAACAAAGCTATGTTCTTTGTATCTTCCACTTCAAAAGTGAAAAGCCTTCCTGTCTTTTCTCCTTTGGCAATCCTTTGAAAGCCTTGCCTTGGGTCTTCAACATATGCTCCAAATCGATTGAATCTAACCTGCAATCCTTTTTCAACAATCTGTCCAACACTTATTAAATTTTTGGTAATTGTAGGAACATACAAGACTTTGCTTAAGAGGTTCATATTCCCATCTGATGTCTTCACATTACCTATCTTCTCCACTGAGTGCTTTGTGTCATCTCCTGTCTGCACTTCATGCTTGTTATGAGGATCTTCCAAATCAGAAAGTAAAGCCACATTTCCTGCTACATGGTTCGAGCATCCCGAATCAATGTAAAATATGTGATCATCATCCTTACCCTTCTTCGCTGATAGATTCATAATCAATAATGAATCTTCTTGACTTTGGTCCTCTGCATAGTTATTGTAATCTCTTCTTCCTCTATGGCCACTTTGATAGTTGTTGTTGTTGTTGTAATTGTTGTTGTAGTAGTTGTTGTTGTTGGTACCTCCATTGTATCTACCTGTATTTGATCCATAGCCACCTCTATTGAATCCTCTTCCTCTTGAATAGGTCTTGGGGGTCGATGTCCTGTTGAGATAAACCTCGATTTGAATGCCTTTTTCGTGGTAAACTTCTCCATCTTCTCAAAGTTTTCTGCTTTTGCAACCGCATCAAGAAAATCTACACATCCGGACCCCTTTACTTGATAGCGAAGCTCTTCCCGCAAACCCTCAATAAACTTGCTTTTCAGCGCATCTCCAGAAACTTCTAGTGCATACTTATGTAAACGCAAAAATTTCTCCTTATATTCTTCAACAGACAAGTTATATCTATCATCCTCATGCTGCTTGAAAGAGTAGAATTCCATTTTCTTTTCCATCTGATAATGTGGAGAACAATAACGATTCTCTGCTTGCTCTCGAAATTCTTTCCAGAGGATCGGACCTTCACGTGTTCTTGTCTGTATATAAGATTTCCACCACAGTTTTGCGACTTCTCGCAGATGCAGAATTGCCACCTTTGCTTTTGATTCCTCACTAAATACGTGCAGGTCAAAGAAATCTTCAAGTTCCTCAATCCATGCTTCAAGATCCTCTCCAGTTTTCTTCTCACCATCAAATTCATTTAATTTTGCTCTTTTGAACACTTGCTTGAGTGCAGATTCACCTGCATCATCGTTCTCTTCAGGTTCACGTTGCCGTCTAGCTCTACGTGCATTTGATGTGCCCGCACCATTACCACCTTTAGCATTGAGGTCCATGAAAGCATTTGCAGTAGCCTCTTTTTGTTTGTTGGATCTTTCTTTATGTAATCCTGCATTTAATCTATGGATAAGCTCCTCTTGTTCTTCTATCTTCTTCTTCAAAGCCTGCATCTTGTCCCGGAATCCAACTCTGCTCTGATACCACTTGTAACAAGTCTTCTAAACTTGAGTCACAATCTCACACAGAATAATGGGTTTTGACACCACAAGATATAAAGAAGGCAAACAGAGTATACGCAGAACAAGAAGAGAGAGAATTTTATTATCTGTGCAGATTTACAAGTAGTTTTGATCTGTGTTACAAAATCTATCAGATTGCTTCAATGTGAAGCCTCATCCACCCGACCACCCCCGAGCTGATCTCAATCCCAATCTCAATCACAATCACAATCTCAATCCCAATCTCAATCACAATCACAATCTCAATCTCAATCTCAATCTCAATCGCAATTCCAAAAGCCGAAAAACGATCGTAATGACTGTACGACCATCATCCTTTTCTATCTCTCAGTCTTCGTCTTTTTGGGATCTCCGCCTTTCGCCAGCGCACGACCAATCACGCCTTCCTAGACCCACACTTTTAGAATCTGCATGCTCCAAGATAGCGTCTTTTCGCATGTCTCATGCAAGACTTCCAGACCACCCATGCATCTACTTTTCATTGTTGGAGCAAGTCTATGACAAGCCTAAGTATTGGCTTGAGTCCCACAAAGTCATAGAAAAAGCCTTAAAATGAAGACTATGTAAAGTTCACTTGTGAACTACCTCTTGTAACTTTTGAAGAGTTTACTTAATGTAAAAGTGAAAGAATCTTAAGTGGTTGAGTCCACTTGATCAAGAATGGAAAGAGGAGCCACGAATTCGTGATTTGTGGTAGGTAGAGAATCAAATCAATCATTGATTGATTGGAGAGTGATTGAGGGAAGTTAGCCTCCCAAACTCAACTATAAATAGATGGCAGTTTTAGTCGTGGTTAGAGAGACCTATGTGAAGACCTCCAAGAGCTGAGCTTTATGCCATATCAAGGTGTGATTACAAGGCACACATATGTATCAGTAAGTCATTGTATTGTACAAGCAATATACTTTCATTTTCATGATTATTTGAGTTCATCTTTCCATGTTCTTGTGAAGTGTACTACTCACTACCATTACTCTCAGTTTTCTCAGTCAGCTTGCAGAGATGTTTTCTCTGAGCTTGGTGCATCCTTTTCAGTGATTTAACTTGGTAAAGTTAGCTCTACATATCTACTATATGCTCACAAACTTTCATGTCATTTGGATGTTGCAATCTTCAGTTATGTTCATTTGAAGTCAACAGGGTCTGTTCATCTTCACTTCTCTGTCAGGTACCCGACTTTTTCACTCATCTTGTCAGAGCCATTTCTCAGTGGTTACTTATCCAAATTCAGTGATTTAAAGCTTGTTGGATTCATCTTACTGTCTAGTATAACCATACAAAATTTTCATAATCATTGGATTTCTAAATTTTGAGTTATAATGATTTTTCTGCTCACTGGTCTATTTCTGTAGCAGCCCGTGAAAATGGGGATGATGTCATCACTTGTTAAAACTCATTCTCAGTTTGTGGTTTTATTATTTTTTATGAGATTACTCTTGAAAGTTAGCTCTTTAAGTTACCTAGACTTCCCCAAGAGGAATTAACCTAATTGCTGCTGTGCTCATAGAATTATATAAAACACTGGACAGGTGTATGAACCAAGAATAGCAAGTTTTCACCTCTGAGCTAACTCCAACTTATCTGTTTTGATCTATCTTTTTGAGAGTGATCTTCCAAGGTACATAGGGTGTCTATTACATCCATTGGCAAGCTAAAAAGGCCCACCATCTACTCCTTGAGTTCATGTGGCTGGTGTAGATCAAGGATTTTGCAACACCTCTTCATCTTCAAACACATACTTATCCATCTCTTCACAGTGGTATCAGAGCAAGGTTGGACAACATGGCAGATGGATTTCCTTCATCAATTGACAAAATGGATAGAGGTAACTACTCAGCTTGGTCATTAAGAATGGAAGACTATCTCCAAGGTAGAAGTTTATATGGTTATATGGCTGGAGATGAAGTTATGCCAAGTTTCAGGAACAAAAGTCAACCAACACAAGAAGAGCAAGAAAGATTGAGCACATGGTGCTCCAAGGATGCACTTGCAAGGTCTTATCTCCTCAACTATATCTCAGATTTTTTGTTGCCTCACATTAGAAGTTGTAAGACATCTCAGGAAGTCTGGGATGCACTTGAAGCTTTCTTTTCTTCAAGTACCAAAGCTAGGAAGCATCAACTATGGCTAGAGTTCACAACTCTCAAGAAGGCTCCCAAACAAAATGTGATTGATTTTGTCACAAAGCTCAAGGACATAGCGGATCAGTTGGGAAGCATTGGAGAGGTAATAGATGAAGAGCAAATTGTAAGGCAGGTCATCAATGGCTTGAAGGCAGATGATAAGTGGGAAGCATTCACCACAGCTATGGATTTGTACATGGACATGCATGTACCTGATTTCAACACACTCATTGGACAACTACTTACTCAAGAGGCAAAGCTTATCAAAAATGGAGAAAGCTCTAAAGGTAATCAATCTTCAGCTTTATACACGGATAAAAGCAAGTCTAAAGATAACAAAGGAAAGGCAAAGAAAGTGGATGATGAAGCAGGTACATATCAAGCTAACTATGCAGGTAGAAGAAGACATGGCAGAGGTAGAGGAAGAGGAGGTAGACAAGGCAGGGGGAGATCCCAAGACTCCAACTCATGTTCTATTTGTGGATTAACTAATCATACAATTGAAAATTGCTTTAGGAATTCCACGAATCAAAGAGGCAGAGGATACAATAGAGGAAGTTATGGCTACTCAAGAGGAAGGTTCAACAACTACCATGGCAACTACAACAACTACAATCATTCAAACTATCAAGGAGGCTACAAAGGAAGGAGAGACTACAATAACTACACAAAAGACTCAAACAAAGAGGATTCATTATTGATCATGAACATGGCTATGCCACAAGGTAAATCTGATGAGCATGTTTTCTACATAGATTCAGGTTGTTCAAATCATGTGGCAGGAAATGTGGCACTCCTATCAGATTTAGAAGATCCAAGGAATAAGCATGAGGTACAAACAGGAGATGATACAAAACATCCTGTGGAGAAAATAGGCAATGTCAAAGCACCCGATGGAAACATCAACCTACTTAGTAAGGTACTCTATGTCCCTACCATTACAAAGAATTTGATAAGTGTTGGGCAGATAGTAGAGAAAGGGTTGCAAGTCAGGTTCACAAAAGCAGGAGCATTTGTTGAAGTCCAAGTCAAGGATTCAGAAGAATTGCAAAAGGTGAAAAGACAGGTAGATTGTTCACATTTGAATTACAGGACACTAGAAACATTGCTCTCTTTAATTATGGTAGTCAGACACTCACAGAATTGGAAGTATGGCACAAAAGGTTAGCACATATTGGTGAAAGGTCATTAAAGCAAATTTGCAGGGACCAAAGTGTACTTGGACTTCCTAATTTTTCAAAACAACATATGATTTATAAGTGTAGTGCATGTCAATTTGGAAAGTCTCACAGGTTACCATTCATGAAGAAAGGTTATATGCATGGAGATCTCTTGGAGTTGGTTCATATAGATGTATGGGGACCTAGCAAGGAAGCTTCAATATCTGGATCAAGGTATTATGTTTCCTTTATTGATGATTGCAGTAGATGGACTATCCTATTCTTTATGAAACACAAAGATGAAGTTTTTTCATGTTTCAAAAGATATTTGGCTCTTGTGGAGAATCAAATAGGTAAATCACTAAAAAGGCTAAGGTCAGATGGAGGGGGAGAATACTTCTCCCATGATTTTGATTCTTTTCTTCAAGAAAGAGGAATCAAAAGAGAGGTAACTACAAGGTACACTCCTGAGCAAAATGGAGTGGTAGAAAGGAGGAATAGGACAATTGTTGAAGCTGCAAGGTCTATGTTTAATGAAAAGCATTTACCTAATTACTTATGGGTTGAGGCTGTATCTACAGCCACTTACTTGATTAACAGGTTGCCTTCAAAATCCCTTGATGGGATGACTCCATATGAGGCTTGGAATGGAAGAAGACCAAGATTAGATCATTGTAAAGTTTTTGGATGTATTGCTTTTGCTCATGTTCCTTCACAGGTTAGAGGCAAGATGGATCCAAAGGTAGAAAGGTGTGTATTTATTGGATATGACAACAATCAAAAGGGCTACAGGTTATACAACCCTACCAACAAAGGATTCTTGGTAAGCAGAGATGTATTTTTTGATGAGAACAATTCATGGTATGAAGATTCATGCAGGAAGATCAATTTACCATATGATCTTGAACAAGATTTTCCAAAGCTTGGTAGAGAACAATCAAAGATTGAAGAACAAGACACCTCAGAGGATGATGAAGAATCTCACATGGAAAAGATCAAAGCATGGAAGTCTAAAGGTAAAGCAAAATTGCAGGAACTTGGACATGAGGCAGAATCATCACATCATGGCCTAAGAAGATCTATGAGGGAAAAGAAAAAACCAGAAAGGTATGGGTTTGACACCTCATTAGTAACTAAACATTCTATCTACATAGCACAAGACATAAACCAAGAGGAGCCATCATCATTTGAAGAGGCCAAAGCAAAAATAGAACGGAAGCATGCAATGAAGGAAGAGATTGAAGCACTTGAGGAAAACAACACTTGGGATTTGGTGCCCAAGACTTCATCCATGAAGGTAATAGGCTCAAGATGGGTCTATAAACTCAAGAAGAATTTCTATGGTTCCATTAACAAGTATAAGGCAAGGCTTGTAGCAAAAGGCTTTGCACAAACTCAGGGAATTGATTATGAGGAGACCTTCTCTCCTGTGGCAAAGATGCCTACTATTAGGGTTTTGCTTAGTATTGCCTCTTCCAAGAATTGGAAGATACTTCAACTAGATGTAAAGAATGCATTCTTGAATGGTTGGATAACAGAAGAGGTATATATGGCACAACCACCTGGTTTTGAGAATCAAGTTTATCCTGATTATGTGTGTAAACTTAACAAAGCATTGTATGGTCTCAAGCAAGCTCCAAGAGCTTGGAATTTCAGGCTTGTTTCATTCTTGCAGGACAAAGGCTTTCAACCAAGCAAGCCAGATCCTTCACTCTTTATTAAAAAGAGTAATTCCGAGGTCATCTACCTATGTGTATATGTAGATGATATTATATTGACAGGAAATGATGCAGATGGTATGAAGAAGATCAAAGATCATATGAGAGAAGAGTTCAAGATAAGTGATTTGGGTTCACTTACCTACTTCCTAGGTTTGGAAGTTGTCTACAAAGATCATGGTTTGTTTCTCACTCAAAGAAAGTACATTAAGGACATGTTGGCAAAATTCAAGATGCAAGATTGTAAGATTGCAAGTACTCCAATGGAGGTCAATCACAAATTGAGCTCACATGAAGGTGAACTCATAGAGGACATCACATCATATCAAAGTCTAGTGGGTAGTCTCAACTATGCCACATTGACAAGAGTAGATATATGTTACAGTGTGAGTGTGCTAAGTCAATTTATGCACACACCAAGGAAACCACATATGGATGCTGCCAAAAGGATTCTCAAGTATCTCAAAGGAACCATAAATGAAGGACTTTATTATCCTTATGTATCTGATTTAGGTTTGAAGCTATTTTCTGATGCAGATTGGGCTGGCTCCAAGGAAGATATAAGGAGCGCTTCAAGTTATCTTACATTTGCAGGTTCAAAGCTTATTTCATGGTCATCCAAGAAGCAACCCACAGTTGCTCTCTCTTCTACTGAAGCTGAATATAGAGGTCTTGCCATAGCTACACAAGAAGCTATCTGGATGAAGACATTATTCAAAGATCTTGGATTGGAGTTTGAAACTCCAACTATTTTTGGTGACAATATGAGTTATATTCACTTGGCTGCTAATCCTATTTTTCATGCAAGGACTAAACATATTGAAGTTCATTATCACTAAGTAAGAGAAAAGGTTCTAAGCAAAGAGATTCAAATATCATATGTGTCCACTCATCAACAATGTGCAGATATTCTAACCAAAGCATTGGATGGTACAAAGCTTTGCAAATTCAAGGCTATGATTGGTTTGCAGGTAATCTTGGAAGATTGAAGACCTCAAGCATACTTGGCTTGAGGGGGAGCTGTTGGAGCAAGTCTATGACAAGCCTAAGTATTGGCTTGAGTCCCACAAAGTCATAGAAAGCCTTAAAATGAAGACTATGTAAAGTTCACTTGTGAACTACCTCTTGTAACTTTTGAAGAGTTTACTTAATGTAAAAGTGAAAGAATCTTAAGTGGTTGAGTCCACTTGATCAAGAATGGAAAGAGGAGCCACGAATTTGTGATTTGTGGTAGGTAGAGAATCAAATCAATCATTGATTGATTGGAGAGTGATTGACGGAAGTTAGCCTCCCAAACTCAACTATAAATAGATGGCAGTTTTAGTCGTGGTTAGAGAGACCTATGTGAAGACCTCCAAGAGCTGAGCTTTATGCCATATCAAGGTGTGATTACAAGGCACACATATGTATCAGTAAGTCATTGTATTGTACAAGCAATATACTTTCATTTTCATGATTATTTGAGTTCATCTTTCCATGTTCTTGTGAAGTGTACTACTCACTGCCATTACTCTCAGTTTTCTCAGTCAGCTTGCAGAGATGTTTTCTCTGAGCTTGGTGCATCATTTTTAGTGATTTAACTTGGTAAAGTTAGCTCTATAAGTCTACTATATGCTCACAAATTTTCATGTCATTTGGATGTTGCAATCTTCAGTTATGTTCATTTGAAGTCAACAGGGTCTGTTCATCTTCACTTCTCTGTTAGGTACCCGACTTTTTCACTCATCTTGTCAGAGCCATTTCTCAGTGGTTAATTATCCAAATTCAGTGATTTAAAGCTTTTTGGATTCATCTTACTGTCTAGTATAACCATACAAATGTTCATAATCATTGGATTTCTACATTTTGAGTTATAATGATTTTTTGGCTCACTAGTCTATTTCTGTAGCAGCCCGTGAAAATCAGGATGATGTCATCACTTGTTAAAACTCATTCTCAGTGTGTGGTTTATTATTTTTGATGAGATTACTCTTGAAAGTTAGCTATTTAAGTTACCTAGACTTCCCCAAGAGGAATTAAGCTAATTGCTGATGTGCTCAGAGAATTATATAAAACACTGGACAGGTGTATGAACCAAGAATAGCAAGTTTTCACCTCTGAGCTAACTCCAACTTATCTGTTTTGATCTATCTTTTTGAGAGTGATCTTCCAAGGTACATAGGGTGTCTAATACATCCATTGGCAAGCTAAAAGGGCCCACCATCTACTCCTGGAGTTCATTTGGCTGGTGTAGATCAAGGATTTTGCAACACCTCTTCATCTTCAAACACATACTTATCCATCTCTTCACATTCATGTCCACCATCAAGAATCGTACTTGCAAAAATAGAGGTAATCCCTGCAACGCACTCACACACACGTCAATCACCCAAAAATAACTCATATACCCATGTGCGTTTTCTAAATCCGCGAACATGAATAAGATGAATGAATGCAGGCTTCTCTTTTTTTTTTTTTTTTTAAGTGTTGGAAAACGGCACTTTTCAAAACCCTGTAACTCAAAAACAGTGAGGACTCAGCTTGAGCTTGTGAGAGACAAAAATGTTCAGTTCTTAAATCTTTACAATAATGTTAGAGACGCCTCAGGTCCAAATCTGCTTCCAGATATCACTTTTGGGCCCTGCAAAATCAAAAATTCTAGAGAGATGAAAAAACATGAAAAATCTCTTCATTAACCTATCTTCATGGAACCAAATGAGACATAAAACATAGGAACTACAAAAAATTCAATCAGGTAAAGTTTTTCTACTAAGAATACTCTACCTTTCTCTCATACAACACTTTTTCAGATTCCTTCATCTTCATGCTCGAAATTAACATACAAATTTCATGCGACAACTTTCTAGAGAGAGAATGTAAAAACTTATTGCTACAAAATTTTGCAGACATGATCAAAATATCCTAAACATAAAATTTCATTATTACCTACACATCTTTTTTTTTTCCAGGTGGAAAATCAACGTGGCATCTTACAGCTGGCATCCGCTAGTTGGCAAAGAAGTGAGTTGTTGCGCTCTCCATGGCTTCTTTCACTCTCTCTCTATTTCCCTCTCTCTGTGTGCAAGATGAAACAGTCGCCGCCTCACATGATTGTGCTAATGCTCGTGCTCAGAGCTGGATCGGTGAACCTTGTCGAAGCAACCATGGAATAATCGGCAGGTGTTTGGTTACAAGTAACAAGCATAGAGTGGGAAGTTCTCAAGTTTCGCTGAGGCGGGAAGCTTTCATGCAGTATCTGTGACAATGGCGCGCTTCTCCAGCAGCACAGTAAAGGAGGAGCTCATGACCAAACAAAAAAGATCTGATGAGGGGGAGGAATGCACCGGTCGGAGGAGCTAGCTTCTGTCGCTCAGGAGTGAGCATCCTGTAGTGAAAGTACTAGTGCAAAGTGTGCAGCTTCAGCCGGTCTGTTGCAGAAGAAGGCGACGAAACTCCTGCCAGTCGATCGTTGTTCCCGTCAGTCGCGCCCTTTGTCAATCGCAATGGATTGCACTCGTCAATCGCGATGGATTGCACCTGTCGCTTTTAGAGCCTTCTACGAATAGACTTTTCAAGCCTCCAAACAGCCAAAACAAAAACCATCAATCGTGACTTATCAAGCCAGAAAAACCATCAATCGCGCTAACAAAAACCATCAATCGCGCTAACAAAAACCATCAATCATGAAATACATCCATCGTGGAAAACGTGGCGTGTCCATCGCGAGAGCTCGAACCAGTCAGTCGCAGAGAGCCCAAACTGTCTGTCGCGGATGTTGGGATTTCTTTTTGGATCTTTTTTGTGAACGTGTATTTTGGGCAATTTCTTTGGGCCCCTGTGTCCTCCGCGATCGACTGAACTTCGACTCACGATTGATTGGGCACCGAAGTTTTCATTAATTGTTGATGGTGGAATGGACAGAGGGCTAAGCGGCGGACAAAAGATCCTTCACAAACGACCATGATAGACAAACGGACAGAAGGCATGCGATGTATTCGTTTCCTTCAAATCTCTTGAAATCTTCCTCCTAAGTTGTAACTATAATAATAAAGAAGTACCTGTTGGCCTTAGAGAGAGTTCGGGGTGTCCCTCTTTTGTCATGGATTTGGCGACCCCCTCTCTTGTGAGAAGTAACCTGGCCCCTCCTCTCGGGGAGACCGATAACCTCGCCTCTTTGTTGGAGGGGGGTTCTTGTGCCGCCCTAGGGGCCTTTGAGAGTGCTGAACCCCCCTTGGTCTCCCTCAGTAGATCCGCAATTCTGTCAACCCAGGAGGAGCTCAAGAAAGTTTGCCTCGTCGGCCAAATGTTCGGCCCTAAGCCCCCGCTCGAAACCGTGCGACAGTGGCTTCGCAACGAGTGGTTCCCCCGTGGGCTAGTTGTTTGTAAGTGTCAGTTCTTACCGGCAAGCCACCTACTGCTAGTCTTTGAAAATGAAGATATGGCGTTTCGAGCCCTTAGTGTCGGAACTTGGCAACTCGGCCGGGCAACCCTGTGCCTATTCAGATGGTCCCCTGATTTTACTCCTGACAAATCGAAATCGCTTCGGTACCCTCTCTGGGTTGAGCTCCCTAACCTGCCATACTTCTTGTACAACTTCGTGTGGGGCATCGTTTCTCCTATCGGCAAGCCGTTGGCCTCACGCGAGGACATTGGTGGTCTCATTTATGAAGGTGCAAGACACTCGTTCAACGCTCGGTTGCACCCTCAAATCTGTGTCGAGGCTGACCTCAGTATGCCACTTCCATCGAAGATCAAACTGGACTTGGGCGAAGGGGATGTATGGGAGCAAGACATCAGTTACAAAAACCTTCCCAACGCGTGCTTTCGTTGTGGCCAACAAGGTCACAGGATTAAAGATTGCCCTTTGAGACGAAAAAGCAAGCGAAATCAAGAAGCCCCCAAAAATGCTCAAGATAGCAATGGTGCTTTGAATCACTCGACGAAAGTAGAGGAATTCAAGGGGCCCCTTAATCTAGAAGCTGACGCAGACGGGTTCATCGAAGTCAGAAGAAGAAGGAAAAGAAGCCCTAGGGCAACTTCTGAGCGAAACAACATGTCAGTTACCCCCTCCAGCAACTTGTATTGCAATCTGGAAAAGGACATCAATGAGTTTGACTACCTAGGTGGGAACCAACTTGAGGTGGACACCGACGTCAAAGGCCTAGAGATCCCTGACAGTAAAGAAACCTTGCAGGAGGGTTACACTACAAGCAAAGAAGACGGCTTTACTACTAGCAATGAAGATAACATGGATAGCGAAAGCTCCATCATCGGATCGACTATTCCGGAAACGGAGCTGAAAACGGTGCTCAGTTTTTCCCAGCAAGAGGCTTCCCGCAAAGGAAAACAACCTATGGAGTTACCGTGGAAAAGCCCCCACAAGAACCTATTGCTAACTCGGGATCCGACCCGAGCGAAAAAGAAAGATGAATCCAAGAAAAGAAAGGACAAAGCTCCCTCCCGCAAAGAGGGATTATTACGACAATGATCATCATCTCGTTAAATGCTAGAGGGCTAACCGACCCCTCAAGAGCGATCATCATTGATCAATGGCTTCGCGACATTAGCCTAAACCCAGATTTTATATGTATCCAAGAGATTAAAATTGATGGAGAAGACCTCCAGAAATGGCTTAGACATGTCTCCTCGACCCACGTTTGGATTTCAACGGCGCATCAGCGGGGGTCCGGTGGAACAGTAATCGGTATTAATCAACTCTGGTTTGAAAAGCTTGAGAACTCCATTGAAGATGAATGCCATCGATGGATTGTTGTTTCTTTCGGTGCTCCCTTTTGTTTTACTTTAGTTTCTTTGTATGCCCCTAATGGGGAGTTAGAGAGACTTAACACTTGGGCCTCCTTGGACTCGCTCCCCCACAACGTGCTTATTTGTGGTGACTTCAACATGGTAGAGGACCCTATGGACAGATGGATGGGCAAGGGTAGGGTCATCGATAGTCGAGAGAAAGAAACATGGGACAAAACTAAACTACACTTGGATCTAGCCGAATTCAAAGACTCGAATGGCTTTTCTTGGTCAAATCTCCAAGCAGGCGAGGACTGAGGAAAGCTAGACTTGATAGATGCTACATTTCTCAGAGCTTTACTCATCAGTGGGGCCACCCTTCCCTCTCGCAATGCACCGACCTCACCATCTCTGATCACTACCCGATCGTCATCACCTTTCAACCCCCCACTAAGTTCCGTAAGGAGTGTGCCCTCCTTCTCTCTCCCCTCCGTCCATCAAGAAATTTCTGATGTGTGGAAGGAGGCATTCGCCTCTGGCTTGTCCCCTGCCAAGTGTTGGAGAAGTGCGGTCGATAAGTCACGACAGATCATGATTAGTTCTAGGAAGATGCTAGAGACTGTGCGGCGGGCCCATAGAGAAGCTCTATACCATAGACTCTGGCGGCTCGAGGAGGAAGTGAACAAAGGAAAATCTCAAGCCCAGAAAGGACTTCGAAAAATCAGAGCGCTGCTGAGATACGAGGAAGAGATACAAAGGAAAAATTTGCAAATTTTCTTCAAGGAGTGGTGGGCTGGCAAAGCCGACAAACCCACCAAAGAGATGTGCCGTATCCTCAAAAGGAAACACAACAGAGAATCGATCCCCTTATTGCTAGACGCAAATGGCAATGTATGCAATACGGAAGAAGATAATTTTGGGATCATTGAAGGGCACTTCACGAGACTCCTGGGGACCTCAAACCCCCTCTCCCACCATAGAAGGGACTGTATGGCAGCCATTTCTAGGGTTTCCCCCCACAGGATACCACTCAACCTCCACTCTCTGCTTCATGCCTCTATCTCTGAAGCCGAAATCATTGAGGTCATCGATGCCCTCCCTTCAGGTAAAAGCCCGGGACCCGACGGGCTCACTAATGAGTTCTTTAAATCCTTCAAGTTGGTGGTTGCCACCCCTCTTCGTTTGGTTTGGCAAGAGGCACTCAAGTTTGGCGCGCTTCCTTCTTGTCTTAACAATGGCATTATCAAGTTACTACACAAAAAAGGGGAAAAGAACAGAATTGAGAACTGGCGTCCCATTACAATGCTCCAAACAGGATACAAGATCATCGCCAAAGTCATTGCCAACAGAATCTCTTGCCACTTGAGAGCGTGGTTAAGCGAGGACCAAAAAGGTTTCATCAAAGGCAGGTCAATTTTGGAAACCATTATAGACATCTGGGAAGGTCTTGAATTTGCAAATGAGTCTAAACAAGAAGTAGTATTCCTCAAGATCGACTTTGATAAAGCCTACGACAGGCTAGAATGGGACTATATTCTATAGTCGCTACAAGATCCTGGATGTAGTCAGAAATTCACCAAGATGATCACGACCCTTCTCGGAAACGCATCGACCCAAATTAACATTAATGGAAAACTTTCAAAGGTGATCAAACTTAGAAGATCTATCAGACAAGGGTGCCCATTGGCTCCCCTTCTCTTTGCCATTGCCACGGAAGGGCTTAGCAGGCTGGTGGAGCATCAGGTGGAAGCTGGTAACATTAAAGGCCTTCGTTTGCCGCAAGACCACAGTCAGATCACCATGAGACTTTTTGCCGATGATATGAACGCTTTTGTTCACAATGATAGTACCAGCCTGGATGAAGGGATTCGATGTGCAGAAGAAGAGGAGGAAGGAGGAGATGGAGGGAGAGAGAAGAGAGGAACGACGTGCGGATATGCGTGGGAGCCTCGAAACCCACATAATGATCTCTCTTGAGGCAATGCTCTATATATGAGGTATATATATGAATATGGGGGTAAGGTCACATGACCCTTACATCCCCAACAATCTCCCACTTAAGGGTCAATGTGACCGTAAGTGGTAACATATACAAAGAATGATGTAGGACTATACAATAATGTACAGGAAGAGTCCGGATCTCCACCCATACCAGATCAGCCTACACCAACTGCCTCAAACAAGGTGTATCCATGCACCTCAAACCGCTCTAGACTCATATCGACAAGAGTCGAGCTCACATATGACTAATGCAAGAACTCATGAAGTTCCTGCAAAGCTTCCACTCGCTCTATGCCTATGTCAATCATCGAACGACTGACAACTCCAAGTGCAAATGCTCCAATAGCAACTGCAATGTCTGGTCTCGAGCATAACAACTCGTACATCAGACTCCCGAATGCTGACGAAACCTATGCTATCCTGGCTAACCTAAGTATGTCAGCCATGCCTGTATCCGAGGCATCCAAAGCACCATCGTCAAGACCAACATGTCCTGACATATCTATGTCAACATCTGGCATGAGCGAATCCAAGAATGACTCCATAACTGCTGACTCCTCAGCATCTAAATCAGCCATGCTCACAACCAAGGATGTATCTAGTTGTGCATCATGAGAGCTAATATGCTCTACCATACACTGTGTACCATGAGAGCAATCCTGCTCTACCACACCAAGTGTATGATCATGCTCTACATGAGCTAACTACACAATATCAACACCAAGGTCAAACTGATGATCACACTCTAACTGAGTATCATCACAATGCTCTATATGAGCATCCAGATCATGCTCTAAAGCATCCAACTGATCATCCAAAGTGTGCTCCATATAAGCATCCATATGATCAATAAAATCATGCTCTACATAAGCATCATGAGCATCCAAAACATGCTCTACATGTGCATCCATCTGAGCATCTGAATCCTGCCATACATGTGCATCATGAATGTCAATAGACCTATCTATAGGTAGATAAAATGAGACATGGCGAGTCTCACATCGCACATAAGGCTGAACTCCCACTGAGACGAGACTGTCTCTCATATGAAGTACCTGCAGTGGATACCTGTGCCCAATTCTAGCACCTCTGACAAGCATAAGCTGTCCCAACTGCAACTGAAAATGATGCTCACCAAGGAATGCATAACATCTGCTCTCATGTAACTGGCTAACTGAAATCAAGCTCGTAGGGAATGAAGGCACATAGCGTACATGTCTAAGAATAAGTGATGCTCCACTAGGTAGCATAAGACATACATCTCCTGCACCCTCAATCTCAGATGTCGTACCATCAGGCATGTGCACACATCCACGACTCTCACCTAAGAATCGGCAAAACCACTCACGATGTGGAGTAATATGAAAACTGGCTAATGCATCAAGCAACCAAGCCATATGTGTGCTATCTAATGAGCAAGAGGAATCATGAGATGAACCATAGGAGAAAGTGATATCTCCATCACTAGCATAATCAACTGCCATAGAATCTCCTGAAACCACTACCTGATCTGCATCACATGCATATCTCTGACGTCGTCGTCGCATCCGCCTGAAGCAACATCGTCGAATATGGCCCTCATGACCACAGTGCCAACATCGAAGTCGTCGATGTGATCTATGTCTCACATGAGTCAATGGACTCGCATATATATCATGTAGTCTCTGCCATAATGCACTACTCGTCTCCTCATACATAATAGACTCATATATAGAATCCACAAGCTGTAATCGAATAGTGGAGCTGGTCAATGCATCCATATCCATCCATACATGATCGGGCATGTCACGAGGCCTCTGTGCATCTCTATGCACATACATGTGTAACCCTGCACGAACCAATGTATGCCACATCTGAGCTTTCCATCTCGGAAAGTCAGTGCCATCAAATCGAGAAGACACCATGCTGGCAATCCAATAGACTAGCAATGTAACAAGAGACTAGAAACAATACTCTATCCTGAATAGGATCACACCTGCATATCCATATGCATAACTCACATCACATATGTCTCGATGGAGAGGGAACTATGTGAACCACCTGTCACATAACCATGCATCTAGCATGCATATAAAACCATGAGCATAAGCCTGCTCACCAAGTCTCCAAAGTGATCAAATAGATGTGAAGAATCCTGGGAAAATTTCGACAGAGTATCCCCTGAAAACTGAGCAATCAAACAAGATAACCAATCACCAAAGAACAATGAATAATCTTTCACCACCTGTCACTGATATAAATCAAGAAGATAATGGCAACTACATGTGCCAAAAAACTAATGGCAATACACGCCAATACAATGGCAATACAACTCCCACTCAAGAATAAATCCTGCAAGATGGTCCAACCTGTCACAAATAACCTGTGACCAAGTCCAAGTGAATGGAGATAGACAATGATCCAAAGCTATCGCACAAGCTTCAAGATCCACTAGAGCTCCTTTCTAGCATAAAAGCCGATGAAATTTCGGCAGCATCTCCTCTGTAAAATGGACTCTAGAACCAAAATAACCATGTGGGAATCACCATCCACATAAGCCAAGAATCACACTGGCAAATATATATCAATCAATGACCAAATGCTAATAACGGTGACAAACGAATGTGTAACTGAGGCTCCAATCTAGATCCTGTACCTGCAAAGAAAACAAAAGATACAAGTACCAATTAAGATCCAATGTCAACTCTCACAAAAGTATGTGCAATCGGAAAGTAAATCCGTAACCAAGTGGCATAATCAAGATATAGACCACAATGCCACTATACATCCATGATCAAACTCATGATGACATAAACCTCAAAAAGAGTATACCACAATGTCATCTTACATGCCAAACAAGTGACAAGATCATGCTCTACTCTCATATGGAGGAGCTACCACAATGATCATACATGTGCAATGCCTTGAAGCTCTAAAAATAAGAGCTTGCACACCAAAAATTCTCTCTCGAAGAAGTTCCAAAGCAAATTCAACCTCGAAGTGCAATTAGGGTTGTTTGGGCAAAACTGTACTGCTCTGTGTTTTGCTGTTTTAGAGGTGATAACCTCTGAATCTGAACTTTTGGTCTTCAGCAAACTTGAAGATCCACTTCTTGGCTACGTAACGACATAAAGAACACCTCAATCGGAGGTGCGTAGCTAAAGATATGCTCAAAACAAGCACCTGCTGTCAATTTCACTTTCACTTGCAACAGTACTGCTCTGTATTCTGCAATTTCGGCAACCTAAAACTCAGAATCTGAATCTGAGTTCTTCTACAAAGTTGTAGCTATCTTTCTAAGCTACAAGCAGCAATTTGAATCATCGCATTCCGGCTGTAGAACTCAAGTTATGACAAAAAAACCGACCTGATGTCTTACTCAATGTAGATTCGCCTTCTACAATTCTCTGCGTTTTTCGAATTTTCGGCACTTCAGAAGTCCGAACCAGGTTCTGCGCCCTTCTGTGAAGTTGTAGCTCTCTGTGTTAGCTACACACAAAACTTTAAAACGCGTCAATCCAAGCTTCCTACCTCGAGTTATGACCGAAATACTGAACAGCTGTCAAGAGATGCCGACCTGCACTTTCACCTCTTGTGACCTAAGCTTCCATTGAAGCTTCTTGCACACCAGCCCTCAGCATGCTCTGATACCAATGAAGGGCTTTGGTGTGCAGAACAAGAGGAGGAAGGAGGAGTTGGAGGGAGAGAGAAGAGAGGAACGACGCGCGGATATGCGTGGGAGCCTCGAAACCCACATAATGATCTCTCTTGAGGCAATGCTCTATATATGATGTATATATATGAATATGGGGGTAAGGTCACATGACCCTTACATCCCCAACACTGGAGACGTTCTGGAAGTGTCTTGCTACCTTTTGTGAAGCCTCTGGATCCATAATCAACCACTCTAAGACCGCCTTTAGAGCTATTGGTGGGTCACAGCCCGACCTTCTCATTGATCATGGCTGTCAAATCATTCCGCAGGGCCAAATTTTTTGGCTTCTTGGGATTCCCTTGGGGTTTGGCGTCTCTATGGAACAGCGGTGGAACTGGGTGCTTGCCAAACTCGAAAACAAGCTTAACTATTGGAGAGGTATGCAAATCAATCTTGCTGGTCATGCTATGGTTATCAACACGTTCCTCTTATCACCTACCATTTATTTCCTTTCTTGTTGGAGACCGAAAGAGCAAGATCTGTCCAAACTGGATAGTATTTGTAGAAACTTCCTTTGGACGGGCGACCACAATAGGCGAGGGGTGCCTAAAATCAAATGGTCCATCTGCACCAGCCATAGAGATAGTGGGGGACTTGGTATCTTGGACATTGGGTGCATGGCTAACAAACTGTCGGCCAAATGGATGATCAATGCTTGGTGCAACGGGGAGGCCTCGTGGGCCAAGTTGATCTTCAGAAACAAGAATGAGTTGGCGCTCATGGGTTTCCCAAATTGGAAGAATCTTGACATCTTGACCTTGCTGTTTTCCCCGATCCCCGTCTTCCCGAAAGGCTCTAATCTGGTGTGCTCTCTTTGGAAGAGTTGGAATAAAGTCAAAAGCTTCACAAGAATTAGTGAAGACTGGAAGTGGGCTGCCGGTATTAGACAAAACGACTCTATCTGGTTTCCGATCCATGGCATTCGGAGTGTGGAACCTTGGAACATTCAAAATGCCAAGAAGCTATGGAACAAAGGCTTCAAAAAATGGAAACATCTCTGGAAACAAGACACCAACTGCTGGATCAACTTTGAGGATATTGACCCTAGCATCAACATTTCGCATGAGGAATGGAACACTTTGCAAAGCAGATGTCTCGCCTGGGACCGACACAAAGTTCGCCTTCTCATGGGACACGACATGTCGAGCTCGCTTGGTCTCAAATGGCACAATGGGAATAGCCTATCAAAAATCCCGAACATCAAAGAAACGATCGACTATCAGGTTAACCTCAACAAAAAGTGGTGCCTGTCATGGACGCGGCTTCGGTGGGACATGAAGTTCATGGCTATCTGGCACCCCCTCATAGAAATCAAAAATTATGTCCTCTTATGGCAAATTCTTCATCATGGAATCTGGACCAACCTTAAGGCTAGCAAAATTTGTGGGATCCCTCCCTGGTGCAAACGCTGCTACCGGTCTATCGAAGATGTTTCACACATCTTCTTTACCTGCCCCAACTCCAACAGACTCTGGCAGGTGGTTGGAAAGAGAATTAGACTTCAAAAACGGCTCAGTTGGCAGCAAGCCCTGCTGGGAGAAGCGATCGGCTGCTCCGTGACTCTCTGGAACGCCATCAGAGGGGAGGTCCTATGGAAAATCTGGCAGGAAAGATGTGCTTTCAACTTCGGTGACTCCCCCAAGGAGTGGTCAATTGAGAAATCGTTGTTCCTCCTTGGCAAAAGGATTGTCAACTGTAAAAAATCCCCCCCCTTTAGGCATCATCAAGTACTCCTTTTGATCGATAACAAGCTTAAACCCAAGTGGGCCCCACATGAGGGTGATGAGAGGGTAATTAACCTTCTTTGTAATGTCATCTAAGCTCTGTAAAAGCTTCCCCTGCTTTGTGGGATTTGGGGGGTCCCGTGGGCACTAGTCCCCTTCTCTTGTACTTTTCTTTATTCAATTCAAGTCCGGGAGAGTAGGCTAACGCCGAACTTCCTTTATATTAAAAAAACAAGCACAGAGTGGCACCCTTATCCTCTCTCTCTCTCTCTCTCTCTCTCTCTCTCTCTCTCTCTCTCTCTCTCTCTCTCTCTCTCTCTCTCTCTCTCTCTCTCTCTCTCTCTCTCTCTCTCTCTCTCTCTCTCTCTCTCTCTCTCTCTCTCTCTCTCTCTCTCTCTCTCTCTCTCTCTCTCTCTCTAAAAGTGTGGCGGACGCTTAACAAATTGCTGTGCAGGTGACTGCTGAACCTATCCAAGCCTAATATACACTCGTCTGCTCGTCTAGTAGCCTACAGCTCAGTTCCAACTGCTTTTAGTGGAACATATCCTGCCAATGGCATCCCATGAAGACAATAACAAAAGAACGGTAGTCATAGTGAAGAATATGTTGGACTCCCCCAGCAGCTATGGTAGCTACGTTGAAGACAGACTTCACTATGTAGATGAACCCGATTTTTCTACAGTAGAGAAGGATTATCACGTGCGAATCTTGAACAAGGTGGGAAAGACGGTCTTGAAATGGGAGAAGAGTTGTTTGGAATCTTCTAATAGGACCCAAATCTGGTCTGATGAAGCAGAGGCAACGAACTCGTATTTACGGGCAGTGGATGAGCTACAGGACTTGATGGAATCCCTTTCAGTGTCAAACAGAGAGTGCATGATCTTAGAAAGGGTGCAAACTCTGGTTTAGACGGCCGTCTCTCGACTAGAAGAGGAGTTTAAGCATCTGTTACTTCTGCACAGTAGCTCCTTAGATCCGGAATGGATTCTTGAGCTCCTGGCTGAACAATCTGCAAAAAATGAAAGCGAGGACACTTCAGGGGTCTTCTTCAACAATCAAGAAGATAGATAGAGTATCTATGTCAGCAATGGAACTGACCATGGCAACATGGAGGATGATAATGGAGGACTTAGCCCTTCTATACAGGATGCCAATTTTACCCTTGAGTTATTTCCTTCGGATGTCATCTATAAGTTGAATGCCATTGCACAGCACATGATAGCATGTGGCTCTGGAAGGGCATGTAGTCAAATATTCGCAAGTATCACGAAGGCCTGACTCTGACCCTCAAAGCTTAGTCGCTTGGATGTTACACGGAATCAGGTGTTGCTTGTAGGTGAACCACCAAATGATCGAGTTAACTGAGAACGGAAAAAATAGTGTTTATAAACACTATCAACGAGGAGAACCACTACCAACTTTGCATAAATGTGCTTGTAAATGAGAAAATATCACACTCAATCCACAAAGAGGGTGGGAGGGTGGGAATAATTGAGGGTAAAGGGGGCACAAAATGATGAAAATGGGTGGGAGGGTGGGCAAATGGGCAGAATGAATCCCAAAAACTGATGGAAAAAGGCCTCTCTCAATGAGGAGAAAGCATGCCACCAAAATGAAGCACCACCACCACCAAAACGACCACCAAATGCACCACAAAGACCTCCACCTAGCGCTCTGATACCATGTAGAGAGTACGCATGCGGAAGCAAAATGAAAAGTAAATGTACTCTCACAAAACAAAGAATGTGTGAGACACAAAATGAGTAGACCATGAAATGGGTAAACTCATGTGGATTAGAAATGAGCTTGCCAAGAGCATGGTGTAGGCTCCTCAAGCTTCTAACCAAGTACAAATGAGGGGAGAGGCCCTTCTTATATAGATTTGGGAGGGGCTCTCAAAAGTACATCATATGTGGGATAAGTCTCCTGAAAGGAGAATGAATACAACTGGTAGAAGCACATGGCAAGGTACCCAAATACAAAGGAAATACAATATAAAATGGAAATAGACTAGAAATGGAG